>OX381583.1:20664816-21392673 GCA_947458855.1 Monopis laevigella | reverse complement strand
AAAAATTATGTTTCAACCCACAGGTTTCCCTTACCTTCATTAAATTGTACACTCAGCTTGTTATAGGTTCTTCAGATATAAATAGTTTTTTTTAATATTTATTTTTATTAGAGCACTGCAAGCGCTTCGAAGAGCTCGTTATTAGAGGTGAGACATAAGCTCTATTTAATAAAAAAAAACTTACGTAGCAAATTCATTAATATTAAATAAGTGCAGATAAGGTCTGAAACTTGTCTGAAGAACTTCACAGCGATAAAAATTTCGGGTTCTACTTCCGATTTCCGCACTAAAGTTCACTGGGGCGACGCCCGCTCTAAAACTTTTAACTTGGAACCTGTTCAAACGCGATATTTATGTTTTTGGTGCATTATTTGGGTTATATTCTTTCTATAGGTACGAGTATCTTTACCAACTAAAAATATTAGAATGCTTAAAAGTCTTTTGTTGCCAAATAGGTAATATACGGCTCGCCCGTATATTACCTATTTGTGTAAAAAAACGTTTTGTAACCGCAGCATTAGCCAATATAGTAAGAGTAACCAATACTACTTGCAGTGCTCTAATAATCAACAGTATATTGGTCGTCTGTATTCATGGACTTTGTTCTTAAGTGACAGGATTTGCTACTATAATATTTTTTTAAAAATCCTATCAGAATCCAAGATCAGAGGCTCATCATGGTATGTTGCTACAATGCGCAAACCCCCAAGCTATAGGGATCGGAGTCGTGAAGGTAGACAGATAAAGCACTTTAAAGTAAGAAAGTATGTCGGGAAAGCGTGTCGTGTTTGTGGCGATTGATGCTCAGTGAACTTTATCATTTGAGCGTGTCCACCACAGTATCCACATTAGATTTACTTATATGTATAGAAATGTATATGCTTACTTTTGATCTGACACACTCTATTCGATGTGACCCAGATAATTTAATACCAAAGCAAACGTCTATTTAGAAATATCTAATTTGAAATCTATACTAATATTATAAAGCTGAAGAGTTTGTTTGTTTGTTTGTTTGTTTGTTTGAACGCGCTAATCTCAGGAACTACTGATTCGAATTGAAAAAATATTTTCGTGTTGGATAATCCATTTATCGATATAGGCTATATAACATCACGCTACGACTAATAGGAGCGGAGTAACAAAGAAAAATGTTGCAAAAACGGGGAAAAATTATTCCTTTTAAAAGCGTACGCTGCGTAAACGGTTAAATTTAAACGCGCAGACAAAGTTGCGTGGGTCAGCTAGTATAATATAAGTAGGTACGTGGTGGACGAATTGATTGGGTCTCAGACTTTAAAATACTACAATTTTTAGGTCCCCGGTTCAAACCCCGGTGTGTAGTTACTAATAAATTTTAAATTAGGAAAAATATTTACATATACTTGTTTGACATCATGCCTCGGGGAGCCAGTTTCACTATACCAATTTTGTGAAAGTATTTATTGATGGGCAATTGAGTCTATCCAAACATCGTAGCCACTTGTTCAGTGTAGGTAGGCTGGGATTAAAATCACTCCGCTGTGTACTCTGAGGTCGTCACGTGATGTTATTTATAATTTTATGGTTCGTGAAAATATATGTAGGTATAAATCGATCCTATACTTATATTAAATTGCCTCAAATTTTCCTAATAAACGAGCATTGTTTACAACATTATCATATATAAAATAAAAGGTTATAAAAGTTTTTTTGATATATACTTGTCTGTCCCTAATAATGATCATTGTTCTTTATGAATTATTTTATATTAATTGTCTTTACTTATCCTATTTATTGTTTATATATTTTTTACAATTAATATTATTGTTTTGAAGGAAATCAGTGATTTGCCGACTATTGCCCTATCTTAACCAACTTACAATAATAAATAGAGTCAATATTTAACTTATAAAATAAATCGTACAAGTACGATTAGTGATTGCTTATTTAGGTTGCTGTAGGTATATTAATAAATACATATCTTCTTAAAATTTATTTGAAAAATTCTAAATATTTTCAATACCTATTCAACTCTCTCTGTAAAGAATGGTTTTAGATAGCTACATGACAAAAGAGATATGTAAGTATGAAAAATAATGTGGTAACCTAAGTAGTAGTGATCGGTTATTCGGGTACAATTATTTTATATATTAGGTAAACTTATTCTTTTTTTCCGTATACCTAAACTTCAATTTTTTTTCCAAGATAAAAATCCAGGAATCTGGTATTTTTTATATGAAAATATTCAGAAAGGCATTTTTAGGTTACACCCGAATTTCCGATCACAAGTAAAATAGGTATAAAGTTAAGAGAATTGTAAATTCTTACTGATGGAAATTGATAAATTGGGTGTATACCTACATGGCGACTTTGAAAGGTTGTACTTTCGGCTAATATGAGGTTCTACTGATCAAATCGAACAACTTTTCCAATGGAATTATGTGTCACCGATAA
Source organism: Monopis laevigella (assembly GCA_947458855.1). Classification (NCBI taxonomy): domain Eukaryota; kingdom Metazoa; phylum Arthropoda; class Insecta; order Lepidoptera; family Tineidae; genus Monopis; species Monopis laevigella. Next base: position 21,390,237 of record OX381583.1, on the reverse strand, counting down.
AAAAAAAACATTTGCTTACAAACTAGAATGTTAAAATGACCATTTTGTATGGGGAAGCTAAAGAATTTTTCATTGCGACATGGTTCCATGGGAAAAGTTGTTCGATTTGATCAGTAGAGCCCCATATTAGCCCAAAGTACACAACCATTCAAAGTCTCCCTGTATAAATGAATTATTAATTAATGATACAATGTACTAGCTACTAGTAGGTACCTACTAGTAGCTAGTATACCTACCCCATGTTTCTAAAACGTTGATTAAAATTAGCTACCAAAGGAAATGGTGGAAAATTTACGTGACATAAATGTATAACATAAATGTTTTAAATTCTGACATAAGTTTGAATACTTTTTAATGATATTTACTTTTAATTTTTAATGACCTTTAAATAAATAATGCAATAGATATTATTTTTTGATTATTCATAAATATGTAGTTACAATGTCATTATAAATCAATTTAAATATAGGACAATTTACCAATTTTAATATCATTACAAGTTTATTGTAAAAATAACATTAATATATATTAAGTAGGTATTCAGGGTAATCAAAATAATCCAATTAACTTAATTTATATATATTGTAATATTTTTGATCTATATTTTTCTTCTAATAATAGGTTGGCGACGTCCTTTAAATGTCCCTAAGTTTACGTACCGATTGTATCTTTAAATGTCATGTCTATAAACATATACCTACAATAAGTATAATTATAGGTACACTACACAATTATAATATCAATACAAATTGTTCTATTGGAAATATCCACAAAGTATGATAGGTACTTGTTTTATTTTATTTTAGTACGCTGTCTCATTAAAATACAAGCAGCTTGCTCACACAAAATACCTACCTACTGTATCTATAATAAAAAGAATAGGTTTATAAAATCGAAGCAGAGGTATTTATCATAATCATACCTATGCATAAAGCTGGACATCATAGGCATTTCTTTGACCTTCATTATTTACCGTTTGATGTATGTACTTATGAAACCTTTAATATATCTGATAAAATGACTTTATTTACCATGAGCTAATTAGGACCCTTGAGTCTGCTAGATTAACTTTTGTTCATCGTCTTCATATTAGGACATGCGTCAAATTAAGCTAAGTATTATGTATGATGCCTTTCCTATCCTATGATGATGGGATTCGATTATGGTTGATAGAGGTGAATGCAATTTCTAAGTTAAAGGTCCTCCCGTGAGTATCTCATAAGTAAGGCTGTAAGACAAAGAAGGTTGCGAGTTTGCGACAGTCATCCTATTTTAAACCCCATAAATAAAAACAAAACATAATTTAACATCGGCGTAACGTACATTTACATAAGTTTTTAGTAGTATTGTTAAAATATTGACTATTAAAATAAAAATCTATCCCCAGATGGCAGAGAAATCCAACCAGGTATCCCGAGTGATGCAAGCCCACCTCGGCCTGAAGCGTGGCGACGTAGTCTGTGTGTTTATGCCTAACTGTGCCGAGTACGTGTGGACTTGGCTGGGCATGGCCAAGGTCGGAGCCGTGTCAGCTCTAGTCAACAGCAACCTGAGACATAAGCCGCTGCTTCACTGCATCCAGGTCGCAGAAGCTAAAGCTATTGTTTTCTCGGATGCTTTGGCTGATGGTAAATCAACTTGTTTATTTTTTAATCTTCACTACTTGAAAGCAGAATAAAGGTTAGATATGCCTTTTGATTTAAGTTCCTAACCTTGTTAAAGGTTCATAAGTAATCAATTAGTAATCGGGAATTCGGGAGAAAAAAATGCTTTTCCGAATATTTTCATTAAAAAAATACCATTTTACCGGGATTCTTTATATGAAAATATATAAAAAAATATTCAAAAAGGCGTTTTTTCTCGGAAAAAATGAATTTCAGGTATAGTTATTTTTATAACAGGCACCCGTATTTCCGGTCACTAGTAATCATCGATCAATTTTTAGGTATGGTATGACATTAAAAAAATAATTTTAAAACGAGTACCTAGTATTAGTTTTAATATTCCCTAAAAAATATCGACATAAAATATGTAAATATACGATAAACTTACAACTTGCAATTATAAATATTGGTATGGTGTCTCCTTATTCTACAACAGTGATGAACTTGGGATAAATACGAACGCGGCTGCATATTATAAGTACTACCGGGGCTTTGTTAGAACTTACCTATTACGCAATTTGTTTTTAAATAGAATAAAAGAAAAATACACTTTCTCATAGACCGACTACATTTTATTTCACACCATTTTTCTATTACACGTATTTGCTTACTAGATGGAATTTATTTACCCCACGTGTCGTGTAGGTATTATTTAGAAACAGTCTGGATGTAGATTTATATAATAAGTAGATAGGTTTTATCCACAGTTGCCAATATCCGACAAATAAAAAAAAAAAGATACAGGAATCATGTCCAGAAATAGTTAGTACCTACATTCTATGTCGCCCTCTATTAGGCAGATAGATTAGATTTTTTGATGGACCAATATCATGTTAATAAAAAGAAATGCCTTCTCCATACAAACTAGTAATTTTAAAATGCATAATTTGTACGGGGAAACCAAGAATCAGCAGAACCTCATATTAGCGCAAAGTACATTCCTTCAAATTCACCTTGAATATTTGTTATCCAGCAATCTCAGAGATCAAGCCGCAGTTGCCTCCCAATATCAAGCTGTTCCAGCTGTACGGTCAATGTGCCGATGATACCATCGACCTTGCCGAAGAAATGGAGAAGCACCCGGTAGACCACCCGGTCGTCTCTGAAAAACTGCACTACAAGGATACCTTACTATATATTTACACTTCTGGTACCACTGGAATGCCTAAAGCTGCTCTATTGCCTAATTCCAAGTGAGTTTACCTATATACCTACAGATTAGTTACTTATATTATTTTCATATACATTGAAGATTTGTTATAATTTTTGAACATTTCAATAAAAAGCTTTAGAAATTTTGAACTTTTGATAAATATGGATAGTGTTTGTGTATGTGCGTTAGTGTGTATTATGCATTTATGTGTGTGTTGCTGACTGTGTATATCTATATGAAGGTTATATATACCTATAGTTTCCTAGGGCATACCTAAATAATTGTTGTGTATTTAGTATGTTACACCTACTTTAGGTAGGCGTAACATACTGCAAAATACTAATCTAGAAATTAAAATTAATATGTTTATTTTCATAATAGAATAGTGTATTAAATATTTATTTCTAGTCACGATTTAGTTTGATCATAGTTCTGGTTTTTATATCATTTCAATATTTATTTTTTACATCATGTTTTTTCATGTGATACCTAGTCTATATATTTTCGTTATATACGTAGGTATGTACATATTTTATATAATGAAGTAATAATATTTACTTACTTAGTATATTGTTTACATACATTAAAAATAACTTTTATTTATTAATTACCGCCAACTGGGCGTTATACCTATATCTTATCATCGTTAAATGCATTGAACTCTTATTTTTTAATTAATTGTAAATATTATTTGGATTAAATTTAATGCAATAACAATTAAAGTTATAGATAACCAGCACAGCTACTAACAATAAATACTTACCTGATATAGGAAAATAACAACGCTCTATTTTACTTAGTGTATTGGATATCAATAAAATTACTTACTGTATATCAATTTAGAAGTATTTATTGTTTTATCAGTGTGTCGCACGTGACTTTGTAAGTCTTTCTGAGGCTCTACCATGGGTTTGCGCATTGTAGCAACGTAACGTATTTGTATACGTGAGCAACAACCAATAGGGCCGCTTTATTTTTGGTAACAGGATTGAATAAAGCGATTCTACTGGTTGTTGCTCACGTATACGAATACAAATACGTTACGTTGCTACGATGTGCAAACCTAATTGTAGAGCCTCTGGTGGTAAATTCCATAAACGGAGACGACCAATCTGTTTTACTACATTATTACATTATTTAGCCACCAGAGGCTCTACCATGGGTTTGCGCATTGTAGAAACGTAACGTATTTATTTACGTATACGTGAGCAACAACCAATAGGATCGCTTTATTTAATCCTGTTACCAAAAATAAAGCGGCCCTGTTGGTTGTTGCTCACGTATACGTAAATGAATACGTTACGTTTCTACAATGCGCAAACCCATGGTAGAGCCTCAGTTAAATGATACGGCTACAAAACAGGCGACGCGACGATTGAAATTTTGCTATACTATTTGTGTTTAGGTTAAATCTTTTGCTTTATCAAGCAGTTTGTTTCGTAACCGCACCATGATAGGAGACGAGTTTTATATCAAAGCATCGATCAACTAGTCTTCTGAGTACCGGAAGACCCCATAACTAATACTAAAATGTCACATGGCGGTTTAACATCTGTATATTATGGTACCAGCAAAGTTATGGAGGCCTACCATCTAATAACGTATTCATACAATTTCAGATACCTCCTAATCGTGGTGGCCACAGTCCACATGCTTGGACTTCGCAGCACAGATCGTATGTACAATCCCCTTCCTCTGTATCATACTGCGGGAGGGCTTATTGGCACTGGCGCTGCTCTCATAGACGGCATACCCTCGGTGCTGAGGACCAGGTTCTCTGCCTCCAACTACTGGACTGATTGTATCAAATATCAGTGCACTGTAAGTATTTTGAATAAGGGTTTATCTATAGCTTTGTCTGAACTAGTTGAAGACTAAAGAAAGTTGAGAAATAAAAGTTGTGGATTTTTTAGCTTAGTTTCCATCTATGGTTTCAAATGATAATATTTTAAAATACTATTTGGTTATATATGAGTACCTACTTTTAAAGTATGATATGTATCTAGTAGGTATTATAAGGCATGTAGGTATGCTATAAATAAATAAACAAAAGTACAACCTACAGCAGTTGCTAAAAGCGAGGTAGCGATTAAATCACATGTCAAAATAAAAGTTAGCCAAGTTTATGAGAAACGAGTGGCTAAAATCTACTTTCAACAAGCATTAATGTTTGTTTTATAATTTATGTTCTAAAATATAATACGTATGCTAACTAACAATATAATAGAATTAAATTAATTACTATATAATAGGTAGGTCGTAAGGTATTTAAATAAATAAAAAAACTAAATTTTAAATGTGTTCACCGTCAGCTTGAGCAAGGCGACCATACCTAGTGTTATTAAGGTTGAAACTTAAATTATTAATAATGAGTTAAATTATTAATAATGTTACAAAATGTTCATAACTTTTATTACTGTTATAAAAATCATTTAACCGACGCGACAAATTTACGTTGGTTAAATACGAACCATAGGATCTAAAGTTAACATGTATCTCATATATAAACTAAATATTGTTGGCAGTGTTTTTTTAAATATTATGTACTTGCAGGTAGCCCAGTACATCGGAGAGATGTGTCGATACTTATTGTCGCAGCCGGCGCGCGAGTCGGACACAAAGCATCAGATACGTATCATGGTCGGCAATGGCATGAGGCCGGCCATTTGGCAACAGATTGTCAACAGGTAAGGTATTGCCATGTTATAAAATACTAGCTGATCCACGCAACTTCGTCTGCGTAACTCTAACTGTTTACGCAACGTACGCTCTCAAAAGGAATAATTTTCCCCCGTTTTTTGCAGCGCTTGTCATTGTTACTCCGCTCCTATAGGTCGTAGCGTGATGCCTTCCTCGATAAATGGGCTATCCAACACTAAAATCATAATTAGGTTCCCGCCTGACCCTATTGCTTTTTCTAGTTTTTGAAATACTACCTAGAGGTGCGATGTTTGGATATCAGCGATGAGTTTGATATCACCAATAGAAAAATATCACCGATGACTAGGAAAATACCATTTATCGGAAGTCCTATTTTTGAAAGTCATATGTGCGGTACCAACTTACAAATTATTTCTCATTTACAAGAGCAACTTCCGTTTCGTTACACGAAGAAAATATTGTTTGTCGTTTAATGTTTCTTATAATAATTGACATGTGTCTATGCTAAAATATAAAAACTCAAAGGTGGAACCGAACTTAACATACATTATCTGTGAACTTAACATACATTATCTGTGAAGATTATATAATCTGTCAAAGGTGACTTTATTTACAAGTGTTAGGAGGCACTCGTATTGATATGATATTTGATGATGTATTGATATGAGGTATGATATTTTAAAAACCCGATGAGTTCAAAAATACCATGAAGGTAAAAACCGTGCCCGTCCGCGCGCCGCTCGGGGCACGCGTTTTTTTAGCTTCATTAAAAATACGAACTTTAGAAATCGATGACTTTTTTGACATCTTAGTCATATTAAGTCATCCGCTGATATTCAATCGCTGATTAATTAATTAATAACTATAGGTATTTTTATTTTTTTCAATATATGTTTCAACAAAATAAAATTTGTTTCATTTTTGGGACTGTCTTCATAATTTTGACAATGTCCCGTTTTGAGTAAAAATTTAAACGATCAGATAAGTACTTATATGTTTTTCATATATAATCTGAGGAAAATTTGACGAATTTTATCTGGCCCTATAGGCGCTCTAATTGCTAGTGAATTATGTTATCTATAATGCACTATTGCTATCTCTAAGGTACAAAGAGTGTTTTCCATGTAGGTTACTACAGGACAAATCAAAATAATAAGTATTTTGTTTACAAACAGTTTAAGATTATAATGTTTTGTTTACTTCTTTGTTTAAAGGTTCAAAGTCAGTCAGATAAATGAAATATATGGAGCCACTGAGGGCAACGCGAACATCAGTAAGTCAAATAAAATTATATATATTGCATATCTACTTATATTATGTATTAGGTAACATACATACAATATTTATTTAATTAAGATACGAGTATGAACACAGTTGGGTAAATAAACTTTAATTTGTATTTATATAGTTTTTTTTTAAAGTAAATATTAAAACAGTTCGGTATAGGTATGTATTTAATAATATTTCGAAATACTTTTAACAACAATACGTTTAAAAACTTATACAAATAAATACTAGGTAAGACCTGCGGATTCACCCGCCCCGTTTAATTTAATTAAAAAAAAAAAAAAAAAAAAAACTTTTTTGTCGCTTGGCTTTCCTTTTTTTGAGCTTATAAGGGTCGTATCGTATGTTAAATGGCTTAAAACTTTCCTCCAGAGTTATTGGGCTATTAAAAGATTTTTCAAATCATAACCATCATAATAATTTTTCATAATCATGAATTAAACTACAAGGAATAGCGAAAAATGTTCAAAGGAGTCTCGAGGCCAATTTTGATAACAACTAAAGTGCATCATTAGATTTGTGAAAAATGTATTCTCCTAGCTGGGAATCGAACCGTTTCATTTTGAAAAAAAAACTCCGTATTATCGCATCAGCTGATAGTGTCCCATATAAGGATCAAATGCCAAATTCTTGTCTTAAATGGAAGTCTTTCCGGATTTGTGACTGGAAACACTTTTCAAACAAAAAATATTTAAAAGATAATTATCGGTGCCGTCTGGAAACGCAAACTATTTTAAAATTCTGCCTCCGTGGTCTAGTCGTTGGCAGTGCATCCGGAGATCGTGGGTTCGATTCCCACTTATGACAGAAACAATAAAAGTACTTTCGTAACCGCATAATTTAGCCGGCATAGTGGGAGCGATCAATATTGTTAAACCACAATGTATGTATGATCGACCCCATTCATGGACTTTGTAGGTCTGCTTAATATCAGGTAGATACAAAGTCCTATGCCGTGCTCCATAATTTTTTTCCTGTACAGTTAGTCTTGATCTAGGTGTATTATTAGTATAAGCCTAGAGCTCAGTTTATGTGTAAAAAATAACAAAGAATACCAAAATTCCTGAAAAAACATATTATTACTATTATAATTATTTTTTCAGTAAACGTAGACAATACAGTTGGTGCCGTAGGGTTTATACCGAAGTTGGTCCCCACTTGCATGCACCCCATCGCCATCGTCCGCGTGGACGAGCAGGGGGCGCTGGTGAGAGGCGCAGACGGATTCTGTATTAGATGCGCCCCTAGTAAGTATCCAATATATTATATACCTTTGCTTTTTTTTCTTACTTTAAAAAACTGAATTAATTTCCATGAATTCTCTGATGGATCATAACATTATTTGTTTGTCTAATATTTTTCATTTTTTTTTAAATTCTCTCTTTGAAAATATTTCACAAACAGTATTTTAATTTAAGTATGATTAATATTTTTGTTTAACATTATGATATTTTGAAATGAAATTTAATTTTATATTAATTTCTGTCCTAATGTAGGACATTTTAGATTTTAAAATTAGTCGGAATTTATTTTAACGTAGATTAGATATAAATATTAATAGACAAAAGTTTTGATTAACCTCATTATTAATTGCGCAAATATAATAATTAGTAAAACATAAAAAAGCGTTACTTATGTTTCAAAATGTCTAATTTCACAGTTTTCTATATCAGTGTGATTTAAAATAAATCCATATTAGACAGATAACATGAAGGTATAACTTATTTACAAAGATTGTTAACTTAAGATCTCGTATTCCAGTTTCTAGGAAAGTCCCAGACTTTCTCTTTATTTCCTAGTTTTACCTTTCTCAATGGAGTTGGTGTTGTTTCAGATGAACCCGGTATGTTCATAGGATTAATTGCTCAAGGCAACGCTTCTAGAGAATACTACGGATATGTAGACAAGGTACATATAGTATATTTCTAATTAGGGTGGCCAGAAGGTTAAGCTCGTCTTTATCCTGGCAACACTACACATTTTCTGATTGCTTATTGGTTTAAGTTATTAGTTCAAAGTTATCACAGTCTGTTTATATTTAAGAACAATAAAGAATACTTAGACCTAGACATTTATTTAGGAACAAGAGATAGTGGAGTTGTCATATGATTTTTTTAGTTGGCCAAAGTCTATTACCTACTTGTTATTTGTTTATATCCTTAACCGCATTCCTAGACTGTTACATATTATTTTTCAAATCATCCTAAAAACCATAAAATAATAATATCTCTTTAATTATATCTAATATTATCTTTCTAAAAAAATTTTTTTTTAATTAAAAATTCCTGGCATGGATACTATAAAAAATATATCGTTCCACCAGGGTGACAGCAAGAAGAAAATGGAACGCAACATATTCCGTGTGGGTGACGCCGCGTTCGTTAGCGGAGACATTCTGGTGGGAGACGAATTAGGATACCTGTTCTTCCGGGACCGCACCGGGGACACCTACCGGTGGAAGGGAGAGAACGTGGCCACTGCCGAAGTCGAGGACAATATGAGTACGGCACTCGAACAGCGACCGTGTGTCGTGTATGGAGTCTCCGTAAGTGTTCACATAGATAGTTATATTAGAAAGGGGAATAGAAGATATCACGTATGAGGTCTCCGTAAATGTTGGTATCCAAATCTACATAATTAGCGCCGCATAGTGGGAGCGATCAATATTGTTTAAGAACAATTATTGATTGACCCCATTCATGGTCTTTGTCTTCTCACCACCAAGTAGATACAAAGTCACATGACGTGCTCCAATAACAAAATATTAAAAAAAAACATCTGATGGTAGTCAAGTAGGTAAGTATTAGTGACTGTTTGACTGCTCGCAAACATCGATGATCTATATGTCTTCAGTAGCCCTAGTGAGTTTTTTTAACGTTTACTTTCGCGTTAACTATACTACCGCGTTAACATTTTGACCAATCACACGACCTTATTTCTAGTTCTCAAAATTTCCGCTTGGAGCGCTGAACCATTTTCTATACAAATTTTAGTTAACTCAAACGCAAAGTAATAGTTAGAAAACTCACACTAGGGGTACAGAGTCCGTTTACTTACATACATTTATATTAATTATAGATATTGCTGACCTATCAACACGAGTGAAAGGTCGCAAATTCTTTATAGTCAGGTGCAAAATGGTCTACTTTATTTCATAACCTAAGATACAAGACATGGTTGAGTGAAATTTCACGATCATATAGACTTCAGTAAATTATAAAATAGTTCGAGACAAATACCTATAGATTGTGTGTAGAGTATAAATTATTTAAATTGTGGATTTTAAATTATAGGTACCCAAATATAATAGCTGAAAAATTAAAGTTTATTTGAAGGAAAATAATAATAAAAATTACACGTCATCTTATTTGTCCTCATACAGATCCCCCAGACAGAGGGTCGCGCGGGCATGGCGGCCATAGTGGATCCCAATCAGACTCTGGACCTGGAGAAGCTGGCACAAGACCTGGACAATTCCCTGCCCTCCTACGCCAGACCGCTGTTCCTCAGGATTATGAACGATATAGAAATCACCAGTATGTTTATCTTTACTTTATTAATATTGCTAAAGGTCGGTCGCGGGGAAGGTAAAATAAAAAAAAACCTTCCTATGTTAATTGTTTTAGGAAAAAATCGTTATTATAAAGCTATTACCCACTTAGGTATGTAGGTGTTAATATTTATTACGTAATTAAAATAGTGAGTAAAAGTTTAACTTTATTTTTATTTTTATGAAATGGTAACACTTGTGTTTTTTATTAATTATTATTAATAATTACACCGAGTCCCACCCAATTACATAATTAAATACAGTTACCAAGTCATAAAAAAAAACTTTTGAATAATAATTAAATACGCAATTAATACTTATTACAAAACTAAAAATAAATTTATAAGTATCAACAATTCTCATTTAAAATAAAATTATCAAAATAATTTTAGCCGGGCGTCATCGAATGCAATATTTCTAGAATCTTCTATAGCCGGTTTCACGGATGAATTCCCGCGGCAAAAAATGGAACTAATAAAATTGAGAGCAAACAAAATGTGCTAAACATTACCTAGTACCTACGATCTCAACATAAGTTATATAAAATTTATTTACTGATAAATATATAATTCATCCTAAAATTATGTTTGGGGAGTTTTAAAACTGAGATTACCAACATTCCTCAACGCGAATGCAGCTGTCCAAAGGAATGAGGAGTTTTCTTTTTGACGGTTCCAAAATATTCCACTAGATGGCAGTAGGAGTGATATCCACAAAAACTGTTAAAAAAGGCTGTTTCTATACTTGACTAGTCAAATTAGGTTGAGTTGTACTAAAGTGTCTGTTAATGTAATGTAATGTAACGATTAAAATAAAAAATGGCGTTGAATGTACCAATTTCAATTTTCAGTTCGAATAACAGCTGGCTCAATCGACGCCATTTTTAATTTTTATCGTTACATTTTGGTACAACTCAGCCTTAGAGTTTCAAAGGTTTTTTTTTAATTGTTCGGCCGGAGTGTCAAAGGATTAATGCAAATTGTTTTTCTTATTTTAATTTGATTTATTGTTAGAAATCAAATCTAAAAACATGAATTGTTTTCTTCCAAAGTGATGATTTTTTTGTACAAGATTGATCCTTGTACCTAAAGTACAAAGTTCAAAAAAGGAGGAGACTTTCAAACCGTAGGGGTCTTTATTTTTACTTATATTACTGTGTTATTCTCCAGGTACATTTAAACTAAAGAAGATGCACTACCAGAAGGAAGGCTTCGACCCGGAAGTGATCCGCGAGCCTCTGTACTACCGGCCGGCGGGCGGACAGTTTGTTCCCATCACACCAACCATATTTACTGACATTTGCAACGGGAAAATTAAGCTTTAAACTTGACAATACACGTTTGATATACACGAGTTATTAGGTACAGGGGTGCGATTTTTAAATGTCAGCGGCGATGAGTTTTTATATCACCAGTGAGAAAAATATCACCGATGACTAGGATATCACGTTTTGTCAAAAGTCCTATTGTTAAAAGTCTGTATGTGCGGTACCAACTTACAAATAATTTATCATTCATAAGAGCTACTTGCGTTTCGTTACACGAAGATAATATTGTTTGTCATTCAATATGTTATTTTGACATGTCTATGCTAAATTATAAAACTCATTGGTGGAACGGAACTTAGCATGCATTATCTGTGATGATTATTAACTGTAACCGGTGACTTTGTTTACAAGTAGTGCACTCGTATTGATATCATAGGTATGATATTTTAGTCACCCGATGAGATTCAAAAATACAAACTTTAGAAATCGATGATTTTTTTTTACATTTCAGTGATATTTAATCATCTGCTGACATTCAAAAATTGCAACCCTGGCCCCATACCACCAACTCTAGAGCAGTAACACTGTTTACGAAACAGTATACTTCAATGCAAATTTGGAGGAAGGTCTCTATAACTTCGTTGGGCCGACCGACACGTCTCGTTACACCGCCCATACAGATGCAAAACCCGGCAAGTGATCTAGTAATGTTTCGGTTTAATTTGTGGGTTCACCGATTTTCAGGAGACTACTGCATCAGTTTCTTGTCGAGGCGGTAGTCTCCTTTCAGGGTGCGGTTACAATTATTGATTGATCCCATTCATGGACTATGTGTACGTCTGCTCACCACCGGTAGATATAGTCACATGTCGTGCTCCAATATATAAAAAAAACAATACAAAGAAAGAAATATTAAAAGCTTATATATGATCAAAATGTATATGACATATTACTGTTTCGTAAACAGTAGGAACTGCTTTAAGTTGGTGGTACGGATCCGACCGATTATAATAAGTCTGCGGATGTTAACAAAAATAGATTAAATGGGGCGTAAATAAGTAATTAATTAATTACGTTAGGTTGAAACTGATTAACATTAGCTGATGCTCATCCTCCCGCAGCTATATTTATTATGAAATATGGACTATTAAGAAAAGAATAGTACTTAATCTAAATTGATTTTTAAAGTATGTCAACATACTATAATTATTATGACAATAAACTCAGCCATTAATAGACAGCAAGGCAAGCTCGCAAGATAATAATGCCCCCAGCTCGGCGGCAAATAAATGTGAAAAAAATAAAAATGTGATAGATAAAACTTTTGACAATAAGTAGTCAATTGTTTTCAATACAAAATTTTGATATTTTGACATATCAAGCTATTTTATCACACTCTTGAGCGCCATGCACGGGGGCAGCGTATGTTTTTTTTTTCATTAATAATTTATTTATTAAATATTATGTCAATTATTGATTGTGCTAAATATTGCACATAATCCCGAAATCGTGTATATCAAGCTCTTAAATTTACTAAAATTAGAACGTGTAGTAAAAATAAAAGTAGGAAAAAATATACATTTACTTATCTACCTACCCTTTAAAAATATTTAATCAATGCTTAAGATTTAACAATGTTTTGTTTCTGTTATTATTCTTTATATATCAGTTATGATGGAAACAAAAGTACTTTAGCTTATACATTGCTTAAATATTTTATAAGTAAAATGGTGAAGTTATTAGGTTTAGTTTGTTTTGTTTTTCGTTTTGTTGTTTTATTACTACTAAAGTACTTATTGGGTTTTATTAAGGACGTTTTAATTAAGTATCTATTATTAGTCGCAATTATTTAAGCAATTTCTTTTAAAGATTTAACACTTTATTATTAAGATAAAAATCCTTTTTCTGTTTAATTTATTGTTATTAATTATACAACTGTAGCCGTTCTCATTTATAAAATGCCTGTTCCCAATAATTTATATATATCTTACGAATATTATCCATATAGGTGAAAGTTTCGAGGCTTAAATGTGGAACCGATTAAGTAGGTATACAATATTTTCATATACAAAATTAAACAACTATTTTAGTCTTACATTATCGGTAAAAGCATAGTTAGATAAATTATTTATAAACGACCGTTATATATTAGTTTTTTTTCTGCTGTAAATTTAATTGATTTTCATAGTATAATACCTACATATATATATATATATAATCATATTTTAATATACCGGGTGAATTTCGGATCCTCGATGTTGAGCTAATATTATGTTCTTATTTTGATAAAAAAAAATGAGAACGGCAATGAATTTATTATTATTATTATAATATATGTTTCACCTGAGACAAATATTCACAATAAAATCTTTTTCCTTCTACCTATGTATAGACTTATATTCCCTCTTATTCTTTCTCTATTTATTATTATTAATAATGATTTAGCTGTTATAAGTAATGCACATAATATACATTTCCAAATAAAATTCAGCTTTATTTATATATCAACTTTAATCGGGCTGTGTGTAAAAGTCAATTTGAAATTTCGCAATAATATGTAATCAATTTAGTAATTATAATAGAATTAAATATTATACGATTAAGGTTGTATGGTAGACAGGTTCCTTGTCCAGAAACGTCAATAAATACTAACATTTGGCTGTGAATATTCGACCAATTGCAATATAATCTACATATTTAGGTGTACATCGAATAATAATCCTAATTGATTTAATTAAAAAATAATCAATTTCACAAGCAATTTAACCAAATTTAGATTTGTAGGTAGTTAAATGTAGTGTTATTTATTTATGTTACTTAAATATTAATTGCTTTAAAAATAATATTTTGTATTAGTGGGCAGGTTTACCCTGAAACCGTTTAGTGGTTTCTAAGAGCAATAATTAAAAAAAATGTTTTAATCAACTTTATATTTATACAGTGTAATTTGTTTTTAGTTTAAAATTAAATAAAAAAACCCTCTGTGCCTTGTCAGGTGTGGTGTTTAAACTCCTTCGAGGCAAATTAGTGTTAAAACTAGGTAGTGCTAGTAATGATGCGTAGAACTAGTATATAGTAGTGTTACAGCGATACTGTACTGCCTACCCCTCGAGGGATGTGAGGCGTAACCATCAAATGAAACAATAAAATACTGGACACCATTTTTATTATTGTTTTTCTTAAGAATACCTGTAGCTATTTCCCACGATTTTATTCTATTAATTAAGATCTATTTTTAATTAAATTATTAGGTACTTACTTTTTCTACTATACCAATTAATTTTCTTAGGTAAAAATAATTATATAGTAATATATAATTATATTTACATTGCAATTTTAAAAACAACATAAGAGATATTTTCGAGGAAAATATATGATTTTTTTACTAGAGCACGCCATTAGGAACTTATTTAACTGTTGGTAAGCAAACCTACAAAGTCCATGAATGCGGTCGATCAAACATTGTTTAACAGCATTGATTGACATAGTGCGAATCAACTATGCTGGCTAAATGATGCGGTTACGAAGTTGGCGGCGACAAAGGTGAATTTGCATTATCTACAAGCTGCCCGTTTCGTAACCGCTCCCCGAAAGACGACTCCTCGTCAAGAAATCGATGCAATAGTCTCCTGAAAATAAACCTTTTTTTTAAATAAGTAAAGGTATATTATTAAAAAAAAGGTGTTAAGTAGGCATGGCGATTTGAGATAGATAGATAATCGATTCTTTCGACCAAATATAAGATTTTTTTTAATCAATAATATTCCCTGAATCGATTTTAACCCTAGAAAATAAAGAGCTTTTGGACCTCGAATTTTTTTATAAAACGATTTATCAGATTTTGGTTTTAAAATCTTTTTCGGCAAGAATGCCTAAAGTTTAGCAAAATCGAATCCTGCGGATAGGCTGCGATGAATGAAGCCTTCATTCATCGCTATCAGCAGGAATCGACACCTTCATTATGAAGCTATAGGTATACCTAAGGGAGGCGCCCTAAGGCCTTTCCAAATCTGAGAACAGCAGATGGCCGCCCGCCATACAAACCTAAAACAAAAAGCGACAAAAGATATTTCGTTTTATAGGCGATTTTAGGCGTTATGTCGGTTCCATATATTATTCTTACTTTCATGCTGCGATGGCAGTCCCCCGCTGCTCATGTTTCGTAGGTATCGTCACGTTATCGATTGTGAAATAAACCGAATCCGTAGTTGTACCTACCATAAAATCTTTCACTAACTTCACCAATAACATCGCTTTATTTTTTTCGACCGATCAAATAAACCCATCCTTATTGGTGGATCCTTACAGCTGAAACAGTACAGTAAGTTTAACATGGTAGAGAAACCGCGTTCGCATTAGCGTAGGTAAGGTACTTAGACGCCCGGTAGCGGTATCTCGAAATTAAGTAGGGTAAACTTGCTTAAATCGTACCCGTTAAGAGAAAATTGC
Organism: Monopis laevigella; assembly: GCA_947458855.1. Taxonomy (NCBI): domain Eukaryota; kingdom Metazoa; phylum Arthropoda; class Insecta; order Lepidoptera; family Tineidae; genus Monopis; species Monopis laevigella. The sequence goes on along the minus strand of OX381583.1, from coordinate 21,374,206 downwards.
TGTTAGAGGAATAATACAAACAATAAAATAATAAAACTACTGACAATGAAAACTTTGTTTATTCTCCTAATATAATTTATAACTCAAAATAACAAAAATAATAATCTTAATAAAAAAAATATAAAAAAATTAAAAAAATCCAAAAGTACAATTTAAGATTATATTGTCTTAATTAGTACTCGTATGTTCCTTAATCGTACTTTACGGTATCATCTTGCAATTATCAAAAGAATAATAATTATTCCTGCACAAAACAAATGAACTCATTTGGAACAATCTTTGATCGTCTTCGGCTAATGGTCCTAATGTAAAAAGTAAATAGCGGTTTTCAGGAGACTACTGCATCAAATTCTTGTCGAGGTGGTAGTCTCTTTTCGCGGTGCAGGCAGTTAATTTGGCGGCAAAGTAGCTGATACAAATTCTTCTATTGTCACCTGCTTCGGAGCCCCATTATTTAGTCGGCATAGTGGGAACGATCAATGCTGTTAAACAACAATGTATTGATCGACATCATTCATGGATTTTGTAGGTCTGTTTACCATCAGGTAGATACAAAGTCACATGCTCCAGTGAAAAATAACAATATGGGAATATCAGTTCTATTTCAAGGATAATATACTAGTCTGTATTAGTTTGGCTAATAAAATGTCACCATTTTGAATACATGAATTCTTCGTCTTCTTTAAACATGATTTCAGTATGGGAATAACATCTCTATAGCGATTGTCTGAGAGTTCAATTCCTAAAGTATGTACTGACTTACGAACTTTCAGTTATAAACGTTTATATCTTTAATAGGGCGTCTGAGGTAGTTTAGACATATCAATTTATCTCATCGGTTAAATTAATTGTTATACTAATCTAATAAAAAAAAAATATACAATAAAATTATATCACCACTCATAATCAAAATTCTCACTTATCCTTAATCGTACCGGTACAAATTAGAACATACCTACAAGTACGAATTAGGAAAACTTCTCAGTAAAATTTCAAATCTTCCACGTAAATAAATGTGACCAACGAGATTAATAAAGTTGTCATAAAAATGTCAGACAATAACGTGTATTTACACTATACTGAGAGATAAAACTAATAGCACATAATTATGGAGCTATGAGCTTATGAAATGTCCTAAAAAACTACTGAAATTATCAATAAAAACTAACTTTTTAGATAATTTTGTAACGTTGACCAACACACTGTTATGCTTCTTTTATTGCAATATGGCGGACTAAAGTTTACGTTTTATGCCATTTAGAACGTTGTGGCAGCCTTAGGATAGGAGAAACACATAGGGTACGATTTAGGAGCAGGTACGATTTAAGCAAGTTTACCCTATATAAGATGAATTTGAAAGGATGTATTTTGAGCTAATATGAGGTTCAGCTGATCAAATCGACCAACTTTTCCAATGGAACTGTGTCGCAAATGAAAAAAAAAATTGACTTCCCCATACAAATTGGTCATTTTAACATTACTAGTTTGTATAGAGATGTATAGAAGGCATTTTTTTTCATTTGCGACATTTAGTTGCGATTCATATTAGCTCAAAGTACATCCTTTCAAAGTCACCCTGTATATATATAATATATTGTAGGACTTGCAATTTTATTCATATTACTCTGGTCACTAACTAAGCTCTAGGCTTGTACCTACTATGTACCAGAAACAACGATATAATACCTACATTTTAAATTTTATAAACACCCAGACTATGACAAACTGTAGAGAAAAACGTACTGATTTTTTTTTGCCATGGATGGGAATCGAACCCACGACCTCGAATTTTCATGTGACCTGATAATATTATTAACAGCTGTTTGCAATATCCGCCATTTTTAACTATTTGACAGTTAGAATACTAAATATACGTGGTGTTTGTTTCAAACCCCGGCGAGTACCTACCAATTCGTTTTTAATCTAAAAAAAATTTTACATTTGTTTAAGAACACCACTATAGTGCCTCGGAGAGCACGTTAAGCTGTCGGTCCCAGTTTCACTATACCAACTTGTGAGACTGTGTATAGATGTGTTATTGAGTCTATCCAAAAATCGCGACGAGCTAGCCACTTGTTCGGTGTAGACTCATACCATCAGCTACGACGAGGTGGGATTTAAACCCCCTCCGCTGGGTACCTCGAGACCGCCTAGGCGGTATAGGGCGCCTTAAGGCACCCGTGATGATGTATATATAGAATGCTAAAATTTTCAAGATACCTACCGGGCGTAGTAAGTAAATAAAATAAAAAGCCAAAAATAATTATTTAATATATCTTTATTTTAGCAATTCTAAAAATAAGTAACGTATGAAAACTACAAATATTAAATTCACTTCATCTACACTTTCATATAAAAAAAACAATATAATAGCAATACTATATAATTGATATAAATCACTTTGTAAAATAACATACACCTATTTTACAACTATCCAAATGATAACATCGTAGGAATATAAAAAAAAATCTAATCCTTTCCTAACGAAAAGGGAGATCTAAAAATTTATAAAGTTATATTTTTAAAAACAATCATCTGTTAAATAAACAAATATATAGATGATGACTTTGGAAGAATGTACTTTAAGAAATTGTTGATAAAAAAAGATAAAAAAACGGTTTTCCCATAGTAATGTTAAAATAACCAATTTAAAGGAAACTAATTTTTTTTCATTTGCGACATATGGTTTCATGGGAAATCTTTGATCAGTAGAGCCTCAAATTATCCCAAAGTACAACCTTCCAGTCCCCATCTATAATGGACAAAACACAATTTTAAATTAAATTTAAACATTATTAATATTTAATAATTTTATACATTATTATTCACATCGTTTTAACCGTTGCTATACTTTAATACTATTTAATATAAGGACTAGTTAAAATATACTTACAATACTAATTAAGATCTGTGTAAAACCATTAACAATATTAAATATATTTTATCTTTGCATTTATATAGGGCAGTGTAGTGAAATTACTATGCTACCTATATTTATTTGTTAATATAAGGCACAACGTTCATTGCGTCCGCGCGTCGTTGCGAATCTAAAATCTACTATATGCATTTCTTTCAAAACTACTTTTTTAATACAGTTGCTCAAAAAGTGGCGAATTGCCTTCGGGATCAGTACCCCTAGTGTGAGTTTTCTAACTATTACTTTGCGTTTGAGTTAACTAAAATTTGTATGGGAAATGGATCAGCGCTCCAAGCGGAAATTTTGAGAACTAGAAATGCGGTCGTGTGATTGGTCATAATGTTAACGCGGTAGTATAGTTAACGCGAAAGTAAACGTTAAAAAAACTCACACTAGGGCTACATGGCTATTACATACTCGAGCTTTTTTTTTACCTTTTCCGAACTCGTGCGTTCTCTTTCCCAACTGTCAAAATAATGTCTATTAAAAAGAAAAAAACCATCCACGAAGTTTTTACTAAAAAAAAATAGAAATTTTTATGATTCATGCAAATATTTCTAAAAAGGAGCTACTAATTTGTTTCAATATCAGATTTAATAATTTGATTCAATGAGTTAGGTTAGGTTTCATTTCATTTCAACTCATTAAATTTCATTTTCATTTCATATCAATAAAAAAATTCTACTGAAGACTTGGCTGTATGTATATTCCCTTTGCCTACCCAGAATGGGTGAAGAAAAAAAACCTCTGCTTATATTCTTTTACGGTTGGCGCCATTTTCCAGAAATTTTCTTTGCGAGTTTAGTTGTTTTTATTATTTTACTAACTGTATTAAAAATAGTTGTTCAGTACACGTGCGGAACCGTCATTGCCACTTGTTCCGACTGTCAACCCTTACCTTCGGCTGCGCCTCGGCTCGGGTAGACATTTGTCGGAACTTTTTGCAATGACAGGCTTTCCGCACTCGTAATGAAATATACTATTTTTACACCATTTGATAGTAAATTGCGAGATCTATCGTTTAAAGAAACACCCATGTGCCTATAACTTTATATTCGTAGTAAAATTTATGTTTATAAAACCTACTAGGTACTAAAAAGCACCGGGGAAGATGGAATAACAAACGAAGTCTTAAAAGCCATAATCGAACCCCTTACACCCATATTAACGGATCTGTTCAATAAAATTATATCAAGTCAATCTTTGCCAAGAGAATGGGAAACTGCAACAATAACACTAATCTACAAAAAAGGTGATCCACAAAACATAGACAACTATAGGCCCATAAGCCTACTACAATCCTTGTATAAACTTTTCACAAGTGTAATCCTTAAAAGAATCACGAATAATTTAGAGGAACAACAACCTAGAGAACAAGCGGGCTTCCGAGCAAAATACTCGACAATAGACCACATCTTTGTACTTAATCAAGTTATTGAAAAGTATGTAGAATACGGAAAAGGATTATACCCGGGATACGTAGACTATTCAAAAGCATTCGACTCAATCTCACACAACAAAGTGTGGAAAGCACTAAAAAGCCAAGGTATCCATATAACGTACATTAAGATCTTACAAAAGCTATATCACAGTAGCAAGGCGATGGTTAAACTGGAGAGAAAGGGATATCCCTTCAAGATCAAACGGGGAGTGAGACAGGGAGATCCTATTTCTCCAAAACTATTTACTTGCATACTAGAAAACATCTTTAGAAATCTAAATTGGACCGATTTGGGATTAAACATCAACGGTGAATACTTAAACCATCTCCGTTTCGCCGACGACATAGTTGTTATGAGTGAAAATGCTGCCGAACTTGAACTTATGCTAAATACATTAAATAATGAAAGTAGAAAATGTGGCTTAGTAATAAACTATAGTAAAACATGTGTCATGACAAATGCAGAAAAAAACCTATTACAATACAATCAGAAAGGCATGTCGATGAGTATGTACCTGGGACAAAACATATCATTTAAAGAAAACACTGCTAACGAAGTCGATAGAAGAATCAAAATAGCATGGAGTAGATACTGGTCCCTTAAACACATATTTAAATCTCGTCTACACTTATCTATTAAAAAAAAAACTATGGGCTCAGTGATACTCCCTATATTGGTGTCAAACCTGGGCCCCCACAGAAAATACCATGCACAAATTTCAGGTATTCCAAAGATCCATGGGCATGGAGCATGCTAGGTCTAAAACTCAGCGATAGAGAAAGAAACGAAACTATAAGAAACAAAACGGATGTCTTAGACGCTGCAGAAATGGCAAGCAAATTAAAACTTTTTTTTACACCGAAAGCAAATTATCTTATTTTTGTTCACATATTTTTTTAGTGAAATAAAACTTAGTTTTATTATATGAAAAAAAACACTCATCATTAAACTACGACGAAATTAGGTTCACAATAAATTATATTCAGAATATTGGCCATTACCAGTCCAGCCGGCGAAGGCAGTGCACAATAAATTATATTCAGAATATTGGCCATTACCCAATGAAAGACATTATAATTTATATTAAATGGCAGGACTTGTCCAGTCGGCGAGTTCACAATAAATTATATTCAGAATATTAGCCATTGCCAATGAAGAAGACATTATAATTGATATTAAACGGCAGGACTTGTCCAGCCGGCGAAGGCAGTTCACAATAAATTATATTCAGAATATTGGGGCCATTACCAATGAAGAAGACATTATAAATGATATTAAATGGCAGGACTTGTCCAGCCGGCGAAGGCAGTGCACAATAAATTATATTCAGAATATTGGCCATTACCAATGAAGAAAACATTATAATTGATATTAAATGGCAGGACTTGTCCAGCCGGCGAAGGCAGTACATAATAAATTATATTCAGAATATTGGCCATTACCAATGGAAGACATTATAATTGATAATAAATGACAGGACTTGTCCAGCCGGCGAAGGCAGTGTACAATAAATTATATTCAGAATATTGGCCATTACCAATGAAGAAGATATTATAATTGATAATAAATGGCAGGACTTGTCCAGGCGGCGAAAGCAGTTCACAATAAATTATATTCAGAATATTGGCCATTACCAATGAAGAAGATATTATAATTGATAATAAATGACAGGACTTGTCCAGCCGGCGAAGGCAGTGCACAATAAATTATATTCAGAATATTGGCCATTACCAATGAAGAAGATATTATAATTGATAATAAATGGCAGGACTTGTCCAGGCGGCGAAAGCAGTTCACAATAAATTATATTCAGAATATTGGCAATTACCAATGAAGAAGATATTATAATTGATAATGAATGGCAGGACTTGTCCAGCCGGCGAAGGCAGTTCACAATAAATTATATTCAGAATATTGGCCATTTCCAATGAAGAAGATATTATAATTGATAATAAATGGCAGGACTTGTCCCATAAGGCGATAAAATTGTGTTAGCAAAGGAAATGGTGAAAAAGTTTGATAAACCCATATTAATTCTAGATTCTGCCAGCTTGAATAAATTTTTAGAAGATTACAAAATTAGAAATAAATATGAACTCTCTTATTATTATTATATGGTTTATTTCCCTTATTATATATTTATTCCCTTATACACCGAAATATTAGTATAAAGAAAGTAAAAAGAAATTTAAGTAATATAGCAAGGTAGACATGCTGATAGAACACTGTGGCCAACAGTGGAGACAAGGTATAATAACAGCACCAAGAATATTTAAATGCACGAAATGTAAAATGGGTGGTACAAACAAAAAATTTAAAAATACCATGATGGGTGCCATTTTGGCTCCCACAAACCGTTTATACTGCCTTAGGCGGAGGGATTAACCCGTCCTCATTTCGACTATGGTATTGGGAGGCAACACCTAACAAGTGGCGAGCTTGTTGCGGTGTTTATGATGGTATTACAAACTACATATATAAGGGAAATACAGTCCCTGAGTCTAGGCCATTCGGGAATATTTCGCCAGTAATTACTAGGCCAGTAGAGGGAAATATTTAGAAAAAAGGTTATCAAAAAATGTATATGATTTAAATATGAAAATAGAGCTCTGCGGTTTTAAACTAATAACACTATTAATTATAGGAGCGTGATGTTCGATCGCATTAAACTTAGTTTTATTTTATTAATATTTCAAAAATAAGTACATTTTAGAGATTTTTATTTTTAGAAGTAGATAGTTATAAACATATAATAAAACACTCTTTAATAAACTACGATGAACTAACCAATAAATTATTTTCTCGTTAATTAAACATTGCCAGAGTTACGCGCAAAGAGGAAAGCCATTTATCAAGAAAAATAATTATTTTGTAATATTTATTTTGTAATTCAATGAGAAAGAGCGACATTATTTTTGTGAATTTAAGACTATCCATTTCGCAACCGCACCCTGCAAGAAGACTACCACCTCGACAATAAATCAATGCAGTCTCCTGAAAACCGGTGAACCCACATATTAAAACCGAAACATGATTAGGTCACTTGACGGTTTTTGCATATTGGTGGTAACGAGAACTGTCGGTCGGCCTAACGAATTTATAGAGACGTTCCTTCCACCTAAACGGTGTCGTTTTGAGAAATCGTGACTTTTGTGGTATTGACTTTTATTCCGGAGTTATTGCGGGGTGCTTAACGGAGTTATTGCGGGGTGCTTAACGGAGTTATTGCGGGGTGCGGGCTAATATCCTCATATACTGCGATAACCTTTCATAGGGTTCCCCCAACTACTAAGCTTAACTCATTCTTAACATTTTCTATTGCATGATGCCTAATTAATTGAATTAAAATGAGTTTTTGAAATGATGTTTTATTCAACTGTATTTACTTATTTTTCCCTTAAATATTTTCCTTTGAAGTGAAGTACGTATTGAGTACGTATTTGATGATGAAAATCAGATATCTACTCAATTAAATTTCACTTCAAAAAATACTTTAAATATTTTATGAACATTTTGATTTGGAATTTTAGTTCCCGGGGTTGCCGCTGCGGCGTATTACGCTGTCTATGTTTATTTACTATGAAGTTGCTTCCCTTCCCTCGTAAGAAAGTATTATCTTCCTTGTGTATGTTTCGCCGTCAACGTTGTGAATGTTATTTCGCCCCTTTTTGGTTTTATTTTAGTTGATATCTTTTACACATTAGACGTAATTTTGTCAATAAAAAGTTGGTAGATATTAAACTCTTAAGATTAATTTGTAAAAGTAGGATAATAGGTTGGAAAGAAACTCGAATAAGTCTGGGAGAGAATGAGGAATGTCAACATGACCATAGCAAAACACGGTACTTCTGCTGAGGCAGTCAAGAAAGAGGGAAACAAAAATCAACAGTGCAAAGGGTACCGCCATTTTACCGAAGATTATGGGATCTCTTGTGATAAAATAAACACTGTGCTACACTTCTCGCACTAAGATCACAGCAAGTAGTTTTAGGCATTTTATACAAAATATGTACATTTTTAGCGCAATAATATGGTTTAAACTTAAATATTTTAAATATAACACCAATACGCCACATTCTTCGGATTCGGACTACCCTCAAAGAATCACTTTTTTGATTTCGTTGTGGTTTAATATATTGATGCGTGTTGGTGTGTTGCGTTGTGCTGTCAAACCGCCAGGGAACGGTGTGCCCAATATTTACATTTTTTATTGAAGTTTAAATTTAATATTTTTGGTGCTATATAGGTAAGTAATTAATATTTTAATAGTATTCCTTATATAATAAAGTACTATTTACTCCGTATAATATCACATACTTTATTGAAAAACTTACTATAAACAGAGTATCCCTCAGCAATAACAAAAAGCTAAATTTATATACAGGATATTATTTTATCTAAGCAACAAAAAATATTTTAATAACATAATAAGGTGTATAAACACTATAGGTATATAAACAAACTAAATAATTTAAGATAACATACACACTAAAGCCTTTTCAGGGTAGTTTACAGTGCTTTTTTTGGGTCATTTTAATTAGATATACTCATAAATCATAATTTTAATTAGATGTAATATAATAAGCAAGACTTTAAGGCATCTTATTACATTGTTTATTTATAAAAATTATATATTTATATTGTTATTAAAATAAATAATAAAGTGTAAGTTTTTTAACGATTACTTTCGAGTTAACTATACTACTGCGTTAACATTTTCACCAATCAAACGCTCATATTTTTAGTTCTAAAAATTTCCGCTTCTGGCGCTAATCTATTTCCCATACACATTTTAGTAAACTCACGCAAAGCAATAGTTAAAAAACTTACACTAGGCTTACGGGTAATTCAAAATAATATTCTTTACTGCTTTATAAAAGCATGAGTTAGCTGTTTACAAACATTGGTTATCCTTTAAATACAAACCAAAAAACTTTTTTTTTAAATAATAGTACCACAAGTAATTTGTTTTTGTAGTTATATACCAAAAAAAACCTACATTAACTATTATATTAAGACAATTACAATGTTTATTGCTGTTAAATCACTCCATACCTACACGACGCGAATAAATTATATCAAAATTCTGATAACAAATCAATTTTAAAGATTATTGTTTAAATTTGTTATAAATAATATTAAAGCCGTTATGCACTGCTCCAATGCTACAAACATTTTTTTTTTGGATATAAATCAGAGTAATGCAAAAGGCTCCTAAAGAGATTGTTCAATACTGATTATTAAATGAATACAAAATTATTACCCTTTAGCCAAATTTAATAATGGTGCCCAAAAATAAAGGTAACCCAATAAATATTTTCTGTTGAAGATTTGTATTCGATATATCGAATTAATAGGTATACCTATTAATATTTTACTCACCGGACCGACGACATACCATTTATTAGTATTTTTTCTCTGTGCCTTCGGCTTAATCTTTCGGAAATTAAATATCCTACTTTCATGCCCAAATCACTTACTTAAATAAGTCTGTCCGAGTGTGAGAGGAACACCTTGCGTAGGAGCTGGACTTTCCGCTCTCCGCAAGCAGGATGCGGCGGTGCGACCGCGGTCACTTCCTCAGTCAGTGCGCTGACGTTTACTGTGCAGTGCACAAGTTCACGTTGTCAAGTGGTAAACGTTGTTGTAACGTTTGAAGAATCTAGTGATGTGCTATTAAGGGTAAATCATTTAGTTTGTCTGAGTGAGTTTTACTTTATACAACTGATGATTTGTTGCGCAAACATTCAGCTTGTATGGTTATTACCAATACTCAATAATAATAAATAAAATATTTTTCACTTCTCATGCTCTGAAAGTGCTTATTTGTGCAGGATATAGGCTGCACAAAATCGAGTTTTGTGCACAAGTTCATTAACGTATCTACTCATAAATGTATCTATATTAAGGCAAAGAAAATGAGCCATATAGCCAAACACAATAAGAAGTTCATAGATAGAATTTGTTATTTTATAATATTTACTTAAATTTATTTGCCTTATGTGTTTTTTTAAGACATAACAACAATTTCCTTCAGTATTCAAAACTGTATTAATTTTATTTAACTGTACTACTGTTTTAGTTCCTCACAATCGAAGTGAAAAGAAGAGTTTATAACTCGTCCACAAAACCATTTTATAATCGACATTACTATCGGCTCTGTATTACTTTCGGGCTGTACTAATATAAATGGTTCGTTTTGTGCACTTGTTGTAAAATCTACTATTATTTGCGTGTTAATGTTATTAAGGATAAACTTTACTAGTGTTTTTGGGATATTTTAAAGGCTTATATTTAGCTCCTCGGCCGCAGCCTCCGGCTCGCCGTATGGAGTAAAACTCCAGCTTTCGAGCCCCAGCCAACCGGTTCGCTAGCCGCAGCCGGATGGCTCGCAAGCCGCACCTGGACGGCTGACCAGCCGCAGACGGTTGTCTCGCCCCAGCCGCAGCCGGACGGCTGACCAGCCGCAGGCAGGCGGCTCGCCTCAGCCGCAGCCTTCCGTCTCGCTATCTGAGGACCCCTTCAGCCACAACCAATTAACTCACGAGTTGCGTCCGAACATCTCGCGGGCCATAGTCGGCTGTCTCGCGAGCCGCAGATTAACGTCTCACTTACTTCAGATGCCCGACTACGCATCCGTTAGTCACAATGTCATTATGTGGAAGGATCTTCGCGCCCCCCAGTTAGTGCAAAAACAAATAATTAAATCTTTTGCACTACCTTGGTTATATAGTCCCAATATCTAATGATATTAATGTAGCATATTTTAACTTTGTTGCAGATGGCCCAACGCAACAATTTTGTCACTTTGGGCGAGTTATTGACTCGCCCAAATCGCTCGCTTATATATCAGAAGAAATTCAAAATCTCTTAATGACTGGTGTCGTTGAAAGATCCAAAAGTCGTACGGGGTTTCTATCCCGAATGTTTCTGGTAACATGCGACAAATTTTCGACCTTCTGGGTTTAAACGACTACCTAAATTCTCGGAAATTCCGATTGATAAATCATACTCAAGTTCCAAGTTTTCTTCAAAACCCTATTTTTTTCGTGAAAATGTATGCTATGATAACGATGCTTGACTTGAAAAGAAGAAAAGCATCTGCAGCAGGAAAAAAGTCAGTTTTAATAGAGATCAAATAAGTCTGCGATATAAACGCCAGCAAAATCTTAGCTGAGTTGCCTAAACAACATATTCAAGCATTTTTTGAGAGGTTCCCTTTATTAAAAATCCTAACTATGCCTAAGATTTAACCTAGCCATGTCGCTAGTATAATAATTATGTTTGTAGGACGACACTCTCTTTTGCTTACGTTTCGTAGTTCATAATTTTATTCGTTAGGTAGTAAATTTGTTAGGCACGTTAATGTAGTCGTGAAGGCGGGGATGCAGCGTCTACGACGCGAAGCCGTTCGGAACCTCATGGCATAGTTAGTTACATGGTGTGTTCTCTTCATACAAACTTATAAAATATATGTAGCAGCTCCATCTAGTGCCCATGGTTTTATTTTTATTGGTAACACCCTTTAAGAAAATATTGTTATTAGCAACATTTAGTTGGGATTCACATCGATGTTCTAGGGATGCTCGATCCTGTTCGTCGATTTGATTTTAAGGATCGCAATTCCTCGATCCGATTCTCGGATCGGATCGCATTCCGTTGATCCGATATTCAGGATATCGAATGAAAATAATTAAGAAAACATTCTATTATATATTTGAAAAGAAAAAACAACGCTTATCAATACGAACAATTCTTATAGGAGAAATATAAAGAAAAATTTGAATGAATATTCGCCACGACACCACGACATTGTACGTTGCAAATGTCTTTGAAAGATTTGTGTGTTTCCTTTTGTTTTTACACAGTTGAACATAATTTACATTTTCCGCCCTGTTGTATCTTTGTAAACTTACTCCATAAGTCAAAGTCAAAATCATTTATTTCACGAAGAGTACTATATATACTATTTAAGTCAACGGGATTAAGTTTGAACCCGGAATTATGATCAGTAGATTTTAGTTTTATTTTATCTTCGACGGACTTTGCTAAACAATATAAGTCGTCGATAGATTCGAGGGAGCTGTAATTAGGAATATAATTATGATTAAGACTAGCGTACTCCATATTAAGATCATGGCAAATTTTAGAAAAATCGTTCTTTGTTCGCCGCAAGTGTTAACAGTGGAGACCAAAAACGGTTCATCACTAGCCGCTATTCTGTGACGTCATTCGTGCTCAAAAAGCATATTAGTTTAATGTTACTGCACCTTAAAAGTTAGTCAAAAGGTTTGTTTATCACAATTTATCGTAAAAAAGGACAATAAATACCCGAGAAAACAAGAAACTGTAGACTACAAAACACACGTTGACATTTGTTTGTGCGCGAATGACGTCACATGAAGTGTTTGCTAATGTCGGAGCGTTTACAAATGCGTTCCGTTTCTACAAAAATATGGATTTTTAAAATCGTATTTATAAAAAAAAATAGGTAATCAAAATAAAATTGATTACTGTAAATATGTTCAAAGACAAAAGGAACATTATATATTAAAATAATAATAATTGGCATTTCATGCATATTCCCTATTCATACGATCCGATCTCGAAAATTTTGTATCGATCCGCTAAAAAAACGTATGGTCCCTATCCGATCCAAAAATTGTCGGATCGTATGCTTTCGATCCGAATTCCGATTTTTCAAAAGATCGCATAGGAACATCCCTATGATGTTACTGATAAATTTCAAACAAAAGTAAATTTCGTAATTTCTTTCTTTATTTCCCAGTCACCTACGCTTATCTATTGTTTTGTGGTTTATTAAAAGTAATTTCTTCGTAAATACGTCCAGTTTAGCACTGCTCCTGCGTATTCTCGACGAGTTTTCCTTTGAGTTACCAACTGTTTTCGTTTTTGAGATAGCGATTCTGTGCAGTGAATTTATTTATTTATAGCAATGTTTATTTAGTACTTTCTCTGTGTAGTAATTGCAGGTTTCTCCGTGAAATCTAGTAAGGATCCTGCTGAAATTATTACTACAGGTGTTATTGATCCTATACCAATTGTGACTACAGGTATGTTATTGCTTTATATATATTTTTTGTCAACTTATTTTATTACCCATCTGTCTTAACTTTTTTAGGTGAACCTATAAACATATTTTGACTTATATTATTGTATATATATATATATATATATATATCCTAATTTCAAGTAAATTGGGCCAAAAGTTTTCAAAATATTCAGACAAACAAAATTTTACATTTTTAAAACATATAATGTGGTGGCTAAGTTAGGTCTCAGACAGTTTTTAGGTCCCTGTTTCAAACCAATGATTTTTTTTGTTAAAAACAGTAGGTAGACTCATACAATCATCTACAACAAGGTAGGATTAAAAGGCGCTTGAATTGATTTGCCGTAAGGCACCTGTGTTAAAATAGTTTTGGAATCAATCATAGTATAACTATCTATATAAATATATCTATACACAGTTTTACTAGATGATATAGTGAAAATGGGACAGAGAGTACCCATCTTTTTTGTTGTTGTCTATTGAAACCCCGCATGTATGTCTTCTTCATAATTTATTGCTAAACTGCCAGAGAAAGATTAAGTACGCTGGACATTTCACTCATATTGGTATCAAAATGGTTAACAATGTCTATGTTCAGCAGGAATCAGGGGCCTTATATTGATAATGTTGCATAATGTGTTATAAATACTTATAACAGTAACAATAATTATGTTTTTTTTTCTTCAGAATTTGGTAAATTGCCCCTGGAAGCTGAAGATACTGCAGAGCTGCTATAATTTTTTGACTCTGTTAATGGCAGTTACAACGAAATTTGATAAGGGCAAAATTTTTGCTACTACTACAAACTAAAATAGTTTATTTTGTTTATTATTAAATTATTTAACTAATGGCAAAGAATAACTTTAGTTTTATATGTATTTAAATAAATTTTTAAACTATCATTTGTTGTATTATTTTAATAAAGTTACAGAATGAAAATAAATATTTTGATGTTTTGCGCAATAAAAAGGATACATTTTGGGTAAATTTTCAAAATATTTATAAATGTTAAATAATTTAAAAAATATGAAAAATAATATTAAATAATTTTACATTTATAAATATTTTGAAAATTTACCCAAAATGTATCCTTTTTATTGCGCAAAACATCAAAATATTTATAAATGTAAATTTATTTTTTAAAAATGAAAAAAAAAAAAATCCCGCCATCTGCCTCACCCAGAAATAGTTCCATTCGAGAGCACAAGATGGCGCTACAGTCGCTTCTAAAAATTATGACGAAGAGTACTCTCTATTTCCGTATATCTGGGGGCACGGCCGTGCCCCCACCAAGTCGAGCAAAAAAGCGTCACGGCCGTACCATCCTATTCTCGAAGCAATTCAGACCATTTCCGACCCCCTGTAACTTCGTTGTGGATAAAACTAGAAGACTGAAATTTTCAGTAACCATGCAGGCATTGTAAAGACACGTATATTTCAAATTTCATTAAATTTGAACCAGTATTTTTAAGAATTATAACGGGTCAAATTTCTTAATTTTGTCACTCACTGACTCACCGATCATCAAAATTCTAAGGCACTTCTAGCAGACCTAGAAGCTTCAAATTTGGAATATAAGTAGTGTTTGGTGTATGAATCAAGGAAAAACTAAAAAATCTAGAAAAGACCGCAAAGAAAATTTAGCCCATACAGCCAAGTCTTCAGTTAAATTTTTCTATATTGGCTTTATTCGTAACGATGTTTTACGGCAGTTATTATTATTGCGTGCGAAGCCGCGGGTTTAAGCTAGTCCCATATAAATATAGGCGCATGGTAGTGCCCCTGCCAAATCGAGCAAAAAATGGGTATTCCCGTTATGAAAACACGTGTATTAAATTATTTATTAATGCAAAAAACGTACCTACGTGCGTATTCGTACTTATTACGAGTGCGTAAGGTTGTATAATTATATACCACGCGCTGCGATGCTAGCGAGTGAGCGCGGGCCGTTACTACGCGCTGCGCGGTGCTAGCGCGAGGGCGCGGGGCGGGGACAGTGGCGGGGCGCGCGGAAAGGTGAATGTCGCCGAGCGAGCAGCAGCCGCGCTCATACGCGCGAGCGACCCAATGCTAATCGGATGTGCCCAGAATTCTTACCTATAAGTTTGCGATTTTCATTGATAATTTCGATTGCTATATTAGTTTGACGACTAAAGGCTACTCAAAGTCGGTTTACATCTAATTAATGTTGACTTTGGAAGTGTTAAAGCGCAGGAATCCTCAATTTGTGAATACAACAGACTAAGAAGCATTTACCGTCCAGATTTGTCAAAAATTGTAACATCAAAGCCTCCCAGAAAAACGCATAGAGACAGGGAGTGGGTTCTTAGAAAAACTGTAGCTGAAGCTCAAGAAGTAGTACCGGAACAGAGAAAACGGAAGGCTACCTACAAAAATAAGAAAAGTTCATAAGTCAGGCTTTAAGAAAATTCGTTGCTGGTAGATATACATATATACAATAAGTAGAAGGTACCGAAAAGGAAAAAAGTAGAACTGTCTACAAAATACAAAAAGAAATGAGATCCCATCAAAAACAATACTTGTCAAAAAAACCAAGTCTCGCAACTCAGTTGTTCTGCGGTAAAAAGTTG
The DNA here is from genome assembly GCA_947458855.1 of Monopis laevigella. NCBI lineage: Eukaryota > Metazoa > Arthropoda > Insecta > Lepidoptera > Tineidae > Monopis > Monopis laevigella. Next base: position 21,358,183 of record OX381583.1, on the reverse strand, counting down.
TGAGATCCATGTAATACCAAGTCGGTTATTAATTTATTCAGTCTCTACTTAAGCGACTTTCTGTCTTAATACGTCCAGTCTCTAAGACCACGATCGTGGTCCATAACAATTGAAAATCAATTGTGTCTGGAATCTCCGTACTCGAAGCATTAAGTTGTTACGTAATAATTAACAGCGTCTTATAGTGACGCATATCAATATTAAAATTCTTTAATGTTTTATATAAATATATTGAGACTTGTCCATCGCACTAAATAATTGAATTTACATGTGTTTTCAGGCGATTGAATTTACACGTGTTTTCAGGCGATGGCCAAGTCTATATAATAAATAATTTAAATTGTTTGTTGGATAATGCCACTGGGTCACACACACTTTTGCCTGTTCTGTTGTTTGGTGCTGATAATAATCAATCTGTTGGGGTAGGCAGACCAATCTTCGACATTGAAATTTTAGGATATAAGGGATAGGATTAGTGGATACGGCTGCGAAGCGTAGTGTTGCGGTTTCCAGTTTGTATGCATTGTTGAAGAAAGAGAAGGTCCCCTTCGATGAGGACGTCATGACAGTTAAGCTCGCCGATGGAGTTCAGCGCGAACTTAAAGTGAAGCTTGTTATATTAGAGGTAAAGCTTGAAGGATTGTTGATTCCTACTACTTTTATTATTTTTCCTGATTCTTTAGGTAACGATACCTTGTTAGGAAAAGTTTTCTGCGTAAGGCGCGAATAATTTTAAACATATGTGATAATGTTTGGTTTACAGCTGATCAGCCAGCTGTTCGGCCACTTCGTCGAGAGCCCGATGGTAAGTTATATGGCTGTGCCTGTGCGTCTATGGTGATTAGGTCTGATGAAGGTACCATGCTTTCATTTTCGGAGGGAGAGGAACTGATTACTCTTTTAGATTCATATTCAGATATTTTTGGCGACATCGGTGAGCCGACGCCTTCATCGAACATCGCTTAGATTCTGGTGACCACCCTTTTGTTGCGGTGTCCCCTTATCACCTCACTCCGGCTAAGAGGACACTTATGCAATCGGAATTAGATAAAATGTTGAGTACTGGTATTATTGAAGAGTGTGAGGAGGCGTGGGCGGCTCCAGCTCTTTTAGTGCCTAAAAAGGATGGCACGTTTAGGTTTTGCGTGGACTATCGCAAGTTAAATGCAATCACTAAGGGTGACTCTTATCCCCTTCCAGTGATTGATGACCTTTTTCAGTACACGGGGAAGAGTTGTTTTATGAGTACAGTGGATTTACGTTCAGGGTACTGGCAGGTTAGTGTCAGGGAGCAGGATCGTGACAAAACTGCGTTTGTCACGCCTTGCGGGACTTTTAGATTTAAGCGTATGCCGTTCGGGTTGCGTAACGCGCCCGCAACTTTCCAACGTTTAATCGATCGTTTTCGTTCAGGACCTACACTCAAGGACATCAATTGTTTAGGATATATTGATGACCTTATCGTGATTTCAGCGAGTTTTCAGCAGCACCTGTTGGATTTGCGTGCTGTATTGGATCGTCTACGTGAATTTGGACTTCGCGCTAATAGAGATAAGTGCGTTTTCGCTAGGGATTCTGTGAAGTACCTAGGCCATATTATTACACCGAATGGGGTGCCACCTGATCCTGAAAAGGTACAGGCTATTTCTAACCTTCGCGAACCGGCTACTTTAAAACAACTAAAGAGTTTTCTGCAGTCTTGTTCCTGGTTTAGAAAGTGGGAGGAACCTCAAGTTTCTGCTTTTGCAAATTTAAAACGGTTGCTTACCACCGCTTCCATTTTAGCGCAGCCAGATTACAAGTTTCCTTTTGTACCTCGTACTAATGCGAGTGGGTACGCGTTAGGTGCAGTTTTACTCCAGGGGGAGTCCGTTCATACAGAACGAGTTATAGAATATGCCAGCAGACTTTTGACACCAGCTGAGCGAAATTACTCGACTACTGAGCGGGAAGCGCTTGCAGTGGTCTGGTCCGTCGAGAAATTTCGTGGTTATATTGATGGTCATCCAGTGAGGGTAGCTAGTGACCACCAACCTCTTAAGTGGTTACTCACCTTAAAATCACCGACCGGAAGACTGGTTCGGTGGGCAATGAAGCTGCAGGGTTTCGATTTAACTTTTGAATATACGCCAGGTAAGGTGAACGTAGTCGTTGACACGTTGAGTCGCCCTGCCTGTAGTGACGTAGACAGTGATATTTGCGATATATGCCTAGTCATCATAGAAACACCTAGGTGGGAGGCATCAGATATCCGCAAATCTCAGTTAGCTGACCCGGAGATTTCGAAAATCATAAACGATCTCGAAGGTGTCGTTTTAAAACTTGGTCAGAAAGAGGGTATTCTGAACCAAGGGGTTTTGTTTAGATTCTATGACATAGAAAATGAGGAACCACAGTTGGTTGTTCCTGTAAGTATGAGAGCCGAAATTATGAAAGCTTGTCACGATTCTGTCACTGCCGGACACCACGGAGTTGATAGAACGTGATAGAAGCTACTTCTGAGAACTGCGCTCGGGTTCTCATTGATGAGTTATTTTTGCGCTATAGCGTCCCGAGAAGAGTCATCTCGGACAATGGCGTACAATTCGTTGCCGATGTCATGCAACACGTTATGTTTGTGTTAGACATCAAGCAAAATCAGGTTCCACTCTACCATCCAGAGGCCAATCCGGTAGAAAGGAAGAATCGCTAGTTGAAAGCACAACTCGCCATCTTCGTCGAAAATTATCATCGTGGGTGGCCCGAAGCACTGCCATCTATCCGGTATGCTTTAAATACCAGTGTCACTAGATCTACTAGACATACACCTGCATACCTTACATTTGGGCGTGAATTACGCTGTGCTATATCAGTGCAGGGTGATCTTCGTCCAATTATTGAGGCAGATAATTTTGTGTCTTAGTTCACTCATTACCTGCTCAAGCTTGCGGATGTCTTAAAAACTGCAAGAGAGATAAGACCGAACAGGACATTCGAAAGGAGACTAAAGATAAAACTCGTCGGGAGGCTGAGAGTTACGCTCCTGGAGATTTAGTGTTGCTCCGGAGTCATGTTTTGAGTAATGCTCAAAAGGGAATTTCCTCAATACTGGTTCCTAAAAGAGATGGACCTTATGTCATCTCAAGGAAGGTTAGTCCGACCACATATTTATTAGCTACATGTGGGGATACAGACAGACGTGATATTGGTAAATATCATGTCAGTGATATCACAATCTATCACCCTCGGGAAGGTTGTCAAACCGTTCCAGTTCGTCCTAAAAGGAATCGAGGTCGCCCTCGAAGGTTGAAGGAGTTTGACCTGTCTTGAGGCCAATAGCCAGATCAAAAGGGGGAGTATGTAGGACGACACTCTCTTTTGCTTACGTTTCGTAGTTCATAATTTCATTCGTTAGGTAGTGAAGTTGTTAAGCACGTTAATGTAGTCGTGAAGGCGGGGATGCAGCGTCTGCGACGCGAAGCCGTTCGGAACCTCATGGCATAGTTAGTTACTCGAGGAACGCGCAGCATGCAGGTTGTGTCTTTGCGTGTGTGACTCACGGGCCGTTAAAGCGTATTTTCATTCGACTTAGAATATAGTTACCTAGGTTTAGGTATAAATAAGACTTTGTGTGTGTGTTTTGTTGTAATTAATAAACTCTTGTTGTAAATTTCATTCGAAGTTTAATTTAAATATTGCTGGCCCGCCACTTCCTTATATGTTTTTATTTTAAAGATTTCTAATGAAACCTATGGGCAGACAAATGTATGAGTCCTGATATCCTTTTATTAACTATATATGTATATAGCTATTAAAGATAACAACGCCTATATTATCGCGTAACAGAGAGGTAAATTATTTTGATAATCTTGTTGTTCTCGTTCTTTGATTGATGAGAAACCAGGAAGCAACTATTTTGCACATGTTACATGTAAGTCGGGGATTGCTAAAGGTATTAAAGATACTATTATAAGATTATTGATATTCATGCGACAGCCCTGCACTGGTTCGACGGTTGATGACTGAGCAACATTTTCATAACTAGTGTTAATAATTTCCTCCATTTATTTATTGTACCGGTACTCACTTTACCTATACATCTCACATTGTTTTGTTAGTGCATTTTTTTATAAATTTGTAGTACTTTTAAATAATTTGAAGGAAAACCTTGATCCTGAGATGATCTGTATTTTGGGGAGGATCCAGCAGAAAATAAAAAATATGGAGATCCTATTCATAATGATATTTTATTTATTTATTTTAAAAACTTTATTGCACTATAATTGTACAAAGGCGGACTTAATGCCGCTAGGCATTAAGTCCGCACATCACCACATTGTTAATGTGGGGCTGACAAAGGACAACAAGGAAGACTTTAAACAGTCCTACATATTGCCGGAAAACAGACAAATTTTTGAGTCACCCACACTGAAACCGAATGGCTGGTCAACAAGACCAATTAGGTCGAGCCAATGGAGGTTTACGCAAAGCCTTAAAAGAAAAGAATAAGCCAGTGAGTAAGATCATCAGTGAAACTGGTCGCATCATGTGTTTAATAATAAAAGTGTATCAAGAAGATTTCTGATACAATTTTCACTGAATAAGGAAACAAAGCATATTGTGGTCAATACAGAATGCACCAAATATTTATTTGGTGAGGCTTTAAGAGCTAGCAAAGCTATCCACAAGGCAGGAGCTGAAATAGCACATACGCCTAAAATCCTTTAAACTACCGGGACCCCCCTCCGAGGTTCCAGCAGCCGGGAACGAGTAAATCAGCAAAAAACTCACACACAAGTGTTCAGACCCCGGCAGCAGCAGCGCCTGATGTAGCAGTACCGTCAGACTGAGCCAACCTCAATCCTACAAGGTTCAACGGAAGTAGAGGTAATTACTTTGTTTTTTATGACAAGTTGTGTTCCATAACTATCATAACAAATTCCAAAAAATATATATCATAAATTAAGAGGAATGTCTGATGAGACTCTTCGATGCTCATGCTGATTCAACTGCAAAATCTCTCCTCGCGCTTGACCATGAGGCGGTAACGTTACCTACATTTACGTAAACTTTCCCCCAAAGACCATATACAAAAATAGGCTCACAAACGATTAGTCGGTGTATTAAGGATATCTTTTGCATGGATACCATAGTGTTATTTACACTAAGGTGTTTTGTTCAACATAGTACCAGACAAGCATCTGTATCAAAGGCTAACCTTTCAGGAGTAAACGTACCTTGCGGTCCGATTCACGGCAAAATCGATGTCAACGCTGTCAGCACGTATGAGTATGAGCGTAAGCGCGCTAACGATAGTTGATTTGACATTAATAGTGACGTCATTACAGACGCCATATTGGACTTACAGTGATTTTGCTTCTGGGTGAAATCGCTGTGAGCGCTGTCAGAATGACATTTATCTAAAAACCTGTTTTTAAGGAAAGTAATAAAATTCCTAAACTAATTATTAAGTAGATAGTTAAAAGTGTTGTGTTCTCATTTATTTTAGTATTTATGTAAACACATATACATAATTCATTAATTTGTTATGGCGTTTTATTTGACATTAAAACAGAGTGAGAGGAGTATATGTTTTAGTTGTGAGATAGAGGGAGATACAAGTGATGTTCGTGTGAGCGCGCTTAATCACTGGTCCGATTCATTAGCACGCTAATAGCACCGTGAGTGATCTCATCGCGCTTTTTCAATCGGACCGATGATTATGAACGTCAGCGCTGACAGCGGTGTTATCGCACTTCGGACCGTGAGGATAGATATTATTAGAAAGGTCGGAATGAATCCCCTTCAACTGGCTTCCTTTTATAATAGGCCGATAATTGAAACAGCTGAATTGTTTGCTGGAGCTATTGTTTCTAATATAATATTATGTAGCTCATTAGAGTACTTAATTATTAAGAAAAAATGGTAGCTGTGTCAGATGCTAACTCAGAACTGTGTAAAATAGTTGTTAAACACGGAGAATTTCATACCATTTCTTGGATGCATAGGATGTATAATGAACGGAAGTGAAATCAAGGAAGCTCTAGGTAAAATATATGCTACAAATTCTGTCGATAAAATGTTGAATGGTCACGCATATTCAAGAAGTATTAGAGGTATATTAGATATATTAATAATATTTTTTGAAGACATGAAAATTTACGATGGTGTTAGTTAACTGAACAAATATAACTTGCTGTGTTGTTCCTACAAAGAGAAAGAAAGAATTTATTAATCAATTTCAAAACCAACTGAATGAATTAAAAACTCAAAGCCCTATAACACAGTTATGCGTACAATATTTTGAAATTATATTAATAGCGCGAATAAAGGCGAGTCTTTATTCGCGCTAAAAGACGGCGACTTTTCATAAGATCACCTTAACTCATTAAGAAAAATGCTGCCGTATTTACACGCTAGTGGTCACTTTTTTTTAATACGAAATCAGCATATTTATATCTGAAAGTTACGATCAAATGGAGAAATACAATGTATAAAAATACTTTAGCCTCTGTTAGAGCAACACTTTAATGCTAGGGATTCAAGAGTAAAAAAAATATAATACTGATATAAATAAACTAGTCGCATATTTGGTATAATTTTAGGTGTAACTATATTTTATATATAGTACCAAGTCTATATAAACACAGCGAAGAGCTTGCCGCTTGTTTGGGTAAAATTCAGAATGACTTACCTACCATTTATTTTTAGGGCCGCCATTATTATTTTCAATCATTTTAACATAAAAGGTATTAATCACAAATTGGTATACCTTAACAAAACGCAATACTATCATGTATGTAGTGATGATAACCAAGAGGAAATACCGGATCTGGGCGGTTGCGCCGCTCTCAGCAACGCCTCCTCGTGGGCGCTTAGCCTTAACAGAGTGGACAAGGCTCGTGTAAGCTGTCGGGCTTCTAATTCTCGGGCCGTTAGAAATTTTAATACTACATGCTTAAGATATCTGAAAAAAAACCATATAGGGTGTAAATAAAACTGTATATTTTTATTTTATGCAAATTCACTACATTTAAGTTCAAACGAATCCAAGTTGCTATAAATTATAATTACTTATGATATTAATAATAATAATTTGAAGGAAATTACTTTATTTATTTATCATTACAAAATCTACAGCACATTACAATATATAGTAGTAAAATTTACATCACAGACCAAACTTCGGTCATTGTGGGTCTCTGTGTGTTTTTAAAAATAAAAGTGTTCGTTCGTATGTATGTATGGCTGAGTATTGATTTTACTTTAGATATTATGAGCTATTTAGTATTATTATTATTAGACATGTTTATGATACATTAAATTAAAATATAAAATAAATATATGTATACCTATATACAATTATACATAACAACAAAAGTTTCATCATATGTTTACCTAAACATTGAGACACCTCACGCTTAGTAGTGTATTTAGATAAATAAAAAAAGATAACAAGCTTTAGGCTTATACTATAAGTACCAGAAACAACGATATCATATTGGTTTGCTATGGGTAGGAATCGTACCCTCGATTTCAGTATACAACGTCAAAGGCGCTACCACTAGTGTACTATAGCGTACATATTATTACAAACATGATAAATTCATATAAACATTTTATTATGAACATACTAAGAACCTTTTTGGAATAAATAAGGATTCCGTTACTCTAGAAAACTTAGTTTTGAATTTTTAATCTCATTTAAAATATATTTTAAAGGGGGTTTAGACAAAAAAAAACATATTTAAGAATTGCTTATACATAATTTAATTAATATACTTTTATGTATTTATTAAAATGTTTGTCACAAACGTAATGATGCGAGGACTATTTGATCTCGACTGACGCCTAATGACTGATATGAATGGAGTCATATGATGGAGAATATTTAATAACAAAAAAAAAACATAATTACCTTCGACTAATGTCAGCCTCTTCCGCAGTGGACAGGTCAGTTTTGCTGCTCTGTAGTTCCCGTTGAAGAGTTTTCTTCATGTCTGATATCCTATTGTCCAATGTCTTTATTTTCTAAAAAAAAAACACAATCGTGTTCGATTTAAAACCATAAATTTTGAATAATATACAGAAGTGCTGCAACACCCCTTGTAAAGTAGAAATCACAAATATTAATGCGACTTACTGGGCACTCATTCAAAACTACGTTATATAGAAAAGAGAAATGTAACTACTTTTTTTTTACATTTCGAACGAAATGTCATATTGTTTGTCCGCCATATTCTGTTCCGCTCTTTGAGCTTACTTAATGTTTTGGGTTTGTATGGCGGACGACCATATTATGTTCTCTTGTTTGGAAAGGCCATTTTAGGCTCTTATCTTATTTTAGAATCTTAGGGCACTTCCGTATATTAGCTTAAAATACAAACGATTTTTTTATTTTATTTGTTCGCCTAAACTTGCAAACTAGACGCCGTGTATTTTACTATTTTCTGAAAATATAGAACTACCAAATGTAACTTCACCCAATCTCCCGCCACTCTAATTTGCGAACCTTCTGCTACTTGAAATGGCTACTAATATCGATTACTACTTTAACAATCGATCAATTACAGTTATTCTAGGGACGCTACCGCCCTCTACCGGTCTGGAGGAGATAGTTTCGTCTCTAGTGCAGTAGTACGAATAACTCTATCTTACTATTATTAATTATGTTATAAAATGGTTTCAATTAACCAATGAGTTTTTAATTAAAAAATTTATGTACATTTGTTTGACAACACCACTATAGTGCCTCGGAGAGCACGTTAAGCTGTCGGTCCCGGTTTCACTATACCAACTTGTGAAACTGTTTATAGATGGGTTATTGAGTCTATTCAAAACATCGCGACGAGCTAGTCACTTGTTCGGTGTAGACTTATACCATCGGCTACGACGAGGTGGGATTAAAACCCCTCCGCTGGGTACCCTGGGGCCTCTCTAGTGCAGTAGTACGAATAACTCTATCTTACTATTATTAATTATGTTATAAAATGGTTGTAAATAGATTTCAAGTATTTAAATGAAAACTGTCTTATTTTATCGCCTTTCAAGTAACTGCATTATAAATACATTTTTATTTGATATTTTTAGTTTCTGAATGTCTGTTGGGTATACCTACAGGGTGAATTTTTCAAATGTATCTTCAAGCCCAAATCCTAAACTACAAGGAATAGCCAAAAATGCTCAAAGGAGTTACGGGACCGATTTTTATAAAAACTAAAACTGCATCTTTAGATTTGAAAAAAAAATATCCTAGCGGGCAATCTAACCGATTGATTTTGAAAAAAAATACTCACCTGTATTATTTATTGCACCAGCAGATATTGTCGCTTATAAGGATCAAATTCTGGTAAGTAACATCAATCGGCAAATTAAAGGAAAGTGCTTATTTTTAATAAAAAATAATGATAATTTAAAAATGTTCATATTTTACCACCGTCTACTTTATCAAGTATTATCAACTAATCAAATTGTTTGAAATAACGCTCAAATTTATTTTTGAAAAAATTGCTCAAAAGATATTCATTTTAAAACAACATCATTTTTTTTTATAAAAGTAAGAAAAAAAGAATTCAGCTATCTATTAAAAATAATGGATATTATTTCGAACAATTTTAGTTAGGGCTTAAAAATTTTTAACATTTTTTTTTTACATTAAACATATTATCTTAAAAATTAGCACTTTCCTTTAGTTTGTCGTTTGAAGTTACATTCCACCATTTAATCATTATAAGCAACACTATCAAGCTAGGGCATACAGGTGAGGTTTTTTTCCAAAATCAACCGGTTTGATTCCCGGCTAGGATTTTTTAAAATCAAAAATCTAATGATGCAGTTTTAGTTTTTATCAAAATCGGCTCCGAGACTCATTTAAGAATATTTTGTTTTTCCTTGAACTTTAAGATTTGGCCTTGAAGGCACACTTGAAAAGTTCACCCTGTATATATTGTTAATATTTATAGATAGCTTATAGTAGTTTATATATTCTTTATGTTACTTATTTTTGCAAATCTCCTGATAAAAACAAAATTTACCTTGCTTTTGTCTGAAATATCAGTTTCTAAGTCTTGTACATTCTTTTGCAGTGAGTTTTCGTTTTCTGTCAGTTCATCTATTCTTTTCTTAAGTTCGTTGATTTCGTTTTTTCTAGCCTCTTCGTTTTCCTTTATTATCATGCAAGTAGCTTGATTCTGTAAGCGGTAAATAATTAATTTACTAATACTATAAATATGAAAGTGAGTCAGTCTGTCGTTTGTTTTTTTCACCTGAAAAATTTGGTATAGATTTGTTAAACTGAAAAAAAAATGGTTATCAACGGAATATGGAATTTATATTAGCAAAAATGCCGTCTAAATCTAAACACGGCCTAAGCGGTGGAAAGCAACAATAATTCAATTACTATAGCTTTAATCTGGCTCAAACTTAATTAATTACTAGGTATATCGTTAGTCTAGAGATAATATAAAGATTATTTGAACACATTCAATCACAGTCGTGAATTTAGAAGATGGATCTTAGGATAGTGGATGGCCCAACATGGATACGATTGGCCCACGAGGTGTTTGTCGAAAAGGCATACTGATAATACCTAGTTTTACTATCTGTTACTATACTTTTATTACTATTTTTTTGCTAAAATTACTGTAAATAAAAAGCGGCCCCAGCCTAGTGGTTAATTCACTGCGCAACTGATAACAAGGTAAAAAGATGACAACAAGGCCGAACCTGGAAAGGGTGGCCGCTTTATACAACGAGGCTATACCATCATAAACACCGAAACAAGCTCGCCACTTGTTAAGTCTTGCCTTCGAATACCATTGGCGAAATGAAGACGCGTTAATCCCACCGCTGGGAACTCTTAGGCCGTTTAAACGGGTCTCGGAAGCCAAAAAGGCATCCGTGATGGTATATATATCAGTAAATAAGGCGTATAAATAAATTGTTTAACACATTACCTCTTTATGTTGCGCTATTAGGTTTTCTAGTTGTAGTATCTTAGCCTTGAGGTCAGTGATTTCTGTCTCCTGATATCGCACGTCACTTTGGCTCATCTCCACGGATTGTGAGATTTGTGCGTTCCGAAGCAATGCCTCATCTTTTTCACGCTTTTCTCTAAAAAAATACTAACATTAATCATCTGATACTCCACCATTGGAGTAACCTTTCAAAACGAAAGTAAGTAAAGTATTACCACAGAATACATAAATATACCGAACGATATAATATACACAACTACATGCAGTGGAAGTTGGTGCAAGAGGAATTCCAGCAAAGTCTTCGCATCGTCTATTGAAGGATCTTAGCCTTCCGAGATCAGCCGTCGGAACTTTTGTGGAACGGTTTCCAAGATGGCGCTAACAGGATCATATAGTGACTGCCTCCGTAGACTAGTGGTTGCGTCTTTGGCGTTGTATCCGGAGGTCGTGGGTTCGATTCCCATCCATGGCAACAAAATATTAGTACGCCTTTTCTGTACAGTTTGTCATGGTTTGGGTGTTTATAAAATATAATATGTATTATATCGTTGCTTCTGGTACACATAGTACAAGCCTAGAGCTTAGTTTGTGACCAGAGCAATATGTGTAAATTGTCCTACATATTAATATTATTATTACATATTCACTATGCGCGTCTCGCCTAACTTGCCGTATTTAAGCAGCTTGGCTCATATCGAGTATAAATTAGTAAGTTTAAGCTGTAACTGTAATAAGCACCCGGACACTCCACTCAAAATGTGATATGGTTTTGTGTGTATAATATGAATGATGGGTGAGTAATGTGGGTTGGCCTTTTCTTTATTTTATTTTTGGCATAGATAATCCGAAGTCCAGTTAAATCCGAGCCATAGCTTCTATAATCCCAGCGCTGGTACGTCCCGTATTAACGTTACGTTAATACGAAGGAAAAATCATGGTTGAGCCACTATTGTCTCAGCAGTAGCTTTTGTCACATGACTCAACAAAAAACTATATTGGATTTTTAAAAAAAAGGTAGTAATATTTCAATGCGTGGGTAATTTGAATTGTCATCGCTCTTATTTCCAATTAGCAATAAAGGATATTATTATGACAGTTCCAATAACAATCCATCACAATAGCGATTTGTCATATTTTCGTATTATAATTAGGATGCAACAATTTTGTAAGTAAATGCAATAATTTTGTAACCAGATGCAATGATTTTGTAACCAGATGCAATGATTTTGTAGCCAAATGCAATGATTTGGTAACCAGATGCAATGATTTTGTAAACAGTTGCAATGATTTTGTAACCAGATGCAATGATTTTGTAAACAGTTGCAATGATTTTGTAAACAGATGCAACAATATTGTGTTACATGCACAATCTCTTATGTTTTGTCTAAGTCGTTTAAAAGGATGAAAACTATAAAAGTTTTATACTGTTCTTATGTTCGCAGCCACCTCGAATACGCCTTACAGATTTGGAACCCTCAATATAATGTGTTCTAAGATCGAGCAGATTCAAAGGAAATTTACTAGATTCCTAAACTATAAACTCAAACTGCCTCGAGCTACTTACAATCAGCAGTAATAAATTTCATTTATTGCCGCTTCACTTACGACGTAATAATAATAATAATAATAATAACGTTTATTGTTTTAAATAAAAGCCAACACAGAATACAAATAAGTACGAAAGAAACATTTCATTATACAAAGTCTACTAGTATAAGATAGGTGACAAGATTCCATACCTACTTATATCAAAAGTAATTAATTATATAAAATAACAACAAGTTGTTGTTGGCAAACGCAAAGCGAATCAGTCGCACTACCCTCCGAACTAGTTAAAAACTGTAATACGGATTGAGTAGTTCTCACCGTCCGCGCACGGCTCCATTGACAAAGCACTTGTATTTATAATCATAGTTGAAATGCGCAGGATATGGTAAGACTTTACATACATTTATGGTAGTTACTTTCGGAAAAGATAAGTGTATATGGATTTTATGATGTTTATAATATTTTTTTTGTAATATTGCTGATGTTACATTCTTTATGAAAATTGTTAGTAGCAAGATGGACTGCCGTGAACTGCTTAAAAAAAAATATTTTAAAGTTCCGTCACGTAGTTTTCGTAACCGATTACCTTACTTATTCCACATGTTAAAAATAGTTTCCTCATTAGAGCAAGTAAAGCGATCAATCAGCTTTGCGACAGCGATGACACGATCGATATATTTCATACTAGTGTTAATTGTGTAAAGAAAACACTAACTATTATTATATATAGTATTTGTTGGAGTCTAACATAATTTAAATTTAATTTTATTGATGTAGGTTTTTTGTAATTTTTGTAATAAGGAAAAACTATTTCTAATGGCTTATTAATGGTTTTTGGTTTTATTTTTTTATAAATAATTGTTATAATTGTTAACCGTGAGTTGTCTCTTAACACTGTAAAATAAATCATCTTCAGCTTTTCCTCTAGGATCAAGTAGGTCAGAGCCAAGATAAATCTATATCAATACTTACTTCTCAAATTTCCTCTCCAAAGTACAATAATCGTGCTGTATCTCCTGCAGCATAGAGTTGAGGTTAGACAACTCTGCCTGTTTGTCGTCAGCGTCTTTCTCTACCTTCTCCAACCTTCCTTCCAGGATTACGACCAGGGCTCGTTCCTGCTCCAGAGCTTTGGTCAGATCCTTATTCTCTTCCAGAATGCAGTTTAGACGACTCTCCATTTCTAGGGTCCGATCCTGAAATATTTTTCTGGGACGTTATGGTTGTTTACTGTTGGCTTACTTTATACGTATGTATACGTACTTTATATGTATACGTACTTTATCTTTAACGTAAAGAACGATTTTTTTACTAATATAGGGCTAAACATCTCTATAATATAATATTTTATTCGATTTATAATTAAGCGAACTTTATAGACTACGGTCTTTATCGTGGAGGTATAGATAATGGTGAATGGATCTAAGGCATGTCTAAAAAAAAAAGAACAGATCTTTTAGAACCTAAAAAGTGGATACAATATTATTATTATCAATAAATTAACAAAAAGTGCGAACAGAAGTTGATGAACACGAACATGTTTGACATTTCGTTAGTATGTAGATCTGAATAAGTGCGAGCGATATAGATGAATCTTTCTGACAAAGCATGTTACAGTGCTTCCATATTGTTCAAACTTTCGTTTGAGTTTTTTAATCAATTATCCTCTAACTCCTTATATTATTACATGATAATGTTAGTACTACACGAACATACTCTACACGTACAATATATATTAAATATCGATTGATCTCTTAATTAACTCCAAAAATTCAGGATTGAATGTATTTTGTTTATTTTGGATAGATGGTTTTGAGCAGGCATTTTTTTTTGGACAACTGTCACTGATCAAGGAACATTGAACAGAGTATAACGACGCCCACCTGCGTGATCCTGTAGTTGAGCCGTTAACATTGTATACGGAGGTCGTGGATTCTATTCCCACTAAAGACAAAACAATATTAGTACGTTTTCTTGTATAGTTTGCCTTGGTCTGGTTGTTTATAAAATATAAATTCTAAACTTCTTCTAACTTCACTCTAGTGTAATTAGAAGAATGCATATAGAAGGCGTCTGTGTATATATCCGCTAGCCACTTGTTCGGTGTAGATTCATACCATCGGCTACGACGAGGTGGGATTAAAAACCTCTCCGCTGGGTACCTATATATATTCAGTAACAGACAACGTCTGATTAGAGCGGAGCTGTGATTTTATTCGATTTATAATTTATTAAACAGTTTGATACAAAAGCAAAACTTATGTCAGGATTAATAGTCATTGCTTATAGAGCAAGATCCCAGGGCCGCCAGACCTTACTTATTTTATAATGCACAAAATAAGTATACGATAGAGTAGTATTCGTACGTACAGTAAACGTACCTGGTGCTAAAGGTATGTAAAATAATTACTCACTTTGCTTAAAGTCTGAGAGCTGATTTTTATATAAGATCAGTTGTAGGCGCCAAACATTCCCTAGGTATATTTAAAATGTCGCTGTAAGTATGAGCGCACGCCTGTTATTAAATGCCTTTTTAAGAAAGCTTCAGTGGAATTATATTATGATACTCACACTGATATTTTAAATGTACCTAGACGATGTTTGGCCCCTACGATTGGTATGTTTTTCAAAAAAAACAAAAATACATTTAGCACCTGGTATCTGAGAATTGTCCGTCGGCCCAAGCTAGCAGGTATTTATACTGTACGTACTAATACTACTCAATCGTATACATTTTGTGCATCAGAAAATAAGTAAGGTCTGGCTGGGGCCCTCTAAATGTCAAACGATATAGTAAAAAATTATATTTTGACAGTTGGATGGAATGACTATTAATCTCAGCCTTAGTGCCTTAGTTGTTATTATAACTAAGAGCTGATATTAATTTGATGTGTATCCAAATATAAATATATTTATGCCATTATTAATTGAAACTGTAGAGCTGGGGCCTAATTTAAACTAAATGCATTTGATAAAGAAGGCAAAAATTTACACATTTTGTAAGGAATAAATGGCAAATGTTGATTCTGATATCTAGTTAATTTAAATATACAATAATAATAACACAAAAAAAAAATACACATATTTCCCTGGTCACAAACTAAGCTCTAGGCTTGTACTATATGTACCAAAAACAAAGATACTAAGACATATTTTACTTTATAAACAACATAAACAACCAGACCATAACAAAACTGTACAGAAAAAGCGTACTAATATTTTTTGCCATGGGTGGGAATCGAACCCACGACCTCCGGATACAACACCTAAGGCGCAACCACTAGTCTACGGAGGCGGTATATAGTCCAAGATAAGCTTGTTCCTTTTTCAATATTTATTTTAATCTAAACAATTTTATGTAATAATTTTAAAGATGTTGATTAGATAATGATTTATTGTAAAAAAAAATATGTATAATGTATTAGTGATAAAATCTTCTAATAAACAGTGCTTATCATCTTTATCACCAATCCATCAAATATGTTTGTTTAATTTTACATTATTATTTAATGAGAATTGTAATTCTAGCCAATTGAGAAACCTGTTTCGGTCAGTCACTAAAAAAGGTGTTCAATTCAATTATTATAAACAATTTTTGGTTGTTTTATCAATTTCTGTAAGATAATATTTATACTTTAATCACCTTTTTAAAACCCGAGAATATGCCTAAAATAAAAAAAAATCTATATAAAAATACTATTTACCCAAGTACATGCTAAATATAAAATGCAAATAAGGAAACATGCATATTTACATGCCGAAAGAACAGCAAATAAAAAACATCTAACATAGTTGGTATGCAAACAAATTTATTGCAAAAATAAAAATATAGTAGGTATCTTCTATGACACATAGCACAAAATAATCACAATAAAAATTACACTTTTAAATATTTATCATTGCACAATAAAATTCACCTTAACTAAGAAATAAATTTGTATACATTTGTAATGATCTGTTAAATAAAAAATATAATTTATAAATACTTTTTAACATAATTATATCTATAATATATAAAAAAAAACAAATGTATTTAAAACTTACATACGTACTATAGTTAGCGTTGCTCGGCGCACTACCACATTTGTGTAAACAAACACCTATGAGTAAGGCAAGATAACGGGCGGCCACCGAACTAAATAAATATATTATCGTGTCACGTGACGCTTCCACACAATGTTATCTAATTTATCTAGATTTGCTAAAAAGCCTTCAATAATATTGACATAATCCCATTTATTTTCAATTGTAACTATTTAGCGTAAACAAAGACTAACGGCGCGGTCCAATTTGCGCTTACGTTGAATACGTACATACTCTGTATACCTGCCGTAAACACCGACCGATTCAAAATGCTCTTATATTCACTAACATATTTTAAGTGATGTCATTCGCGTCGTGTATATTATTGTCTTTGGATCGAATACGTCTACACAAGGAAAACAGGTAAGGTCGAATTAATAGTCGTTATTGCTAATGCTTATCCAATGCTTCGGACCGTCAAACTCCTTATGAAAAAACTAAATTTTGACAGTTCCAAGCAATGGCTCAGGCTAAGCAACGACTATTAATCCAAACCCGAGAGTATTCTACTCGTCTGTCAGTGTATAGCAACCGGTTCAAATTGAATATAGAAATAAATACGTATATGCGTGTATTCGACTAAAAGCAATTTGGACCAGAGATGAAATACGTTGGGATTTGACTGTATTCAATTAAAGCGCAATTTGGACCGTATAATAAATAAAATATATGTTTTAAAAAATAAAGAAAATACTACAATTATAAAAATATACCTAACTATATAATTAATTAAATTACGTAAATAAACAAAAAATATAACACATTATTTTAGGAATGTCGTTGTAAAAGGAATGTGAACCGATAGTTTATATTACAACAATGGTAAATTTCACATATAATATATACCTAAGTTAATACTTAAAAAATAAATACCAAAAACGGTATTTAAATTAATAATAAATTATTTAATCTAATAAATTCTATATTTCTAAAGTGTGGACGCGGTAAAAGGAATTATATAGAGTTCACTGACCCCATGCCTATTTGTCACTCATGTAGTAATATACTACCGACTTCCTCGCACGCCAATTCCGTGCAATTGTTTCATCAAAGTGACAGAGATAAAAAGTAAGTCATTACGAGATTTACACGCAATTTATGTGACAAAAAATCACATTTGGCCTTGTTTATGGTTTGAAGATGTTTTAGAAATATCAGCTGTATTATAACGAGAATACAGTTATATTTTAAAATTCGAAGGCTATATAATCTAAGGTTATTCCTTCAACAAGACGAAATTGTACGCAAATCTTGTGATGACCACATTAACTTTAATCGTGTCATAATCGCATCGTAATAGAATCAAAATAGCTTATAATATTTCATATACTGCTAACCAATCGCCCATAGAAACCAGTACAATTGTATTAAAGTTAATTAAGAGAATCGGGCCCCTGGGCATCAATTTCCTTAAGGGCTTTGTAGTCGACTTGACACCCATACAAACGTACTTCCAATATTACAACTTAGTGTTTAGTCGAAGTTCAATTATTATTTTATGTTGGTAATTGTAAACAAAAATCTCTGTTGTGGGTAATAAATATGTTTGTATAATATTTAAAAAAAAAAGATTTAAAAAATAAAAACCCAACACCGAAAAATAAATAATAAGTACAATGACGACAAAAATATTATTTTAATTCTGCGACCAACTGTAACCGAGTATTATACTGGAAGTGCGAAAGCACATTTTGTATGGAAAACGCGGACTATGCGATTACGAATGCAGTGTCCTTATCCAATTTATTATAATTAATAAAAATTGTAATTGCATCGTAATAGAATCATGCTTGCTTTTTTTGACAGTTTTCTATAGGCGATTAGTTAGCAGAATACAAAATGTGACAAATTAAGCTATTATAATTCTATTACGATACGTTTATGACACGTTGAGGCACTGTTGTTTTGCAAAATTTCTTCTACCGCGTCTTAATTATATTATGGGCCTTAGACAACAGCATCGATAGGCTCGATAAATCGATACATATCGATTTTATGAATGAATGTTCATTCATAAACTTCATTTTATCGACTGTCAAACTATATCGGTGTGGTTATGCTAAGCCCTTATATATAATAATGAATGAAAAGCCAAACATAGTCAACACTAGCTAAATATAATATGGCTTTAAAAGCAATATAATCAGCTAAAACATATATATCTAACACACGTGGTGATGGGAAAAAAAATATGGTGACATATATTTTTTATCAGTTATAAAAAAAAAAATTTTTTGGCTTAAATAATAAACCAGAAAGTTAAAAAAAAGTTTTTTTTTTAAGTGTGTTTAAAATAAGTATATGAATTGTTCTGTTTTTTTTTCCAATGTCACATGTGTATTCAAGTCTTTGGTCGAAATAATGTCAGTTAGACTTGAATTCTAATAATTGCCATTGATAAAATTATACATACTCTTAATTAAATCTTTTATGGCAACACCAATTTATACTTTTTAAATTTAATTTGGAATTCTAATTATAACAGTAATTGTGTCATTAAATTTAGCAACAATACAAATTAGTGTTGCCAATAAATTACTTTTGTAGTGGGTACATTTCATAGACTATACTTTATAATAGAGCCTGTTTTTGAAAAAGAAATAAAATGGTTAGGATTTGTAAATACAGTTTTACCGATTAACTAAGTAATAAATTATGACAAAAATCGAATATTAATTATGAAAGGATACGTTTAAGACGATAATGTCCTAATACAAACGCATTTTTTATCAGAAGGGCTTTAATTGGCCAAAATATATAAAAGATTATTTGTGATGCCAACTACCTCAAAAGTTTCCGTGAGTGTGTAAACATTAATTGTTGTAGACTTTTGTCTCTTTTTATAGCAACACATATAAATATGTATAAAAGGGATAACACCTATTTGAACTAAACTGTTGAAGTTTTTATGAATAAGGCCATTTTTTTTATGAAATTAAAATGCTTGTTTCTTTTTCCAAAACAGGCTCGTAGGGAACATAGCTGTATGAGAGATATGATAGTGTATGCATAGCGATATACAGTGCTATATGGAGTAGAGGGAATCACTCACGGCGGCGGCCTCCGCTGAGACTCGCAGGGATTTTACCTCCATCGCTAGAGAATGCACCTCGCCGTTCAATCTCACCACCTATACACATATAATAACAATAATAATTCAATTCATTTATTTATTTTCAGAAAAATATAGATGTTTAAAGGCATGAGTCCCTGATTCCCTCACTAGGAATTTTTGTCTAGACATTTTTTTTATTGACTTTGTAAGCCTGCTTGCCATCATTTTTATGTGATGCTACAATGTCACACGCAGTGCTCAATAAAAAAAAACACATGTTATAACCCGGAGTGTAACAATGATTAATTAAATACACTATAAACACTATATTGCCTCTATCCAAACATCGCGAAGAGCTAGTCACCTGTTCGGTTGGTTTAGACATCGGCTACGACGAGGTGGGCAAACCCCTCTGCTGGTTACCCTGGGCCTTTCTCGCGTCTCCGAGAACATTTTTGCCAAAATCTTTAATGTCAGACGCGGCATATGTATGTCTATGATTTTATTATCATGGTGAATTTGAAAGCTTTTACTTTGGACTAATATGAGTTAACTAAAATTTGTATGGGAAATGGTACAGCGCTCCAAGCGGAAATTTTGAGAACTAGAAATGCGGTCGTGTGATTGGTCAAAATGTTAACGCAATAGTATAGTTAACGCGAAAGTAAATGTTAAAAAATCTCACACTAGGGCTACTGATCAAAACGAACAATTATTATGAAAAAAAAAATTGGCTTCCCCATACAAATTGGACATTTTAACATTACTAGTTTGTATGGAGTGGAGAAGGATATTTTTCCATGGGAAAGGTTGTTCGATTTGATCAGTAGAACCTCATATTAGCACAAATTACAACATGTCAAAGTGACCATGGATGAACCCAGAAGGGTAAAATCTTCGTAATATTGGATATTTACCTTAGCCTCACTGTTGACTAGATTCTGTTTAGTTTTCTCCAGCTCAGCGGTTATATCCATCAGTTTTTCATGTAAATCTTTCTTTTCTAATTCCACGCGCCGCCGCTCTGCTCCTTCTTCGCCAGCTTGTCGCGACAGCCGCGCCACCTACCAAAAACACTCATAGTCATAAATACTACTTATATCATAAATATAATAATATATAAAAAAATATTAAATGATCTTTGGTCATGCATAAAACAGTTGACATATTGCAAAGCCATTTTGAATCAATTGTCACTTTTGAAACAATATTTTTAACAGAATATGTAAAATAGTAGGTATTTATGATCTTTTCGAAGTGTAATAAAAAAATCCTATGTACCGTAAGCATCATAATATAATAAAAAAATATATGTAATATATAAGTACTTACCAAAATATGACAATATCTGACACTAAAAACTTGAAAATGAAAGCTGTGTGTAAACATACAAAAAACTAAAATAGTGCAAATAAATAGTGTTTTATAACAAAATACATAAACGAGGCAATTTAAAAAATTAAACCTATTAAATGCTATTTAGACAAACGTGGGCGAAATATTTTGTTTGTAATAGTAGAACAACAAGATAAACATATAGCTTACCGTCACCATATAACTTAAAAGTAAATTCAAAATTCAACTAAAATACTTTTGCAGAATGTAATAATGAAATAAATGAACGACAATAATAAACATATAATATTAATTTAATACTATAAGTAGGAGTAATAATAGATGCCACGCCTAGAGTAGATTTAAATGCATATATAAAACAAAAGTAAAGCAATGCTTGTATAAATAGTTGTGTACAATTAAAATAAAACATATTTATTTTAAACATTCACAACATAATTTATAAAACATAAATGCTTTACCACTACAACTATTTAGAAATTACCATTGAGTACAAGTATTAATTTTAAACATCTACTCAAGCTGAGGCAATCGTGAAAGTATGAATAAATACGAAAGTGACCTATGGCCTAAAATCGCTTTTGCAACATGTTTGTTGTCGCCATATTCTGTTCTCACTTCTTGAGCATTGGTTTTAATAATTTTTGTTCTAACTTTTTCTTCTTTGTTTCTGTTCTCATGTTTGGAAAGAGATTTATTTCTTAGGGCATTTCCGTATTAAAATTTACTTCAATGGTGGGAATTATTGATAGGAAATAGGAAAACTTTAAATGAAAGCTAGGTCACTGCTGAGAAAGTAACATCTTCTTACCTGTGTTTCCAAAGAAGCTATCTGTCCACTCCATGACGTTTTGACATCTTGCAGCGCCATTTTGGTTTCTTGTAGTTGACGCGTTAGAACCGCGCGCTCTCGACAAACGCGATCGTAATCTTCGAAACCGCTCGCTGATATTTGTTTCTTAACTGTATTAGAAAGAATATTTTAAAATAATTAATTTATAAGTTAATATGTCACATTTTTTTTTAATCTTGTCATATAACAGACATTAGACAAACAATATATCTGAAAAAAAATTGACTATTAACAATTAGAACAAATCACCCAATGTTGTTAAACAAAAAAATATTGATTGACTCTATACATGGACTTTGAGGCCGGCTTACCATCAGGTGGATACACAATAACATTAGCCAAGCTCTAATTATAATGCAACTATGTTAAATAAAAATCCCAAAAGAAAATTCCTGCACTGTGATGATTGACATTTTTTTTCAACAACAATCAAGTTATATTAAAGTTGATTTTTGAAAGTGAAAATCCTAATGGTTTTATTTTGTTAAAAAGCATTTTTTATTTTATTTTATTAATTTAGGTGATGAATTAATTACACAACAACTCAGGTATCTGACAGTGTTGTAAGTTTAGGTTTATATTTAAATTAAATGTTTAAAAACGATTAATTGTAAAGATTTATTTACTGACAGTAATGAATAAACTGAAAAACGACTAGATCAAATTCTTTATAAAATTATCACTGAGTAACATGGGATATATCATATTTTAGATCCGATTTCTTTTTAATTAAATGCAGGGCATTTAATGGTTATTTATTTATTGCATTGGTAAATTCTTATAGTATTTGGTTGGAAAAAGACATGCAGTGGAGGTAAGAATTAAATTCATGAAGGATACTTATACCTTCATTCTAGTCATAAAATAAGAGGCCAGAGCCTCCAATTCTAACCACCGTATATAGTCTGTATAGTCTTAAACTAGTTGGTTATCTAGCATGCGTTGGTATTATTTTAATATTACTTTTGGAGATGAATAGCAGCCTAACCAAACATACTGTAAGGCCTTATTTTTAAAAACATTTTTTGTTTTGACTCTTCATAAATACCTATCTGTAAAGATTTACATGAAATAAATAATTTTGAATTTTGTAAATTATGAATTTTCTCTCTCTCTCTCTTCTAGTGTATTTGATACAATACATACCATCATCAGGGAGCTGATGTTCAGGCAAGGAAGGTGGTAACGAGGCTCTTGTGAGGATAAGTTCATGATCTAGGTCAATAGCCCGGGCCTCTGCTTCATTGAGGGCACTTGTTAGCTCTGACCGTTCTCTTGCCCAGGACCGCTTTGATTCTTCCAACTCCTCCTGGTTACATTAAAAAAGGGTAATTTTTATCTATATTTTAATTCGTTTTTGTTGGAATATAGAATGTGACTTTGTACCTGCTTAATGGTAAGCAGACCTACAAAGTCCATGAATGAGGTCGATTAATCAATACATTGTTGTTAAATATTGATCACTTTGAGTTTTAGTGGTTTGGAGTTTTGTCCTGAAGATTGTGGGTTTGATTCCCACCCATGGCAAAAAATATTAGTATGTTTTTCTGTGCAGTTTGTCATGGTCTGAGTCTGAAAATATAATATGTAGTAGATCCAATACCTACTATATATGAACAACATGACAGCCCGCTTGAAACATTTACCGTATATAGTATGTATGACTGGTCCCACTTTGCTATAATATTGACATTTTAATAAAGTACCTAACATTACTAAAATGCTAACGTTGGAGCAATAAAGGTGAAACAATGTCACAAAGATAGTAAGCAAGTGTGACATCAACAACTTGTTGTCCTCAAGGTTGCATATAAATTAGAATAGATAAAACTTTCTTGATATTCCTTAGGAAATTAAGTATTTTTTTAAGTATGTATACAAAACTGGAAATTCCAAACTTTGGAACTGGAACATAGTAATTAGTCTAATATTTTAACATTTTATTAGATACTTATTTGCTAATGTGCCATTTTAATTTGGTCTCTAATAAAATAACAGTTCAGATTAATATTTCCAAAACTGATGTATTATAAAATTACATGAATATCTCACCATTATAGCATCTAATTTTTCTTGTGCTCGTTCAGCTGCTGATAGCCTAGTCTTTAATTCATTTAAGTGTTTTTCAGCTGCATCCCTCTCATTGCTTGCTTTTACTGCTTCGGACTGAGCTGTTCTAGCAACTGCTTGCGCTGCCATTGCCTCTTCACCTAAAAATAAAATTGTTATATTTAATAGATATTGAAATAATTGGATCGGTAATAGTAAACATTACAAACTGTCTTTGTTAATACCACCCATATTGACATCAAACTTAAGCACCTATATCATAACTATACATTTACCCAACACGATTTTAACAAAAAATCTCAATACAGTTATTATGAATAAGAGGGTTAGAGTATTTACAGTGTATATAGTCTTCCACATTCAGAGGCTTTGTTTGTAGGTCTACTTTTACCAACAGATTCATATACCATGCTCCCATTAAAAACTATAAATTATATGCTGATTAAGCTTACTTTGTGAAGAAGACAAAGATATCTTTAATTGTTCAAACTTCTGTTCCCACAATGAGTCTCTTTCTTTTAGTTTGTCTTCTAGTTGAGTTGCATACTGCTGCTGAAGTCCAACATGGTCAACACGACCTCCTGTTCGCTCACTCAAGTATAGGTCCAATTGAGGCGATAGTGACTGTCAAATAATACAATACCACTTGTAATACAATGCCATTTGTAATATACCTATAGTATTTGATATAGTATGTCCCTACAATAAGTACAAGTAAAAAATACAAGTTACACAGTGATGTAGATGAATTGGTAATATTTTTTGTAATAGTAAAATTATAATATTACTTTGCAATATATCCGCTTTTGATGTTTGTGTTGATGTTTTACTAATTAAGTGTTACATGTAACTACACAAAGAAATATCATCAACAAACAAGCACTTTTATCAACACGTGTTTCACCTCTCAACGAGGCATCTTCAGGATGAAATATCTTAAAACTTTAAAATTGCATATTTTTAAATATGTTAATATATTTTATTTCTATTACGAAATATGTTAATATTTTTTTTTAAATGTTATTTTTTTCTACTACAATATCCGGTATATATTATGTACATATATATATCTTCGATCTCAACTGATTTTGTAGAGATTGTTATAGAGTTTTATTATTTAGAGACACAATGATTCCATAAGTAAAACAATTTTATATCTGCTAGGAGAGGAGGAAAATAACTACTACAAGACATAACAAACTGTTGTGTAATACTTGCCAAGTAGGTACTTTAAATATTATCATTTTTTTTCTGTTGGTATTCTAAGTACCATCAGAAAGTTACAAGATCATATTGTGTGTGGGAGTTCATGTTATTATTTATTCTATAATCATAGCTAAAATTTTTAGATTGTTTAACAAAACTTTGGGTAAAGTACTATTATTAAAAAACTTAACAAAAATAATATAAACTAAAATATAATTGAAACTTTTTCATAAAAAAATGTTGTTGCATTAATCCTAACTGTTGAGTATTTTGTAATCACATTTGCATTTTATGAGCAAAATAAAATTTTGACATTCAACTTAACAGTAAAACTACAAGATGTGAAAATGAGTACAAATAAATTGTCATAACACAGAGCAGTGAAATGATCTAGTTAGTTATGTAGAAGGGGTGTCCTAGATTAATTTCCACTCATGGCAAATATTAATATGTATATGTTTGCAACTCTATTTTCATGTAGGTACAGGTACTTTTGGTTTAACATTTTTAGAAATCCATGTCTTGGCCACATACTTAAAGTATTTATGTTAACACTAACATTATTAATAACATATATTATACTTAACTTTTAACAGTTATGTTAGATTGTCAAAATAACAAATACTTTAAGTATGTGGACAAGTTTATTTATTATGGTAATATTTGTGAAATGACTTGTAGTAGTGACCAATTAAACATGGACAAATAATCAAGCGGTAAAGTATAAAATAATCTTTGTTACAAAAATCAGTTTAATTTGGTTGTCCTGCAGGTTCAATCACAGCTAAAACTCCAATGTCACCTCAGCAATATGTTTTTCATTATCATCAAACCAGAGTCTAAGCCGAAAAACAAACTTGAATCTAAAAAAAATTCTTTACATTTATCTGGTCAAAACTATACATATTGTATTTTTACCTCTGAAGTAGAGTCCCCTTGTCCACCTGAACTTGTAGGGCTGGTTGTCTGTAAAAATTACAATCAATTATGTATATTTTCATTTGGTATTTGTTCATCCATTTATATAAATAAATGACACTAATTTACTGTCACTGATACAAAGTAGTAAATGACTCCATAACACTATGAGAAATTAATAAAGAGGTGGTGCACAGGTTTTCAAGAGACTTAGTGCTTCAATTTATTGTTAAGAAAGAAGTAAACTTTCCTAGAGTAGTAATGAAACAGTCTGCATTTATTGTCACAACAGTAAAAAGTCCGTGGAAACTAAAGTATCCAAAATAAAAATAGGGTCTTACATCTGTGGATACTTCAGTATCCACTACACTTATTGTTATAAGCACCATCTAGTCAATTACATTGTCTCTTTTTAGTTTGTTTGTTGTTTTAATATCACAACCAATGATATTACTTCACTAAATAATCGGTAGATGGCTAAATAGAATGATTCTTTTAAGATAAAAAAATATAAAAACTTTAGTTGGCGTTGTACTATTGCGTTGGAATTAGAATTTTGAAGAATATTGTTGAAATATATCTCGTAAATAATATTTACTGCTATTATTATACATCAAAATGATCTTAGGGATTTGTTTTTTAAGATTACAACTAAATTTTATAGTTTGTATATGTAATCCTAGTCTAAATAGAGGATCAAAACTATAGGTATTATTTGGACGAGAACAATGGCCAGTTTTGGCTGGCTTTTGTGTTTTACAGTTTACTATACATTCTTTTTAATAAAATAATATCTAAAAAAATAATAATAGTTCACTATTTCCATAATCATATACTTTTATTATAGAAAAGTATTAAGATTAATAATATTTCAATAAAATTTCAGCATGTTTATGCATGAAATTTGATACAGCAACCAAAATTTGAGAAGTAGGTGTTTTGTTTCAATTTATTTCACAATGGAAGACTAAATTTAATATCAATCTTTTTACATTGTTGGAAAGGGAAAATAATCTAGAAATTTATACTTATTTTTGAATTAGTCTAATTCCCAATATTATTATGTTAAAATGGAGAATTATGAAAAGCAACACAGTTTTTTAATAACTTTTCATGTTTTGTTTGGGTTTTAGTAATTTATATTAATATTATCAATATTTTTTTATATTACTTTGTTAAGTAAATTTTCACCTATTCCTATATATATATATATTAACTTTTTTTATTATTATAGGTATTTTAATTTAGCAGATATCATGGTTTTATATTATTAAAGTATCGCCAAAAACAGGTAGCGATTGACCGTGCGAACCTCGGACGTTCATCTAAAGCTTAATATAAATACTTTTGAACAAGGCAACAATTAACAAATATGATGGGTTAGATACGAAGAATAAATACCGATTCATCCTTTTGAGTAATTCTTCCTAAAAAGGCTCCACTGCGCCAACTGTTTGTAAGTTTTGATATATCGTTTCCAGTTTCTTCTTTGATCTTACTTTTTAGGCTCGCAAACATAATTACAAGTCCGTGTACACGTCACTAAAATAAACAGTGTGAAATATAAGTAAATATGCAAATCGTATTCGAAAAAATATTTTTGGTAAATAACAAGCGATTTATATTGAGAAAATTCTGTAATTTTTTACCTTCTGTATGTTTAATTGGTCCTTATTTCATTTATTATGAATTGGTTATTTATATTTTTTCATAAATACATAATATATTTATATATAATCAATAAATAAATTCGCCAGAAAAGAAAGCAAAATCCCTGAAAATATTTATTATACAAACCACAGATTAAATAGAGTACTACCTCACGGTCCGAATGGGATGACACCGCTGTCAGCGCTGACGTTCATAATCACCGGTCCGATTCAAAAAGCGCGATGAGACCACTCACGGCGCTATTGGCGTGATAATGAATCGGACCAGGGATTAAGCGCGCTCACAAGAACATCACTTGTATCTCCCTCTATCTCGCAACTAAAACATATGCTCCTCTCACTCTGTTTGAATGTCAAATAAAACGCAATAAAAAATTCATGAATTTTAATGTTATTTTATATATTTGTTTACATTAATATTAAAATAAATGAGAACACAATACTTTTAACTATCTACTTAATAATTATTTAAGGAATTTTATTACTTTCTTGAAAACATGTTTCTAGATAAATGTCATTCTGACAGCGCTCACAGCGATTTCACCCACAAGCAAAATCACTGTAATTCCAATATGGCGTCTGTAATGACGTCACTATCTATGTCAAATCATCTATCGTTAGCGCGCTTACGCCCAATCGGACCGGTGATGACAGCGCTGACATCGATTTTGGTGTGAATCGGACCGCAAGGCTAGTACTACGTACTACAAACTGACACTTGACAGTTTTTTTGTTTGTTTTTCGAACAAAGAACAGGCAAAGTAATTAAAGTCTATATAGCCCTATATTTTATTTATGACCACAGATTACTGTAATATTATAAAATTGAGCTTAGAAAAAACAGAATGGGCGTAGAAAGGCTGTCAAAAATAATAACCCTGCAGCCGCATTGTTTTTTTTAATGTGACCATTAGCTCGTCAAAATAACAAATTCCGTTATTAGGGCTCTCTCCTCCAATCAGCGAAGGTTAAAAAACTAGTCTGGGGTCCTGACCAAAGAACACGATCGCCAATCGAATCGCCGCATCGATCGATAACAATGTATAGGAATTTTACTCTATGGGTAGAGTCTGCTGCCTGATCGACGAGAGACGTCAAATCCCATACATTTGGCTTTCCGATTCGATTATCGATTGGCTCTTTGGTAAGACCCTAATAGGAGGAGAGGGCGCTAATAGCGGAAATCTAACGATCACGTTATAAGAATCAGAATATGGCCAGTGCGGCCGTATTCTATTTATTATAATGGAAACGTTAGCTTGTTAAAATAACGGAACCCTATAACAATGATATTAAACAAACAGCGACAAGGGGCCTTACCAAAGAGCCAATCGATAATCGAATTGAAATACCCATCGAAAGCAAAATGTATGGGATTTGACGTTTCTCGGCGATCAGGCTCTACCCATAGAGTAAAATTCCTATACATTTTTAACGATCGATGCGGCGATTCAATTGGCGATTGTGTTCTTTGGTCAGCCCCCCTAGCTAAGAGCATGAGCGCTAAAAGCGCGCACGAAAGTTTTGTATGAAGATGACATTTGATGATGACGTCACTTTCGTTTTTATCGTTGCAGAAATAACCAAAACGAGAGAACAATATAGATACACCAATAGGATAATCAATTTGTTATCTCCCTCTCTGTCACGCTTCTGCGACGTTCGAGCGTAAAAAGCGACCATGCTCTTGGCTAGGGGGGCAGGCCCAAGGAAATTTTCTCATAATCTATTCCTTCGTATTACAGGTGCTTTAAGCTTAAACGTTTTTAATATTATGTGTCGTATCCATTGTAAATAAGGATTTCGTTATTTTGACAATCTAACGTTACCTTTAAAAGAAGCAGAATATGACCGCTGAGGTCTATAGTTTATCGTGTCTAGCAACTTAAAATGTTGCATAAGTGAGAAAGAGATAACGAGTGATGAATTTGTTCGTCTAATGTTAACTGTGGCAACGCTGCTGTCATATTCTGTTTCTTATAACGGAAACGTTAGATTAATGTTCAAAAATAACGAAATCCTATAAACATGACTTTAAACAATCCGCAACAACAAACACTAAAATAGTCATGTACTCTATTCCCTGGTATTATAGGTACATTTGGCTTGAAAGTTTTTAGCATTCCGATGGTATCACAAAATTCCTCACACGATTTCGTGACATTTTCTTGACGTTAAGAAATTTTGGATGTGTTCATGCAGTAGGTTGAAAAGGTGCTAGTTTGTTATACTACGTTACACAACGTAACTTTTAATATTATTTTTTACACATGGTGACTATTGATAAATTGGACAACTTTCCCCATGAAACCATTTCGCAAACGATAAAAATGTTGGCTCTCTGCATACAAATTAGTTATTTTAATATACTAGTCTGTATGGAAAAACCAATTATTTTATTTTATTTGTATCAATTGGTTATGTTAGGAAAGGTAGATACATTTGATCAGTAGAGCCCTTATATCCTATAGGAAATTAGTCTATGATATGATGAACGTCAAACCCCATACATTTTATTTTCGGTTGCGATCAATCGACGCCCGCGTCGATCGGTATGTCGATTGCCGATGTGGCTTCCTGGTTGGGCCCCTGTGCTAACTATTTACGACCAAACAAAAGCACGTTAAATGTAAAAATACACTACCACTGTTACGAGTATCTAGACCAGCGGTCGTCACACTTTTCCGGCCAAGGGCCACAGGTGACAATGTGGGTATCACGGTCGGGCCGCACACCTGTTCGTTTTTTTTTTTTTTTGCGGCAATACTTTGTATCCACCTGATGGTAAGCAGATTTACAAAATCCATGAATGGGGTCGACCAATACATTGTTTGTTAACAGCATTGGTCACTCCCACTATGATAAATATATATTTGCGGTTACGTAAAAGGCATCGACAGACAAATTTGCATTACGAGTCTATTTAATAGCCTCGCTGCTTTATCGACAAATTAACTGCCCGCTACGTAACCGCATCCTAAATATCGATGCAATAACCTCCGAAAAACCTATGAACCCACAGACTAAAACCGATATATATAAATATACTAGATCACTCGTCGGTTTGTGGTAATGAAATCAGTCGGTCGGTCGAACGAAGACATAGAGACTTTCCTCCCACCTAAAAAAATACTTAGTCGGCTGGAGCCATATCAGGTGAATACGGTGGCTATTCGTTAAGATTTCTTGAGTTTTGTCTAGAAATTCGTTCACATGTAATTTCACCAGTTACAATGTGGTTTATGAATGTGGGCTTGGAATTAATACGTTTTATTAAATCTTTATAGCCTTTTTGCAATTATTTTTTTGCAGAAAATTCAGGTATTTCGGTACTCGTTTCATGCCCAAAATTGCCCGGTTTTCAATAAATTCGATTTACTATAAGACTTATGTAACAATTTCAGCGCTTCAGCAAAAGAATTATATTTGTAATGCACATAGCAATTTAAACAGATTGATCCAAATTTGTATCCATTGTAAAAATCGCAATGTGCCAACCTAGCGACAAAAATAATTTCGTCATGAGAGCTTTTTAATTTATAGAATTCCAGTACTTTCTTGGCAGAATATATACCCATACAAGTTTTTATTGCACGTTTTTCAAAATAAATTATTTAAGTAATAGAAAACCATCAATGTTTAATGGCAATTGTAACAAAAATATTAGCCAAACCGACCGCGGTCTCTGTTTATTCCCTTATTAACTCTCGTATCGGTGCCTATTTAGTTACATTTGTATGCAAAATTTGCCGTAGTAGGTGGTTGACTATTGAAATTATTTGCTTTGTCGCGGGCCGCACAAATACCCGCATGCGGCCCGCGGGCCGCAGTTTGAAGACCACGGATCTAGACTAATCCCGCCCGTATATTGACTAAATATTTTTTTGTTTAACAAAATTAACGTTTATTATTTCCCAATTTGAAAAATACCTCGAGGTTCTAATATGGAAGGCATCAAAACGGTGGCAAGAGACCTACGGGTGATAATGTTGATACTTGCGTGTCACAACAATAAATATGTGATAATATGAATTTTACATGTTTAAATATAAAAGGCATCTGTAAAATATGAGAATAGAGCATAATATTAATTATACTCTATGGAATAGAGTGCATGACTTTTTTAATGATATTTCATTAAATTACGTAATTTTGTCAAGCAACGTTTCCGTTAAAAGAAAAAGAATATAGCCGCAGGCCCCAGGAGGTGTCATTACCAGATGTAAGCCTGAATTTTAGGGACGTAATTTAGAATGTGTCTCTAAGTTGCCTTAAGTTGAGTCAGATTGCAGAATATACTGAACATACAAATCATACAGGATTGAAAGGAGTTTGGGTATCTTTGTATAGTTAGCTTCAGGAAAACGGTCTTAGAAAGCTGACATTCCTAAATATCCCGGTGAAAAATAAATACGAGAGACAAGTTCGGACTGGTAGCTTGCTATTTAAGTTCAACGAGTCGCTTTGTACTAAAATCGATATTTTAGATTAAAGGATCCGAACCGGCTCGAAGGACCAATAGATGTTTTGCGAAATCTAGTTGTTCGAAGGACCATACCAATATTTGAGCGAACGGTAAACGTTGATTTGCGCCTGAGGAAGCCGAGAAACGAAAGATAAATTGGACTCACCGTAGGTAAAACCGGCGACTGGCGGGCTTCGATCTGCGCAGATCTCTTCTATCTTGTGGATGTTGTTACTTCATCAGGACACACGAAATAAAACGAATTGATGAAACAATGCAGTATTAAAGATTAAATATTCACCTCCAACGCGATGCTAAAAATGTTAACATTTATTGGTAACATTTCGCAAAAAAAACGACTGTTACTAACGTCAGTATTTATCGATATTTTTTCCAAAAAAAACTATTATTTGAATAAAATATTACCTATGTAAACTATGCTGTTTATTATTTTTTAAATAATATTATAAATTACCTAGTATGTACTTAAAACCTATATAGATTTGTTGTTACACTATAGGGTGTGTGTATTACAGTTAGAGCTTGAGCTTCAATCATTTGTAATACCGGATTTGGTGAATCAAAACCGAAATTTCGATATCGAAAAAAAAATGTTATGTTTTGAGGCGTAGCGTGTCATTTCAGCAGCTTGAACACTTTGACGTTCTTGAAATTTCCCTGCCAACCGAATTCCTAGCAATTCTTGAACCAGGGGCCCTACCGAGAAGACTATCAACACACCCATCGAGGCGTCGATCGATAGAAATCGAAACTCAAATCGAGTACTTATACATTTTTATCAATCGACGCGTCGATCGTTATGTCGATGTAGCTTCCCCCTCCTGTATAACATTTTTAAGGGAATCCTTGAACTCCGAAATTCCGGAACTGAAATGCTTAATATTGAAACCCAATACCGGAATTGAAAAATGGTCCGATATTCAAGCCCTAATTACAGTATTTTCAGTAATTTATTTACACAACTACACGAAAAATAAAATTTAAATCTATTTCATTTTAATAAAAAAATCCTACTGTTTTGTTTGAATTCAATTACAATTTATCTATCAAAGTAAATTACTTTCTACATAATAAAAAAAAATTAAATATCCACTATGTCCCGGCCCGAAGGTTCCCATAACACTGGCAGCATTACCTCTTTGTACTGCCAGTGACATCCTTTGTTTAAAGAAATATCCGGACCGGGAATCTCCAGTGATCTCATTTAGAAGAGCACATAGTTTTTTGCTGAATTCCTTGGCTTCAGAGCCCCAAACCCCAGTTGTCTCCACAGCAAATGGAACAAATAAATAATCAGATTTTAAATTTTGATATTTTGTATGTTTCGCCTTGGCTGCGGCCTCAGCAGCCGCCCCTGCTGAGCCTACACAGGCTTGAAGATGTGATGCCGCAAATGTATCAACACAAGTGACGTCCCAGATAAGGCTTCGCCCTCTCTGCCACGGAACAAGCGTTAACCCATCTGGGCGTTTTCCATCTATTCTACTTAACCCACGGGGCTCAATAATACAGGGGACGTTTGCCGAAGTCAGAGCACGGCGAACAACTCCTACTGCAACTTAATCCATGATGGCCGTTCGTTAAGACTTGCACTCCGCATTCACATTGGTGAGGTTGGCAGATGTTCGCGCCTAACCGTAATGCTATAGCTATTCTTAACGACTGGTCATCTAGAAATGTACCCAGTGAAGGAGAAGGGAGTGCATCCAGCCATAACCCAGACTCAGGTGTTATAGAGGCTTTAAGACGAGCTAAATCGGATCCTAAAAATGTTGCCAAAAGGTTGTTTAAATTATTTTTAATATTTATTGTGTCCCATTGACGCTGTGAAGACAACTGGATCTCCGGCAGAATTTCAGACGTCGATCTAAAAGCCTCCACTGATTCGAGTAGATATGGAATCTCAGAGGTTGCACCTAAGTCGGGTAAAATAGTAGTGACTAGCTCTGAGACCCCATAACAAGAAGCAATAAAGGCAGGTAAACAGACATCCGAAACTCTGCGGATTCCGATGCCACCGTATCTAATAGGGAGTGACGCCTGATTCCATTGAGATTCTGTTAAACTGATATTTAAAACCAATTCAACACAAGATTTCAATTTGTTATCTATGCTATAAATTAAATTTGGAAATTTCCAAATAGGTGTTGTCCTTATTATATAAGTAAATTTGGGAATGGAAAAGCAAAATTTTAATAATGTATAAGCAATATGGGAATGAATATGAGGCAAATGATCATGGAGGATTTTTAATTTGGAAATTTTATTTTCAATAAAATTTGGAACAGAATCTAATGTGACTGGTGCACCCAACAGTTCAAAATTTTCACTATTTATTATTTTGATACCCGGAAATAAAATCTTTATGTTTTCATTTGTACTATCGCTACAATTATAAATTTCAGATTTAGAAAAATTAACTTCAAGTCCTAAAGCGGAAAAGGAAGAAGTGATGTTTTCCAAATCTGAAATGACAGTGTTTATATCGCCGCCAAGTGTACCATCATCTAGGTACCAAATATTTAGCTCGGACTTCAATGAATTGATAATAGGTTGTATACCTAAACTAAATATCAAAGGTCCTAGGGGATCTCCCTGTTGGATGCCTTCGCTGGAGTTTATAATATGGTCATTATATAAAAGGTTAGATTTGTGAAAATAACATTGAAATAAAAAAGGATACAAAATAGGAATATGTTCTTTAACTTGTTGTAGCATGTGGTTCCGATTTAAACAATTAAATGCATTTTTTATGTCCAGTTTTAATATAATTTTGTCAGAACTAGTATTTTCTAAAATAAATTTTCTTGTGGCATGAATTGCCGCTTCACATCCTAAAGAGGTTCCAAAACCTAGTTGAGTGGGTCTTAGATGGTTTCCCATTTCTTTGCGAACGTGTTTGCAACATATTTTAGCGACAATTCTTCTGAAAACATTCCCTACTGCAATAGGTCTTATACCGCCATCTTTTTTAGTGAGTGCACACAAATTCGCACCATATAGATATGGACAAATATCAGAGTTTAATTTTCCTTCAAATAAAAATGTACATAATCGACGTATTGATGAGAAAAGACGTACACCATGAGTTCCTGCATACTGAGAAATCAATTCTTTTAAATGGTTCGGTCTTAAACCGTCAAATCCACCTGCAGAACCATTATTAAAGCTGGTAATGGCATCCAGAATATCAATATCAGAAATCAACGGAAAACTGCTAGTATTAGCTGATGGATGAGGTGTTTGAAGTGAACTTATAGAGGATGGATGTTTTGAAATCAAAGATTGAAGTGTAGTATCATTGTTGGGGGCTATGGAACATTCTGAAGTTAAAATACGAACCGCACCTTTAATGTCACCATCATATACTTTAGATTCAGCTCTTTTATATATATTGGAACGACTATAATCAAATCTCAAACAACTGTTAGAGGTAGTATTTTGAAATAGCAGAGTGTTTTCTTTTACAATTGTTGTTAAAGTTCTATTAATGTTTAAGGGAGTTTTTACTTCTGGTACTTGTAATGCAATGTATGGAAATGATAATAATGCAAACCAACTTGTAGGAGTGTTTATAATTATTGCTTTATTTATTAACGAACAAAGTTTTTCTGCCACAACAGAACGTGAGCCTTTTGGTATATGTTTAAGCACTCTTTTACATTTTTTTAATTTCAAAAGTGTTTCAAATGTGTATTGCTGTATATCTGGTACCTGGAGGTTGGGAGTAATATTTTGGGTATCATTTGGAGGGTTCGTCGGCTGAGACAAAGTCTTGTGAATTTTTGATTTATGAATAGCCAAGCCATGTGCTCCCCTAAAGAGTCTGGTAGAATCTGGACATAGTGGGCATAATAACATGCAAGGTTGGGACCTATTTATATTCCTATCCATATACAAAATAAATTACGTATAACAAAATGCTTTTTTATACAATAGCCAGTGTTCTTTAAATATTATGCTGAAAAGTGCGATAACAAGGTTAAGTAATGTATATTTCACTGGCTATGGATGGGTTACCGGAAATGTTATAAGCATAGATTAAATATCTATTATGAAACCACTTTGTAGAAATTAAGTCTTGAATTTTCTATTGTAGGCAGCTTCAAACATAAAAGAATACACTGTCCACAAATGTGAAAGGATAAAACCAAAAAAAAATCACAGGTTTACGAACCAAATTAAACACGCGCGTCGATATAAACTGACCGGAGCGAGCTCTCTGCGACACGTCCTACCCGCCCAACAGCTCTCGACGGATTACTATCTTAATTTTTTTCAAAAGAATAGGATTTAGTTAACATCATCTATAACATAATGAGGAGTTTTCCAGCAGTTATTATTTAACGCAACAGATGGCGTTTAGTCGCTACCTACAAAAACTGTCAAAATAGATAGCGGAATATATAAAATACACCCAAAATTTAGGGTTAATAGGAAACCTTTATACGAATAATTTATAAAATTTACTTAACTTTGTTTAACACTAATATCCTGAGCACATTGCCTTACGGCACCAATTTAAGCAATATTTTTTCTTTTAAATATCATCGTATTAGTAATTAAATTTGAATTTCTAAGGTATCATAGTCCTTTTTACGAAGTTTTTCTTGACAGGGTATCCACTAAAGATTATAGAGAGTAAGAATTAAGAGTAAGTAGATACATACAAAACTGACAAAATATGGTAAAAATATAACACGTCTTGCAATACCAAAATTTAGTTTTAATTCATAGTGAATTTAGAGTCATTAAGTGAGTAGTCTATATAGAAATATAGACTACTCAAGTATAGGAACAGCCATTTTTGACAGTTTTTGTGGATATCTCTCCTGCTGCCATCTAGTGGAATATTTTGGAACCGACAAAAAGAAAACTCCTCATTCTAAATTTCAAAACATATCAGTGGTTCTCAGAATATTTGATTCAGACAGACAAACCGAATCTCACCATACCAATTCCTT
This sequence comes from Monopis laevigella, assembly GCA_947458855.1. NCBI lineage: Eukaryota > Metazoa > Arthropoda > Insecta > Lepidoptera > Tineidae > Monopis > Monopis laevigella. The sequence continues at coordinate 21,321,019 of OX381583.1, read as the reverse complement.
TTTTTTTTAACAATATCACAACCCTAAGAAACCATACGTATAGTTTTACGAAGTTTTTAAAAAAGAAAAACTTAGGAAAGAGCTCTCTCTTCTATATTAAATAAGGCTGTACTTTATTAAACGTCAACAAACACTTAATTAAATATAAATAAAGTGTCTATGTATATAAGGATAAACTGATGCCACGATGTAGGTTTAAATTATAATCTGTCAAGTAACGTTTTACAAAAGATAAGCCTATTTAGATTAAATTTCATTTGGTAAACAAATTTAATAATAAACGTCGAAAATTACGTAGAATTTCCTATAGAAATAAAAAAAAAAATAAGCAATCAAAACTTACCAATAAAAAAACCAAACAAAGCCAGCAACCACAAAGTAAACAAATTCACTAACGAATATTTTATTAAAACTATCCACAACAAAAAAACTATCCAACTACAGAATAAATTGCCGCGAATATTGTATTTTTTACAACCACCGGGCGCAGGAGATATTTGGAGAGACGTCTGCTCGCGTCGGCAGCTCGCTTCAAACTCCAATTACAATTTTATTAGATACCTAGTAATATTAAATAGTATTAAATTAATCTCCACGAAGGAAGGTGATATTACGTAACTATCTCTGTAATTGTAATATAACGTGATGCGCAACATGTCTTGGAGTGATGCAAACATCACGAGTGATTTTTCGGGTAATCGTAATATCACAATGAGATATCTCTTTCTCCGTACTGTGATGAGATATCATATTACATTTAGATGCACTGTTTCGCGTAAACGTAGTACACTACTAAAATAAACACGTGATCAGCTGAGATAGCATATACCTATATCATGATATAGCAGCACCATGGCGACAGACGGCGCGAAAGAAAAAGAGATGCGGAGTGAAAAATATAAAGCAGCTGGACTCTCCACACTTTGTTGATTATTTTAGCTACTTCCCCCTATTAAAAACGTCAGATTATATTTTTACTTAACTTAAGGTAGGTAAGTTAAGTAAAAATATATCTTAATCTGACGCGCTCGAGTTTTACTGAGGATCATTTTTGTTACTAGTATGAGCCTTAATAAACGCCCCTATATTAAGGATTCATATACTGTAGGAGTATATTACAAGGTGTAAGGTTTCTCCCTATATGATTTTATGACGCGCTCTCGAGTAACGCGCAGAATCCCCGCTTGGGCTCCCCTGCCAATATATATGTAATTGTTAATACTTTTTTAAAAATTTTATGGCGAGCGGTCTTTTTTTTTTCTCACGTCTAGAAAAGCTTCTCCCTATGTTATATATTTCATTAGTATTGTGCCTCTAATGCCCGATTTCACCAACTCTAAGGGGCTCCCTTAGAGTTGGTGACTAACTAAGTTAAGGGACAATTAATGACAGTTGTTTCATAGCAAATATGTCAAAACTCTTATTTAGAGTTAGGGATCGTTGGTGAAATCGGGCATAAGTCTCCCATACAAGGATATTCATTCATATTCGTCTTTGTCGCCGCCCATTTAGTAACCGCATTATTCAGCGATATAGTAGGAACGGCCAATGTATAAAATAACATGCCGTTCAAACCCCGGCGTGTATCAATGGTTTTAATTAAAAAATACGCCTAAGATCCGCACTAAAAATAGCTTGCTCTGTAGGTAGGTATATGCCATTTTTTTTGTATTTAAAACAAATGATTTTCAATAAAACATTGAAATCAGGCGTTATTTGAAGTTAAAGAAGTTATATTACTGCATCGATTTCTTGTCGAGGTGGTAGTCTCCTTTCAGCTACGGTTAAGAAATGGTTATATTATTATATACTCGTAATGCAATTTGTCTTCGTCCCCGCCCGTTTCGCATCATTTAGCCGGCATAGTGGCATAATCAATGTTGTTTAAGAACAATTATTGATTGATCTCCTTCATGGACTTTGTAGATCTGCTCACTACCAGGTGGCTACAAAGTCGACTTGCATTACGAGTATATTTTAATATCTTCGCTGCCTTATCGTCAATTCAACCACGAGTGTCGTAGCCCCACCATAAAAGAAGACTACCACATCGATAAGAAATTGGTGCACTATTTTTCTGAAAACTGGTGAACCCACAGACTAAACCCGAAACATGACTAAATCAATTGACAGGTTTTGCATCTGTATGGTAAATACCAAAGGCAACATTTTATATATTTTGTATGGAAAATATGTAAAATTGTATACAGTTTATTTCCAACTTATTTAGTAGAGTAAAGCCGCTAGACATTAGTGACGACTTGATTCTTTTATGTCTTAACCTCTAAAGATAGCATAACTTTTTGAAGAAATACCAATAATTTAAATTATTGATAAGACTTATTTCTTCAAAAAGTTATTTTAGCCAGGTTTAGATTAGTAAAAATTGGTTTTATCATACTTATCACCATACAAGTTGTAGTCCTCCAACTCGGTGTCACCTAAGAGAAACATATTACGGGTCTCTGTGCGAATTATAGCTGGGCCAGCACGGTGTTGAAGGGCACCAAAATTTGGGTATCATTCGGGCTGCTTGGACCACCTAACTTTAGAAAGTTCTCACATATCTAGGAAAAGTATTGCATTAAAATAGATAAAATACTTTGGATGCCGTCAAATATCTCGTCACTACACTTTCGTTAAGAAATAGGCCCGTAAAATACTTTGGAGGCCGAGTTCTGATGTGCTCGAAAAGCTGAAATTCTGGCTGGCTGGCCAACTATTGCGTTCCAAACGATGAAACCTCGATTGAATGCCGTCACATACGATTTGTTATTTATAGTTTATTTAGATCTCATATCTAGATATGAGAGCTAAATTAGATGGTCCAGCTAGCCTGAATAACATCCAACTTTTGGGCGTAATCGCATCACGCCTTTCATGGAATATAATGAAGTAAATGGGCCTTAGCACAACAGCATCATTGATAGGCTCGATACATCGACAAAATCAATACATATCGATTTCATGAATGAATGTTCATTCATAAACTTCATTTTATCGACTGTCAAACTATACCGACGTGGTTATGCTAAGCCCCCCTACGTGGTAGTCTAATGTTGTTGCTTAGCCCAAGTTATTTCTTCCAACTGTCCCAAGTTTTATTCAGTTTGACATTCCGAAGCAATGATTAATGCCAGATTAACTACATTGTAGTTTTTGAATTGACATAGAGCATATTAAAAAAACTAAATGTTGACAGTTGGAAGCTAAAGTATTTTAAGTCGTCTTTTCCACTCCACTTTCGCTCAAGGAACGTCTGTCTCATTCCAGCAAATATCAAATCAAAATAGATCGAATGAGACAGTGTACCTGACCTAGTGAACCTTTATTGAAAGTGGAGTGAAAAACAAGACTTAGAATACGGGACTAGGTCTATAAATTTGTCAAACGAAAAAATTGTACCTTATTTTTTATTATTTCGGTAGGTAGGTAGGTACTTTATACAGCAAGGCGCAAGTGTTTTCAATTTTTATAGTTTATATATTTTTTGATAATGTGATTAATCCACCTTGCTATACTTGGTACATATCTAATAAGTTATCTTTTGAAATTGATCAATAGCATTTATTAATGATATGATATCATTTAAAAAATGAAATTGTTGTGAATTATACTTTTTTTTAATTTAAAATACAAAACCAGATATTTTAAATTTAAAAAAATGTTTAGTGTTTGGATGTAAATTTTAGGTTATAGTTAGGGATGTAGGAATCATACACAAAAATCACATATTTTACTTGTTTATTATCTATACTGTACTCAAAATTGATCCGAAGATCACATCACATAGTAATTTCATAAATAATATTACAATGTCATGTACTTTCAGTGATTGAGAATAAAAAAAGTTTTACAATTTATTCAATAATTTGTTCACTGGACCGGTTTAAGTAACTGTCTAGAGATTACCAATAGTTGGTACTTACATACTTATTGTATTGATGAGAATTATTATTACATACATAGTGTTGCTGTTTTTTTTTATATTTACAGTTTTACATTTTTTTTGTGGTTTACAAATAAATTCTTGAATATTTCGTTAGGTCATCATAGTCTCCATTCGGATTTACAATAACAGTATTCTATAGTTAAAAATATCACAAAATGAAATATATTATGTGTAAGACACACGCAACATTAAAAATACAACAAAAGAAAAAAAATATAAAATCCAATATAAATGGGCCTGAAGAGTCCCTCGACAGGAAGGATACTTTCGATGTTCAATTTCTCAAATCGGCAATTTGATACCATCATCGTAATAATATATCACACAGGTTACAAAGTAATCGCTCGTCTTACAATAAATGCGTCAGATCATACAATTTTGATTTCAATAAATCATAGACAACAAATAATGGTGAAACAATAAATTTTAACAAAATAAAAGACAACTCATATGTATAAGAGTGTGAGTGCCTTATCAATAAAAGTGATGTATCACTCAGTGAACCGGCCACTCGACCCGCGGACACACGGTTCGCCCGCGTGACGACTGGACGCCCGCGTGACTACTGGACGCCCGCGTGACTACTGGACGCCCGCGTGACTACTGGACGCCCGCGTGACGATGGACGCCAGCGCAACTACCGGACGCCCGCGTGACTACCGGACGCCACGCCGCGCGCCAGCCTCGCCCCGCGGCGGGCCGGCGCGCCAAACAACAAAACAAACCGAAGCAGCACTCCGGAGTTAGACTCCCTCCGCGACTCATCTTTTATCGATATGGCCTTCCTTACGATACGACAATTAATATACCATAACACGCTTACACATCGATCACTCGTTTCATTCCGACGCTAGGAATTATTTCATAATATATACCTAAAAATATAATCACGGCACAAGTATCCCTCCGACTACAATACTAACATAGTGTCACTTTATCAGGATTTAGAATCGAATATGTATTATAATGTATCTTAAATACTTTATTATTTATATATCATTATCAAAATATCCACTAAACGGGAGGAATAAATCAAATTATCATTATTATTTATAATATCTAATATTAATCGCGCGACTGATGAACGAAAGGATATGGACTAGGAATAACATAGGCGTCGGCCGTCGCCCGTCCGGCGCGGTTCGCCGGCGTCCGGGAACGGTATGGACGTCGGCCTCGCGGGGCGCTGTGAGGCTTCGGGGGAAGCGGCCGCCCTATCGGCGCTCGGTCGCCGGTTCTCTTACACGCTAAAGTAGTATAAAACATGCTTTTTCGATATAAATAAATAGTAACAAAATAAACCGCTTACACAATTATACGGTAGGGTAAGGGAGCGGGCGTCGCCGTCGGTGTTGGCGAGGTGGTTAGCAGTGTTGGGCGTTGGGCGGCGGCGGCGACCTACCTGCTAGGGCGGCGCGCGCGCGGGCGGCAGCGCCACGGGCAGGTGGTAGTAGCGACACGCGGCGCGCGCGCACGCCCGCGCCGCCGCGTCGCGACACACCACCACGCGCCCGCCCGACACCTGTAGCCCGCACCCTACACACAACACTCATTATAACACAACATCACCAATACTCCATCACTCATCATTTGTTTAACAATAAAAAACATATTAATACAGCGCTTTATATGACACCTTTTTGTTATTATTTTTTTAATGGAGATTCCCAAGTATATTGTCAACCCCAAATTATTATCCACCTGATGGTAAGTGGCAATGTAACGTCCAAGAATGTTCTCAAGCAATGATGCTTCAATTAGTTGATTTCACTTTAAAAGCTTTGCAGTAGTCTTGCTTGACGCCCATACAAACGTACTTCCAATATTGCAACTTGGCTGTTGGTCGAGGTTCAATAGTTATTTTTGAATTGTACGTAAAAATATTTCTGTTATAAGTATTTTTTTTTGTATTATAAAATTTAAAAAGTTTTATTTTCTTTTTACAAAAATAATACCCATTAGCAATATTAATTAATACAATGACCGACATAAATCTTATTTTAATTCGACAACAAACAGTAGTCGAGTAATGCTGGAAGGGTGAAAGATTATTTTGTATAAATTAATCATAACTTCAATAACAATAAAAACATATTATATATAGCTGATTATAAGGCGCCTTTTCTAGCTTTTTTTTTACTGGAACACCGAAGGTGACTCCACCTGATGGTAAGCGGATCTACAAAATCCATGACTGGGGTCAATAAATACATTGTTGCAATATATTTTCTTCCTTTACAACAAAAATCAGACATTAGAACATAATAAATTAATTTTCCATAATTAAATGTAAATTGTATAATTGTTGCATTTTCATCATTTTAATAATCAGTAGTAAATGTTCAAATTTGGCCAGCGTACGAGCATAATAATGTTGTAATACGTTTCAACAGTGTCTATATATGGATTGCTGATGTAAATTATAACCAGTGTGTGATATTCATATTGGTCCTGTATGATACAGCCGGGATGAAGTGTCCTCTTGCTTTTAAGACTATATAATTACAGTAATTTTTGTTATTATTTTTTAGCATTCGGCTCAATAAGAAGCACAAAAAACAAGTATGAAAAAAGCATTTAAGAAAAAATGCCTACGTCACTAGGTATGTCTGATTTTTGTATGTATGTTCATAATTATTATTGATAAAAAAGGGTCATATAAATTGTCATCAGATAAAATTAATTAGTCAATACGAAATGCAATAAGTCATAAAAAAAACTATTTACACAAAATCTACTTTAATATATATTTATTAAAACTAGGTAATAAAATAAAAATCATAATAAATGTCCTAGACTAGACAATGAATTCCTTGATTATATAAAATAATAAAATACTACAATTTTTGATGTTTTATTATTTATAAATTTAATCTGCACTGATTGTTGCGTGTGCAAAGAATCCATCAATATCTAAAATCATTGACAAAATCATTTTGTATATTTTTGCGCCACATAATATATTTTTACCTAAAATTACTAAGTACTTTTATATTTTTCTGATCTACTAAAATTTATTTGTACAACATCTATACATATTAAAAGTATATATAAAAAACCTACAGATTTAATATCACACTACATCTCATGCTAAATAAAGGACAATTATATCTAATCCAATCTAAGTGGTTAATTACAAAACTATATCTACGATAAAATTGAAAAACAAAACTATATCTAAATCTACACAATAATAAAATATTTAAAAAATCTTAAAAATACTGGGAGGAACTATATTTATTTGATAAAAAATTCAAGGGTTTTAATATGATGACTTATGATGAAATAAAAGAGTATTTAAGTAGGTATGAATGGTAATTGGGAGATTATACTTGAATTAAGAAAGTGTTAGCACATACCTTCTCGAACGTGCACAAATCTGCAGGTCGGCCGGGAGCATCCGTGCCGATTAAAATCTTGGCACACCGGGAGGGTGTCCAGTAACTGCAAACATAACACAAGAGCGTCAGCATCGGCCGACGCCCGGCGCGCCGTACAGTCGTCGCCCACTTACGTCGTACGCTACGGTAGGAACATCACAATAGGAGATCGGGGCGCCGGCTCCCACACGGTGGACGTCATAAATGCAAATCCTCGATGAACATATAAAAATATATACAAAATAGTTTCTCTCGGCGACAACTGTACGACTGCGGCCGCGGGTCAACGCTAACTCTAACTCATACTTCCTCTCAGACATTCCTCTCCTGGCACATCTCAAACGATCCTTGCGACATCAAAGCGCCGTCCCCGCCGGTGTCGCAGATCGCTTTGACGCCACAAGGACGCGACAAGATTCGATGCACAATATGATTGGAGTTTCCAAGCATTCTTACGTCGCGCGCCGATTGTGTCACCTTTATATCGTACTACTAAACAAAAATTGGAAAGCGACGGAGAGGTGTTAAGAGAAACCGCGCTAGGCACATAGTATGAATATAATCTAATGGCATGCAGAACGCTTGAAGTAATCATTATTGCGCAGCCAATCTCATAGAAGCGGTGACTATAGTATATAAGAAGCTAAGCATGATGCTGACAGATTACCGGGAGTCGAGAGCGTCCAGTGCACCCGAAATACCAACGCTAACAAGCTAAGGGCGGGAAAGTGCGGCGTGACGCGGCGTCCTCATGCTAGTGATACTATGTACCTCGGCTCACACGGAATGTTAGTGGCGGTACAACTGCAACATAATGACCATTAGAGTGCGCTCACCTACACTACAAGCGACGGCTGACCGACAAGCGGGATGTAGCGCGACCGGACCGGCGTGACGCCCCGTCCGGCACGTCACGGCGGCCCGAGACACCGGGGTTCAACTCACAACTACGCGCACAAGGTACAATCATTACAAAGCTTTAAATAGGTAAATAATAAGACATTACAATCCCTTAGTTGATGGTTGAAGCCGGTCTACATTACTTTACATCTAGTTTGTCTCCCACAAATACATGAGGTTAAATACATCGATGAACAACAAATATGCCATCGTTTAAATGATTTGATTTTTATTTGTGAAAAAAAGGAAATTAATAATAATTAACATAATTAGTATAGCGGCTTTCCTGAGATCGCATCCATGGAATAGTCCATTATTTTATTTAATGTCACGATTATATTAGATGGTAAGTACGTAAGATTGTGTCCGCATGGATCGGTCTCAGCAAAGGTCGTACACCGGAACTTAGTAAGGAAAAATAATAAGCTGATAAATCTTACCGGGTGTAAGCAAGGCAATACTGTCTGGTGACTCCTTCCACATTGTAAGCAAGCACATCTCACTATACAAAAACTAAAAAATATATCAACAAGATCGTAGCGGTCGAGTACAGGTAAATGTCGGATAGAAACACGGTGTCGGACAGGAGAGCGCCACAAGTGTGGCGACCTCGTGGCCCGGGCCCCTGCCGCCGGCGCCGGGCCAGCGGCAGCGACCGGGCGGCGGCCGGAGGAGGAAGCGGCACACAACTAGAGGAAGTACTAAGCCGAAGTCAGGAAGGGAGGCGACGGGCGGACAGCGAAGCGACGTCGGCCGGTGTCGGGCAAGCGGGACTCAAGCGAGAGAAACCGCACGGCGCACCTACCACACGGTGTGCGACGTGTTAGCGTGCGGGGAGCGGGAGGGGGAGACAGGTACCTGTCCGCGCGCGTCCGTGTACTGCACGAACAGCGCGTTGTGAGGGACGCGGGGCGCGGGCGCGGGACCCACTGTAAGCGACACACGGCCGGGAGCATGGAACAGAAAGCGACAGTCAGCGACGTCCGGCGACCGGGGCGCGGCCCGACGCAAGCGTGAGGTGACTCCGCGATCCGACCCCCCCGGGAGGTAATAAAAATACGTATATTCATGCGATCAAGCGTTATTATTACCGGGTCGGAAACGAGACGCGCGATGATAACGGCGAGCGAGTGACTAATTTACAATATAATAATAATAATATTTTATAATAATAATAGCATAAATCTAAGCGGATTCGGCGAGGGCGAGGCCGCTCGCGTCGTCCTCACAATACAAGTGTGACACAACACGGTCGGCGCCGCGGGGCGCGCGCGAGCTCTACGTGGTCTTCATCTTTTTGTAGGGGTTGACGACAGCCGCGGCCTGCGCCTGCGCCGCGGCGGCCTGCTGAGCGGGCGTCGGCGGCGGCATCGCGTACACGTAGGGGGGCTGGTAGTACGGCAACACGGGCGGCGGCGCCCAGCCCGGCCGCAGCATGTACGGTGCGCGCATCAGCCCGCCCGGCATGCGCATCTTGTACGCGGCCATGGACTGCTGCGCCGCCAGGGCCAGCGCCGCGGCGTAGTTCTTGTGCGCCTCCTTGGCGGCGTCGTCAGGGGCTGGCGGCGACGGGGACGCGGAGGGTGGCGCGGCGGGGGAGGCGGCCGGCGACGCGGCGGGGGGCGGCGGCGCGGCTCCGGGGTACTCACATGACACGGGCACGAACGGCTGCTGCAGCTGCATCAGCTGCTGGTACGTGGTCGCCGGCTGGTACACGGGCATGCCGGCCTTGTCTGCGGCGGGCCGCTTGTACGGCACCATGCCGGGGAACGCCTGAAACGTAACGCAAATGGTCAGCACGGAAACGAGAAAGCGAGCGGGACGGTCGTCTCGGCGGATACTTACGAAACTGTCGTAGTAGAAGGATCCGACGCTCTTCATGTCCATCTGTAACGAGAAAACATTCGGTTGAGAGGCGGTCGGGCGCGGGAGGGGGAGGCGCGCGGAGTGCCGCACGCGGGGGACGGGAGGGGAAGGGATAAGCGTGCAAAGCTGGCCGTACCGGTTGCGGCTCGAGGTCGGCGGGCGCCGGACGCTTCTTGGCTGACTCGGAGGTGGTCGGCTGCCTCTGCGATGCGGCGGCCGTCTACGTGAAGCGAAGCGGCGCGGGACGGGACGGAAACGATAACAATGTAGTAGACGCACAGAACACACCTAAAGCTTGCGTAAGGTGATTATGCGAAATATAAATAAATAAAAAGTAAGCGTGAGTGCGACGGAAGCGTGGCGCGCGCCGGCCCGCGGCGGACCGGCGAGACAAGCGGGCGAACGAAAGCGGCGTCGGCGCGAGCGGAAGAAGAGAAGCGAGGCGAGCAGATGCGTGCAGGCTGGGCGTACCGCGCCGCGCGCCTGCGCCTTAAGGTGCGCCTGCAGGTGCAGCGGGGGGTGGAAATAGCGGCAGGGGTCGCGGCCGCAGCGGCCCTTGACGGCGTCCATGCAGACCGTGACGCAGCCGTCGTCGTGCGCGGCCAGCGGCGCCGGCGGGTGCGCGAACCGGCACTCGGCCTCCGCGCGCTTGCACGCGCCGCGCAGGAACTCCCGGCACACCTGCGCAACGCCACATGCACGCGAGCCGCCCGCCCTAACGCCCCCGCACGCTCTACTTTCGCTGGGTGGTCGCGAATACTCGAGATTCTATACAGTACTCTGTCTGTTTATTCATCGCGCTTCGAATCGTATCGACAGCAATTCGCCTTCGAAGTCGCGATTGTGACAGATTTAAAAGATATCTCATTGGTTTACGCGGCCTACGCGTCCGTCGCATCCGGCTTTACTTTCCAAATTCATAATATGTAATTTATATTGATTTTCTCTTTTAGTAAATTTTAAATTTTGTATCAATACAGAAAGAGTCATGAGTATATTTTAAATAAGTGACATAATTTAGGTTTGGTAAAGGGGGCGTCGATCGGCGAGCGTGTGACTCGGGGGACTTCCCCGCGATGCAAGCCAGTGCTGCCCAAGCGCACGCCCGTGAGGACTCGCACCAACACGGTTCACATCGATAGCGAGTGGCGGTTCACTCACGCACAATATTATACTTACATACTATGACAATATTTACTCCGTTCCACAAGTGTCAAAAACTAATACATGGCTCTGCTCCAGCCATTACACATATGGGCGTTCCCACACAACCCAATACTTAGAATAATCCCAATTTATTTTTTGGAATATATACTTTGGTGAGCCACCGCCATATATGAACTCGCCTGCTTTACGTAACTCACCGATAAATATTCGCCTATGTCCTATTCCACGTATCAAACTGTATGCCAAATTTCATCCAAACACGGTATTTCGTTTTCGCGTGATTGAATAAAAAACTTACTTTTTTTTTATAGTGGGATGTGAAAAATTATTATGGCGGTCGTTGGGGGGCGGCCAGACGTAAGTGGCTCTAAGCGAGACTGAACCTAAATACACCCTGGCCTCAAAATTAAACATTTTGTTAAGCCAATTTTTTTTTATTCCGAGTCAAACGAAACATTATATAATGTAATTTGCACCAAGCTATACCGCAAACACTATAATTTTTAGTCACTTTACATAATCACAGTCAGAGATTAATTGTAATATGCTTTGAGAAACAGGCGTCGAAAACTTTGAGTGATGACAATTAGGTACACGGTCTTTTATTTGAAGAGTAAACCTTTGAATATCAGTTCACAAACAGTAATTGAAATAACAAACAGTGAAATATGTTGAATAAAAAATACCCGTTAAATATATCAAAATGGCGTTGAAATATTTTTAAGCAAACCTTATTTAAGAATATTACCCTTTCTTGGTATAGGATCAGGGTGCCTAAATTGACATATGAAGAACTTGAAATGTATAATCTGACTTAATGTAACTACCTATTTCCCCATGAATAGGGTGAGCTAAGATTGACACTTGTGAAACGAAATTGATGTAGCGTCGCTCGCTAATCGAGGGCCACTACACCGAACGGCGCTCGTCGGGACGCCGGGCTTACCTCGAGTCTGTCGGTCCTCGGCATTTTCTGCTGCAGCACAGGCTGCTGTACCACGCCCAGCGGCGACGCGGCCGCATTGGGGTCGTGGCTCAGCACCGCCGGCACCAGCTGGGGGCCGTAGTACTGCGCGTATGTGGAGCCCACGCCAGGGACGCCCGACAAGTACGGGGACGTGGCCTGTAACAGGTAGCGAGGGATCTGTGAGGCCGCACACAACCTTCTCCTGTGACTCGCTAGCGTACTTTTACAGGATTAATAATGTTATGTGACAAGTTATTCCATTGTTAATGTGCAAAATGTTAGTTACGAAATGGCAAAAGCTAATTACGGCTAATGTTAGTTCCATAGGCGGGTTTCTAGTAGCGATATTGTGCATGCATAACCACAAAAGGGACGGTGAGTGAAAAGCGTTAGAAACAAAATAAGCTTCAGTGTTACCTGCGGGGTGAGCAGAGCGAGACTGAGCGGGTCCAGCGCGGTGAGGTGACCGCCTGCCGGTCCGCCGCTCATGCCGCCCACCTCGACACAAAACCACACAAACACGCTACTTATCGTGCGCGCCGCCAGGGTGCGCACCGAGAGGTTCACGCGAACTGGTACGGTACCTTTACGGGCTCGTCAAGTCAAGTAACCTTCGAACGCAAGCCGTTCCGTGAACCTCTTGATGCGAAGGGGAGCGGGGGTGAAGGGCGTTAAAAGTGAGTAAATAACATTAAAACTAGCAAGACAGGATGATCGCTGGCGTGCTCGGCGGCCGAACTGCCGAGGAGTGCCTGTACAGTAGCGAGTGAGATAGTGACAAAAAAGGATCAGTCGAGGACTTAGATGTCATAGTATACCGAGGAATCCCATTAAAGTTTAAGAGTAAGTATCATGCCTTTAAAGAATCGATTATAGACATGCGAAAGCGTCAAGAGGCGATCGGTCCTCGCGGAGGTCGGTCTAACTAACACTAGAAAAGTTAAGCTGGTAATAGGGTTCTGCTATGCTACTGGTCTCATATGAATTCTATTTTATATTTGAGTCTAAAGAAACACAACTTTACAGAGCTATCTTAAATTTCTAAATAACGACATATACTGCTAAGATACACATGAAGCTAATTATTTTCGCGGACCGATCACTCTAAGCCAATTAAAGATAAGAGAGACATACAAATGACAAGGGAACTCACCACGGCGGGGACCTGACCAGGCAACACCTGGCCAGGCGTGAGGCCCATCTGCTGCATGAGTGCGTTCTTCAGTGCCAAGTGGTTTCGGCCGTTGATCAGCAGCTGGTCCTTCAGGTGTTGTGGGGGATGGAAGTATTTGCAGGGAGGTTTTTCACGGTTACACCGGCCCTGAAAATGCGTAAGTAAAAAATTTAAACCATGAAAAAAAATTTTAACTACCTCTAGAATCGCGTTTCGTATCGTGTGTCGACTAACCCCTGTTTAGAGCCCTACTGTTTAGATATAAATCGCATACAATTCTTGTAAATGGAACAAATTTACATACAAAGAATGTTGTGAAAATGCGTATTAAAAAATAAGATCGCATAAAAAACGTTTCCATTTATTCCTATAGCAATAATGGGCGTCCGTTCGCCGTGCCATTTTACCAAAAAAAGGTGAACGCAGAAGAAGATAACACTCACGCCCCGAGGTAAGCGACACTTCTCGTCGGGGAAAATAGGTAAAAATGGCGGATTGCTATTGATACGTTTTCGATAAGCAATAATGTGTACTCATGCGATGCGACGACCACGGGTCGGCTCAATATCGTGCACCGATGTGCGGAAATCCCTCCATGCATCACAATTGCGGTGAGCCGGGCACGTAACGATCTCAAATCCTCCTCTCGTTTTTCCTTATGGCGCGCCTTATGTGGTACCAAATATTTCCTTGGCGGAGCAAGGGTCGGAGTGTTCTCGCTTTCGGTGGCAATGAGGCGCGAGATAATTGCCTTTCAGGATCGAAGTCTCGCGAAGTCTGCGATGATTTATTTACATCCGCGTAATTAACTGTCGCAGTACGTGACGGGAACGGCTCCGTGGACGTTTTATCGCGACGTCCCGCGCTCGTGTTATCTTTTATTCAACGAAAATGCAAAAAAGCTTTTATCGTTATTTTTAAGTAAACAGCGACGCATTTTTCATTAATGTTTTTGACGATGACGGAGCAGCACAAAGAAGTTTCGGGACAGATCGCGAAGTGCACGACTTCAGTTGCAGATTGTTGAATATTTAACGGTTATTATAAAGTTTGGAGGATGCGTGCCGCTGGAAGCAGTCAGTTGCATTTAGATTAACTTGTTACTGGCAGGCATTATGTCGGACCGTCCTACAGTCGGGCTCGGGATAAAGTTATTACTTCCTGTTACTCCGCTCCGTCTACTTTAACCGAGTTTCGATTTCGAGCAGCCCGTTTGGGAAACTTCTTGAATGGATGATCACGTTTTCATCGTAACTATGACAACTTGTTCAACTCGATCAAACTAGTATTTATTAGCTTGAATGTAGTTATGACTTCTCTGTCAACAGTCCAACTCAATGATGCTTATTTACTGTTTAATCAAATTAGATTTAACTTTTCAAAGTTTAGCTACCGAATGGTTTCTACTATTGTATTGTAGTAAAATAAATAAATAGCATGACAAATTCATTGACCAATTGCAAAGTATCAATCCATCAAAGTGACGCATTCCCTGTGCCAATACAAATGTTGTGTCGTTTGAGACGAATGGTATAGCTGTTTGGAATAGTTGGGATCGGTCGGCTGCCCCGGTCGGAGCTGTGCCCGTCGTATACACATCTATGGATCTGTATTGTTATCAACCCAACTGTGAAAATACGACGTTTATTTATTTATTATTGTATTATTAATGTGTACATTAATAAAATAAGAAAATAACAAACAATATTAGCGGATAAAAAATGTCTAAGGCATTAGGCTCGTCTTTGTGCAAAGTATTTAAAATAAATAATTATTAAATCTTTATATAATCGGCTCGTAGGACCAAATTGTATAATTATAAGAATAATGCTGTACTTGCGAGTATAATATTGTTATTGCGTATTATGAATGAAGTTATTTGCCACTTATTTAAATATAGGATGTGAAATAAGTATAGGTAGTCCATTATCATTATTTAAACTGACTTGCTGTCTATAAGGAGTAATACCTAGCGGTTAAAGGGTATATCGTCTAGGGTATGCATAAACAATGGATGTAAGCTTTGTGTCTAAATTAATTATTTTTATTATTTTTTTTGTACCAATTTATAAATAATTATTAAGCCTTAATTTTTATAATTATTTAATAATCTTTATATTAAAGAAATATAAATATATAGTTTATATTTTCGATTTTATACACTGATTTTTAGGCTATTAAGTGCATAAATATATTATAATAAAACAACAATCTCCAAAATCAGGTCCAGCGCAAAAATAATGGCATTGTGATTGGTACTTTTGAAGATGCAGTAAATCGTTTTAGCTCGTGGGTGAGTGCTCTCAGCAAGTGCCGCAGCTCTAACGAACAGCTCTCGAGAGCGGGGCGGCTGCGGGCCGGCACGCGCGGCTTGGGCGGATGGGTCGTCGCCCGCCGTGCCAAACCCGCACACGCCACCAGTTAATTGCTTAACACTACCTCAATGTCTGATTGTATTTTTTGCATTTTGGTCATTTAGTGCAAAGTTGCTGCCAAATTTGAATGAAGTTACATCAAGTTTTCTGTTCCACTTTTCAGGCGTGCCTAGTGTAGAAACAGTTTTTAGAGCCATATTTAAAATGACGTTATTATTTATTTTTAACTAAAAAGGAATGTAAAAAAAGATCTGCAAAGAGCATTGATTCCTAATTACATAGACACTAATTACTACAAAATCAATGTTGCTCGACGGGCCAAGTCAGGCCAAGAATGTGGCGGCCCGCGCAGCGATTCATCAGGGGCCAATCACGATCGATGAGACGGCGACACGCCGGCGATCGTACGCATCCAACCGTCCGTACATCCTAATCATCCGGATACTATTTGCGATCGACCACTACGCCTAATGTCTCGACAAATCGACACAAACAAACAATACGCTAATGATGCGATGAATGACACCCGCCGCTGAGGACCGAACGGTGATTCGTACACAAGTGCTGCCAAAAATATTGAGAAGTTTTAACAGGGGCATACCAGAATAGACTCGGTCGGTGGAACGTGCCAAGCTGCACCACAACGCGACCGCCACGTGCTACATTTTTCTCGCTCTTTTTTAAATGTATATTTTTATAATAGCATCAACAGGTCGGATTAAAGCGATTTCATTTATCATTAAATCGGTGCCGAGGAGAAGGTATCGCTAGAAGTAAACATCAAATTCTTTCCTCCATTTATAGCGAGCCGCGAGAACGCATATCTACACGTGTCGGTGACTACATACCGACTGTCGGCGTAACGAGAAAAACGCTACCAGAATAAGATCCGTAGGCGCCAGATGAAAACATTTTTCCGGGGAAGGTAAAGGTGAAATCTAATTTGCAAAATTTTGTGGTTTCGAAAGGGAATTAGGTAAGCAAAGTCAATTCAGAAAGTAAGTAGAATTTGAATTTAAAATGATTTATAGAGGCGTGGGGAGTGGCTAATGAGGCGTCATGCGGGAGGGGCGCGTGTTTGCGTACATTTGTGAATCTACTTTTTATTTCATACTTTGGGCGGTGCATTGCGTGTTTGTAACGCAATACAGAACACGCCTAGAACACAATAAGCACTCTAGCAGACATAGAATTGCCTTAAAATGCTACTACTATTATAAGAATAGCTAGAACCCCGCTAGACCCTAAAAACTAACAAATTCAGTACCTAGAATTTCAAGCAGGAAAACTGGACCCAATCTCAGAACAGTCCATAATCAATATCACTACAGATTGATAATGGAAGCAAACTGTTAAACTAAAATAAACAAACCTAAAAACTTATTAAAATGGGATTGGGCATGTTAATCCGTACGGTTGGCAAGCGGTCGAGCCTCTCCAGCAGGTGTTTCATTAAGCGAGCTCGTTCAGATTTTATGAACGGTGCAACCTGGAGAGCCATTCGCTCTAAGAACGCCCCACTCTGTAACAGCTTTAATGAATCTTGTTACTTATAGCCTGCTGTAAATTGCCTGCTTAACCTCGCGTTGCAGCGGACGTGCGAGTTTTTAATGTATTCTGGTACGTGCGCCTTTTATTTTTGCTATTTGTTGCAATAATATTGCTTAGTAATAAACTGCAGGTTGATATTTTTTTTTTGTTGCTAATAAAGAATATTAACCACTTTTCTTTGGCAAGCTAAAAGCTTCCTGTTAAGATAATTTATTGAATAAATTATGCTTAAAAATGATGAATATCGTATTCCCAAAAACCTTTTTTTTTTTTAAATCGTTTATAAATAATATTTCCATCATGTTTATAAGCTAACTTTATATTCTAGATTATCTGGAAGGATGCTTTTTTAATATTTTTTAATTAGCATATTTTTAATTGGTTAGGTTTTTATCTTTAGAATCCTATTGCAGTTTTCTGCCATTTTTTTTTGCCTTGTATAACGCATATCAGTAGGAAAATGTTGGTCTGTGCTAACCTAATAAAATATATAAGTATGTTGTTTTACCTACTATTAGTAATTTAATACATAGTTTATCCTTAAATACATGTAATACAAAAATAATGAAACATATATAATCCACCTATTAAAAAGATTTAGAAAGGTAGCAATAATTAATTACCGAAATAATAAATAGAGTTAGTTAAATTGAGCATGCAAGGTTTGGAAGTGTTCTCCAAAACAGTTTGGTTTAGAGCAACTAATTAAGCAAGGCAGAGTGCCAGCTGAGGTATCCATTCATAGTACCACTGCTGCATTCATAGCATTTATATTATTACACCCGGTATTCATCTCAGGTTTTGACTCTTTTTTAGCACCAAAAAATTAAACCTAGAAGAAGAAAGAAAACAATTATTTAATATGCTTAAAAGAGACAAAACCTATTTTAACAAAAGTGTTCTTCAAGAACTCAATAAGTTTTTATGAAAGGCAAATCTTTGAGGCAAATCATAGTGTTCAAAAAATGTATATAGGGAGAATCTAGTGTCTATCTGTCTAACAGCAAATGATATAGGTATTTAGCAAAAGCGTTTTTAATAAACAAACAAGACTTAATATAGGCTTCTCAATAGCTTATGCTACAATATTCTTAAAATTTTAATTGCTTATCATATTTGCTCCATGACTTAATATTACCTACATAATCATTTTAATGATTTTTTTTCCAAATTGTTGATGCAGGGAAATAACGACAAATAAATACTTCATGCAAAGGATACTTTCAATATAATACACCCTAATATTAACTACAAATAACTTCATGTAACATGCACTTTTATATTACAATATAAAGGGTTGCATCAGCGATAGTGCAAAGATATGTTAAAACTATAAGTGATTCGTCATTTCCTCTCTAATGGACTGTAAGCTACAAATGCTAATCGAGTCGGTAATTAATGCATTGTTGACGGCACATACATATATATATTAATCATATATGGTGCTGTAGAACTATAATAGCTGCACAGTGTATGTAAATGAAACCGCAAGGGTGGTCATTCTATTTATGGAAATATAGTATGTCCTGTAGCAGTTAAACCCTAGATTAATATGTTATGGTGTATAAATAACTCACACGCCGTTATACCGTAAATAAATAACTTTATTTTTATATAGGCACTCTATTCTGTTGTCGTAAGTACAAAGAGTCAAGGTTGATTAAATCGAAAAAAAAAATCACGAAAAATAATTATAAAAACAAGTTTTTTTTTAACTTGTAGGGCATATCACAAATTAAGCTCTAGGCCTGTGCTATGTGTACCAGAGAAAATGCTAATTGAATATTATATTTTATAAATACCCATACAGAAGATCTGAACAAAGAAACCTACTAATATTGTTTTTCCATGACTGGAAATCGAACCCACGACAACACAAATTAAAATAAAACTAAACAGCACATATTTATAATGCTCCCCGCATTGTTTAAATATTTGTAAAATAAAATAAACTTATCGATTAAGTTTTTTTGTAATAAATATTTGTAACAATACACTTTTTGATCTATATTTGACACCATAACATTTATAGTATAACAAACCTAAAAAAAAAACAATAAACCCATTAATAATGTGTTCAATAAATAGGTCAAAGTGATTCAACATTTACAATACGCCGAGGCCATAGATAAAAGGCGATAACTGCGCACTGGACTAACTACAAAATAAAGAGGCTTTAGTGTATGCGATAAGGGAAGTTTAAGAGAGTTTTCGGGAGCAGAATCGTACCGATAAATTGGGCGGCACTTAATTATGATCTCGGGCGGCATCTTGCTGCCGACTAATGTCCCGGACTCGTTTAATGTGCGAACTTGTAGACTCGGCCCGGCGGCCTGTATAAATCTCCATCTTTATTTATTTACTAGCTGACACGCGCAACTTCGTCTGCGTAACTTTAACCGTTTACGCAGCGACGCAACGGAATCTCTCAAAAGGAATTTTATTTTTCATTGATGCTCCGCTCCTATTGGCCGTAGCGTGATGTTATATAGACTTATAGCCTTCCTCGATAAATGAGGTATCCAACACGAAAATATTTTTCAAAATCGGCTCAGTAGATTACCTCCTACAACCTCACAAACTTTACCTCTTATATAATATTATTACGGAGCACGACTTGTGACATTGTATCTACTTGATAATAAGCAGTCATTCAAAGTCCATGAATGGGGTCGATCAATACATTGTTGTTTAACGACATTGATCGCTCCAACTATGCCGGATAAATGATTTGCACCGCCCGTTTCGTAACTGCAACCTGAAAGGAGACTACCCCCCCCCCGTCTCCTGAAAACCGGTGAAACCACAGACTAAAACCGAACGGTTTTTGCATCTGTATGGTGGTAATGAGACCGGTTGGTCGGCTTTACGGAGTTGTAGAGACCTTCCTCCCACCTTACTATCCATAGGTTCGCGGGAGACTAGCTTCTGCTTGTAAACTCACAAAAGTGGTCTGCTAAAACTCTTTGTCTATGTTACTCATGCACTAGCCTGATTCCTTGGTGATATTACGCTGCTAAAGGTTTCAAATTAGCTTTTGAAACAAAAATAATGCTGCGTATAACATAACATAGCTAAAATTTAAAATGGTGCCCCAGATAAATCCGTCCGATAAAATTATTTCAGTGAACATGTATAAAGAACTGAGAAATTTATTAATTTTCCATTCAAATTATCAGTTCAATATGATCTGTTCATTCTGAATGAAAAATTGGCTCTTTATTTTAATTTTGGTTTCAGGTATTCTTAAATACAAACATACCATCACGTCTATATCCCTGTTAAGGGGTAAGCAGAAAGCAATGTACGCCACTTCGCTCTTCCTAGCTTTCACCGATTCAACGCGTCTGTTTTTTAGACTTCGTATCTCGAATTTGATACGCCTTGGTCGGCCACGTAATCCACTACCATTCTGTATTTTTACTTTATATATTTGTTTCGTCTTTCGTTCATCATCCATTCGCTCAACGTGGCCGAACCACCTTAACATATATCTTTCAATCTTCGACACTACATCATCATTCGTTCCACTTAAATATTGTTAATATGTTAATATTAAAAATATTTAAATTTAGAACATAATAAATAAAACTTTTTAGAAAAAAAATTACTTCACAATAATTGCAACAGCACATTTAGATAATGCGAGGTCGAGCTTTGCAGCAAAGGGCGCGGCTACACCATTATCTAGGTATAATTAAAGCGACCAAGACGCGCGCCCTGGCGAGACGTCCCGCCCTAACGACTTTTATGGCGTATGTAACATTGCCGTCACATAAAATAAATGTGTCGTTGTTAGCACCCTCGTAGTGCAGTCGAGGCTCCAACATTAATCGCATTAATATTACTTTTGCTGCGACATTCCCAACCAGTCGTACAAGAAAAACTACTTACAATACATATAAATAATATATAATAATAGTTATGTGAAAGTGCCCCACTTTTACTTTAGGTATTTTTAAAACGTTATTAATTTTTACGTCTTCTGAAAATCGGTAAAGAAAATAATATCTTAATAAGAGCTATTAATATTGAAGTAGGAAGTAATATTTTTTCCGATATATTCAGTTTCATTTCAGTTTTCCAGTTATTAAATCTGATTGAATATATATTTTACGAAGTGGCTGATAAATTAAAAATACTTTCACGAGTTTAAACCTGTGTAGCTATTAAAGTGTTTTTAATAATAATAAAATAAAATTGCAACACCGTATTGCATCAAACAGCACGTTGATCTATTAGCTCAAGTTTCACTAAACCAACTTGCGAAGTTGTTCATAACACAACGACAAGCTTGCCAATTATTTAGTGTAGATAGTGTAGATATGATATTATGATAAGATAAGTGAAACTCTTCACTTAACAAATTTATATTAAAAATATACTAAAATGTACTCAAAACCAAACACAAGTCAGATACCTACTACATAAGCATTTGCGTCTACAATAAATATATAAAGTAGGTACTTAAAGCTTAAGTTTTTTTTTAATCCGATCACCAAGGCGGGTTCATAATAAATTCACAAGCACCGAACGGTTGACTAACAAAAAGTAAAAATGGTTCGCGACAGTATTTCGTAGTTAACCCCACGCGTCGCGACCGAAGCGTTACGACCTGTCTTATTTCGTCATCTTGTAGAATAAAAAACGCAAATGTGCTCCATTTAAAAAGCTACATGTTCACATTAGCTTTATAGCGCTTAGTTCCTTTTACAGTTAGTGCCGCTCGAGTACTCTCATATTGAGGATGGGACGTTGTAATTGTCACTCTAGTGTCACTTACGACTTTCGCGAGGTTTAATTGTATACCGGATTTTATGTAGCTTTTAATTAAAAACTTGTGTAAAATTGTTATTGTATTCAAGGACGTGTATTTCTATTCAGAATATAAAATTAAATTGTCTATAAATAACACTAATTTACAAATTTTAAGGCTAATTTTTCAATCGTCAGATAAAGTTATTTGTCAGTTAAAATTATATGAAAAACTGTCAAGATTATTCATTATTTGACAATTAAAAACTCTATGTTTTTATATAAATAACAAAATTTACTTATTGCCACATTAATTCAAAATCAGCAATTAATTTCACTGTAAAAATTCCACGAACTAAAGTTGCCTATTTATTCATACTAAAATTTTTAACATTTTTACTAGTATTGCTCTGCGGTTCCACCCACCGTTTAATTTAAAATTAATCTGATTATAACTCCGTTTTCACTTAAACTGCTTTTGGACTATTTTTCTTTTTATATCCTATAATATTCCTTAAAACTTAGGGTAATTAATTCAAAAAGAAAATGTTCAAATTCGACTGTCAGTTCCAGAGTAAGCGAGTTCAAACAAAAAAACAAACTAATAGCTTTAATATATAAATATAAATGTCATATTTTCTTACAAAAAATAAAAGCAATGGGGTACTTTAACATATCTCAATCCTAATACACAATAAACAGGCATAATCTTGACAAATGGCGGTCCTTCGAATCGTACGGACATAGCCAGCCCGCATCGACAAAGCCGAAAAAACTGACGCGAGGACGAATAAATAACGCATAATATACCATGTTTTATTGAGTAGAGGAAATTTCGAGGAAATGGTTTTCGGGATCATTATTGCGGGAATCATCAATCAGGACGCTCTGGCTCTATCAATAACTATCATTGTGTACCAAATAATAACCGGCTCCGTCCGCTGGAGGTCGCTGGTGTCATCGGGGTTAATTATTCACAACAGGAGTCCGGTTCCAGTCATATCTAATTCTAATACCATTGAACTGTTATGTAACTGACCTTCTTTCTTACAAAGAGTTGTATTATAGCTTATACATACGTTAATGTACCTATACTATACTTATAGGTAAGTATTTTATTGCTATAGAGACAATAATATAGACCCAAAATGACATTCTAATGACCAACATTTACACGACAATAGTCGTAACAAAAATGTTAAAAAGTCCTTTGTGTTAATGTTCGTATTTAGTTACTTTATTATTTATAATTAAAGGAGAAACCATAAATATTTGTTTAAGGTCGCTAACAACTGAACCGATTTGAATTATCTATAGTTTTTTAAAGGTTATATTATTAATTACCAGTATTATATTATTTTTGGGGTTGACATCAGTCAAAAACACTTCGACCCTTTGGAATCTTTTGTGTGCCGTATAATATTGTATTAATGGGAACCACATGTTATAAAACCTACACCCAAGTTTTGTACGTATACAAATATTGTTAAAATACTGACCCCGTAACTTTCATGTAATATCTGTCTATAAGGGTATATAGTACAAAAGGGGTCAGGTTCTTTTTAACAGTACTAATATATGAAAAAAGTAACATTTACACCGATGAGATGCGATTAAAACCTCTGCTGGGTACCCTGAGAGCGTCTATGCAGTCTCACCGTACCGTAAGGCACCCGTGATGATGTCCTTCTTCTAAACATTGACTAGCATTTGAATGCTTTGACTACTTGTAATTTTATAAAACATTATTGGATTAATAACACTGAGGTCGCTCCTCAACGGAGTCCAGGACATACTGCCTTCTGGAAGGAGCTGGGCAGAGTAGCCGGTCGTTTAATCACGCCAAAGTGCTTAACTTCTTGCCCAATTGCGGAAAAGTGGACCCGCCATGAAAATGATGAATCAATAAACGTGAAAATTTACAATATTGTATCCCAAAATAAAATAAATAAAAATAATCCAGATAGTCAATATACGTAGGATATCATTATTTGACGTAACAGAGTAGATATGTGGATTAAACG
Organism: Monopis laevigella; assembly: GCA_947458855.1. Taxonomy (NCBI): domain Eukaryota; kingdom Metazoa; phylum Arthropoda; class Insecta; order Lepidoptera; family Tineidae; genus Monopis; species Monopis laevigella. The sequence continues at coordinate 21,296,908 of OX381583.1, read as the reverse complement.
TGATAAAAAAAGACATCCTCTCTCTACCTTTCAACTCTATTAGAAAAACAACTTATACCACCTTAAGTACAATAACCCCATCGATTTACTATACCACGCATATCAAGCAGTCCATCGCGAGTATTCTCACAGGCAACCCCAAAGCAACCGGAAGTAAGGGGTAACGTAGAGCATTTCGCGTGTCGTACGCGAATCGGGTGCGAGCAGATCTAATAAGCAGACACTCGTAGATGGGGCAAGGGTAACGTCTCAAATACAAATAGCGCGTGGCATGTTTTTGCTGGTTTTTTGTGTGCATCATTTATTTTTAAGAATCTTAAGACAAATTAATGAATCTACACTAATATTATAAAGAGGTAAACTTTGTGAGGTTGTAGGGGGTAATCTCTATATCTACTGAACCGACTTTTTAATAATTTTAATATTGGATAGCCCATATATCGAGGAAGGCTATAGGCAATATAACATCACGCTACGACCAATAGGAGCGGAGCAACAATGAAAAATGTTGGGAAAAAGGGGATAATTTTGAGAGCTTCCGTTGCGTAAACGGTTAAAATTACGCTGACGAAGTTGTGCGTTTCAGCTAGTAATAAATAAGATGGGACTAGCATTTTCAAAAACGTCATAACATATACTTTTTAATATGGAGCAAATTTTTAATGTTAAACTCAATATATTTTGTATTTTACAGCAATAAAACTGACTTTCATTTTTAAGAATACGAGATCTATATTTTTAACAAACTTTAAATTGTTTTGCTTATCTATCTTTGGTCTAATATAAATATATTTTATATTTATAAAATACGAGTAGGTATAATATATTTTATTTATTTAAAAACATAGGTTATATTTGAATTAAATTAAGCAGTACGTAGATAAATATGTAATATATAAAAGATACTAATCTGTCTATCGTTTATTAAAGCAGTTGATTACTATATTAAATAGGCATTAATGAATATTTAAGGATCGTCAATAGTCAGCAAGTTGATCGCCTCGGTGGAATTTTAAACTAAGCTGCATCAAGTAATTTAAGCTGGTTTCTAGCTAGTCTTACGCTATAGACGTTGATATTCCCAAGACTAATTAAAAAAATATACATGGTGACTTTAAAAGGCTGTACTTTGGGCTAATATAAGGTTCTACTGATCAAATCAAAAAACTTTTCCCATAGAAGCACGCGTCACAAATGAATCTTTTTCATTTGTGACGCCACATCCATACAAAATAGCAAAGTTAAAATAAATAAATAATAAATTCATTTACGACACAAGGTTCCATGGGATGGGAGAAGTTGTTCCAATAGATCAGTAGAACCCCGTATTAGCCCAAAGTACAACATTTAAAATTCACCTTGCATATACTACGATAGGTCTGTCATAGTACGTGTACACACTACGCTCTACCGTGCTTGGTTCGGTGCGGGTATATCTGCATCGCGGACGGCGACGGCGCGGCGCCGACGGGTCTGGCGTCGCGGCGGCGGCGCATACATCAACATGCTACCACCTCCCCCACCCCCACACAACCCCCGCCCCTACAACACCCCACGCGCCAATTATCATTATCGGTCCGCTATTTTTAACCGCATTAACATAGCTTTTGTGATTGTTGCCCAATGTTTGCTTTGTGCGAGTATTTAAGGTTAATTTTCGAAAATAACTTGGGCGTTATTTAATTTTTATTAACGAGGTAAATAAATTTTATTAACTGGTAATTTTTAAGTACACATATTTGCAACGGCAAGTGCCTTTTCGGGGTCGGAATATGTTAGCAATAGCAATTAGTATGTATGATGTCGGTTCCAAAACACGACGATAGCAAACTAAACAGCACAGTAAAAAAAACACTTTTTATTCCACAAAACTCCTTTCAGCTTACCAACAAAACGTAACTAATCCACCCAAGCACTTCACAAGTATACAGACTCTGTACGAATGTTTCAGGTACAGTACTAATAGTCCATATGGCAACCTGCAGACGGGCCCGCCGTGTTCCGGCGTGTACGGGCGCCGGGCAAGCTATTATCCTATGCAAATCCGGATTTCCCCAAATATTGCAACCCGCGGCCCATTCCGCAACGAGCCTATTAATAACCGCCTCTTTATACTGTTGCTACGATCTGATTGCTCACAAGCTAAATGCTACAAACTACCTCTAAAACTGAAAACTGCATATTTTTTTATGGGATCTATTATTAAGTAAGTTCTACTGAGAAGTATTCATGCACTGCGGTGTAATCTTTTGCATACAATATTTTAATCTGTTTAAATCGTCTACTAATATAAATATATCCATTAGTTTTTTGTATATTATTGAATAATTTATTATTATTATAATTTTAAGCCGGTCTTAAGTCGAGGAAGAGTTGAATTTCCGGGCCTTAATCTTTATATGTTAATAATAAAAAACTGTTAACATTTACTTTTTAATATTTAATAAAAACCACTCAAGGCATAAAAAACTGTTACTATATTATGTACGACAGATTTTTATGCAACTGTGATATATTTACTGGTTATTTTTAAACTTAATGTAAAAATGCAATTAAAAATAAAACCCCTCAGCTGGGTACCTTGAGGCCGTCTGGTCTCGGGCGGCGTAAGGGAACCCGTGATGATATTTATTTATTTTTATTTAATAAAAAAATAGGTAAAACAGTTCTCTACTTAAGAATTTCCATATAACGAAACTTAATACGGACTGTTTTAAGGATTCATTGCGCGTACTTGCGCCGTAGCAGTTGAGGAAGACAGAATAATTAGATTAGGTGTAATACGAGCTTTACTTAACTCTTGCAGCACGTATTAAACTACTAAAATTACGCTGAGACCAAGTTTTTTTAAGCATCGAAAATTAAGCAAACCTGAACTTTAAAAGAATACAATGTAGGACTATTCATACATTCACATAATGCCCTGGTCACAAACCAAGCTCTAGCCTTTATACTATGTTTACAAGAAACAATCATATATTGTACAGAAAAACATATTAATATTTTTAAGCCACGAGTGCAATAATGTTGCACTGGATACGACGATATGCTTAAAACTTTTGTAACTCTAATAAAAATTGCAATTTATACAAAAAATATAATTTTCATTAGGAAACAAAACAAGCTAAATAAATGAATACCTTAAAATAGTTATTCACTTTATAATTTACAATATAAGGAAACTGAAAACGCGAGCGGTTATATGGACATTCTCACTATAAGAGGTAAAATTACATTAGATATCCTACTTAACTCTTAGAGCATGTACTACTCATTCTAAACTATGTATATTTTTCCCCTAACATTAAAAATTTGAATATGAACATCTTTAAGAGTTTTGTTTCTAAATATCGAATTTTCTTAAAGTATTTACTATTTTAATTATCTATAGATCAATATCACTTTATGTTTATAATTTACTTATTTGTTAATTATTTATTCTTTAATGTTATCCACTTAATATATCCAAGAAGGGGTTAAAGAAAGATATTGCAAGATCACTTAATAGTAATTTATAAAACGATTGGAAATACATGAATTTACGCTGTCATGTCGCTACTTCGTTATCAATGTTATTGATCGCTCGTTTCATAACCGCATCACAAGAGACTAATAATACAAGATAATAGTTTTTTGTATAATTTAACATATTTTGAAAGATATAGCAATAAAGTTGTCTTTTTTCCAAGAATTTCGCGAGTTTTTTTATCTTCTTACTCGCATGCATTGTAACAGGCATATTTTATTTGTCTTTAGAACCGCTCTTAAGTAACACACGAAATTACCCGATTAATACTAATAAAGTCGATATGTAAAAACAACATAACTCGTAGTTCTTAGTACGGCGCTACGAGTACGACTACGACGCTCGTAGTTAACGGCGACATGCCCTAGGGCGGGCGGCGGTTATTCGACGCTACAATTTAATTAACTAAGGCTTCAGATTAACGCTTAAAGGCTTCTTTACACATACATTATTTCAGCGCACTTCCTGATCGATTTTTTTTATTTAGTGTATTTATTATTATTATATTTAAGGTGTTAATTTGGAAGAAAAAAACCTTACATTACCTCATATTACAGCTTACATAGGTAACCGAAAAGAGTGCAATTGATGCTTTATTTACCTGAAACAAAATAATAACATATTAATTTTATGAAATATAATATAAAACGATTTTTGTCTACATACATATATACTCGTATGTATGTAGGAACATTTTTTGCCACAACCTATACCATATTATATATAAATATAAAAACGACTATTTTTGAAAACTATGAAAATATAATATAACACTAGTTAAAAACAACTCTAGGTGGGCCAGGAACCAATTATAACATACTTTATCCAATAAATATCAAATAGTAATCCCATTTTTAAACAAAACGCGTCATTTAAATTTAATAGATAAATTTAAACAAATTAAATTTTCGTTCATGAAAAATTGAAATAAAACAAAACGTACTCGTATAAAATAATACTTACATTTTTACTAAATAAATTTAACAATAAACGTGTTTAAGGTTGTATGACTGGTTGTATGTATGAACTCTGACTGGACTCATGACTGGGGCGGAGGGCGCTATATAGTCATGAAGACCTACAAGTAACGCAGGTCAGTGAACGCCCTTACGTCACTATACTATATCTACTTATCTATATTATTATCGATTCCTAGCCTTTATTGACAATGACTTATCAGTCTAGATTAGAAGTGATAAAAAACCTAAAACTTAACAATGCCTCGTAATGCAACCTTTCGTCTTTCGCATCATTTAGCAGGCATAGTGGGATTATTAATGCAGTTAAATAACAATGTATTCATGTTTTCACATTTATTGATAAGCATACGAAAAATACAGGAGTTAACTATTTTCATAGTTTGCTATTCACCCACAGGGTGGACCGTCGACATTATTAAGACCGCAGGATCGCTGGATGCAAGCCGCTTCCAACCGGTCTTGTCTTTTTGGAAATCTATAGGAGAGGCTTATGTCCAACAATGGACGCCCTACGGCTGATTATGATGATAATAGTGTACTATTGTTTTTTATAATTAGCGTTATTAAGTAAAGTTTTCCAAAAAACTTCTATGCCTCCGTTTTAAGAATCCCTCTACTGTTATTTTTTTAAAAGCTTTTACGATTCATTTGTGTGTTAGCAGAAATAAATCTTTCGTCATATAAAAACTAATTTATTATATTAACTGGTTTACGGCGCCCGAGACCACCTAGACGGCCCCAGGGTACGCAGAGGGGTTTTGATCCCACCTCGTCGTAGCCAATGGTATGAGTCTACCCCGAAAAAGTGGCTAGCCCGTCGCGATGTTTTGAATAGACTCAATGACCCATCAATAAACAGTTTCACAAGTTGGTATAGTGAAACCGGGACCGACAGCTTAACGTGCTCTCCGAGGCACTATAGTGGTGTTGTCAATCAAATGAACATACATTTTTTAATTAAAAACTCATTGGTACACACCGGGGTTTAAACCAGGGACCTGAGTGTTTTTAAGTCCAAGGTCTAACCAACTCGGCCACCACCTATATTTCTAAAATCCAGATTAAAATACGACAGGATATTAATTAAAACCACGACATGATCGTTTTACAATATAACGGTGTCGAGTGCCTTCTTGTAAACATATTTATTTGTATACCGTGTGGTATTTCTGTAGCCGCACAAACAACGTGTTTGCGGTTACGCCCGCCATTGTAACTTATGATAGATGATCGTCCCGTGACGACAGGGCCCCAACATGACACCTATCAACTCTATTATACACGAGTTATGATTCAATTTAAAACATAATTTGTATATCTGGTGGTGTTACCGACGACAAATCTTTGTGAAGCGACGAAAAAGGGATTTAAGCAAGGGTTTTTTTAATAGATTTATTTATCGTTTTAATTAAATACGTTATAAGTGTAAAAATAACCTATTTTTAAAATTGGTAATAAACACAATTAAATACAGCACGCTATACCAGTTTCTCAAAGAATTGAAGCGATTACATGCACAGTACCCAGCGGAGGGGTTTTATTCCCACTTAGTGATGACTGAAGATATTCTGAACCTACAGGCGGGGAGCTGGTCACGGTGTTTGTACTTATAAGTGGTTTAACAAATCTAAAAATATATCTTAGTGTATAAGATAAAGACAAACTAGCTGAAAGCCGCGCAACTTCGTCTGCGTAACTTTAACCGTTTACGCAGCGTTCGCAATGGAAGCTCTCAAAAGTAACAAATTTTCCCCGTTTTCCCACCATTTATCATTGATGATCCCGCCCGTACCGCGATGTTATATAGCCTCGATAAATGGGTAATTCAACACTAAAAGAATTTTTAAAAGCGGTTCAGTAGATCCAGAGATTAACCCCTACAACCTCACAAACTATACATCTTTATAATATAAAAAGTAGTGAGATAAACTAATTGTAAGAAATAATATTTTTTTAAGCGTTATAACAATCTATACATACTCATAGTATAAAACAAACTCGCTTCCCGCGTATGTCTCTCTCTCTCACTTTGCGTAGTTTAGGTCTTCTAAACTACACAACGGATTTTGATATACACGTAATCGGGACCGCCCACCGAAAACTGTTAAACTAACATCTACTAATCAAGTTTGGTAGTAGTTAAACCTATTCCGTAGTTTAATTATTGCGATGAGCGTGAAGCGAAACAAAAAGAGAAGCGGTTGAATGAGCGGCATTCCGCACGACCCACGTGTAGACCCTTTGAGAGGACATTGTGTACCCGGGACGCAATCCTCTAAGAGAAACAACTTTTTACGAGGGTTACTGGGGTTTGAATAAAATATTAAATTATTTTAAACTTAGTTTTTGGTTACATTTTAAATTATTACTTAATATGAGTACAAACCAAAAGTAGCGACAATGTACATTACTTATTCAAGGAAATTATAGGATAAACATTTTCCTGTCGCAAATAACTAAATAAAGAAAGTACAAATTCGACTGTCATGTTTATATTATCTACAGGAAATTAATAGATCATACGTATATATATATATATTTATATATATAAGTTAATGTAATTAACTAAGCCACAGTATATGTAATTTACTTAGTTGTATTAAATTTTAATAAAGAAAGATTTATCGTCCAAACAGTCGAAATTAATTCTCAATTAACTTAGTGATTTACAGGAAATTAATATATACGTATATATATATATATATATAAGTTTATGTAACTATTTATTTTTTGTCACACATAGTTGTATTACAATATTAATAAAGACAGTTTTATATAAATTCGTCACAACTGTCAAAATTCATTCTCAACGAACTTAGTGTGCATTATAAGTAGCAGAACAAAGGCGAAAATCTGTCTGAAGTCGGCGGTATCGCTTATACCGCGCGACGCTACCGACACCGATCTCTCATTACTATGCAAAATAAAAGTCACAATTAAAAAGGATTTTAATTGGGATTCACTTCACAGTAATACTCGGGCGTGAAACGTAATGGGGCAACGTCGAGCGACCCGAAACGGTTTTAACATTCGGATGGTTATTGACGCGAGTGTCGAGCGATAGCGTCATGCATTAAACGAAAGCGTTATCCCGACGGGGTTATGAGCTAAGCGGTGCAAAGTTTCACGTCCAAATGGATGGTCGAATTAATTGAAATATAGAGTCGCGTCGGTGCGCGGTCGTGCGGCGGGGGATTAAAGATGCAGCAGTCGGCGCGCCAGGGGGAGCTGCAGTGCGGAGTAATCGGCAACCCGAACACGAATTGCTGAAAAATTGCGCCGAGCGTCTTGAACCGCCCCCTCGCCAACCTGAGCTACATACAAATCAGGTGCCGTCATAATGCGCCCATGCCGTCCGATGATGCGGGCAACCATCTTACCGCTTCGATTATGTTCTCCTTTATTTATTTACCTTTAAATGATTATACAGAAGAAGATAAGCATCAGTTATAAACACATCGCTACAACGAAAAGTATCACTTACTCGATCCTATCGCGTTTAAATCCTTAAGTGAGAGCATTAAGCGAGTGCTAAACTTTATTGTAGGGCCGACACGACGCCGGACGAGGGCGGGCGGCGACCTTCATAAAACAAAGTTTATGAGGAACAATAACATTTATTACAGAGAGAGTATTCATGCGCAGCCCAGGGCGGCATCGCGGAGCCGGCGCGCGGCCGCAGACATCTTTCGTGCCCAGACTGCCGCTCATCAAACACATAAGCCTTATCTAGTGCGCTATTAAGGCGGCGCCGAGCACACTCTATGGATGTTGCTTTTGTGTTATTCGCTAGCCCGATGTAGATATTTGAGCACAAAATTTTCTCATTTCCTGCAGTCCACGTCACGTGCGGTTCGGACAGCACATCTGTTTGTTTTTCCGCATACCCGTTCGTTTGTTGTGACTGCTATTGTCTTGTGATACAGATACTTGGTATTAAATTGTACGAATTTTTACACAATAATAAAAAAAAATTTAGCTAAGCTGTGTTAGTAGCGACTTAGAAACTGTCTTCCCTGAACACGACATGTGTCATTCTTGATCCCGCGCGCAGTCACTGCACGTCAAGCTAAATTTAGCATACTTCCGTTAACCTGCAGTTTGCATGAGTTTCAGTTTAGATTTACGATAAGTTGTCAACATCAACTTCAAGCCGGTAATAAACACTCTTTATCACCAGTAATTTAATAAAGAAAATATAATGTACATACATACATTAGAAGTAGTAAACAAACTTTATTTTCGGTTTTAGGCTGCGGGTTCACCGGATTTCAGAAGACTATTGCAACCATTTCATGTCGAGGTGTTATTCTTCTTTCAGGGTGAACAGAGCAGTTGAGTTGACGACAAATCAGCAAGGATATCAAAGTAGTTAGACTTGTAATGCAAATCCGTCTTTATCGCCGCCCATTTAGTATTATTCAGCCGGAATAGTGGGAACAATCAATGCTGTTACACAACAATATAATTATAGTCCCCATTCTTGGACTTTGTAGGTCTGCTTACCACCAGGTAAACTATGCATAACAACTACCTATCTAAGTTTAGATTTTTTACATGTTACAAAAAGCAGGCCTAGTTTCCTAAAGGGTGTTAAAATAAACATAATTCATGATAAGTTACTTAATGCGAAATCAAGTGTCGCCGGGTTGACTAAGTACAGGGCAATCGTTAGTGCGAATGGTTCTCCCGGGCACAGTTTGCGCCCGAGCCTCACTATGCCTGCCCACGTCTGCCAATTATATCCACTCGGCGTTCTAGTTACCTTATTAAATTGCTATATCAATTTATGAATTTCCTCCGGGACATCTTGAGAGATTATGATGTCGTTTCATTAATTTGTTTCAAACATATACATCGGTATTCATAAAAAAAACTTATTGAGTCCTTGAAGAATACTTTAGTTAGAGAAGGTTTTGTCTCCTTGTTTAGCAACAAAAATGAATATTCTTATATATAATATTCTTTAAGGATTCAATTTTTTTAATGAATAAAGCCAATACGTGGTGGCCTAGTTGGTTAGACCTTGGACTTAAAAACACTTAGGTCCCCGGTTCGAATCCCGCTGTGTACAAATGAGTTTTTAATTAAAAAAAATATGTACATTTGTTTGACAACACCACTATAGTGCCTCGGAGAGCACGTTAAGCTGTCGGTCCCGGTTTCACTATACCAACTTGTGAAACTGTTTATAGATGGGTTATTAAGTCTGTTCAAAACATCGCGACGAGCTAGCCACTTGTTCGGTGTAGACTTATACCATTGGCTACGACGAGGTGGGATTAAAACCCCTCCTCTGGGTACCCTGGGGCCGTCTAGGCGGTCTCGGGCCCGTGATGATACATATACATATATATAAAGCCAATAAATCTTTGCAATTAATACATTATCCATGACATTAGATAAGATTTTATCTATATCTATCTATATAAATAAAAATTAAGCGCTAAATGTGTTGCTAAGCGCAAAACTCGACAAGGGCTGGACCAATTAGTTTTTTTTTAATTCGCTGAAGTCTAGAGGAAGAGTTGACTAAAGGAAGGTTCTTTTGGAGACAAATTGGAAAAAAAATGTCCGATAAACGTAAAACTCCGTTCAAGTTGACATTTTATGTAATTTTTTATTAAAATTTTTTTGGCAACTACAGTTAAAGGTAGGTTTTAGTAAAACTCAAAATTATACCTATAAATTGCCTTTTAAATTAATTAGCAATAGCGCAGGTAACTTTATTTTATGGCAGTGATATAATGAGCACCATGTTTATTTTACCTTAAGAGAATCATAACAAATAAGTTTTTTTAAAATTATGTGCACACGCAGATCCTATATACACCCTAATGGTATATACACCTAGTATATAAGTATGTATTTACAAAACTCGTAAGTGAAAAGAAAACAAATAGGATTGTTTTATCAAAGACATTCCTTTAATAAAAGGGACTTACTAAAACTCAAAAGATCCCATAGTCCCAAAATGCCTCCCATTCATGAGCCGAGAGCCGTCAGTCTTCAAAATACGAGAATTTAATTGCATTTAAATCGCATCTCAATCTTCCAGAAAGCAATAAAATAAATACTTTAAGATCGGACATAAAAATCTACAATTTTAATTTACGAAATAAAAATGGGTTTACGATGTCTAAAATGATATTCCGTCGGTGTATGATGTCGGCGTCCTACATTGGTGAGTGCGTAATAGACCCCCGTAGCACTCGTAGACGCTCATTTGCGTATCTAAGTGGGCGAAGGCGAGGCCATTAGCCGGCGATCGGAGGCAGTCATTAGTCGCATGGTATCGGCGCGCGATAAGGAGCTCGTAGCACAAACTGCGCCCTTAATGGTAGATGCTACGGACTTCGAGACGCTCGCCTTCCAAGATGCTACGAACTACGAGACGCTCGCCTTCCAAGATGCTACGGACTACGAGAGCTTTCCTTAACAGATGCTACGAACATTATTATTACATTAATTTATATTTATAATTGACGTTTGCACTACGACGAGCTTGTCACTTGTTTTTTTATTGCACGGTACGTCATCTTTGTATCTACCTGATGGTAAACATACCTATAAAATCTATGAATGGGGTCCTACTATGCCGGCTATAAGCCTTAAGCTTGAAGATAAAGTCTTCAAAGTAACTGCCCGTTTCGTAGCCGCACCCTAAAAGGAGCGTACTACCTCGAAAAAAAATATATGCAGTATTCCAGTAGTTTCCTAAAAACTAAACATATGTACAAAAGGAACACATGAATAACCATGTAATGTGATATAGAATGGAATAAGGTTTTAACGAGATTGCCGGCCGTAGCGGCGCGGCCCATAGCGACCGCCACGAAGCACAACTTTACAACTTATTAGAGAAGATCTCCGATTTGATATTAAAACCGGGAAAATACTTTACATTTTTCCCCGTCTCGTACTCAAAACTTTTATAATTTCCTTTTCGTATAACGGAGACTAGTTAAAGGCTTTTAAAGGCGAATATACCGAAAATATTCACATGTTTTTTGAGTGATTTATTAAATTTAATTTGGGAAAAAATCCAAATTTTATATTACGGAATCGATTACCTTATGTAGGTATGTTATGGTTTCGAATAAAAACTGAAGTAACCTTAGAATTCACACCTGAATGAAAATTATTCTAGTACCTACCTATAGCACTTTTTAATCAGACGTTAAATGTGAGTTCGATAACAATTTAAAATTTCCATTCTAATATATATTTTAAATTATCTAAGGCTTTCCATTAGGATTTTCTTTTCCGACTAACTTTATACCAAACGTATAAATGCCATCGCTATATATTTCCTTGCCGTGAATATGTGAGTATCCATGTACATAGATTGGTAGCCGACGGAAGCTCACGTATCCGGAATAAAAAGGCGACAAAGAGGCCATTTGTTTCGGTATTACGCTATCGGGTCGCAGCACGGGCGAACGTCCGGGCGTCCGCTTAAGGCTCGCCCGTTCCATTTTTCAGTAGACGCCACCCCTTAGAGTTGGGACTAAATTTGAAATATCGACAGCCGTTCGTATCGTATATTCTTTACGATAACGAGGGCCATCAGAGAAGCCGCAGGGGACGTTGAGTAAAATAAGATATCAATCTTTATGGAACTTTTTATGCAGTACAACACTATGTCTGGAAATTAATATCATAGAGTATTATATTACACTGCGCTTACGACAAACAGAAAAATCTGGGTTTTTTATTTGGACTGTAAAAAAAATAAAGCTAAAAATAAGAATCTACTTTTGATTATTTTTGATAGATTAAAAAAAAAACTATTGTTGACAATAATACTACATCTCAATACTATTGTATTATATGTATGTATCATCACGGGTGCCTTACGGCGCCCGAGACCGCCTAGACAGCCCCAGGGTACCCAGCGGAGGGGTTTTAATCCCACCTCGTCGTAGCGATGGTATGAGTCTATTCTATTGTATTATATATATGTACATATTGTAGAATATATTTGTATATATTGTATAATATATGTTTATATATAGTAATATGTAAGTCCTAATTTATATAAGTTTCTTAAAATTCAGCACTCGATCTCGAACATAATCTTAAAGTTTTACTTGAAGATAATGCCTAAGGCATAAAGTTCGCCTTTGTACATAACTTTTGTTTACTGTGCAATAAAATGTTTAAATATATTTTTTTTATTAAAAAAATAGTGTTTGTCAATTAGTTTGGGTTACAAAGATACGTAATGCATGTTGTAACATCACACAAAAACTTTTCTAACATAATAAATGCACACCTAATACATATATGTTCGCAAAAGACTGTATGAATATGTATAAACTTCCTTATTATTAACGTTACACATAAATATATGTCAAAATTACATCAACAATACATTTTACACTATTTAAATGATAATCCATACCATCAAAAGCAACGCTTATAATCTCAACAATTTGAAATTATTATAAATCTAGAAAACGCAACCAATTTATGTTTAAAAATATTTTTAAACAAACGAAATTAGCAATTAAAATTTAATTTGCCGGTTAACGACAACATTGCATTTCTAGACAACAGGTTAATTTGGTGATATAAATCAGGTTCGCTTTATATTCCTGTCACAGCAGACATCGGAGCCTTACAGAAGCTATTACAGTGCCCGTAATGAGATTTACAGCGCTCATATAAAGTTATTTATGTGAAGACTTGCTCTTATGTAGCAAGCACGGGATACAACCCTAGTCTGGAGAACTAGGGATCTTATTCTAGCTTAGAAATAAAATAGCAGATTTATTAACATATTTATTAAGTTAGGCTTTATTTCGTCAGTTATATATTTTTTATTTTGGTCCTATTTTTTGTCTAAAAATAAATGAGAGGGTTAAAGGGTTTTCATGAAAAATAACAATAGATAAAATAATAATATACATACATACATATCATCATGGACCGCCTAGACGGCCCCAGGGTACCCAGTAGAGAGGTTTTTAACCCCACCTCGTCGTAGCCGATAGTATGAGTCTACACCGAACAAGTGGCTAGCTCGTCGCGATGTTTTAAATAGACTCAATATCCTACCTATAACAGTCAGTTTCACAAGTTGGTATAGTGAAACCGGGACAGACAGCTTAACGTGCTCTCCGAGGGACTATAGTGGTGTTGTCAAACAAATGTACATATTTTTTTAATTAAAAACTCATTGGTACACACAGGGATTCGAACTAGGGACCTAAGTATTTTTAAGTCCAAGGTCTTACCAACTCGGCCACCACGTACATATCGTTGTAAATAATAATATACGTGTTACATGTACAGATATATAAGAGCAGTTTTATTATGCATACTTGTGAAACTGTTTATAGATGGGTTATTGAGTCTATCCTAACACAGCGATAAGCCGGCCACTTGTTCGGTGTAGACTTGAATACCATCGGCTACAACGAGGTGTGAATAAAATCCCACTGGGTACTCTCGAGGCATTCTAGGCGGTTTCGGGCGCCGTAGGACACCCATGATGTACTCAAAATAAATGTATTTTATATTTGTAGGCGTAGAAAGAATAGTATATTTTAATCATTTCTAAAAATAACATATAGGTATATACTGTAACATTGTATATTTGTTGTTATTGTTATTGCTCAAGACGCGGAATGATGGATACGATTCACAAATGTATTATATATATCTGTAGAAATATTAATCACATATAAGTTAGATTGATGGGACGACCTAAAATCATTGACACGAAACTATACCAAAGGAAAGAAAGTATTCAACGTATTTTAATAACATTATGCTTCTTCGTATTAAATTTAGGGTAAAACCATCACGCCTGTATGATATAAGGGTAGGCAGAGACTAATATGGCGCGATCTCTACATACTTTCCTTCCTCTATCCATGCACCGGTTCATACGGTGCTATATAATATTTAAATTTAGGAACACCTCCCTATTAACTTAAAAACTACTGGACTTATCTTCATGCTGAGTTTTAAAAGTTTTTATATTGCTAATTATATTTTGTATATTTATTTTAATAATAAGAAATAAAAGCTAGGAAATTATAGGGTTAGAGTTATTAATGTTATTATAGAGCAAACTCAACTAACTAACCGTGGTCAACATTTACCTTAGCGTCCTTAGTAAAACAGGATGGCCACTTTTTTTTGGAATAGATTTTCCCTGACCTTAATGAGCTTCAAAAAGAGAAAATCCCATTGATTTTTGGAAAAAGAAAATAGTATTTGAGATAAAAAATATAAGAAAATAGAAACAATTATTGTTTGCAATATTTTCAGAAAATATACAACAAAATATATTTCACATTCTTAAAAAATAAGCATATTTTGAACTTAAGATGGAATCGCCCCCCGTAGGTTGCCAGTCGTTTACAGTAAGTAGCAAGTTGTGTGTGTACTTTAAATATTTTCCCTGACTTTTCCAGTCTCCAAAAAATCCCTGACTTTTCCCGGTTTTCCATGTTTTCCAGAAAGTGGCCACCCTGTTCAAAAAGGAACTAATAATAATATATACTCGTAGATGTCTAACATTTTTATCTTTATCCCGTATAGAAATACTGAAACAAAGCGGACAAATTCTCCCCCACATCAGCAGGCTGCGTCAGCATTTAGCTGGCAGGCCGGCGACGTAGCATTCCTACTGTTCTTCAACCCGAATAGTCTACAGACGTAGTAATTTTCTATTAAGGTGGGAACAAATGGTATCTATCTGACTGTAAGCAGTGAATTTATCCATTTTAAAGTAAAACATTTTTTTTAAACTAAATATAAAATCCTCTTAAATACGGAATATGTTTGACAATTTTTTCGCACAAAATTGTATTAGAAAATCGCAACGTGTAATTTTCCGACTTTTTCTTCTTTCAATTATGTATTTCTTAAATGATTTACAGTAATAGACATTGGCAGTTGTTAAACCCTTAAACGAGTGATTCTTCTACTCACAATTATAGGCGTAGTTTGTTTAGATAGGAGACAACGGCAACGCGACACCGCAAACATGGCAATCGCATGGACACCGCCTCGCGATGTCAATTAGGCTAATTAAACACACAGGGACCGCCACCGTTACCCCACGTTAGTCCAACCCATGCACAGATATAAATAACTAGAAAGGCGAAATGTATACGTTTCAAGTAGAAATCGCGCGTGACTTATTTTGCAACTTCAACTTATTTGCAACTCCATTGGCGTGTTGCCGCTACTTGACGCCAGTTTATTAATCAATTAATGCTGTTAAACTACAATGTACCGTAAATCTCCTTCATTGATTTTGTAGTAAATACAAAGTTACATGCCGTGCTCTAGTAAAAAAAAAAACAGAATTTAGAATCCTGCGATTGGCTGCTTTTGTTATGTAAAAAACGGACTGAGCCAAGATTATATACAGCGTGCAACGTAGATGCCGTTTAATGTATTGCTTGTACTTTTATATATACACATTGAAATAAATTATATTAATATTTGAATATTATTATATGCTATGAATATTTGAAACAAAAAATCAGCATTGCCATTCAACGTGGCAATGCTGCCAGCGTATTAGGTACTCTACCTCTCAGTGAATTTTTCTCTTTAATTTAATTATAAATAATAATATATTAATATTTAGGTACCTTTATTTTGTAAAATATTTCATCACTTAGACTGGACAGTGTTAATTATATTCTATTTTTTCGTAAAATTATATTTCTTTATGTGACTTATACTAAATACTTATATAGGTATTATTTGGACTCTTCCAAAACGCCTGTATTAAAATTAGTACTTGATTTTTAAATATTAGACAACATTTGTTGCAATTGTTTATCAAAGATATAGCAAAAAAAATATTAAAATTACTAGACGTGCCACAAAAAAAAACAGTGCCATAACTAGTGTTTTGTTACTTTGTTTCGTTTAGTCGCAAAACGTTCAACAGATGAAACAAATGAAAACGTCAAATCGCAGAGTATCCAAATGTTTCATGTCAATATGTCAAGGAGAATACCATAACACCACGATTAAAAGTTTACATGACCAAGTTCAGTAAAGGCTTGATTTCTATGTCGTGGTACAACCATGCGGACTGTGACCACCCTGCCTTCTAGTGTATTCCGTGTCTGTGGTCCAACCCGTTCACCCTCCCTTCGCAGACAAATGACACGACTGTCCACATAATTTGAAGCATGATTTTGTACTCCACCATATTATAACAGTTTTAGAGCTCGTTGAAATTGCAAATTTCTTTTCATAATTAAACTGAATTGTTTTTGTGCAATTGGCTTAGGTAATGTGCAAACATAATTTCGTTTGTCTCGGTTAGTTGTAAGCAATTATTTCGGTGCGAAATTATGTAAATGAGTAGCAATACAAATAACGAAATGAGTGGCTACAAGAGATAAGACACGCCTTAATTAATAAAGTTAGAAAGCTTGTCTCAGGCTGCGGTGGCGCGATTCAGAATCGGATAATGGTATTCTGCTAATTGAGCGTTAGACTGACGGTATCGGGACGCGGCCTCCCCGGGACGATAATATCTTGCTAACACAACTTTGATAACAATGTGGACACTTGCTTAGTCCGAGTTGTTACAAACTTGGTGATGGTAAAATCCTCCGTCAATTTAAAAAAGTTCAGCTGGTTGCTGATTTTGATTTAAAAATACAGTAAAAAATGCGTTATTTATTTTTCGTCGATGTTATTTGACCGTCTCCGCGGTCTAGAGTTTACGGTACAGTTTGTCTGGGTGTTTACAAAATGTAATTTCTTTGTTTCTGGTACACATAGTACAAGCTTAGAGCTTAGCTTGTGACGAGGGTAATATGTGTGAATTATTCAATATTATTATTTAACATTTTATATTCGGGTAAATATAAACAAGTAAGCAAGAGATTTATTTTTATTCATACAGTTACGGTATTCTTTTCTGTATCTCATTACTTTTAAACATGATTATTTATATAGTAAGAAAAAAAAACTATTTTAACTAAATAAATTGTACAAATTTAAAAAACTAAGTGTTTAAACTGTTCAGTTTTTAAAAATATGGATATTTTATTAAAATTAAGCTAGCATTAGAAGGTGGATCAAACCTGCGGCTACCCTCAAGTTGTTTTTCTATTAATTTATCAAAAATAAATGCAAAAAAACAAAATTAAACACACAAACGAAATTTAAAGCTTGCGTAAAATTTGGCAAACTTTTAACGAGGGGCCAAACATCGACGTAGGGCGGATGTCACGGCAGACTCCGTCAATGGATCCCGTCTAGGGAAGCACATTATTCCCGTCCACAAACTTATAATACCGGCCCATTAACATCCTATCTAAATGCCGCTTAAATATACTGTAAAATAAACTCACTTCAAGTATATGATTTCTGAAATTATATGTTGTAAAAATTTGTAATTAATTTTATTGTGAATTTTGATTATGCTACCGAATTTAATACAATGAATTGTAGTTTTGTAAATAAATATTATTGTGTCAATGTAATTAAAATTTCACACAATTGTAGTTTTGTAAATAAATATTATTGTGTCAATGTAATTAATTTACACACAGTAAGCGGTGGTAAGAATTATGTTATTATATTTAATACTTAAATTTATAACATTTTCCGACGTAATTTTTTAAATTTTAAATCTATGTTATAATAAATAATAACAATAAATCTGTAGGTATAAGTTTTTTTTAAATTTGACAATTTATTTTTCTTAAAACGATCATTATTGCTAATACCTTTACCCTTCAGAAATATATAATCCTTAGTGCAAAGTACAGTAAATACGCCTGACAAACAAAAAGGTACATCAGACAAGTACAAGTTACCCACATCATAGCACCTATGTATATTATACATTTGTAGTACATATATGTGTACATTTTCGTCTAGAGATTTGTTTGTCCCCCCTGTTTACCAAACGTACCCCGACTCCGATCTAAGCTGCAATACGAGACCAAATTAAATGTTGCCAGAAATAGATCTTGGTTCCCCGACATTTGGGTTATTATTTATACACAGGGTGAGTTTGAAAGGATGTACTTTGGGCTAATATGAGGCTCTGCTGATCAAATAGAACAACTTTTCCCATGGAACCATGTGGCGCAAATGTAAAAAAAAATTGGCTTTCCCATACAAATTGGTCATTTTAACATTACTAGTTTGTATGGAGAAGCCACATTTTTTTTTTCATCCTGAAAATCAGATCAAGGCACTATTTATTTAGTCACCACGCAAAAGTTTAGTGTGAAACTATTTCAATAAAATGTAGTTTTTATTAGCGTTATAATCAAATTTGTTTCATTATATTATTGTAAGTTGGCATAAGTTTTTTTGTTATTTTTTATTGAATACATAGTCTATTCTAGTAGTATGTGTATGTTGTTATGCAATTGGGTAGACAGATAAAAACTTTTCGGAGCAAATTGAAATACAATTAACACAGGATCTATTTGCACGAATGATGAAAAAATTGGAAAACTTTTGAAAATCCGTGCAGTGTGCATATACGAGAAGGGTGGATAGAAGAAATTGTAGGGAAGAAAATAAGTTGCACTCATTGGCATGTATTTAATAATAATATAATATGTAGGACAAATTACACAATAGATTTTTTTTTTAATTAAAAACTCATACCGGGATTCGAACCAGGGATTTAAGCGTTTTTAAGTCCAAGGTCTAACCAACTCGGCCACCACGTATATAAACGATATAATACATATTGTATTTTATAAACACCCAGACCATGACAAACTACAGAAAAAATATACTAATATTTTTTGCCATGGGTGGGAATCGAACCCACGACCTCCGGATGCAATGCCAAAGGCGCAACCACTAGTCTACGGACGCTGTCTAAATATTTACCTCGCAAAAACGTGGCGTATATAAAAATAAATAATTATAGAACATATACTGGTATTCATAAAAAAATATTGAGGGATTCATAGTTGGTCTTTTCTATTTTTTTACCAACAAAATAATTTTGTGTTCTTCAAGGACTCGAATAAGTTTTGTTATGAATAAGACCATTAGTATACGTGAAACTAGACTAAGGGCTAATTTTTAAATCGACAGATAAAATTATTCGACAGTTATCTTGTATGAAGAACTGTCAAATTTATTATTTCTCCCTACAAGTTATCTGTTGGATAACTTTATCTGAGGATTGAAAAATCAGCCCTAAGTATTATTAATTATAAAAATGGTCAACGTAAAAATACATAAAATAAGTTTTAAGGCATTTGACCTGCTCACGTTTTTAAAGCATTATACCCGTAAATGAATTTACCGACATATTGTTTTTTAGGTGATATTTTATTTAGGAGCGTAAATACATTTTAAATAGTCACGCAACATTCTAGCTAGATTCTGTAAATAATTTAATGCCATATTACGTTTTATTTGATTAGAAAACTAGGTGTTTGAATTACGAGTAACACCGATGGTAGTTAATAAAATTGATAAATTAACAATTAACATAGCGATTTAATGCAAGAATTGATTGAATTTACTTTGAAGTAGAGTCCAAAATAGTTTGGCAGCTGTACAGAGTTGAGTTTGCAGGTGTCGATAGATGTTCAGAGAACAATGCCAGGCGGTAGGAGAAGAATTCGATTGGATTCCGGACCGCCAGAGATTGGAGCGCTGAGTCCATTGAGTATCTTATAAAAAAATAGACGCCGCAAGGAAAAATGCTATTTAAATAGGTAATACTAAATATCATTTGTTTAAATTTATAGCCTAACCACCAAATCTTACACTAGTTGGTTATGTAGCGTGTTCGGTTGGTGGCTTGTTTTTTTTTCATACAAAGACATGAGTTACCGCGTTACCTCGCGATTAATTGCGATATTAGATATCATGCAAGTTATATTTTTATTTAGATACGTGATGGCCGAGTTGGTGAGGCCTTGGACTTAAAACACTTAGTAGGTCCCTGGTTCAAACCCCGGTGTGCACCAATGAGTTTTTAATCTAAAAAAATATGTACATTTGTTTAACAACACCACTATAGTGCCTTCGGAGACAATTTGAAATTGAATTGACCTTTATTGAATGAAATGTTAATAAGATAAGACATTTTTTTATATATTTAAGCTAGGACTTTTTGTAAATTTTCAGCAATATTGTATTCATATGAACGTCTTGGCATGTAATTAGGACGCCCCGCAGCTAGATGGACTGATGACCTGCAGAGGGTGGCTTGCAGATAACTGGATGCGAAGAGCGGAGGATAGGGACCAATGGCGTGTCTTGGGAGCCTATGTCCAGCAGTGGATTGCGATAGGCTGATGATGATGAACGCAACAGGACCCACGACTTCTGCGAGGCATACACTACGGGTGCTGAGCTAGAGGTTCGTAGAAGTAATAAAATCTTAGTCAGACTTATGATATGTCGTCTCAGGGATTATTAGAAAAAAAGAGCATGATACTTTTTTAGCATTCGCCAATATTTTAATTTTGTAGAGATGCCCTATCTATCTACAGTAACAAGTTCTTTGGTCATGGCAGACTCCTCAATGGCTCCCACCGGTCTCATTCTCTGACCATTCAAATACTCTACTACCGTCAAATTATACCAGTACGTGGTTTAGGGTTTTAAACTATATTTGTCAGTATAGTGTGTACAAGTGACTAAAATATCTATGATATCACTTGCTATACTTAACAGATTGGCAGTTATTAAACCTATTTTTAGGAATCACAGAATTCAATGGTAATTCCGTGTTTTTTATCTATACATAAAACGGCTTAGACATTTGTAAAAAGGTATAAAAAAAACGGTGCCTTAAGGCGCCCAAGACCCCCTAGATGACCTCAAGGTAATCAGAGCGGTTTAATTCCAACTTGTCGTAGTTGATGGTAATCTAAATCTTCACATCAAGAACACGCTCATCGCGGTGTTTGTTTAGAGTTTCACAATATGGTATAGTAAAACTGGGACCGAAAGCTTAACGTGCTCTCCACTAGGGGTCTTGTACATACATAATGGGGTTTTCAACTCGTGACCTAAGTGTTCTATCGGCTACCACGTATATTTAGTATTATACTATGATTTTAATAATAATACACAAATATTTTAATAATATACAAACAATTTGAAAAAGTTTTTTAAACATTTAAATAAAATTTTATATAATAGAAGTTCAAATTAGTCTAAAACAGTTAGGTTGTATAATAATAGATTGTTTCAAACGATAACTTTCAAGTTTCTGGGAATAGAAGTAAAGTTAAAGTTAGTAAAGTTTGAAATTAAATTAGGAATGGTATTTCCTTTTCTAAAACTAATAAAATATAACTTGAACCTAAAGACAACATTAAAACTGCTAATAAAAAAATCTGGTAAATTTTCTGAATTATTGATACAGTTACAATTTAGTTTATTCTAGGGAAGTCAGACTTATACTGTAATAACAGAGCAATACGAGGATATTATTAAACAAAATTATATTAAATTAAATATAGCAGTGAGGATAATTCATTAATTAAAAAAAGTCTAACATACTCGTATTATATATATTTTTTGAATGATAAAAAAAAAATTCAACTCTCTAACTAACGCTTATACGTCAACTCGTACACACTGAGCAGTGAAATATATGTTTCAAATTTTTAAAATATTTTTCTTTGGCGAACTTCCCAACTCTGTGTCTATGCAAAGAGCATTAGGGCCGAGCCTCATTCGGATAGGTCGCGGTCTCAAAGGATTTCCCTCTATTAGAGCAGCTATCGTGTTCTTCGTTCCTTGACGTATTTACATTTTCTATTCTATCATTGGATTTCTAAACAAATACAAACACAAATATTTGTTTACCTATGAATAATATAAAGCAATAAATCGTGTAAATGGACGCAGATCAATCTCAGTACAAAGTTTATTATTAAAAGACCAGGCGAGAGCGACAGAGTGGCTAAATACATTATAAAAAGTATATTTACACGCGACCTCACGGGCAGACAGGAAAAACTTTCGTTCGGGCGCTTTATGGGCGGAAAAATGGAGAAAAGTTGGATCGTAACGGCCGGTGGCGACGCCTCGGAGGCTTCGACGGCGTACACTTTAATATAATATGTAAATGGAGCTTTGTGACCGAGCGAGTAGTATCATGCAGTATCCGCAGCGATCCGCCCGACGTATGTGCCGGAATATTGGCGGCGGTAAATAATCGTGGGAAACTCGAGGCCAGATATTTTACGAGGGCCGCCGCGGAAGAGGCCACGCAAAGGAAGTTCGGGCAAGGGTTACGAGGCCATGAATGCAAATGAGAGGAGCGGGAGAGGCCGCCGATATACGTGGACATTTGCATAATACCCAAAGCGGATCCTTGAAAGTAACCACTGACGGGTTAGACACTCACCCTCTTCGTAGTCGAAGGAAACCGGTCTCAGACATGTCAAAACATTAAAAATATTTACCTGAAACAAACAAAAACAAAACGTAAGTATAATATTAAACATGATATAGGTAGTACTAATAAGTCATAGAGATAAAAAATAGCCGCAATACGATATTTATATGTATGACGGCGATACAACAATTGCGTGGGATAAGAGGAATTTTTATTCTCGGTTTTGACGTCTGCTTGGCTTCTCTATTTTTTAGCATTTGCGTAAATAATGCATACACATATTATAAATACTTCCGTAGAACTATCTATATGCATGTATACATAAATTTGTTTATATAGATTATAATAGAAAATGTACAGATAAAACAAAGTTTATAGAACAAGCTTTTAAAGTCAAAGACAATACTTATAGTAACTCATGCGTTAATTTATAGGCAAAGTAGAGAGACCCGCCCGAACGAATGAGCTTAGTAATTTCAAAAAGGTGCCTTTTATGTCGTACCGCAAATCTGAAACACCGACCCAAAACTTTTGCACCCCGATGTTTACAAGGCTCCCAACTCTCATAAACAACCATACATCAAGAGAGAGTTACAAGTTAACTGCCGCTCACGCCCCGAGTGGCACAACCTGAAAAATCGATGCCTGATTGTGTTTTAATAATATGGATCGGATGAACGGTGTCTAAAAAATCATTTTCATAAAAGGTCAGAGACGGTCGAACGACATAACGTATCCAACTCGACGCCGTTATCTGTAGTTTCTTTTGGTTCGCGACCTTCACTTTTAAACTTTATATTTATTTTAACACATCAGAGAGGTCATAATAACAAAAAATATATTATGTTGCTATTCACCAAATGTAGTAGGGCATTGCTGTTAGGGAGGAGCGAGCCAGAAACACGGAGGCGGGGCATCTGAACAACCAGTTTCGCGGTTCCCAAATCTTTACAAAATAACGGATTATTAGCCTGAGTGTTAGGGGTCGGCCTCAACGACTTTGGTCCCAATTCCGAGACTCTCCTCCCATTATGACAGAAGCCGAGTCGACCTTCATATACACGGCGACCCAAATCGGCCCCCCTTTGGCGTTATTTCTGCAAGACAAGTCGACGCAAGCATTTTTAGAGACGACATCATTAGGCAGAAGAAAATAATATTATTGGACAAAACACTATTTGTGGAAGCGGTTATCACTAACGGGAATATCCGGTAATACCACATTGTGGTGAACAAACATTGATATTAAGTATGTAACCACTAACTAGCTGTTTGTGATACGAAAAACCAGACAATATTATTTATGGGAATAATATTTCTGGGAATTTTGAATATTTAGTCTTTTGGAATTCTCTAACTAAATAGTTAAATTAAAAAATACAAAAATATAAACCTAATAATATAATTTAAAAATTTAGAACCGAATATTTTCCGAACATTTTCGCTGAGAACTCGGGCTGAAAACTTTTCCGCAAAGCGATTTGCAATAAAAGGGGATGTATAAATTTTGTATAGACAGTGGAGCTCAAGAAGACAATAAAGAACCTAAAGTGTACAGTTTAAAAGTTTGAGGAAGAACCGATCCGAGGCGCCTCCGAAGTTTTGAGCGGCGGCGGCAGACGCGGGCTCGCCATCCTGACGCAGCCACCGAGATCTTTGTTTACCTAAACCAATACGTACAATTAACGTGCTCTCAAATGCCTTTGTTACAGATTTATTTTTACTAACGAGAGGACAACACTAATAATACCAATGCTTATTATAAAAATAATAAACAATAGGGAAGCGCTCTAAGGCCTCAAAATTATCCTTTCCAAACATAAGAACTAAATTGAAGGCCGGCTACAAAACCTAAACTTGAGTTAAAACAAAAATGTTTCTAACTAATTTTGCAAAAACTGAGAAGAATATGGCGGCCATATTTAACATTTCGTTCGAAAGGCAATTTTAGGCCACTTTCGTATATTTTTCTTACATTTGCTATTTTTTAAAAATATGAACACACATATTACCCTGGTCTTAAACTAAGCTCTAGGCTTGTACTATGTGTATCCAGAAACAATGATACTAATACGTATCATATTCTTATAAACATCCATATTATGACCAACTGTAGAAAAAACGTGCTCATATAATTTTTCCATAGGTGGGAATCAAATCCACAACCACCAGATAAACAGCCAAAGAATGTGGCGGCAACGAACATGTTTGACATTTCGTTCGAAAGGCGATTTTAGGTCACTTTCGTTTATTATTCAGATGCTAATATGAAACGCACCAAATTAATACAGCTATTTTAAAGGCAATAAATACAGATAGCATTCACTTTTCAAAGGCTAATTCTCTGAAATGGATGCCATATGTAAACTATTCCTATTAAAATGATGACGTGATTAGCGGTTATTGGCGAATATGAGTAAGAGAGTTAAAACAAACATACTTTATAAATGCCCATTATTATGTTGTCGTGTTGGTGAACACGAAACACGCTGTACCGGTGTTCATTACCAAAAATACTATATAATTAGAACTGCAGCCGGTGCAGTATTGCGACAATCGATCCGACGACATCGTGCACGCTATACCGCTGGAGGGTTGCGAAAATTATTACATTATTAAAATGTTGCCAACTAGTCTAGTAGATGCGTGATAAAGGCATTTAAAACCATGGTACCCGTCAACGACGGCCTCAGCGCTGGGGTTATATTTCCACCTCGACGTAGCACGTAAAATAAATACCATCACGGGTGACTGTTTAGGCTCCCGAGAACCGTTTAAACCAGGGTACCCAGCGGAGGGATTGACTCGTCTTTATTTCGCCGATGGTATTCGGAGGCAACACCTAACTAGTGGCGAGCTTCTTGTGGTGTTTATGATGTATAAGCCTCGTTCTAAAAAGCGGTCGGGTATCCCATGTCCGGCTTTATTATAAGTTATTCAGTGATTTAACCACTAGACGGGGCCGCTTTTTTACGTAGCAGGTAGCCGTTGGAAACTCGACAGTTAACTTGTATATAGAACTTAAATTTATTAATTCTCCATACAAGTTATACGTTGAATAACTTTATCTGACGATTAAAATATCAGGCCTAAGTCTCTACCAAAAGTTCTTTCTTCGTATTAACGTTAATACGTAAGGAACGCCTTATTTTTCCTGTTTAAAAAAAATAGCTATCCTATTAGCTCCTCACGTATTAACGTCACGTTAATATAAAGCAAAAACTAATGGTAGAGCCTCAGCACGCTGCGGTGTTTAGATAGACTCAATAACCCATCTATACATAAAAACACATGTACCTATAGGGTTTACAGCTTCATGATTTGGTGTAGTAAAATCGGTACCGACAGCTTAAAGTGCTCTCCGAGGCACTACAGTAGTTTTGTCGAATAATTGTATATATACACTTTAAATTCACACACTGGGGTTTGATACGGGGTCTGAAAACTTTAGTATTTTTAAGTGTAAGGTCTAACCAACTCGGCCATCACGTATATATAACATTTTAATGAAAAAATATAGTATTATAGATAGATGGTTGCGCCGAATCGACACGGTTAAGCCAATGATCCCATCAGGCAGTTCGCGCTGCGCTAATCCCTTTGCCGCGACAAATTAATATGCTCATCGAGAGCCGCGGCGCTAGATTACGCCGCGTTCGCACAGCGATTGTATTTTAACAGCATTATCTAATTTGGCCGATATTGTGCGTGAGGTAATCCGCGGCGCGCTCGGCTGTGCGGCTGTTTAGGCACACTTCGCTACAAAGCTTCCGTAATGGTTGCATTATCAGCGGGTTGCATAAACGTAAATACACATTCACAAATACGGAATCAACTGAGCAAATTGTTTAATTCTATTTACTACTTTATCATTTGTTGTGGAAGAATCTGATATTGTTGAATCGCTAGTAGATTGATCAGCGGACATACAGCCTTAATTTGTTGACGGCCATCTAGAGGACTACCTCTGTGGACGAGGCAAGTAAACTATAGTCCGACGTGCTGCATTACCTGCAGATGCTACTTCCAATATTCAAAAATCTTCTCTATCCAATTCCTTTTTATTTTCTTGTTACGGCTGTCTTTACATTTAAACTAGAGTTAACTTGCCGTAACTAACACGTTTAGCACGTCGAAGGTCTAGATTCAAGTCCCATGTGGGCTCTGAGAAACCTGTAGGTAATGGCCTACATCGTAGTAGTACGTGACTCTTTGACCTTGCTGCCAAAAATAAACTTATTATTACTATAACCACAACCACCCTGTTACCAAGTTGTACGAATTTATGGCTGTCACGAGCGACGACACGAATAAGGCACACGTTTTTAATTGCGTAACTTTTTTATTTTGCACAAAATCCTTTGTTAGCCTTTTTTCAACAAAAGGTGAAATTTGTCTTTTAGATTTGCATGAAAACAAATTCTGACAGGTTCGTTTTGCTTACAAGGTCGACACTACAAGAAAACCTGCCGAGGGTGTTTATAGACGATGAGGTCTGTAAAACCAATAAAAAATTGAGTGCCATAGAGGAAGTGCAAAAGTGAAGTACAATACTAATAGAATATACATACACAAGCACACAATAAAAAGACCCGAACAGGTATCATGGCTCTGAAAATATAATATTTTGCTATTCAGATGGTCATTGCTGACATCTCTTGTCCGCTGAAAGGCAGACAAGAGATGTCACGAGAACAGACGGAACGAGCTGTTAAAAGCAAGAAAAAATAACGAACTCATATTACATATAAAAGAACCGATATTATACCGGGCATGTGACGGTGGAGTACTAATAATTTTAATTCTGTTTTGTTTTAGGATATTTATTTGATAAAAACTTTATTGCAAAGTACGTGAACTTAATCAGGAGAAAACATAATTCCTATAGGGAATAATAGGAAAGCACAAATGTCTCTAAAAATAGTATTTCAAGTGAGTATTCAGTGGTCATTACTGGGATCTCTTGTTTGCAAAACTCTAAAGGGCGAGATGGAAGAGCGAGCGACGATGTAGCAGCGGAGCACTATTTTTTTATTTTATTAGGAGCACGACTTTGTATTCACTTTATGGTAAGCAGACCTGGTGGGCAATTCTCGAGCTTTCGACATTCATCTGGATTCGATATTTTATTGAACGATATATAAATATTAATTATTTATTTCGTTTAATGTTCGATATATTTGAACAAAAAATGACTTAATATGTAATTTTTCGTTCAAAAATATCGAATCGAGATGAATGTCGAAAGCGCGAGAATTGCCTCCCTGCAACGTTCATGGATGGGTTTGATCAATACATTACTATTTAACAGAATTGATCGCTTTTACTGTGGTTAAATGGTGCCGTTACCGTTAAAACCGACTCCCTTCCACCAAATACATCTTACATTTATATTATATCTGTTTAAAGAAACTAATCATCACGAGAACTTACAAGCACAAAACTGACAGATATCATTGCTCTGAACTGCTCTCTAGTGGTTATTCAGCGGTCATTACTAGCGTCTCATGTTTGCAGAACTAGCAGAAGGGAGAGACGGAGCAGCGAGCGGCGATATGGCAGCAGAGCGCTAATAAATAATGGAGGCCGCGGAGCACAAAGGCCTGGAGGCAGCGACGCGACTGTCACTCGCCACTTCATCTTTTCACCGAGCGCTAATTGAGTGGGGCTTATCGCGTCTCAGAGCGCGCCGCTTTCTCGTCTCTATTTTTGTTTCCAAGACGATAGTTATCCGTTCTTGTTGTTAAGTATAATGTAAATGATAAGCATTTTTGTAGGCTAATTGCCATTTTGTCATATAATAACATGGACAAGATCAATCGTAATGATTTCTTTTTGTTGTTGTCTTAATTTGAGTCTTTGATTAAGATAATAAAATTGTTGTCTGTTTTTTTTGATACAGTATTTTAAGTACGAACAGAAACAGTTGATAGCTGCAAGATAGTTTAGTGGAAATTCACTTTCGCAGTAAGTAGATTGAGCTTCATTTAAGTGGGACTAAGTAGAAGCAACCGCATCGCATATATCTATGAAGTGATGTGTTCAAAACCTAATACTTCAGCAGATTGTATGTATTTTATATCATCACGGATTCCTAAGTCTGCCTTAAAGGTGCCGACTTATATACAATATATATTTAACGATAGCATTAAACCGTTACCGGAATTTATTTTACTCGTTTTATTTTTTGCATATTACATAAGTAGTAAATTATTAATAATAAGCTAGCGCTCTAATGCGGTCATTTACACGAATGTACCAGGAGAGCAGCAGTCGGGAGAGATTGCGAAGGCTCTTGAAGCTTTGACGAGTGACGACAACGACCGCTCTGTCAAGAGTGTAGTGACTAAAAAGAGAAGAAGCATGCTTATAATTCTGTATAACCTCAGAATAAAATATATTTATGTTTATTTAACTTACTACCTAAGTGTTGTGTTACAGGACCAGTAAATTTTATTAAGTAAGTTATTGAAATTACCAAAATTTGGATTGCTGTTACAAGTTTGGTTAAACAAGATGGGCCCTTTTCGGAACCTAAATAATCCCACTATTATAGACCACTTAGTCTGTATTAAACTCTATAAGTCTACCAAATCCCCAAGTCAGTGTACCTTTACTAAAGTAACCTTGCATTAACACCAACTTAAATGTCCGACAATTCGTTAAGCGGTGAAGTAATTTAAAGGTTAAAATTGTTCCATTGCGGTTAGTAGCGTGACGTGAGAGCGATGCATCACTGGCGACCGTACACTGTCGTTTATCGGTAGCCTCTGCACTGGTAACATATTGTCCGCGCGTAGGTCCTGTGCTTTTTGCAGCGTAAATAATGCTAGCTCGCCCGCTTCCGTCAACGTTGGGCAGTAAATCAGTCAGGCCGCCCGCGCGGCTGCGATGTCGCTGCAGGTTCGCGTGCACATGTTATCGATATCATGTGGTGTATTTTAGTTGTGAAATGAAACTAGAGCGATTTTTTCAAAACTTTTTAATTTTGAGTTGAAATTGCATTTTTTTTTTTAATTATTACATGGAGTACCCGTATTAATAAAACATTTAATTATTTTTTATTTTACGTAACCTACGTACGTACCAACAAGGGGAGCCTTACGGAGACTACCTTAGAGACGGGTAGGTCTAGGTCTAGGACAGAGGGATTCTGGATAGAAACTTTATGTTTATTATGTTTTACTTAAATGATGTATCTACTCGTATGTAATTTGTACGTCTCGTATTAATTGTAACAACCGCCTCCGTAGACTAATGGCTGAGCCTTTGGCGTTGTATCCGAAGGTCGTGAGTTCAATTCCCACCCATGGCAAAAAAATATTAGTACATTTTTTTCTGTACAATTCGTCATGGTTTGGGTGTTTATAAAATATAATATGTATTATATCGTTGTTTCTGGTACACAAAGTACAAGCCTAGAGCTTTAGACCAGGGCAATATGTGCAAATTATCCTACATATAAAAGAAAAACAAAAATATATTAATTGTATCGTACTTCTATCATTATATAAATTACAAAAAAAAATGCCATACGTAAATAATAAAAGTACCTTCAGTATTACGTAAAACAATTGACAGGTAATATTGCACAAGTAAACATTACAAGTCCTTTAATTGTGGGCATTATACTACCCCACCCGGCCAGACGGGTACTGCTGAGTTGCATGGTCGCGATGGACAATGCTCACGAACCGGTCGCACTCGTTTATTTTTGCGCACATTCCTTTCGCCGATCGTCTGCTAGGACGACCCAGCAACCAGTCGAGATCGCTTTCATATACCTTCTTTAAGAAAATAAACTTCTTTATTATCACATTATAAAAGTGAAAGCAGTGAAACCAGAGCTTTACTCGAATCTACACTATCACTTAATGAATTATTCTTAGCAAATTAAGTAAGTTATCAGAATGTTAAGTGCAGTGTAAAGTCCTTCCATAACTGACGTATAAGCGTGTAAATCCATTAGGGCAGTAACGTCAACAGTGGCCGTTGACATGCCCGAACGGCGCGAAGTGGCGTCCCTGACTCACCAGCTTAGTGGTGTGTTCATTTGCATAGAATAATTTAGGGGAACACCTTCAGACCTCCTCTCTACATATAGGTTTCGCGTCACGTCCACGACGAGAATTCATTTTAATTGGCAAATAATACGTAGACCAATTAAGGATGCTAAGTCGGATGAAGGCGCGCGTGACGCGACTGGAGAATGGCGACCTGGAGCGAGCTGATATTCAATTATGCAAACGGAGCGGGAAAGAACGAGTGGAAGCGCCGGCAGAGTCTTACCGCCCACACGCATACTATATGCTGACCACTACTACTGCCATCAGATCTGAATGTAACATTTATTTTTATTCAATTGAAAATGTAAAATGTTGAATAAAATCTGGCACAAAACGAATAAGAATATCTAAAAACTTTCGTGAAATACCCAGTCATATAAAGCGTTCACATGTTGAACTAAAATGTGATACGTCTGAGAATCGAGTATATTGTACCTTGAGGCGAAAAATGCACTTTGCTGAAACGATCGCTCGTCACTTCCAATTCTCGTCGTTAATGTTGCAATTCTATAATACCGTTTGCGTCGCTGCAGGAATACAGATGTATGAACGTTTACCGCAGTAACTAACACCCAATTTAAATATTTATGTTAGAGTTACGTACGAAAAGTAAGTCATTACGTAGTTGCCAACTCGTTAGATTAATCCCATACAAGGCGAAGTTGGTTAATCAAAGATTAGATCTGGCAAAGTCAGTCGGGTTTAGCTTCCCACTCTACCATAAAGGACGGAAACTTTCGCTATCTCGTTATACTTAGACGGATAGATGTTTACGTCAGGGGATCGTCAGTATTGGGCGTCTTTTCGGTCGGAGGTGCCAAGGTCGAGGTCGATACGATCCGCATGCAAATGAACAGAGATAAGTCGCATATCATGTTCATTACACGCAATACCTCCGCCTGCCGACGATCCGGGTTGCCATTACTGCGTCGCTCCTGCTTTTATTACACCGTTCTGCCGAAAAACGAGGTCAATGTCTGAACGTATGTGTAATGTTTTTCCCTCAGAAAGGCAAACTCTTAATAGTGTTTGCTCACAGTCGATCGAGTGAGAGCGAGGCGCAGGAGAGTAGGCTTCTTATCGGCGCAGCGGGCATGGCACCGGTGCGGTGCAAGGAGTAACTTTGGAGCTATTTACGTGATTTTCCACGTTTCCAAGAGGAGGAGACGTGTCTCTCGGGCCTCACCGTTTAATTAAAGGGCGGCGGGGTGAGGGGTGGTTGGGAAGCGCGAGGGGGCAGGGTATAATGGCGGCGCAATATCGGATGGAAATGCGCGGCATGTAGGAATGCGCTACACTGCCGCCCGCTCCCTCATTCGTGAACCATTCGTGGTATTTTTTATTGACGATTCTAGCACAGTTAGATAGAAATAAATGAACATAATAGTAATAAAAGATTCAATAAACTAATTTTAATATCATATAGAACTTATATATAGTTCAAATAATTACTAAGAATAAAAGTAAAATAAGAAGATATTTATTTTAGGCAATGAAAAACGAAATTGAAAAATGAGTATTAAAAACAGATCAAAAATACTCCTGCAGCGAACATAGTATGACAGTATTTTTCATCCGCGTTCGCCACTCAGTCATCAAAAGATTAAATTTAGAAAATCATTTTTAGAAAGCCCCAATACAAGCTCGCACTAATTTAAACGTTGCGCGTTGAAAAATGTTCGAAATATATTTTTAAAATTCACCTGCATTACTCAGTATATGAAACTGTAGCGTTCGACTAAATGAATAAAAAAAAATGGATGCCAATTACTGAGCACACTATCCGTCGGATTATTGGGAGTAGTCAATGCATCATCGGATTTAAACGTCATCCATCACTTTGGGCAGTCAGTCCTGATACCGGCCGACTTTAGTGCATCCATGTCAGTAAAAGCGATTGTCTAGCCGGTAGCCTTATATATTATTCGTTACACTGAGAGATTAAGTTCGCCTGATACCGGAGACGTAGATGGTCGGATAGCAGTCGGTCATATTATAACGGCATTAGACGTTTCGTGCCGTCTCGGCCGCGTCTGCCGCGGTCGTGTATGCATGACGGCTTGTAGATTGCCCTCATATTGACTTTGGGAATGTTGCGAGATCTAAACAACTCCAGTATCGAATTATAACGGCGAAAGATTTGAGAGCATACGTATTTAAGCGGAGAAATATTCAAGATTTAATTGAGCTGGGCGTTGTAATCTTGTGTTAAATATTGTATGATTATATATAACTCCGAATATTAGTCTATTGTCTAAACTACTGCACGGTTCTTGGCTTTTATTATACCCTTCTCATAGCACTTCGATTAATCGAAGATAAACTGTGACAGCGATAAGGAAGTCACTTTAATAAAGGTGACAAGAGAAAATCAAGCTTAAAGTGGTTCAAGGTTTTTAACGCAGTACAAATATACCTAATTGTTGATCGGCTGTAACATTGTATTCGTAAGTAGAACTTTTTTAAGTATTTTTTTTATTAAAGCCCGGGATGTGAATTTGTATCAACATGATGGTACAGACGTACAAAGTTCATGAATGGAATGGATCAATACATTACATCTATTCCGGCTTAATGATGCAGTTACGAAATGTGCGGCGACAAAGACGAGTTTGCATTACGAGTTGATTTCGATTTAATATCCTTGCTCTTTATTTTCGAATAACCTGGCCATTTCGTAACCTTAACCTAAAAGAAAAGAACCACCTCGACAAGAAAGCGTAACATTAACTAAGACACTTTATGGTTTGTGAATCTGTATGGGCGGTGGTAACGAAGTCAGCGAGGTTATAGAGACCTTCCTCTCACCTAAAGGTATAATTATTCATTTGGATAACAGATTTAGATTTTTTGCTACAGTTCACCGAGATGTTTGTGTTCTTATATTATATTAACTATTCTGTCTCGAGTACAAACAGTTCACATTATTATTGAACAAATGTCAGACAGTTATAGTTCACGTCATGCCTCTTAAGAATCTATTTCTGAAGTTCTGTGGGTATTGTCCCATTCTCGAGACATTTCGTATTTGGTTAGGATAATCGCACATTGGTCGACCACGTAATCCACTAACATTCTGTCTACTTCCTCTGTTATATTAGTTTAGTGTTTTTTATTTGTCCCACCACATTTATTCGTTTATGAATTAACATAAAATAAAAAAATAAACTAAACCAAATAAAAAACTTCCTTAATATAAATTAGTATATTTGTTTAATCATCTAGAAGATCGCTATTAACATTAAAAATAAAATATACAAATAAACTTGAAACCTAAGTTTTAAATTATTCTGCTACGAAATTGTAGGAATAAATATTGCTTTAATCTTTAATATCAAAGGCAAAACAGTTTAAGAACTCAAATATTTTGATTGATAGAAAACATTTTATTAGAAATTATTTAGAATTTAAATGTTTGTAAATGCAACTGCGAGTTAATAGCAATGGAATAAATGTTTTAAAAGGTAAATCATCAATCGGAGCTTACTTTAAGTAACTTTGCGAGTCGCCCGCAGATTCTCGACGCGCAAAAACACCTCTTAGCTCACAAAAGGGGGCGGATATTTCACCCGCGCGGTTTTGCGCGCTATAAATGTTCTACAATGGATATTTAACAAACTGGTTTTTAAATCGTTGAAGGGGACTTGAACGATTTTGGTTACAAGATATTTGATCGAAAAGGCTTACTTTTTGACCTTTTTGACAATGCTTCTATTTTTGTACGGTTATTGTTGGGGTGCAACATTATAATGAGGGTTTTTTAAGTTGTATGTTAATTGAAAATGGTTTAACTTTACTGATTGTTTAAAATAGTTTCAATATGTATTTATAGCAAAGTACAATTAAACTTGTGGAAACGAGTACCTATACTTAAAAAAAAACGAGCAGTTCAAACTACGAAACAATAATGTTTTCCTACAACAGTATTATAAAAGGTATGTCATTTGCATATTACGTGTCGCTTTGTATGCATAAATTCTGTTCATTGCCGGCATAATTTGTTTGAACAGTTGCTTTAACGATTTGGGTACATAACACGTTTACACATAAAGTGCACATCTCCGTGCAGAACAAATAGTCATTTTATATTAATTTATTAACACAGGCTTCTTTCGGTTACCGAGTACCGCATTGGCGTGTTATAGGAACTAGCACTTTCAGTTTCTATCAAAATAATTATGGTGTTCAACTTTCATGAAACAGACACTTTAAAAGAATACTACTATACTATACTGCCTTGACAAAAATCAATGCAATAGTCTCCTGAAAACCAGAGAGCACACAGACTAAAACCGAAACATGACTAATAGATTTCAGATTTAATCCCATGAATACATTCAGCCTCCACTGTCACTTAATCAATTGATTTAAAAGTCAATAGTTCAAATAATTTAAAAGATTTAAATTAATACATATTCAAAGAGAATATGAGCGACATACAATAGCAGTTTAAAATTTAATACAGAGAACACGTTTTGGCGCCTAAATGCCATGTTGCGAGTGTATATCACTCGTGCCATTTGCGTTCGTCTCTCAAGATACAGCGTGGGCTTGGGCGCCATACCATGGGCTATAAGTAGAATGAGAAAGCTCAAAACCTACATTAAACAAATGCAATTCATACAAATTATCACACCTGCCTATAGAGTAAGTATAGAGTGGGTAGGCAGGAATAACGCTTTACGCTTGTCAGCTCTCGTTTGAATTATTTCTAGAATATAAATTATTCAATAAAACAAATAAAAAGTAAAATAATAAAATATTGTAAATTTATTAAAGCGGTTAAATCTAGCTTTTAAGTTTAATTTAAAAATAATTCATTGTTGAGACCATTTCCACCATTAATCCTAATATTTTTTAAAATAGCCTAATCTATTTAAAAATCTGGTAGCGGCAATATCGAGGTCAATTAATTACCAATTATAAGGAAGTAAAAAAGGTGTTTACAAAACACGTTTTTATGTTGCGAAAATTAATTAAGCCATAAAATATTAAGTAAGAAGTCTAGAAAAACGTGGGAGGTCGAATGGTTAAGACACGTATAGCTGGTAAGTATCAGTTCTAACTAAGCATATACTTTAAAGTTGTAAAATGAATAAAAAACTGTATTAGATCGACTCCAAATAAGCCGTAAAACATTACGTTTTTAGAATTCGTGTCTGTGTAACTGCTGTTGGTTTTAATTTATATTATTATCACTTAAAAACCACTAGACCGTTTAATGTATTTTTTTGTTGTATAGCTGTTAGATAGGTTAAAATTGGGTTTATTATATTTTAATATACATACAGGGAACTCAAAAATGCTGGGATGCAGAAATTGTGTAAAAAGATCCTCTCAGCAAAAGTTGGGTATATTAAAATTACATAAAACTGAATAAAAGACTTTTGATTTTTATCTCCTTTTAGCGAAATATATTTTTCCCTGCAGTAATTGGTATGTAAATACTAAAATTTTTACTAATAAATAGACTTTTTAAAAATACGTGGCTCAGGCAGTTTTCTATTATCGCAGTGGATACGAAGATATGATTTGTAAGTTATAAAATAAAACGGTTTTTTAAATACTCCTAGAGTTTTTTTTTGTTTCTTACTCACACGTGTTGTGATAGGCATCTTTTATTTCAACTGTTTAATAGCCTTTATACTGCCTTTTAAGACAGTTACCGAAAACTTACCTCCAGTTAAGTTTGGGAAAGTAAAACATGCCACTTGTTTGCCGTAACTCGTAACGCTGCTTTTAAATTAACCTTTCATTTTGACTATGTTTGAAAAGGTTTATCCGCTGCCATTTCAACGCCAATACGCTAAGCACAATCATAATTCCATTAAAAGGCAACATACTCTAACAATGGAAGTTTAGTTTTAGTCCTATACAGGCATCAGAAAGTCGCATGGGAGTGTGCAAGCAAAGCCGATGCATCGATCACAGCCCACGTGCGACAGGGAGGCAACTAGGTTACTCCTACGCTAATTTGAGAGGCAATGGGGATAACTTTCACTCGAAGTGATCTTTGGCAGATAGTTAAAGCGCAGCGGAGCAATTTACTGCATTATTTAGTGCTGCGGTGTCGATGAGATTTATGTGCAAATTTAGACAAGAGAAAATAATATTCCTTAAGATAGAACTACGAACTCATTTGATTTTAATACGTACTTACACAAATCGTCACGCTTGTTAAGGGGCAAGCAGAGAGCAATGTAAACTTCGCTCGATCCCTACATAGTCTGACCTACGGAAGTCGTGGGTTCGAATTCCATCCATGGCAAAAAAATATTGGTACCTTTTTTGTACAGTTTGTCATGGTCTGGGTGTTTATAAAATATAATATGTATTATATTGTTAGTTCTGGTACATATAGTACAAGCCCAGAGCTTAGTTTGTGTGTGAGCAGGGTAATATGTGTAATTTCTCCTACATATTATTATATTCCACATTCATACAGGCGCGTCTGTTTTTTAACTTCATATTTGTTCTTTTTTAAGGACATCTACTGGAATTGTAAGACGCGCCTAAGGCCCTGTAATGCACTAACGTACTTAATTTTTGCTGATACTTGTTTCATCTTTCGTTCATCATCCATACGCTCAACGCGGACGAACCCCCTGAACATAGTGCATTCAATCATCGATACAGCATCATCATTTGTTAAATTCTCTCAGCACAGTAGTTCTAATTCTTTTTTTTTCAACATGACTTGCATGCTTCTTCTGCCATATCTATGCAGCACTTCTATACATAAATGTCAGGAGCAAAACATTATGCACAATTTTCTTGGCTGTTAGGGAAATAGTCTTACTGTGCATGAAATTATTAAGCGCTCCTATATTATATTATTTTCGTTTAGTTTGTATGGAAAAAACCGTTTGGCTACGGGTAAACTATATTTTATACAGGAAAAAAAACTTAAATCGTTTAAGTACCATAGCTACAATCTGGGGCTTTTTAAGTCTAGACCAAATTGGGACTTTATAGAGTAAACGTGCTTGCCTCATCGAAGCTTTTTATTGAACACGTTTCAGGTCAAACACATTCTCTGCCAATTATTAAAAAAAAAACAACAAATTAGTCGGACTGCTGTAGGTGTTATCCGATCGATCGCTTGGTGACTAAGAATAAGATTCAGTGTTTCCGATTTGTTTTTTTTTATATGTAGGACAATTTACACAAATTGCTCTGGTCACAAACTAAGCTCTAGGCTTGTACTATGTGTATCAGAAGCAACGATATAATACATATTATAGTTTATAAACACCCAGACCATGACAAACTGTAACATTTTTACAGAAAAATGGTACATTTTTTTTCGTCATTTAACAGAAAAATGGTACATTTTTTTTTGCCATGGGTGGGAATCGAACCCACGACCTCCGGATACAACGCCAAAGGCGCAACCACTAGTCTACGGAGGCTGTTTTTAAATTAGTATGTGTTTGAATTGCGTGTTACATTATTTATTTGTGTATAATTCACTATTTTACGAATATTTATGATAGAGTTTAAACTAGGTATTTTACAGATAGGAACCAATATTATGAAGTTAATATTATACATGGCCGTATTATATATCGATATAGCTAAATGAATATAAAATTGCTATAATTTATTTATATGGCATATTTTTGAATGGCCTAATATAAAAACGTTAGATTATTTGTTCTATAGCCTATTTGGTAATGAAAGCCTTTTTCTATAAAAATCAATGTATTTCTTTACTAATCCTATAATACATTGTATATTACAATGTATATTAGACTTCTTCATCTACCACGCGCTTTGCCTAAAACTTGCTTTAGTTAATAAAAAAATACTGGTGTTCAAATACATATTATTATACTATAGAAGATTTTTTATTCAAATTAAACTGCCATACCCTTTAGAACTGTATCACAAAACCTTAAAATTTAATAATAAATCTAAAACTAAATAAGGTTTGTTTTAATGTAAATCGTCACACATAGCATTAATAATTAAAGTACATTTTAATTAAGTAATTTATATACGTTCCTAATTGAATAAACTGACACGCCAATTCGTCCGTCACGCAGCGCGGCGACCCATACCAAAAACTTCAATTCCCACCCAACAATATGTTTATCATATTATTATATGTTCATTAGTAGGTTTTCTGACATTGCAGCAAATATTGATGTATCTGGTACACATAGAACAAGCCTAGAGCTTAGTTTGTAGCCAGGCCAATATATGTGTACTGTCCTAAAAGAACTTTACAGAGAGTCCTGTGACGATAAAGGATAGTGTCTAATTAAAAAAAATATATATATCATCACGGGTGCCTTGATGAAAAAGCGGATGCGCACGAGACCGCCTCAGGGTACCCAGCGGAGGGTTTTTAATCCCACCTTGCCTTAGCCGATGGCATGAGTCTACCTACTCGTCTGTATAGGCTCACTAACCCATCTATAAGCAGTTTTACAAGTTGGTTTAGTAAAACTAGGACCGACAGCTTAACGTGCTCTCCAAGGCACTATAGCGGCGTTGTCAATCAACTAATTATAATGAAATTTATTATATTATATTGTTCTCATGTACAAAAAGATATTGAGAGGTCACTTCATCCGCCTACACGAATCTCCCTGTGCGTCAGAGGGCCATACAGTTGTAGGTGGCGGAAGTAGCAATTAAAACTTTTTTTTTCCTTTTTCCTTTGTTATTGCGGAATTCATCTATTTACTACCTTTTTAATAACTTCTATAAAGTAGCATCAATAATAACTTTAATAAAAACTCAAGTTTTTTTCTTGATGCTGCGAGTTTATTAACTTTATTTGGATCTGGGCAAGTACTAAATATACTTGTAAGTCGTGCTATAGAAGTAGGAGTAACTCAATGAAAATATGTCGATATTAAGGCGAGAAGAGAAAAGAAAATTGGTGTTAAATAAATTTACATATCTCGATAACTACAATTACTATCGATTGATAATAATATTTAACACATTTAAAGAAGAAAACGTAATGGAGCATATTATCTCGATAAAAAAAAAACATTCTTTATTTGAACATTATAGGATATTTCTTCTAATCTGAATTGGTTTAAATTTATTTTTGAGATAATATAGGTATTAAAATATTAATTTATTGTTTTTATTCCTCATATTTTCATTGATTTCTGATTATGTGCGATGACAACGTCTCTTACTTATACGCGTAAAAGATATAAACTCTATTCTTACTTAATCTAAACTACTTGCTTTTACGATACGTAATTTTTTCGAATAGCGCCTTAAATAATCACTTCTATCAAATGCACTTCTGATTTCGCAACAAAATGTCGTCATAGGTCAACTAGACAAGTTATCTAATATAATATGACTCAATCATAACTAGCCTGCAATATTTGTTGCAATAAACATTAGTGAATTGATGGACCTTACTGAGTGGGATTTCGGACATTGAACGTGGAGTGGGCGTAATGGCGAATGTCAAAGCAGATTATTTAAATGTCAAACTTTGATTTGACATTGATTTTGCCACGAATTTAGTAATCTTAAGGAGCGGGGCAAAGGTTAACGCTGCTTCACTTTACCATTTAACTGAATGACCAAAAAAAAAATCGGGAAAATAGTGACTCTTTGAGTTATAAGAACACAAGCGGGCAGATAGGCAGCCAACGTTGCGTTTTGTATGTATAAAAGACTATATTTTAACCCCAGTTTCGAACACGTAAAAACAACTCACATTTCACCCAAATTCCTTCTTATATCTATAACTCAGCTCTATGGAGCCATATAATGGTATGAAAAAAAAAAGTATCTTGACCACCAAGAATTAATTTACCCCCTTAACAAATTTAATCAAAATCTGTAGTAGTTTAGAAGTTAAACTCTTACAAACACTATTAATCACATTAGTATGGTGGACTTAATTTTGAAATTCTAAGAAAACATACAAAGCAACTATATCATTAATTATTCAAAGGAAAACAGAACTATTCAATTTTTATTCATACTAAACTAATAAGCTTTTGTTTGATAGGTAGAAAGAAAAGTCCATTTACTTATTTCGCCAAACTCTATTGGCGTTATTCATGAAAACTTATGCCTTGAAGAACACTTTGGTAATAGAAGGTTTCCTCTCTTTTACGCATAATCATTTTTGTTGCTAAATAAAAGAGAAAAAACCTTCTATCTATAACTAAAGTGTTCTTGAAGGACTCAATAAGTTTTTATGAATAAGGCCATTAGTGTATGGCAGGTACAATATAGTAAGAGAACGAAGCCTAAACCCATTTACCTTCGCTATACTCTATGGCATATAGTAAGAGTACGAAGCCTAAACCTTCGCTATACTCGGCATATAGTATAGCTTACTATACTGTCCCTGCTATACACATGGAGTCTATGTGTATAGCAGGTACAGTACAGTAAGAGTAGGAAGCCTAAACCCATTTACCTTCGCTATACTCTATGGCATATAGTATAGCTTACTATACTGTACCTGCTATACAGAGTCTATGTGTATAGCAGGTACAGTACAGTAAGAGTACGAAGCCTCATTTTTTATTCGAGAACACTCACAGTGAAAACTCAATGTTAATCCGTCCCGTAGTTTTACGTGATTCGCATACAAATTGTCAAAACCTTCTGACAGATCGATTTTTCCTCTAGCCTACAAATAGTTTTACTTCTTAATATTTTTGTATATCAACTGAAAGAACAATTCTTTTCTGTGATATTAATTATTAGGTACCCGCTCTGTAGATATATTATATTTCTTTTAAATTGACTTTTCTTATAATTATATTTACATAACTAGATAAGTACCTGCGGGCATATGTTTCTTATAACGGAAACGTTAGCTTATCAAAATAAATCCTATAAATATCACATAAAAAAATCAGAAACAAAGAAAATTAAAATGTAGGCCACTCTATTCCCTTGTATTACTGATGATTTTAGCTTGAACTTTTATAGCATTTCGTGTTGTAGCCATTATAGATAGATGATTTCTTTATTTTAACAATCTAACGT
Source organism: Monopis laevigella (assembly GCA_947458855.1). Taxonomy (NCBI): domain Eukaryota; kingdom Metazoa; phylum Arthropoda; class Insecta; order Lepidoptera; family Tineidae; genus Monopis; species Monopis laevigella. The sequence goes on along the minus strand of OX381583.1, from coordinate 21,255,001 downwards.
TACCTTTAAAATAAACAGAATAAGGCCGTTGTGTTCCTACCCAGGTATCTATTCCTTTTCTAGACTGACAGGCGTCCATATAGATGCAAAAACCGTCACAAAACACATTCATGTTTTGGTTTTAGTCTGTGGTTGTTTGCTTTCAGGGTGCGGTTATAAAACACAATATATTTGATTATAAAGCACCAAGGGTTTTTTAATAGACTCGTAACGTAATGCATATTTGTCTTTGTCGCTGCCCATTTCGTAACCGCATAATTTAGCCGGTATAGTGGGATCGACCAATGCAGTCAAACAACCATATATTGATAGACTCTATAGACGATGGACTGTACGGCCCATGCCGTGTGCTCCAACAAAAACATTATAAAAAAATACCTGTAAGATTTTTTAGCGATAATGCAATGTAAAGAATTCTTCGCAACAAGTCTTATTTCCAATTCGTATAGTTATACTAATAAATACGAAAGGTCAGATAAATTGGGAACATTCGTGTGCTCAGACAAATTGATACCAGACGACGATGTGTTAATAGACCGAATATTTGTATGGTGAAATTGATCATACACTCGACCGACCATACACGCCGATGATTACTGAAATAGTTACGGGGTAATATGCGACGTTATTACCTAATAGGGTATAAGTTACACGTAAGAGAGATAAGTGAATAAGGCAATAAACTAGGTTTAATCAACACAACACGTAGCCTAATCAAATATGACCCCCTCGTCATATCGCGTAATTGAAGACTTAATCACGAGAGACGTCTCGTCTGCGAGGAGAGAGCGGCAAGGGCGGAGAACGCGGTTTGTTTGATCTTACCCCGATTACGCACATCGGTGACAGCTCTCCCAGATATTTCATTGGATCATCGCGAGAATACCAGTTTAATTGTCAGTGTCAAATCAACCTCTCATCAAAATTTGATAAGGTTAAACAAGCAGCGTAATTGCCATTTGACATTGGCAAAATGCGTAGAAGCAATTATTGAAAGAAAGAAAAGATACAGCTCAGTTTTGATTTCGAGATCCGTGTCGATGCCGAGCGGTGGATTATCGTTTATCGAGTATCGTTCAATATTTTCAGCTTGTAAATACTTTGTGATGAGGATGAAACGCGGGCAGGAGACAAAGTGACAGACAATACAATTTGCGCTAAAGTATTTTGCGATGAAGCGGACGATCCATTGGAAACGGGGGAGCGGAGGCCTCAGAGTCCCGGAGCACAAAGCCGCTGTTTACTTTTTTATCCGCTATGTTAAATATCTGAAGCTCTATCGTCCGAAATAAGGCCGGTTATTCCTCCGACAGTCAGTTTTTATCGAGCAGATTAGAGCGGGATCCACTGGTTCACGTTCTCTTGGGGATTATTTAAAGTTTCCCGGAGCCGCAGCTCGTGTGTGGTTTTATCGCGCGCAGATGCAGTCGACACTGAGGAAACTTGTGTGTGGAATTTAAATTTTAACTCTAGAGTGTATCTAAAACAAGATTTTGTTGGAGTTTGGGTTTTTGTGTTTCGTTTGCAGTCGTAACTCTGTTTTATTTACTTCGGTATATAAATAAGGTACTGTAAGTATATTAGCAAAATGAAATTGCGCAGAGTATGTCCGAGCGGGGATAGTGGAGACCAGTGGGGAGATAGCGTCGCTCGTGGCAGCCGAGCTCATTGTGCGGAATGCGCCGATAGTGCACAAAGCACGGACAATGCACGACGCTCGTTCATTGTTTAGACTACACGTCCACAGAATGGCCTGGACGACGCCTTCGGGATTAAATTACACGCTTATCGGTGATCTATTACGGAGAGGAAAAATCTTTGTCTGTCGTGTAACTAAATGTGATAGATAAAGCTAATAGGTCTGAACAATTGTAATTTATTGCATTCCTATATTTATTAGTAATGGACACGCAACAGAGTTGATTCGTTAAAATTGTTCTCGATATAAAATATTAAACCTATTATTTATATTTAGTAAAATATGTTGCCTTACTTTTAATTTTCTAAATATTTTAGGATTAGATACTTATTTACCAAAACAAATTTTCTCATCTAGAGCACGGAGTGCGCAAGTAATCTATAAAAGCGCAATGCGGAATATTTATATTTGGTAAAGAGAGCAAATAATAGAGAGTATCCTTGATGTATGCCTCCAAGTATATTAATATTAAGTAATTGCGGCAGACGATATGAACGAGCACGAAGCGGGCCAGCCGTACACAATAAGACGGCGCGTCGAGTCATCGTCCTGCTCATTATGTTAGCGCGATGCCAATTCCATACAATGGTAATCGCCGACAACGACGGCGGCGGCGGGACGGGCCGCGGATGACGTCACACGAAAGCTAGCCTTGAGATTGAGGTCGGCGGCGAAATGTCGGCTGGGGGAGTGGGGCGCTTGCTGGAAAACCAGCGAAACCGGAAAATCACAACCGAAACTCCACGTGCTGCGAATCGCACTTCTTATAATTCGAGTACGTGTAATAATCTGAGACTTCTTGTATGCATTCTGATCATGATATCAGATAATTAAATGTTTTCTGAAAGTTCATAAAATACTATATAAATTGTAAGAAGGACAAAGGACTCACCTTAATACTGTCGTAGCATGCGGTAACACGACCGTTTTGGACCTCGACGGTCGCCGGGGGATGAGCGAACTTGCACTCGGTGTCGGGTCGGGAGCACTTGTTCCGCTGGAACTCGCGGCACACCTCCAGCTGCAGCCAGCGGGAGTCCTTGCCGTTGAGCAGGCTGTTCATGTTCACCATGGTGGCCATCGCTGCCACTGAAGCCGAGCCCTGGAGACACTCGGTCGGAGCGACTCCGGCGGCGGGGGAGGAGAGCGGGCGCGCGCGCTGCGCATGCACCACACACGAGCTGACGGCACACGCGGAGCCGGAAAACGCGCGGGGAGATAGCCCTACTGTTGGAGCACCGAAAAGTTTTCTAGCGAGTTAGACGAGACGGAAATCGGTAAGATCGGTATCACACGCGGTTCTTCAAAGTTTAGTAGAAGGCGAGCGGTGCTGGATACGCGAGCATGGCGGCGACTGGAGCGGGAGGGGGCAGGCGTCGGCGGAAAAAGCGAGATTAGCGGCTCGGCGGTCAGCGAGTAAGCCGGTGCGGTGCGGACTCAACTCTGCGAACAACAAAACACACTGGTTACTACTCCGGGCGGTCCATCCCGGAGCCAAGCGGAAGCGGCTACCGGGTTAGCAAGCGAGCGCCGGACGAGCACCACATTGGGGGTCGTCCGGCGTCTTGTAAGTCTTTTTCCACTGATACTGGTTGGCGTATATAGTATAGTAGATTGGTAGTCTGTTAGCCGCTGGATATCGTGCCGAAGACAGCTAATTATTGTTGAATGTTAATCAATGCCAGCGATAGTCAGGAGCCAGTCAATAATGCGTAAGATAAGAAATTAGCAATTGAGTTAGTTCAGATAGGAGTGGCTACATATTGTAGTAGCTATGTCAAGTTAAGGTACCATTGTTTCTGCTATTATAAGGTATGCTTAAAGGCAAAGCTACACTACACCACAATGCTCGAATATGAAAATATCTTTACCAACCATTAGATAAGATAAATAAAGTATATGAGTAAAAATAAATATAGTCGAAATGAATATTATCAAACATGAAAATACAAAAATAATATTTACGTGTATCATTTCAAAGCACATTAATCAATGTAAACAGTACGGATAACGAAGAAACACTGTCAGTTGTCGGCAATACGGCCGCTGCCAATGATTGTCAGCCGCTTCAGACAAATCATCTCTAGAAAAACGCTGAAAGTGGGCGTGAGATGAAATGTGACGGAAGGTACCGGTAACAGCGAAATCTCGTGAAACCGAATACTATCGTAATATTCTATTTAAAGCATAACCCAGTTGAAAATAGCGTTGTGTGCGGCAACGCAGCGACGCGCTCTTCATCCAACATAAATCTACAATTTTATTTTGGATCTGGATGCAGCGGGATTTAGTTTTTATTACACTTGAGCCAACTCTGCTCGAACACCAACCCATCGTGCGACAAACGGTACATTTTTATACTACAATGATTGTTAATAAAAATATGAGAAATGAAAAAGCTTTCCAATTCAGTTCAATAACTCTTGGATATTTTAACACAGCAATTATGTTTTTGACACGTGGACTCAACTAATAGCGGAATAGCTATTCTTGGAACAAACATTCTTAGCTTCTACATTTCCGCATGCCAAAAATATAGTAACTGTAGAGTCACATGTAGAGCTTTATAAAAATTAAAACTTGCGAATCTAGCGTTTTTAATATTCCAAAAATCAATATTCAAAAACTTTAACATCAATTAGCGAGTCGATGGAATAAATGGATCGAACACAGACAATAGAAGATAACCAGATTGATTAACGATAGTATCGATGGCTGCGCGATGTTGGTTTTTCGATGAGAGCGCTGAAGATATTCAATAAACCAGTGAAAAGATTACTGGGAGCAATCAGACGGAAGCGAATCTAAATAAGAATCTCGTAAGGGGCTGTGGGGGTGCTCCAAGGAAGGGAGTCGGAAAAACATCCGACGGCAGACGTGCTTTGTGCCCGACCGGCGATCAGGTATAACTAGCTATCCTATCTATAAGAGCACAAACTTATACAATTGTATTTTCAACAAATTATTTTGTTACGAAACGGGCACTCGGGGATCGAACGAAGACTTTGGATGGTTCGTTGACATCAACGGTCTCGACCGGGATTCGAACCGGGGCCTCCCCCCGGTGACAGAGGGCGCTCTACCACTAAGCTATCAAGACAAATAAGACAACGAAGCAACCTGTATAAAAAATAATTACATAATAAATTGCATATTGTGAGAAATTCATTATGAAGTGTCCGTGTTGTAACATAACAATTTGAAGTAGGTTGAGTAGCAGGTAAAATACTACTTAGTTTTTTTTGCGTATCTCAGTCAGGTAGCCTACTTTGCATGTTATTTATTTAGTTCAAACTCAACTAACAACACACAATGAATAACTGTCAAATCAAATTACTAAAATAACCAAATATTTTTTTGTCATTACAAATCAAGTTCGAAAAAAAAAACATAATTGAATTCCGGCAAAAAGCACGAACGCTGTGTGCCTTTCACATTTATTTTGCAATGACAATGGGCAGAGAATTGTAACAATCGAACCCCTAAAAACTGCATTAAGAGAGCAAGGTTGTGAAGCGGTTCCGGAATCGGGGCGGCACGCACGTCGATCGACCTTGGACGGCGCCAGCGTCGCACTTCGCTGCAGACGCTAAAATGTCATTGATACTGCAGAGTATCATCTATCAGACTACTTGTACTAGACACTGATATTGTTGATTATTATTTCTTAGAAGAAGTATTTACAAGTATGTATTTTGTTCAATAAAACCTTAACTACGATAGAGCCGGGTTAAACATTAAGGGCTTTGTAGTCGACTTGAAGCCCACACAAAAGTAATTCCAATATTACAACTTCGCTGTTAGTCGAAGTTCAATGATTATTTTTATATTGGTAATAGTGCGCAAAGATCTCTCTGTTCTGATTTCGAACAAAACCTAACACAGAAAGATTAATAAATATACTGACCTACAAATATATTATTATTTTAATTCTGCGACAAACAGTAATAGAATAGTAATACTCGATTGTAAATAACTAATTTTGTATGGAGGACACAGACTTTGCGATTAGGAATGCAGTGTCTTTAACCACTTAACTTATATTTTTAAAGCAATGCTTAATAAACTTATTATTTATTTATTTAAACACTATTGCTTAGTAAACAAAATTGTTTTGTTTAGGCGTGCTTTTTTAGGTATTAGTCTTTGATCAGTTGTATTGTTGACCTAAGGTATTAGTCTAGTTTTTAGCTTTCTGTCACTGTCCTTTGACACGATGACAATGACATTTGTATACATAATAAGAGATAAATTAAAAATTTGTTAACATTCAGTACTTGTGTGTAACATAGAACTATTACAACTGTAATAAAAATAAAACTGAAACACTTGGTTCCTAATTATATTTTAATCCAAATAAAAGAGAGCGAACATTTCGGGGCACATTTCCAAATTCACATAGAAATGTGTAACGTTTGACATTTGTGTTTGTTGCGTCACATTCTTATTGCAAAATGTGCAAATGCTAGGGGACAGGAGAAGTTTAGGGGACATTTAATCTTACGAGTCTCTATAGCTACACAAATAAACATAAAATATCACTATATTAATCATATTGTTAAACATGATAAATTCAAGGGAAAATTTTGTGAAATTTAGGATTTGGACTTTTCAGTTATTGTTTTTTTTTAATGAAATTTATTTAAGTACTATTAAATAAATTTCAGATACGACTGTTTTTAATTAAAATTAATTCGTTAAATGCCCGCATATCGGTGTCCATTGATACTTTTATTTGTTAGCTCTATTGAATGTTGGAAAATAATACGTATAACAATGTATTCTCTATTATTTTTTTATTATTCTCTATAAATTAATTTATTATTTTACCCGCGACTTTGTCCGCGTGGAATTTTAATTTTGATCCATAGTCACCGTAAATTCATTATATTTTTATCCAAGGTACCTTCGGAATGAAAAGTATCTTTAACATCTAAAGTTAAAAGCTAATTATAATATTATATACCTATTATATTTGTTACTATTTTTTTTAATATGAATTTGACGTTTGAGAAAAACCTGAGGCTACGTAACGTATACGTTAAGTTTGCTACAATGCGCAAACCCATGGTAGAGCCTCTGAATCCTAAATTAAAAGAGCGTTATAAAAGACGCTACGATCATCCAACCGGGGAATGATAAGGAGTAGAGCTATGATATGATAGAAAAAAAAACCACTTACACTTAATGAACACCTAATGAACTAAACTAATATGTCAACATTATGGATCAATATAGTTTGATTGAAGCAAGACAAGACTGGGTGATGTCACCGTTTGTTATTTCTTGCACGAAAAATGCTCCTACGTCTGTCGGCACGCACACGCCAAACTGACTCAGCTCGACGAGGAAAAACTTTTTTGCTGCAAAAATATACTTATGAGGATATTAATTTAGGTAGAACAATTGAATTAATTGGAATATCTACATAATGAGTGCTGCATAGTTACAGCGTTAAGACACCTATAGCGGTCAGCAACCTTGAATATAACAATCGGAAACCGTAAAAGAATCGAACATTTTAGGAAAATTCTAATAAAATGTACTTAATACTCTGTGATATAATAATAATAATATGTAGGACAAATTACACAAATTGCTATGGTCACAAACTAAGCTCTAGGCTTGTACTATGTGTACCAGAAACAATGATATAATACATATTATATTTTATAAACACCCAGACCATGACAAACTGTACAGAAAAACGTACTAATATTTATTTGCCATGGGTGGGAATCGAACCCACGACCTCCGGATTTAACGCCAAGGGCGCAACCACTAGTCTACGGAGGTTGTCATATATAGGTATATGTTTTGTTTCATTAAATATTTCGTACTCTTTTATTACGAGGTGGTCTTGATAAGGATTTTTATTATTTTGAAACAGATATGTAATTAAGCAAATTAACCCATTTATTAGTAGTAGATTTAAAGGAAATATGTAATAAAAAAAGTTAAAACATTCTGATTTTTTTTTATGGCAAATCAAACAACAGAAATTCACGATATGACATGATAACATGCATTTTCAGATATATTCTACTCAAACTTTAGGTAACCTTAGATTACATGTTTTTGTTTTCATATCATGATTTTCAGTTGTTTGTCTTACTTTATTTTTTAGTCATTCTGTTTTTTTTTTTACTTTATTACATAACTTGCCTAAATGTACAAATAAGTAAATTTTATTAAATTATTTACCCGCGTTAAAACTGAATTAGCAAGATTCATTTCTATCGGTCTTTAATTAAAATTTACGAAAAGTTGTTTCGAATTAGCAAGCGGCCAAGCGTCTACCGGCCGGATGGCAACTAACTGCAGTCCCGTATTCAAGGCATGCGCTCAACATTAGTGTCTCAAGGGATGATGGCGCGCCGGTAATTAGCAAGAGAGGCGAAAAATTTGCGACAGTTTAAATTTACGAGGCGCAAATTACAAGAGTATGGCGCTATCGCTGTTGCAACGCGGCAATGTGCGCCTTATCGAACGCGCGCTGTCCCGGCTCGGCGCCGAGCCAGCCATTGCGCTACCTTAAAAAGAAAACATCTAAACTAAAAAAGGAACACTAAAAACTTGTTATTTTTTATTTGTAATTCGAATTTTAGCAGCACGTTGCCAAGTCAGTCGCCCGTTGTTGTGTATTCACGTCGGAGTCGACGAACAAAATTATGAATACAAAAACAACTGTATACATATTTACATAGATACAGGTACTTAAAGGGGTATAAAATTTATGGTTTAAGTAAATAAAGCTGCCCCCAAAGAACAGATTTAATCGTAACAGAGGCGACAAAAGGGCTTTATCAATGATTAATTTGGTGGAGTAATCTTTAGTCGACTCCGCTGTGTTTCACATCCGCTTAATTTTTAAGTAGATAAGATAATTGTTTCCGATAGTAGCGACTTATTATCAGTGAGTGGCCTGCCCGCCATTCCGAATCGTACAACGATCCAAGTTTGCAACTAATCTTGTACAACTTTAATTTATAATAGTTTGATCTTCTGACAACAACCTTCTAAAGAAACCGTCACCTTATTCATTTACCGTGTCTGTTGTTCGCCAATGACCTTTGAACCAATGACCAATGAAATTTGCTTCCTTTGGCTATCAGACAGGCCTCTTCCATCGGAGTGTTTGCTCACAACTCATTATCTAAAGACTTAAACTTCTAGACCCTCGTGGCAATTTTAATTGGTATGATACTATGTTTATGTATTTCGGGTATTATATTAAATATCGTATTTAAGTATATTCTGCTTAATCTATGTTATTAATTTATTATATTAATTTGTATTCTCTCAATTATTTATTGCCTTACTTCACATATAAAAAAAATGTGCATTATATAATGTTTAATAAATTAACAGAAAGACACAAAGAAACTGTGAAAAAATAATAGATTAAATCCTCGAAAACTGTATTTAGTTAACGAGTGTTTAGGACCGGAAATGCACTTGTAATATTAATTTCTAGGAATACTTTACCTAGCATACATAAACACTTATCATTACCGTTGTTATTTAATTATCTAACGAGTTTAATAATACATATTAAAGAGTAGTTGTATTTGAACATATTTTTTTTATCAGTACCACACTGATGATTACGGAATAAGCTGCTCGACCTATGGAAATAGTTCCCTGGTAGAGACAGTATAGGTTAAAGTATATTTTTGCACATATATAATGATTAAATCATAATACCTGGATTTAATTAATTAAGCATTTTTTATAAATAACATTTTTAAATATATGTTATTAAATAAAACTTCTTGTTGGTAGATTTTTAGTTTGTTATAATTTATGAAATGCGGGGTGTAATTTATTTAATCTTACACGAGCGAGGGGTGTGGATGTAAATTTAAATAATATTAAGCCTGGGGACGGTATGGAATAAACCTATTCTTCGTTGCATTTTTTTAAAGAGGAGTTTTTCATTTAAGTAGAAAATAATCCTAAATTAAAGTTATAAACAGTTATTTGTTAATAAAATACTTTATAAATCCTAAATTGTGCGTTTTAATCTTGTGATTTAATAATATTGATTTCAAATATCTGATATTGTAAAGGACACTGACTGCTATTAGCGCCTTAACACCTATGATGTCAAGTAGACAGTGCATTTTATAGCAACAAATTATAATGTGTTAGGCATATGGCGGGGTCTGCTTATCTATGTACCTTATCGACTGTGCAAACAAAGTTATTTTTATACAGAGCGTCCTTATAACATACATACAAGTTTGATGGTAAAATGTTTATAAAAAATATATTTTAGTTTAGACTTTATCGATAGTATAGTGCACAAATGTAGTATGTACAATGCTGATAAAAATGAGTTAAGTACAGACACGAGTTGTATCGAATATGAAATTTGCTGTATACAATTGCCGGACCAAATTTATGAGATATAAAGTAATGTATAATTAAAAAAAAATAACAGTAAGGCCAGTACAAGCGTTTAATTTTATGTCATGTAAATTCTTTTTTTTTTAACATACCACATCTGTGTACTATGCCGTATGAAGTTGTTATTTTTCTTATGATTTTGGGAGTATAATATGCATACTTATTTTGGAATTGATATTATTTTTGCATACGTTAAAGAACATTTTATGTCGATATTTTTATTAAGTAAATAGTGGTTATATATATATTTTATAAGTTAAATATTTAATACCTATTAAAAATTACCTTATCATTTATGATTTATTTCAGATATTAAAATAGATTAAATATAAACTAAGCTTGAATTATTAAGTTAAAGAAAATATATTTTGAGTATTTTTTTTAATAACTAAAAATATATATATATATATTTTCGTATTTAACATACATACATGTAATTTTGCAATTTTAAAATACAAGTAATTTAACTTTTTTTGTATGTTTACAGAATTGAATAAAAAAAAACACTTTACTTACAAAATTTGTTGGTGAATTTAAATTGTGGAATCACAAGAAGTACATTATCAGTCCGAGACAGGAAACCAGTAAATCATGACTGACATATACCGGAAGTCCACACAGCGTGGTGTTTTATCAACTCCACTAATTAAACACTACTTTAGGCAAATTATACTGCACTTATCAAATAACTGCTAGGAAAAAAAATGATGCATTTACTAATAAAAAATGAATATCTTTCGTAATGAAATTTGTGCAGTTTAACCAATAAGTTCAGGACAGAAAACTACTTATACGACTGGACGATAGAAAAGTCGGGAAAAACTTTTAGCGAGGGATTAAGTTGAGGACGACTTCCACTTTATCCAACTTTTACATTATTGGCAATATCGACGAAAGCTCGCCTCTCGGTACCAGGAGCACAGGACCGTGCAGCGATAGAGTCGCAGGCCACACGTGTCCTCGCAAACTTTCCTCGTCGAACGCTGAGTAAACGCACAAAAATACCAACACTAAAATAAACTCACAAAAAAAACTTTCACGAGAATCGAACACCGTCACAATTGTAATATAATAAATTAAAAAATTCGACGAGGCAAGTCGCGGGCCTATAGAGAGCGTGACACTTACATGTGATCGGGGCAAACGAGCCGGGTGGTAGCTTAAAGGGCGAAACGACAAAAGTTAAACGAGAACTGTAAGTCCGGGAAAGGTTCGCCGGTCGCGGGTAGTCGCGGCGGTCGCGTCGGCACAGTGCGGCAGAGACGACGAAGCACAAGCGGAGTCGGCGGGCGACTGGAGAGAGGCGCGGGGCGGCCGGCTGCGCGCGCACCCTCCCTCCGCTTATCACGCCGCGGCGCTTCCTTTCTCCTCGCACAGTCGCGAGCTTTTCGCCACTGCCACACTTCCGCCGCCCCGTATTGTGCCTCGCTGCCGGCTGCCGGTCACTGCGATACAACTTACGACTCTTTTCACCCTCGCCGAGGATAAAGAATGCCACTTGCTTCCCCAAGTTTGTACAGCCAACTCGATTATGAGTTCTTCTTCTTATCACGTTTAGCTTTTGAGAACACGAATCTACGATAAAATTACGCGGTCTAGTAATCTTATTTTTGTATGCACTAAGCTTTATACAGTTTTCGTATGGGTTACTAAGTAAAATTATTTTTGTTAGTAATAAAAAAAATCTTTAATTAAATTAGAAGTCTCCGAAATCGGTGCCCATGTATGGCACTGTGGACGAGGAAAAAAAAAAGATATAGAGACAAATGGAGCTCGGTTGTCTTCGTCTACCACGAAGGGACCTAGCAAAAAAATAAATAAATACTAAGTACATTGAACATATAACAATTATTTATTAACCTAATATTATTATAACTTACAAATATAATTCAGAGCACAATTTATAATCTCTGCAAAAGTGCACGAAACGAGTCGGTCGGCGGGGTTGCGGCGAAGTGCGCGGGCGCAGCGTGTTCGCAGGAGAGCGGCGAAAGTGCGCCAAGAAACGAGTTTGTGCCTCAAGCGTGACCCGCCCGAGGACACATGGCGGCGACCGACCGACTAAATGCAACACTTTAACCAAACTGTAACCCATTCCAAAATCATTGCTAACTTATGCATTAATAACTATACATGGTGACTTTGAAAGGTTAAAATGACAAATTTGTAACACAAGGTTCCACGGGAAAAATTGTTTGATTTAATTAGTAGAGCCTCATATTAGCCCAAAGTACAAATTTTTAAATCCACCCTGATATTAATAGCTTTTTTTTTACTGGAGAACAGCATGTGAGTTCAATCCATATGATGGTAAGCAAACCTAAAAAATCCATGAATGTGTTCAATCAAAACATTGTCGTTTAACATAATTAATTTCGCTCTCTCTATGCCGGTTAAACGATGCGGTTAAAATGTGGACACGACTAAGACGAATTTGCATTACGAGTCCATTAAAAAATCCTCGCTGCTTTATCGTTAAATCAACTGCTTGATCGTAACCGCATCCTGAAAGGAGACTACCACCTCGATAATAAATAGATGCAATAGTCTCCTGAAACCATATGAACCCACAGACTAATACAGAAATATGACTAGGTCACTTGACGGTTATTGCATCTGTAACGAGACCGGTCAGACGGCCTAGTGTAGTCATAATACTAATATATATTTATTTCAGTAATTGCAATGTAGTTATAGATAAATTCCTCCCACCCAATTTACCAATAAGCTATGATAAAAACCAACCTAGAAAAATTATGCTTATCTACGAGTATACTTAGAACTCTACCTTCTAAATAATAAAGCTCTAAAAACAATCACCATTGTGTCAAAGAACAAAGCACACTTTGAGAAAAACCTAAAAGCTTCAGGTAACTGGTATCTGCAGTTTTATATTTTTCAGTGGAATTTAAATGGTTTAGCCAAGATTGTTCCTTCATCATGAATCTGTCCAAACCACAACGAGGCCACAATATATTCAGAGCAACTCATTTTGCTCCACCCACGCAACTTTCAGATGACATTTATATTTTTATGCAATTCCTTGAAAAAATATTTGTTCATATAATGTCAAATTAAGACTAACCATTTCTTATAATACCCATTACTTACAGCATTGGTAGTTAGAATTAAAACCTGTAAAGTAATCTATGAATAACCTTATTTAACACAAGTTATGAAAGCTTTTTTATATTAAGAGATATACAGAAAAAAATGTATTAACATAAACTAAAAACTTGTTCAATATAGGGCATATTTTTTAATCGTCAAATAAATTTATTTAACAGAAAACTTGTATGGAGAATAAATAAATTTGACAGTTATTCATACTGTCGAATAACCGTATGACGATTGACAAATTGGTTCTAACAAAAGACCGATTTTTCAATAGTCAAACTTTCATTATTTACTTGCATAGAATTATTTTCTAGGCAGTAGTCTCTTAAAAGACACTTATTAAACTGTAAAGACTTATTAGACTGTAAACTAATGGTTGCGCCATTGAGGTTGTATCCGGAGGTCGTGGTCAATTCCCACCCACGGTAAAAAAAAAATTAGTACGTTTTTCTGTACAGTTTGTCATGGGTGTTTATAAAATATAATATATTTTATTTTATATCATTGTTTCTGGCTCACGTAGTACAAGCCTAGAGCTTAGTTTGTGACCAGAACAATATATGTAAATAATTTGTCCTACATATTATTATTATTACATTGGAAAACGGATGAATTTCATGGAACAAGCTAAACACTAACATTGTAATGAAAATTGCAATTACCGACACCCCTTTTCCAACTCTATATTTATTTCGGCGCAGTAGAAACGAAATAATGCTGTTATGTTCGCCCCATCCCTTACAAAGTCACAAAATATGCTGCCATAAAAAATATACGCCGTAAAGAAACAGTGACTCATAAAATAAGTCAATAGCTATAGTTAAGGTATTGGGTAGTCTAAGTAATTCTGGTCCCCAGAGACGGACAGATCGACGTGTGATGAAGTTTTTGCGTCTGGAAGCGGCCGAGCGTGACTTCTAAAAGCTCATTTATATGCTTTTTGCAGCGGTTTGACTTGAAATTGTTGTTTTTTGCAACTATCATCTTAATGTAATGCAGAGCTGCAAATCAAAATTACTGTAATGTCGCGTCAACGCCCTTTTTCAAGGCTGTTATAAATTAGAATATATTTGGTAGAAGATGACATTTAATGTACATAAATTATTAGGTACTTAACTAAAATGATTAAGCGGAGTACACAGGTACTCCTACCTAGTATGAGGCCTAGGGCTACTTTTAAAATATAAACCAGCCTAATTTGTACATTATATAGGATTAAGATTTTAAATTTTGTATCTAGGCTAAGATTTTGCTCAATAAATGAAAAATGAAAAATGAAAATGGAGTAAAAAAAGATTTTACAGAAAAAAAGTAAATAAACAAAAAAAGCTTTTTCAGAAAAAAAGCTATTGCGACCGATAAGAAAATAAAAAACCCAATTAACTAACTAAACACAAAAGTAGTTAGACACAATATAAACTACAAAACAAGAGGATGACGACAGATAACAATCGTGATTCGAATAAAGTTGCTTAACCAATTAAGCAAAAAGTAAGTAGAACGTAATAATAAGTGCACCCCATATTGCGTTGAACAAGAGCCTGGTTCTGAATTTATATTGCGCATTACATAGTTGTGCCGCGGGCTTTCCTACCGCCGCAAGACCGGCTTATTGCTCTTCATAAAGCTATAAAGCACGCGCCGTCCGTCACACTGATTAAACCGCTTAAATTTTCTTCGGGTGAAAGAAGCGCTCTGCTAATTAGCTGGTTGGTTTTTGAACGGTTTTTCAACGTCTAATGATATTGAGGTAGCAACGTCTTGCCGCCTGCTTGCTCACAATGCGTGCCGGTAGTCCGCTTTGACACTGCCGACTAGACTGTTACACAGTACTGTCTGTAGTAATCGCTCGCCTCTAACTTGTTTGTCTGGTTTTTATTACAACATCCAATCCGTAATATTATAATTGAACAGGATACAATCAAAATGCATTAGCAACACCAAAAATTGCAGCAGATGTACAAAACGAAAAGACGCGAATAAAACAAGAAAACTGAATCGATGGCAAAATTGGGAGTCGAGACGAACGAAGGAGTTCAATGACTTAACGTTCATCTTGCGCTCGCAAAAAATGCAATGCTCCTCCTACACACTCACACAAAACCACCTACACACACACTAAGACCGTTATGTACTAGTTTATCATAATTGAAATAGGACCCTGTATCGTCATCTAGAACCAAACGCGATGACATCATTCCGACCTCCTGATTGGTCTACATTTATCATTCAGACTGAGAACTAAGGGGCATGCGATGTTTATACGTTTTTAAAGACTTTAAATTTAAATTCTAGTCACGATTCGGATTTCCTGTTGCTATTCATAAGGCAGACTCTATCCTATTAGCACTGGGAATGTCCATAGCTACACATATTGAAAAAAAAAACTATTCACTATTATATAAGTTAAAAAAACGCGGCGCTCTATTCAAGATGAAATCGTTATGTATTTTTTGCGCGAAATTAAGTAATAAAATTTAGCTTTTGTCTGAATTATGACAATTAAATAAGCCATCAACAACATCTGTGTAGGCAAGCACTCAGATCCTTTTCTTTGGGGAATTAAAAAAAGCAACTTAAACACTAACGTGCCAAGTATTTTGGTAATAAAAATTCGAATGTAGATTAATATTTTTGTATGTAATTTCACGAGGATACCGTTTTAATTTAAAATGTGATTTCACCAACAAAGAAGCTCTAATTCGCGGTTGACTGCCCCTGTACGTCTGCACCAATTAAGTTAAATTAAATATATACGAAGAATTTAGAAACTGGTTAGCTCCCCCAAGCGCATCACAGTAATTGGCTATAGCTCGCGTTAAAAATACAAGACACACTAACACTCCAAACTTTTTTTTATGGAGCTACAGCTCAGATTGCCTTTTTTCATAGAGACGCTGAAATAATTCAAAATTATTTAGGTGGAAAGCCTTAGTAACTGCTTTATATAGTCAGGGAGACTGACCGATTTTTATTATCACTAAATTCAAATAAAAACAATAACAGAAGGAAAAAGGGGAAGAGGAAGGTTGAGAAGAAGATACAAAGATCAAGAAAAAGGGGAAGAAGAAGGTTGAGAAGAAAATACATAGGTCAAGTAAAAGAGAAAAGAAGTGTCATTTGGTTGTTGTAGTTGACGAATACAAAAAGCTTTGTATTGATAAGTATAGCAGAGATATATACGAGTATCTTCGCCACCCGTTTTCTGACCGCATATTGTTAGATGGCATAACAGTAACAACAAGCAATTCAATATTATCAATCAATCAATATTAAATATTACCATAAAAATAAGTTCAGTTTAATTTATGGTATTAAGGACAATTTAATAGTTTATTCAATTGTGGTATCTTTGCCTTATTTGGTAATATAATTATAAGAGACTATGATTACAATTTTGAATTAATTTACTTTTTAACCGACTTCAAAAAATATTCTCAAAGTAAAATCCATATTTTATATATATTAAATCGTAAAGTAGAATCCAATCGGACTAAATAACACTTGCAAATATTCATTATTTTATACTTTTTAGCGCCATAAGGCATCCGTGATGATATGTATTTTTTTTTTTTTTTTTTTTTTTATTGGAGCACGACATGTGACTTTGTATCTACCTGGTGGTGAGCAGACCTACAAAGTCCATGAATGGGGTCAATCAATAATTGTTCTTAAACAATATTGATCGCTCCCACTATGCTGGCTAAATGATGCGATTACGAAATAGGGGGCAATGACGAATTGCATTACGAGTATATACTCGCTGCCTTATCGTCAATTCAACCACCCATTTCGTAACCGCACCCTAAAAGGAGACTACCACCTCGACAAGAAATCGATGCAGTAGTCTCTAGAAAACCGGTGAACCCAGAGACTAAAACCGAAACATGACTAGGTCACTTGACGGTTTCTGCATCTATATGGGTGGTGGTAACTAGACCGGTCGGTATGTATGTATGTATTTATGTTTTTTAAAGTCGGTACATATTTTTTATTAAAAAGTTTTAAGTGAATATATACATCTGCTATCTGTCTGACTTAGCAACAGCGACACTTAAAATTTACAATTAAATCTGAAGATAAATTTTCTTCATATCATTATTGTTGTAAGTTTTTTACTTAATCTAAAGAAAGGCAATCCTTATGAAATAGAATTCTTCGCAATAATATCGTGTTGGACGATGTCGGGGCAGGTGACAATAGTCGTCTTTCATTTCCGTTTAGAGAAACCTATTTCAAGCTTTCATATTGAACAATTGAAATTGTGGATTTTACAATTTTATTCTTGTATTTTCAAAATTGTTAACTGGTTTGTACAAAATACCCACCAATTAGGGTAGCAAAAGATTTGACAGATTTTATTATTTTTATTTGGTTTATTATCAAAATATGGAGGCAAATTAATTTGTCTTAACCCCACTCAAAAATCCAGACCTCTAGGGGGACACCGGTAAAAAAAAAACGAGATATGTAAAACGCTTTTATTAGATCTGGTATAGTATCGAATATATTAAAATGTGTCTATAAAGTATTAAAATGTGTCTCTGCCTATAAAATATTGGTGGAGAATGTAGAGACACATTTCTTTTAATTTTAACTAACGTAAAATGTGTCTATAAAGTATTAGTGGAGAATGTGGAGACACACTTTATTTTGCTTTTAACTACCGAGAGTCGTTAGTATGTTAAAAGATAAATTTTAAAAACCGTTAAAACATAATACAAAATTAAAAAATGATCTTACAGGCGTCCTAAGATAATTTTTCTATATTGTAGTATATATTGTGGGTTCGATTCCCACCCATGGCAAAAAAATATTAGTACGTTTTTCTCATTGACGTATGGTTTTTCTGTACAGTTTGTCATAGCCTGGGTGTTTATAAAATATAATATGTATTATATCATTGTTTCCGGTACACATAGTACAAGTCTAGAGCTTAGTTTGTGACCAGAGCAATAAGTGTAAATTGTCCTACATATTATTATTATATTATATGTTATCGCGTCAGTAAAAAGACCAAGAAAACATAGCCTTAAACTACCTAGCTCTTTATATTATTATATCAGAGTAATTTTTACTTTTTTTATAGTCACTATTCATTAGTAAAGTTTGCGTAGGGTAAGCTACATAATACACCCTCGTCTAGTCCCCTAGTACTCAATATTATTAGCTCATACTTTATTAAGGCATTAATAGTTTATTTTAATAGGCAATATATTTTTGCTTGGACAAGCCAGAATAATTATGTAGAGTTAGGTATTTCCTATCAATTGTAATTTCTTTTAAACTTAGAACACAATATATTTCAAAAATTTTTCCAAAAATAAATAATCTAGAAAGGCAATTAGATAAAATGAATGATTGTAACTGACCTAAAAAATATATCATCACAGTAACAAATTTAAAAAAAGAACAATAACATGAGATTTCAAATATTGCATTCTACCTGTACAAACGTTGCATTTTTCTTGGTTTATTTTATAGCTGAGTTGGTCCGTTGGAACATATGCAAGCCTTTGTGGGGAGGTAACAGACAGTCGTCGTGGTCGGTACGGATGTTACCTTCTGTCACAGAAATGGAGTCAGGATAGAAGCGTGAAGAGTTGACACCACGACGTGCGAGGTTATACTACGACACATACTTGAATATCAGGAATTTTACTGGGGTCAGTGGAATCTACTTTAATATTCTATTTGCAAAAGACTTTATGTTCAGTCAGTCCCGCTCTTGCTTTGATTCCAGTACGGAGTGTAGGGATTGCCCGGAACTTAAATTAATAGAGACGAGGGATTCAGTGAGACAAGTCACTAAAAATATTTAGGATGATTAATAAATTGGAATATAAGAAAAACGTTGTCTATTTCTTACTTATCCCGGCAAATATTCTTTAGGAATAACAGGTGTGTGAATTAAAAATCTTGTTGTTAATATTATTTACAGTACAGTTTTTCCTTTTACCAACGAGTTGCCTGCCCGTCAACGCGATACAAGAAATCAAGTTTACAATTAATTCTATACAACTACTAGGCTTGCACTATGTGTACCAGAAACAACGATATAATACATATTATATTTTATACACATCTAGACCATGACAAATTGTACAGAAAAAACGTACTAATATTTTTTTTCGTAATTTCTTACATAATTTATTATTAAAAAAGCTGGCGTCAAGAAGGGACCCTGGGCTTAAGACGATACACTTTGCATGTCTATCTACTGATCTACATATGATGGTCTGCGGATAACCTTCCGCCGTCGGGTCCCGGGCCGGGGCCGGCTCCCGAGCGCCGCTCCAATGGAATCTCCAAGCGTTCCGGGTCATTACGTAAACACTATAGGATAATAAATCTAAGTATGCGCCTTGCTGGCTGGATACGCTCTCAAATAATATTTATAGAGAACATAGAGCCCACAATTACTTCCTTAGTTATTTTTGTACATATGACATGTGATGCTCTACCATGAGGTTTTGTTCAACAATCTTTTACTTACTGTTAGGTGCGATGTCCTGGATAAGGAATAATAACTTAGTCAATGCTACTTTGTCGCATTTATTCCTTATCCAGCGGAGTGATTACGCGCACAACGCTAATCTAAACTTTAATCAATATGACGTAATTCTGACGTAATGCAAACATGGTGAGATAAAAAATTACAGACAAATATATTTAAGCGATTAGTATATGTGATCGCCGAGTTGATTAGACTGTAAACTTTAAAAAAAACACTTAGTTCATGTGTTTAAACCCGGGTTTAGTACCGCCCGAAATACAATTTTCGTTTTTACCAATATTCATCGACATTGCTGGGTGAAGAATCCTTGGCAGACAGACGGGCAGAAATATTTACACATTTATAATATTAGTATAGTTATGGATGATATGATTATATAATAATATTATATTATGATATTATTATAATTTAATATAATTATATTATTATTATTATTATGGATGATATGACTGTAGCATTAGTCTGCTATGCCTCCGTAATCAAAACACTTCTTAAAATCTATTTATTAAATCATATCCTAATTTATTAATTTAGAACGTGAAGTAAATATTTTTTGCTGTATTTTTGTTTGCATTTATAAATTAAATTATAAAAATTAACAATAGCATCAAGTGTTTTATAATTGCATGAGGAAAAGTTTAGAATATGCATGAGTCAGTTCGCAAACTGAGTCAGATTGGAAACCCAGTCATAATTATTTTTAAATAAATAAATGAGTTGTTCTGCGCCTAAGCATCGCCACTGAAGAAGATTCCATTCAGCTTGTGTGAAACAATAACAATATATGTAGTAGGTACATTTTTTACATATTGCACTGGTCGCAAACTAAGATTTAGACTTGTACTATATTATATCACACAAATAAATATACTAATACATACTATATTTTATATAACACACAGACCATGAAAACCTTTACAGAAGAAAGTACCAATATTCTTTTGCTATGAGTGGGAATCGAACCCACGACCTCCGGAGACAACACCAAAGGCGCTACAACAAGACCACGGAAGCGGTCTCAAAAAAAAAATAGTGCAGAGGATAATGGATCAAACTTTAGATATATATATACTTTGTTCTTTTTAGGTACTGTAATAATAATAAAAAAGACCATGGCATTATTAATGCGCGACTAAACAAAACTATTTTTGAAATGTCTAAATAAATTAATGATGTGCATTTAATTGAAGTGTTTCATAAAAAATAAAAGTTAATATCCACCTTAGTTATATTAAACTACGATCAGGTTATAATGAAACCCATAAAAAACTAACCATAAATAGTTATGGCACGACTGACGTATCAATAGACACAATTTAATAGAAAACCAAATCAGGAATCAGTAATTTGAAATTTTGACGAGAGTGACCTTCTACGATAAGAAGGATTTGATTGAAGATTGTCGTGACATTACAATGGAAAAGGTTCCCATATAGGGAATACACTTTTTTTCTTTACAGGTAACACGAAGAAAAAAATCAATCAATACTTGTTAAACGAGACTTATAATAAAATAAGGTTTGAGAGGATCAACCGCATAACGAAGTTTATTATATTATTATATATATATATCTTCACGGGTGCCTTACGGCGCCCGAGACCGTCTAGACGGCCCCAGGGTACCCAGCGGAAGGGTTTTAATCCCACCTCGTCGTAGCCGATGGTATGAGTCTACACCGAACAAGTGGCTAGCTCGTCGCGATGTTTTGAATAGACTCAATAACCTATCTATAAACAGTTTCACAAGTTGGTATAGTGAAACCGGGACCGACAGCTTAACGTGCTCTCCGAGGCACGTTGTTGTTGTCCTATAGTGGTGTTGTCAAACAAATGTACATACATTTTTTAATTAAAAACTCATTGGTACACACCGGGATTCGAACCAGGGACCTAAGTGTTTTTAAGTCCAAGGTCTAACCAACTAGGCCACCACGTATATATTATTAATATAATAAAAATACCAATTTCAAAACGCAGTATTTGCGCGCTTAAGAAAATTTCATCGGTGAAAAGTGCAGCCTGCTGTAATTTCCTCCCTGCTTTAGTCAATTGGCCGTTTCGTAATCAAAAGAAGACTATTACCTGGATAAGAAATGGATGCAGGAGGCTCCTAAAAACCGGTGAAACCACAGATTAAAACCAAAACAAGACTAGGTGACTTGACGGTTTATACATCTGTATTAGGATAATTATTTTAATGTTACTGATTGAAAGATTTGGCTGTTGGAGAATGTTTAACGGAATTAAATCTACCTTTGCACCCATTATATGCAATAAAGGTTGAAAAATCTAAATAAAACTGCAAATCACTCATTATAACTTATAAATATTATACTAAAACTTTTTAAAACTATAATCATTAACTCTGAATTAAGCTATAGACAACGAATAAATAGCGTGGAGCTTTAAGCTCAAACAAACTTCACAGACCCGAACGCTGATCCGTTTTCTCTAATAAACTTTTAGAAGCAAAACTTTTCTTTTGATTTTATAGGTAATTTGAAACCAAAATGGATTGGTTATTATGTAATGGATGTAACAGGAGACTGTTTGAGAATTTAAACGAGTATTATAAATTATAAAGTTTGACGGATGTTGACAAGTTGTTATGTACTTTGTTGTTTGAACGTCGCCGATCAGGGTTAATATTTCGCTTCAATTCGATAACTATTAAATACAGCTAAACAACTAGACTTGATTAGTAGATGTACCCAGAGATATACTATTAGCTTTTGTCTTTAAAAAAACTTATACCAAAATGATTTATTCATTGCATGATACGTCGATATATCTGATAGTCGATAAAAAGAAGTTTATGAATGAATATTTGTTCATACAATCGATAAATATGATGGCAACTTCGACGAAATCATCAAGATATAATAAAATAAATAATAACTTGTCATCTGGGCCTTATTCTGCTATACCATCTATACTTACTATATTATAAAGTGAAATCAGGAGTTAAAATAGTTGTTAGGTGTATCATGTTCTTCAAAGTATTAGAAAATATTTAAAAAAAAGTTGAATGAAATCGGTTAAGACGTTCTCAAGTTATATAGCCAAGGAATATATATATATATAGCTAATGTCAATTTTCGCAATCAAAACTAACCTGGAAAATTATGAAATATACTTCTTAGCTATATTTATATAATTTTCTTAGCTGTATAGTCCCAACTGTTTGTTTACATTCACCGACTTTACTACAATCTCCTTTTTCTTCTCCCTCCCCACACTGCAATGCCGCATTAATAACAGGTGCGTCTAACCCCGTTCGCACAATCTATTTTCGATGTCTTATAACTGTGCAGAGAAACGCTCGCACCCGTGCGTTCTAAATATTCATACCATATGCCAGATATTCAGATTTGTTTTGGCGTCATATGCTCGACATGTTGCCGCTAAATAAGCGCGGTCTCCGCTATGGTTCGTTGTCACAAGTTTCATTAGCCGTCTGGGAACACTTGCTAGGTGTATCATGCTGTTGGAATTGTTGCGGAATTTCTGCAGGAACCTGAGCAGTTTGTAGATAAAACCCGCAGAAGGGAGTTATGAAGGTAAAGGAATACTTAACAATTGGGTTACTTAATTTGTTTTTTAATTATTCAGATATTAATTAGGTTAGAATAATAGTTCATAAGAACTCAATTTTAGTTAAAATGGAGGACTCATGTTACTTGAATGGTGAAATTAGACAGATTTTTTCGTGACATTATTTTGGGAGTGTTTTGTATAAATGTAACTATCTATTTATTATACATTGATGCAGAACGAAGAAATGAGAAAAACCTTCGTTTTAACTAAATTGATAGTTAAAACGAGGGTTTATAATTAAATAATATTTATGAATAAATATGCCAGTTACTATAATATCTTAATTGTATAGTTAAATAATCAGCTCATTTTCCTAAAACCGCACTGAAAGGCCATACTCTACTGAAGCTAAGAAGTCTGCTGAAACTAAGGACTTACGGCAAAATAATTTATAACGAACACAAACTACTGCACAACTTCGAGTGGCCGAACAAGTGAGGTCGGCGTGTTATAGTTATAAGATCGTACAATACAATACATTGGCTTCATTCTCCAACTTCGGAATATGTTATAATTTCCTCGAATTCGCCGACAGGAAGACAAACAGTGTGACTTGCATGTAACACAAAGCACCACTCAGAGGCCTCGCCGTGTAGGGACACATTTGTTGAGGCTCCGGGGCGACAGGGGGCGAGAGGGCAGAGGCTTTCCGACTGCCGCTCTATTATTTACTACTCGGAAAACTGCTTTTCATATCAGGAGCAGCGCGCCGCAGCGGGATGCACGAGGATGGCGGCCCCGCACGCTAATGCACTTACTCCATGAATGACAATCGTGATATTGTTCCGCGTTTGGATTCAACCTCTCTGTGTGTAAATGACAATCCGCTCCCAAGTGCTCATCGGCGACTGTTTAAGCTCTTAGACTATTTGTGCACTTAATAAGCCAGGAAATGGATGCGCTAACTTAAAATGTCTAAAGTTTCAGTGATATTAAAGTTTTACTTTAAAAAAATAACGTAAATATTAGTTACGGTATCAAAATTATATAGTCTCTTTATTAAAAAATCTATTAACTTTAAAAAAAAAATACTAAAGTTTGAATTACGATTTAAAAAAAAAAAAATTTTGTTGTCATTTTTAAATTTTACAGATATTTATAAATAAATTATGTAATCGAGTAAGAAAATCTACACCTCCATGTTCTATTTATTCATAAAAAAAATTAATTATCACCAAAAACAACATTTACATATTTTTCGATGTTCGATTTCGTGAATCCATTTCCTGCGCACTTAATTTGAATATTAGACAATCAATAATACCGCATAAGGAATGGCAACTGGCAACTTAGCATGTTCATTGGAGTGTCAAATTTAGAAGTGGCAAGGACGCGGTGCAGCGAGTCGAGAAGCGAGGTCGGAGGTGGTCGGAGTTGGATCAGAACGGGTGAATCAGCCCGAGGTGACGTAAGTGCTGGGGAAGTAGCCACTTGCGTCTACCTACGTGCCTCCTCCGAGATGTCCGCGAGGTTACGCATCTGACACGCGGCTCTTGATTTGAACATATTGCTGTGATCCGGCTCATTTAGCTAATAGTTTGTCTCCGCTACAAGCACGTCTAAAATAACTAGACATGTTAAATGTGAGCCGTTGCTTGTGATATTAACTGGCGCTAAATATTTAACTGATCATTCTAGTAGTTGCATTTAACTATATACAATCAGAACATTTTTTTAAAATCAGGATTCAAAGAAGTTTGACCATTGTGATTATTTATTGCATAATCAGCAACAGACCAATAATTAAAAGTAATCTAATTGAAAGAAGCGTTAGAAAATGTTATACTTTCCTAGATGTACTTCCGAAAGAAACAATACAGAAGGAATTTGAAAGGCTGTACTTTGGGCTAATATGAGGTTCTACTAACATCATCGAACAACTTTTCCCAAGGAACCATGTGTCGCAAATGTAAAAAAAAAATACTGGATGGAGAAGTATTTTTTTTTAGATTTGATTAGTAGAAAACCTCATATTAGCCCCTAAGTACAACTTTTCAAAGTCACCATGTATATTTAATTTATACACTTTAACCCCAGTGCTCGGACACCACGTTTTGTATGGGGCCAGTATTTCAGCGTCACCAAGGTAATGTTTATATAAGTATCATACAGAAAAATATAAAACGAACAAAATTTAGTATTTTTTATTATTATTATAACTAGAAAATGATATCTTGATTTACATAGCTAAGATTGATTTTAACAGCTTAAGATTTACCTACACGTATGAATCTCTAGGTTGTTGGTAGTTTGTAAATCATTCCACATTTTTGAGGAACGAGTTACGACAGATGTATGTTCGCCAAAACGCTTGGCAAGACATCTGCCAGATACACACACACATACCTATATACAAGCATGTGTTTTTCAACCAATGCAAGTTCTTATAAATACAAAAGGGGAAGGATGTTGAAAAGCAATTCTGTAATTTGCCTTCCGTTGACTGCATGACTTATCACAATGCATGCCTATAGAAATTAGGGACGAGTAAAATGCCTTGTAATGAATTCCAACTAACTTTTAAGGTACTAAACACGGTTCAGATTATACATATAATAATAAAAATGGCGCAGGTGACTAAAATCATGATGATAAACAAAATGACGTAAGTGAAAATAATCGAACTAACAAAACGTGTCTTAACTTAATTAAAACAATAAACGCGTTCTACTTGGTTAAACCTATTGTTTTTTTTTCTATACCAAAATAGGATGATATGCACATTGATAAATAAACAAAAACTCGTGCAATTATTGTAAATTTAAATTGCACTTGTTCTTCTGACTTTAAATTGTTTATTACACCAAAATACTTATTTTATGTTTTACTGGATTAGCAGTTTAATACTAATAAATTGTCTCTGGTCATCAGCTACCAAGTATTTACACGACCTACCTATCATAATTAAATTGGCCCCAAGTATTATAAAACTGGGTTCGAAAATTTGAGAGTATTTAATTTTGTATTTCTGCCTACATAAGCAGCCAAGACAAATATTATCAAAAACTAAGCCTTGCTGCGACAAATTTGCATTAAGATAACTGCTGTCTAGTAGTACACATAGATATGCCTGTGTGCGATCATCATATGTAGTGCGATGATTTTGTTATGAGATAGATAATTAACGAACAGCGAACAAGTGACGTCATGCGCCTAATTTGATTACGCAGTCGTCGGGCAAGGTCATAGATGTTAGCACAAAACTCAGAGAACAAAGAACGACTCATACTATGTGTATGGCGAATAAATAATCTATCACATTAACACTGAAACTGTTTATATTTAACAGCCTGGCGATAAATTTAATATACTTAACTGTTTTAGTTTTTATTTTTCAAACTTTTAAGAAATTAGCAGCTTCACCTACTATAAAGGAGTTTATATACTCGTAGCTATAATAATACCAAGAAAACATTTTACCGCGATAAAAACGTGTGGCACTAGAGGTAACCTTACCTTTGTATCGATTTTCATCCAAATCGGTTAGACCATTTTAACGTGATCAAACGTTTGAGCATCTAAACGTTTACATTTACAATAGTACTATTCTACTAGTGTGTGTAGAAGTCCGAATAATAATGTTTAAAGTTATAATAAACCTAACGTAACAAAACCCTGTAACCTGACCAAAGAACATATGTAAAATAAAAATAAAATCACGTAGTATTTTTTGCGTGTTGTCATTATAAATTATTATTAAAATATAGTGGATCTACCTTGAAAACACTTGATTTCATGACGCGACGAGACGTTTCGCCCTTGGTCGTCGTCCTAAATTTATAATAATTACGTCTATCGAATAAGCGGTTCGAGTAATAAGCACAAATTAATAAGACAGAGAAATCCCTTAGTCTGTAGTATTTTTTAATTAAGAATTAGAAATAGAATAGCCACCCTAGCAATTTTAAGAATTCCAAATAGAATACCCACCGTAGCAAATACTACAAATTAAGTCTTTTATAGTTCTTAATAAGTTTTGTTTATTTGATTTATAAGCCTGTAAATAATTTAACTTTAAAATTTCAACAAATGTTAATGGCATGAAAATAATTTTGAACAAATTCAATTTGTAACATAGTGACAGCCGCTAATAAATATTCATTGAGTTAATTACAAGTCTAAAGGTTAATACAAGAATATTTAGATGAGTTTATTTATTTGTTTATCGTCATGCCAAGTCCCATCCAGGGAATACTTTAGTAAACATTTGCTACTTTTTACAATATAACTACGACCTAATTTTTTCTTATATATTAAAATATATGAGAAAAAAATCTTTAGATTTTTTTTCTCCGCACCTCCTGAAAAGTTACATGTTTAAGAATGATTTTGAGAAAAAAGAAAAACAAGATTTAATATATGGCATAGAAGCCATCAATTTAATGATAAGAATAGTCTTTTAGATCCACCATTTTCAAGCAACATATAGATAGATCCACACATATATCAATCACCGCGCTTAATTATTTTTCTAGACTCATATAATAACCGTGTCGTTCTATGTCAGAAGGTCGTCAATTTTCCTATAAAACTTCTCCTTGTTGAAAACTAAAAAAAAACGCGTTGTTGGTTTGAAATTGAAACTGTACAATAATTTAAAATATTTCTCTAAAAATATAGTTAACTATAACAATTAGAAGAAAAATACAATATAAATACCCACTAATAAAATAAATCTTTCTAAATTCTTTGCATCATTACGAAATATACAATACCTCACCTATGCATGAAATACAAATTAGTATCACCTACATTCAGTTTGTAACATTTGCTTGAGTGCACCGTAGTGCAGCACCAAACACCTAAACTTCAATCAATATCATCTCAACACATAATATACAATATTACAATCAGGTAACTAATACAGAAATAGGCATATGCCAAGTTATTCCCAGACGTATTATCTGATCTCTTGGTTATTCAGAAACGTTGCTCAGAACTGTAAGGCGAGGTATGCTCGTCAGTGAAATTACGTATTTGTATATACTTCCCTATGTTTTATCTCAGAGTTCAAGTTCGGTTTCTGATGAGAGTAAGCAGCGAGGACTACCAAAAGACGCACGGAAACAAAATGTCGTAAGTCACAGTGCGTTTTATTAATTTAAGAAAAACTACATAAAAAATGTAAAAATATGAATTACCAATTTTCTTTTTATACACTTATATAAAAAAAAATATGTTAAACATTTATAGTAATGTCATAAAATCCGAAAAAAAAAATTCAGAGCTATTTTCACGATTTATTTTATACATACATACATATCATCACGGGTGCCTTACGGCGCCCGAGACCGCCTAGACGGCCCCAGGGTACCCAGCGGAGGGGTTTTGATCCCACCTCGTCGTAGCCGATGGTATGAGTCTACACCGAACAAGTGGCTAGCTCGTCGCG
The DNA here is from genome assembly GCA_947458855.1 of Monopis laevigella. NCBI lineage: Eukaryota > Metazoa > Arthropoda > Insecta > Lepidoptera > Tineidae > Monopis > Monopis laevigella. The sequence goes on along the minus strand of OX381583.1, from coordinate 21,226,267 downwards.
ATGTTTTGAATAGACTCAATAACCCATCTATAAACAGTTTCACAAGTTAGTATAGTGAAACCGGGACCGACAGCTTAACGTGCTCTCCGAGGCACTATAGTGGTGTTGTGAAACAAATGTACATATTTTTTTTAATTAAAAACTCAATGGTACACACCCGGATTCGAACCACGGACCTAAGTGTTTTTAAGTCCAAGGTCTAACCAACTCGGCCACCACGTATATCATTATTTTTATCGAACAAAATATTTTATTTTACGTTTCTGACTTAACAGTTATATCACTAATATCCTTTATTTTTAATATTTTTTTAAATCGAAACTATCAACTCACCTCACCTTAATACCTTCATCTTGAATACTACAATCAGTGAAAGATATTATAAATACGAAAGCGGAATAAATGCATGCAGTCAGTCAAAAGTTACAACTTCTTAACCTCGATTATAAGATCAAATGTTATTTTCATCTCAATATTTAGGTTTCTAAAAAAAAATATTTTGTAAATATTTTTTTTTCACACACCGTAAGCGGTAAAATATGTTGAACGCTTAACTATATTTAAGATCTAAATATGTGATTTTGAAGATATTTAAATTTATATGCATACCTAAATCAAAAGATAAAGTGCTATTAAATATAAACATAAAGAGTTTTTTTTAAAATTTATTATATACACCTGTACACACCATGTTTTTTAGTTCATGGAAAAAAAAATCATTTTTAGATACGTTTCAAAATAAAGAGTTTTTAATATGTTCTACAACTCATTTCGTATTGTTTCGTATTGTAAACCCATAGCTAATTTTTAATTTATAGCTAAAACTATATTTAACCGAAATATACTTTAAACAAATAAGATATTACACTTAAAATGTAAATCTCTCTCTCTCTTTCAATAAAAAAATAAAAAAAAACTAAAATTTTAATTGAAATAACCCAAGAAGATTTCCGTTAAAAATTCTCACAATTCCTCAACTTTAGCGTTCCCTTTGGTACGTCATTTGAATTATAAAGTGTAAAGTGAGTGCACACTCAAGACTGCACTGAAGATGCCTTGACTACATGCAAATAAGGCCATAACTTAAACGCACCTAAACTAGAACGGCTTAAGGAACGCTGCACCCGGACACAAAGGTCGTAGGTCAAATAAGGGTGACCATTGACCGATGACCGAAACTTATAGTAATTTAATCTACAAGATCAATATATATTTAAATATTTTAATAGTTAGTATTATTTCTTGCAGTAACTTTTTTGTTTCTTGTCATTATAATAGCTTTAAATTATCTGACAGTGAAAGATAAGTCAATAAAAAATGATTTTTAAAAGCCACCGAAATAGTTTATTATTATTATAGTACTTTCTTAACTGAAACTTCTTCAACAGTAAAATAACGAACTACCAGGAGAGCAGAACCAGCAAGTGAATAAAATAAATTAACAAGACACTCTTTATAAACAGTAAAGATAACCGTTGGTCTGTTGTTCTCAAAACATGAAATTAATTTATTCTTCACATTATATTACCATTTCTACCAGTACTAAATGATAATCGAAGAGCAAATTATGAATGCGTATTAACGGTCAAGTCGTAGTTCAAAGATTAGGGCAACCCTTTGTGACGTGAACTGGAGAACTTGGGACTAATGCGCATTACATGGTCGGCGTGCGGTGCAGGGGGCTCCGAGACGGCCTGTCTATAACCAGCATTATTAAAATTATCTTTCATTTTTTAATTAAGAGTAAAACCGTAAATTTATAAATAAATAGACGGTTTATTTTAAACAAATTATATTTTAGGGAAAATATTATCATACCTACATCGATTTTTTTAATTTTTATTATTCAGAAAGACACAAATATAGTAATAATTTGGAAATCCAATTAAAATGTTTAAATCACATTTTTTTTTTTTAAATCTTCGATTTTTTGCTTGAATTTTCAGGTTTATCGCAAGGTCGTACGTGGAGGTAGATATTTACCCACTTTACTAGCTATTGGATATTCTTATTTATTTATATTCGCGACATACATTAAGTATGCTACTCAAATTCAATCAAGTATGTTTTGTCTCTTTTCACCAAATGACAAATAAAGAGACAGACTTTAGTTAATTCAATATTGTATGTGATATCGATCCATATAGTCCTTTTGCTTTACATTCTCATGTCAGCTATATATAACTTTTAGTTTATACTACCTTTACATCATAAAGTAAATTTTGTCTAGCCCCTAACTTTCCTAAAAATCTTTATGCCATGTTTTTATTATTATTATTATTGGAGCACGGCATGTGATAGGTAAGCAGACCTATGATGCCAATGAATGGACTCGATGATGATCTATGAAATTCTGTCACTTTTATTTTCTACCCTAACACGTTTTAACGGCAGATATTCTGGGCCAACTTACTGCTAAGAAATAAGGTTCAAAATCGTAAACCAAGGAGACTACTGCGGCAAATATTTCAATATTAATTTGATAAAAAAATATTTGAAGCCATTAAAATAAAATATAATGCCACAATTTTTTAGTAATGATGTGACGTAGTGGTCAAGATTTAAGAAGTGGACTTTGGGTAATTAGGTAAGAGGTACTAATTTTAGTTTTTTTTTCCATGTAGCGAAGTAATATTAATTACGTTTTGAGTACCACACAACATACATACATATCATCACGGGTGCCTTACGGCGCCCGAGACCGCCTAGACGGCCCCAGCGTACCCAGCGGAGGGGTTTTAATCCCACCTCGTCGTAGCCGATGGTATGAGTCTACACCGAACAAGTGGCTAGCTCGTCGCCATGTTTTGAATAGACTAAATAACCCATCTATAAACAGCTTCACAAGTTGGTATATGAAACCGGGACCGACAGCTTAACGTGATCTCCAAGGCACTATCGTGGTGTTGTCAAACAAATGTACATACATTTTTTTAATAAAAACTTATTGGTACACACCGGGATTCGCACCAGGGACCTAAGTGTTTTTAAGTCCAAGGTGTAACCAACTCGTGGCCACCACGTAAATCTACCACACAAATACCAATAAAATGGTCTTGTATCATTTTCACAGTTAAAACTTAACAAAAATATCAGTAAAACTGGAATATATAACACGTATAAGATATAAAGGTCAGTATTTTCGTCGCAACCGGTTCGGGGGCCGTGGCGTGTGGCGCCGCTAATGGATATTGATGACTTCGAACTCAGCTAATTACAGCACAACCCTCGCCGGACGTGTCGGATACTGGCGTACGAAGCCGCGACCACTCGCATCAATCTCGCCCTATCTCGCTCCGACACTCCATGTTAAAAAGGCGGTTTTACGCGCTAAAATTAAAGTTGGTTAATTATTCTAAAAATTAAAATATACCAACTTCAAATTTTAAAATGACATAAAGCTTAAATTGTATTAGGAACGATCTGTTAGGCTCAGCTTACGTTTCACCCGCTGTTAAATAAAAGAAATATGGGATCAAAAATAAAATATAGCCCAAGTTACTCTGTAATAGTAGATCCTTCTAAATTATTTTATAGTATAGACTAGTTTCGGCCCGCGTCTTTGTCCGCCTGGAATTTTGAATTATAATCCATACTAATTGTATACAGACTGGTTATATTTATCTCCTGGTAATTTGAATTGATCATTTTACTGGGATATAAAGGAGCCTACATGGCATCAACGGCGATGAAAGTTAAAATTTGACACATTTTGTATGGGAAATATGTCAAATTTTAATTTTGACGTGCAGTTGATATATAATCCATTTTGTAGAATTTTGTTTACAAAATTTCATACAAATCAGGGTTAGAGGTTTTGGAGAGAAACAAAAATCTAAACTTCACGTTTATAATTATTAATCTATACTAATATTTTAAAGCTGAAGAGTTTGTTTTGGTTGAACGCGCTAATCTCAGAAACTACTGGTTCGAATTGTAAAATTATTTTAATGTTATAGAATGTATCGTTGAATGCTATAGGCTACATACCATCACGCTACGCCCAATAGGAGCGGAGCAACAATGAAAAGTGTTGCAAAAACGGGGAAAAAATATTCCTTTTGAGATCGTACGCTCCGTAAACGGTTAAAGTTACGCAGACTAAATTGCGCGGGTCAGCTAGTTAGTAAATCAACTTTTATTTGTACAACCAAACTAAAGATTTAGTGCGGCCAGACACAGCTTTAATCGCGATAACACCAGAGCCGTAATAAATAAAGATGTAGGGATCGGTTGACGCAGAACCGCGTCCAAACAATAACAGAATCGAGTTAGAAGCGCTGGGCGGTATCAATCACCGTGGGCGGGCGACGACACTGGACTTCAATTAGACGGGCGGCTCGTGTGATTGCTCGCTCCTCTATACGCAAAGGGTTACTTGACCCACTTATTAAGCTCGTCGCCTGCGCCCTCGTTATCCGGAAGTTGGAAAATTAAGTAGCTCCCAAATTAATATAAACGGATATCCAAACATGTTACAGGCACTTAATCATATTTCATGATTATTTACATTTATGAGGTTAATAACGGTCAGTACTTTAAAGTTTTAGGGGTATCTAAATGAAATCTGTTATTATAACAGTTTTAAGGGATCGTACATATAAAATTAAATTATTTTCGGCCTAATATGTACAAGCATTTGCTCTTAAAGTAATTTTTGAAGTCTAAATAAAGAATTAGAAGAAATACGAAATGGCAGGAGAATCAGCACCTGAACCACCTGTACTACCAACTCTTACACCAGTACTGTTTAGGAATAAGTTATTACTTCATTTCGATTTAGACAAATAAAAACAAAATAAATGGCAAAGTTACCTCCATTTTTATCGATATTACCTATTACTTCAATATAGAGCAGAATATAAAGCCATGTTTTTTTATAAATTATGTTTATGTATAAGATCTAGTGATGGCTTAGCGTTTTTGTAAAATTCAAAATATTTTGGAAGTTGAAGGAAGGCAAAAAAACTGTATTTTCTCCAAAAAATCCGCGCGGCATTTTATTTTGTTTCTCACTCGCACGCCTGTAACAGGCATATTATATTTCACCTGTATTATTTACCTTTATACGCCCTCTTAATCTAAAATACATAGAGTATTTAATGAATAATAAAGTCGCTATTGCTCGATACATTTACAAAATTACTTGACTATCTTCTTGCAGTATCCTCTCTGACTGCTGCTGAAATTCTGATGTATTCATGCAATAGCCCTAGAACATTAAATAATTGACTATGAAGTCATGTAATACGATACAGTATTGAGCATTTAATGAGAACGTCACTAGTCCTCCATACATTTACACAGCTACCACAAAGCCTGTTTCAGGACACTCTTTTTTCAGCCACCTCTCTGTACGCAGCATAATACGAAAAGACATTGAGTATAGAATGAGAACGTCACTAGTCCCCGATACATTTACACAGTTACTTGACTCTCATCTTGCAGTCTCTTCTCTGACTGCTACTGTAATTCTGGTGTATTCACGCAATAGCTCTATAGCATTAAATAATTGACTTTGAAGTGACGTAATACGATACAGTATTGAGCATTGAATGAGAACGTCACTAGTCCCCGATACATTTACACAGTTACCACGAGCATGTTACACGACACTCGTCTTGCAGCCGACGACGGCACAGCCTCCACCGCAAATAGGTCGACAGATTAAATAACATTCGTTCGTGGACTATCAACACTACCACAGTTACGATTAAGTTTAGACAGAGATGTCTTGGGATCATAAGGATGATAAACCCTGTCGCCTTTTTTGATGGCATACTTTCAATGTGCTAAATTTTATAATTGGCATGCCAATACGAAACGTAGGATCAATTTTACAGGCATAAATAAGTCAACTATATATCCTTTTTATTATTTAATATGCATATTATTCATCTATAGTTCTGCGTCACCGTCTCCGTATCAAGATTACCGTACACAATTTTAACAAAATTGGTATCTGATGTAGTAATTTCACGGCTAAACGTGAAATTACCACATCAGCTAAGCAGGAGACTAACTTTTAATTTAACTTCCATCACGGGTGCTACACCTGGGCGGCCTCAGGACCCAGCAGATGGGATTTATCCTCGTCTGAACCGATGGTATCAGAACCTACACCGGACAAATGGCAATCTCGTCCCAGTTTACGTGTTTCACAAGTTGCTATAGTGAAACAGTGACCGACAGCCTACTGTGCTCTCCGAGGCACTATAGTAGTGTTGTTAAACAAATTACTATTCTACATTATTTCGGTTTTAAAATATATTTTGAGTTACAGCGTATGAGACTGAGCTATCAGAATTCTGGAAAACTAGAATGTCATGTGCCTGAACCATATGGGTAAGGTGTTAGGCAATACTGTTAATAACTGGTACAACGTGTACCAGAGTTTATAAAATAGGTAGGAGGAAGGTTTCCATAGCTTTGGTAGGCCCACCTCTTTAGTTACCATACGGATGCAAAAACCGTCAAATAACCTAGTCATGTTTCGGGTCTAAGTTGCACACTGCACGATTTTTGTCGAGGTATAAGTTATAAGTCTCCATTCAGGATGTGGTTACGAAACGGGCAGTTGACTTGATGACAAAGCAGCAAGAATTAGACTTGAATGCAAATTTGTAGGCATATTTAAATGTCATCATTTACTATATCAATGCTGTTGTACAACAATGTTTTGAACGACCTCATTCATGGACTAGGTATGCCTACAACAGGTAGATACAAAGTCACACGCAGTATTCCATTAATAATTAAAAAAATCCTTGCTAACTATTTTCCTTAGCGCTCGAATTCATTGAATAATACCTATAGCTAAGTTTCAAAACTTCGCGACTGTCAGAAACTGCATTATAGATATGGCGCTGTCCAACAATTTTATAAACTCAAAGTCCAAGTTTCTATATAAGTATATAAGTGCACAGCGATAATATTGTTGAGACCGCAATGAATATTACGAAATTGGGCACAGTTTGCAAAAGCCAGGCTACTGCAACTCAATTGGTTTGCCTATTATAACTTTTTGCCTGTTTTATTAAATTGTCGTATTCTGAGAAGAAAAGAGGATTTAGTTTTCTATTAATAAAAAAAAACTTATATCTTGGTGACCACCTATTTATTAACAACTTACATAAATATTATAGTAATAAAAAGAGTGGTGATGAATTGACATTTTAAATTTTAAACACAATAATTTAATTTAAATGCATAAAGCAAGTCACTATACCAACATTGTGAAACTGTTTATAGATAGGTTATTGAATCTTTACAAATACTGCGGAAGCTGGTATAGTAAAATCGAATAATTTTGGTTAAAATATAGTTTTTGTTACTGCATTGCGAATATGCTTCTGCCTCAATTTTACAATAATAAATGTGAAAAATCACGGGTGCCTTACTGCGCACGAGACCACACAAGACGGTCTCAGGTCCCCAGAGGTGGGATTTTATTCCTATGGTATTCTACACCAAACGAGTAGCCAGTTCGTCGCGATAATTGTACAAAATCAATAACATATCTATAAACCGTTTCACAAGTTGTTATAGTCATCAGTTTATATGCTTATAGAATAAATTATTACTTGTGTACGTTTATAATTGTCAATCATCATCACTCGTTTTAGTATATAGAAACCCTATTTTTTTTTATTTTAAATATGACATTTCAAGCAGTTTCCTTCCGGTCACAAACTAAGTTGTTTGTACTTTGTGTACCAGAAACTACTACAGAATTGGGAGGCTCTTTAGGCATTTGCTGAAAAATGCCTAAAATGAGTTAATTTGCATCATTTAGCTGGCATAGTGGGAGCAATCAATATTGTTAAACAATGTATTGATAAACCTCATTCGTGGACTTTGTAAATCTGCTTACCACAAAGTAGAAGTCACATGCCTTGCTCCAATAAAAAAATAAAATTAAGCTAGGTGTGTAAACCGTTTTTAAGGTGTTCTATTAATTCCAATTCAAACTCAACATTCCATTCAATTCTAACAATAATTTATCATCAACCCAATAAATTCCAAATTTAAACTAATACCGAATATCGGTTACAAGAACAAACAGTAATACCCAGTTCTCGGCTAACAATCGAACCAATTCTCCGAGGGCACAATCAAAGTTCTCTCTAAAGCAGTATCTGACATTAATAGACATCTATCGGATTGTTGATGGTGTCTAAGTGATAATTGATAGACCTAGACATCCAGACGCTTTGACACCCAAATCCTGTGACAACGACCTGTCTGCTGTAGCTGGGGCTTTCGATTGATAAGTAAGTACATTATGTACATTGACGTATTATGTGCAACGAATGTATTGATGTAAATAGCCGGAAAGGTAAATATATATACATAAACAACATCACGTCTGTATCCCTGTTAAGGGGTAAGCAGGGATAAATGTACCTATTCTGCTTCGCTCGATCTCTACATGAGGACATCTCTATATGTTATTATTATTGGAGCACAGGTTGTGACTTTGTATTTGCCTGATGGTAAGAAGACGGGACCGATCAATTGTTTAAGAGTATTGATCGCTTCCACTATGCAGCATGCTTAATACTGCGGTTAGGGAATGGCCGACGTCAAAGGCGGATCCAATACGAATCGAATCAAATTATTAATTTCATGTAAATCTTTACAGATATATATGAATACAAGTCTACTTAAATATCCTCGCCGTTTTATCATCAAAGGAACGGCCCGTTTTGTAATAGGACCCTGAAAGGAAACTACCAAAAAACACGGACCAAAACCGAAAAATAACTAGATCACTTGAAGGTTTTTGGATCTATATACGTTTGCATATTGAGTTATTGGTAAGCAAAATCTTGTCTATACAATAAAACATTGCGAACGGTATATATAGTATACAATATTATCAGAATCTTTTTAAAAAAACAAGTTTATACTAAAAAAAAAGAAAATAAGTGAGTATTAAAAATTTACCGTCCATTAATATAGAAAGTATTAAAAAATAAAATAAAACTTTATTGTTATTATATGAATAATGAAGCCGCGACACGATTTCATAAGAATTTTAAATCATTATCGTATTTGAGAACCGTTATATGATAGTGATTGTGACGAGCCAATACTAGATCTTTCAAAATGGACAGAGCCTCTTTTACAGCTGCTTTATTTTATTGTTTTTCATTGTATTGTTGTAACTTATATAACAATGCCCCTATACAGCAGCTAATATTAATCTATACTAATATAATAAAACTATTTCTAATAAATTTATAGGAATATTAAGTCCGCCTTTTTACAATAGAGTTTTTAAATAAATAAACCTGTAGAGTTAGATTTGTTTGAAGCTAATCTTTAGAACTACCCGCGGATTTGTTTTTTTTTGCATTTGAATTTGATAGCCAAATTCTTAAAGAAGTTAAATATTTTTTTTAAAAAATCATCGCGGGTACCTTACGCCCTCAGGGTATCCAGCGGAGGAGTTTTAATTCCACCTCGTCGTAGCCGATGGTACGAGTTTATCTACACAGAACAAATAACTAGCTCGTCGCGTAATTTAGATAGACTTAATAACATAATATTTATAAACAGTTTCACAAATTGGTATAGCGAAACCGATAGCTTAACGTGCTCTCCAACGCAATATAGTGTTATCATACAAATTTATACATAAATGTTTAAATTAAATTTTCATTGGTACACACCGGTGTTTGAACCAGGGAACTAAAAACTGTAGTGTTTTTAAGTCTGAGGTCTCACCAACGCGGCCACCACTCATACGTAGTTATATATAGACTATTTACGAGTATGCAAAAAGAGAAAAGTGAGAAAGAACGCCAAACAAAAGTTACGTATCAATCTGCTTTCTTTTAAATAAAACAGTATATAGGTGAAACATTAGAGTACTTATAACATATTAATTCATTGTAACTACTCAAATGATAAAAACCGAAAAAGTTCTGACCACACTGCCTTTAAATTATTTTTCTTTGTTAATTAAATACGTGATGCACAAAAGTATTTGTTAAAGCCAATTGCTGAAATAAATGAATGAATGCCTCCGTAGACTAGTGGTTGCGCCTTTGGCGTCGTATCCGGAGGTCACATAGTACTAGCCTAGAGCTTAGTTTGTGACCAGAGCAATATGTGTAAATTGTCCTATATATTATTTTTAATGAATTAGCTGAAACAAACACAGTGTGTTAGATGTGTTTCATATTAGGTAGAATATATAAATTGAAGCTATAAAATATGATTGCCAAATATATCGCCTCTCTTCTGTCACTGATGACGCCGCTCCAAAGAGAGGCGAAATATTTGGCAATAATATTTTATAGCTTCAATTTATATATTTTACCTAATATGAAATAAATGAGTGTTAGTATTTTTAGTTTATGGTGGCCAGCAAGGTACATTATAGATTGTCTAACTAACCGATACAAAGGTAGTTTTTTTTCTTCAATAAATAATACTTCGGGCACCGAGTAGACATAAGGGATACTGCATTCGTAATCGCGAAATCTGCGTTCTCCATACAAAATTAGCTTTCGCACTTCCAGTAATACTCGATTACTTTTGTAGCAGAATTAAAATAATATTTTTGTCGTATGTCTGTGTTGGTTGTTTTTTGTTTCTCGAAACCAGAAATATATAATATAAGTACTATATTTATTACCCACAACAGAAAGATTTTTAACATTAAAATATCAACATAAAAATAATAATTGAACTTCGACTAAACACCAAGTTGAAATATTGGGTACGTTTGTATAGTGACGCCCAGTCGACGACACATATTGCTCTGGCCACAAACTAAGTTCTAGGCTTGTACTATGTGAACCAGAAACAACAATATAAAACATATTATATTTTATGAACAGTCAGACCACGACAAACTGTACAGAAAAAATCACGCCATAGCGCAAAAGGCGCAATCACTAGTCCACGGAGGCGGTATTTACGCATCTAAACCTTTATATCGCTGACTATATCCACATAAAAATAATTTGAATACTTTCTGTATTTTATGACCAAATATTTACCTATTCCAAGTAGATAATTACATGACCTCGGCCGCAGATAAGGAAATTTTAGCGTTGGTCGACGATAACAATGGCTGATTACGAGTGAATGCGCTCCTAAATTAGCGAGATTTTTTCCAATCATCCGAGTGCACGATTCAATTTAAACTTGCCCGTTATTTTTTAGAGTTCCGTAAAACTTTTTTTAAAGGAACCCTTATGACACTTTGGGACCGCATCTAGTATCTAGAGAACTACTGGTCCGTTTTATTTACATTAAGTGCACAGGAAATGGATTCGCGAAGTTGAACGCCAAATGAATAAATATCTTTATGAAAAAAAAAAGTACACGGAGCATGTTGATTGTACTTACTTGACCCTAATTACATATATTATATACCTAAAAAATTATTTATTACGCACAACAAAAAAAAAATGCGTACCAACATTTACCAACATAAAAAAAATTAACGTCGACTAACAGTCAAGTTGTAATATTGGAAGTACGTTTGTATGGACGTCAAATCGACTACAGAGCCCTTAAAGTTAAAAAAAAAATATTATACACTTTGAATAAAAAAAAAATCCAAAGTTTGCAGTTAATTAAAAATAATAATAAATAAGTATTTCCCCAAATATGGAACGAAAAATAATATGTTCACTGAAAAGTAAGGTTTTTGAGAAATAAACGAAATCGAAAGTAGGAACCCTTCGTTTCAAACTTGTCAGGTTTTTTAATTACCATATCGATGGATTTTTAATAGCGGTTTTATGTAAACTTCAATCTTATTATAAAGTAGGTTAATGTAGCTCTTCTCTGAAATGCTATTTACTTTCATAATAGCGGTGGTTGGTTAGCGAGAGTCGGCGACTTCTCCTACGTTATTAACCTAACCTCAAACGCTAATGCAATCATGTCTATTACCAATTAACTTGTAGGTAAAACAGCATGGTACGTGGTGGCCGAGTTGGTTAGACCTTGGATTTAAAAACACTTAGGTCCCTGGTTCGAATCCCTGTGGGTGGGTACCAATGAGTGTTTAATTAAAAAAAAAAAGTACATTTGTTTGACAACACCACTATAGTGCCTCGGATAGCACGTTAAGCTGTCGGTCCCGGTTTCACGATACCAACTTGTGAAACTGTTTATAGATGGGTTTTTGAGTCTATTCAAAACATCGCGACGAGCTAGCCACTTGTTCGGTGTAGACTCATACAATCGGCTACGACCCTGGGGCCGTCAAGGCGGTCTCGGGCGCCATAAGGCACCCGTGATGATGCACATATATATTATTAAGTCATTTATTATTAAACCGCAGTACCTATGTAACTGTAATATGTAATAAAATTATTATTAAATCTTCAATCTTTGCAATATAATAAAGATATAATATAATAAATGTGAAAGGAATACGCTATAAAATACAGTCGCGAACCATAAACAATTTCTTTCAAACGACCCGTCTCAATAATTATTTTCTATCGCTCGTACCCATTAAGTTTCCTGTAAAATTACAATTTTTTACAATATAATATCACCACGTAACTCTATAACTATCCATTATAAAATTACACAAACAAGTGTAAAAAAAAATAGACAACACCACCCTTCTGAGACGTGTAAAAATAATAATAAAAAACTTGAGTTTCTTATTGCATGATATTATTTCTGAATAGGTACAGCGTCGGGTTATTCGGATCACAAAGGGTCAGGTCCTCGTAGCAGACGGTAATTAGGTGCCAGCGACAGTGGCCCATGAGGGTGCATGCGTAATACGCTGCGGAATATTATGACATTATATTTTTTTAATTGAGTAGACATTTACTTTGTTTATGGAAATATTAATACTTTTGTTGAATTAAAAGCGGCCCCAGCCTAGTGGTTAAGTCACTGTGCAACTGATTACAAGGTTAAGCAGATGACAAACAATGAGACAGACGATAAACAGTTTCCCAAGTTGGTATAGTGAAACCGGGACCGACAGCTTAACGTGCTCTCCGAGGCTCTATAGTGGTGTTGTCAAACAAATGTACATAAATTTTTAATTTAAAAACTCATTGGTATACACCGGGATTCGAATCAGGAACCTAAGTGTTTTTAAGTACAAGATCTAACCATCTGGGCCACCACGTATATGATATATAATAATATATTATATGACTTGATATTGATGGATTGATTTGAAAAATATTTAAGTAACGTTTAATATAATTAATATTTTATCTCTCTTATTATTTGTATAAACACATTATTATATGCATCAATTATTTTACCATCTTATTTATTAAAGACTTGATTACTAGCAGTTTCCTGCAAGTTCGTGTTATTTTCTCGCGGCTCGTGGCGCTATGGGTTACACTAATATCTTTTGATTTTGTTGGACCATTTTAATTAAATACTTAAACGATAAAGTTTGATTACAATAAAGCTTATTATTGTTGTTTAGTAACTTTGAATTTCGGGAGTAGTTTTTACGTCATACGCACAACCGAAAAATAGACAAAAAAAAATTACGTGTTACTTATTCTTGTGCCTTCTAGTACTTTTTTTGTAAAAATGTTTAATGTTACAAGGAAAATCTATAATTTTAATTTTATCTGTTAATCTCCAATATAATATTTGTTTCAAAATAAATTATTTTAATTTATTTTTCGCCTCTAATAAAGGGAAAAAAACACCCTAAATCCCTAAAGATGAACCTGGTGATATGCAACAATAAGACCGGTCCTAAGTCCGTTACAGTGGTGACCCATCTGAATATGCATGAGTCTGTTTGACCTCAGGCAGCTATTAGATCGCGAGCGTGGGACACTTCTCCCGAACATGGTTCGCCTTGATTTGACATTTGACTTGACTCGACCTGACCTTTGGACGATTTTTTGACATTAATCGAGTTTCGGTTTTGTATAGAGATAGACGCTTCGAGGGAAAAGGTGACGGTAAATGTTTTGCAATCTCGGCTCACTAATATATATCTGTTTTTGGCATTTGACAGCCTTCGTAGACTAGTGGTTGCGCCTTTGGCGTTGTATCCGGAGGTCGTGGGTTCGATTCAAACCCTTGCCAAAAAAGATTAGTACGTTTTTTATGTACAGTTTATAAAATATAACATATATTATATCGTTGCTTCTGGTACACATAGTCAAGCCTAGAGCTTAGTTTGTGACCAGAGCAATATGTGTAATTTCTCGTACATATTATTATTAGCAGTAGAAACTTCAGGTATTTGGTCTTTAGAAGCAAAAAAAATGTAGTGAGTAAGGTATCCTCCTTAAAGAAACATCTGGTGATGTCTTATTTTTTTCAACGTATATCGTTCAGAGAGGAAATGTTGCGAGTATTAGCGAACTTCGGCCAAAGGTGTAGCTAGGACATAGAAGATTCAATTTAAAATTAGTTGGTAATTTACGTTTTTACATGTTTAAACGAATTTTATTCAATTATCCTGTGTTATGACTTTCCCTATACTCCCTTTTTACTTTAATAAAAATATGAAAGACGCAGTTCTTTTAAAATATTTTGAACTATCAACTTCCAGATAATTACAAAAGCGAGGAAGTGACTGGAGACAGAAAGTACAGGACCAAGTATACGTTACTTGGTCCAGTACTTGCGATCAACCGACACCAGTTTCGTCACCAAACCAAATTTTATGAGAGATGACTTTAACCTGGTTGGCTCAGAGGTCGAGTCCTTGCCGTGAAAGCGAGGGTCGTGGGATTGAGTCCCACCCACCAGAAAAACACAGACACAGAAATACTATATTTTTTTAATATAATATAAATACTAAAAAAGCAATTCAAATAACTAATTTTGTATGGGATGTCAAATTTAAAAAAAAAAGTGCTAGATTAAAGGTTACTCTAACAAGAGGAACCTAGTAACTCGTGCATGAGTATTAACACAACAAACATTACAACCTTCAAATAATAATACTGGATGCAATATAACAGCGAAGGAGTGACTGGGGACAGAAAGTACAGGACCAAATAAGTAGCGTTCAGTCATCAATCAACCGGCGCAAGCTCGGCCAGTCTCCCGACCACCTGTCGAGTCTCCCTTACAAATTGCTAATCAGTCACAAAGCCAAATCTCTATACAGACAACTTCCTGGGAGAGCGAGTCAACAAATTTGACCTCCGAGTTTCGAATCATCTAATAGTCATTAGTTAAACGATTTCAAATTGTATAGACGGACATTTTTTCGAAGCTCTCTGACCTTGATTGAAACTTTGACGTTATCCATTATTGATGTTCGTATTTAATTTGTGAATCGAATTGATAATTATGTATATTTTAATATGAAGGAGACTACTGCATCGATTTTCTGTCGAGGTGGTAGTCTTCTTTCGGGGTACGGTTACAAAACAAGACGGGTTAATTTTACTATAACGTAACAAAGGTATTAAACTCGTAATGGTCTTTGAATCTGCCCATATCGTAACCGCATCTTCAGCTATAGTGACAGCGATCAAATTAGTTTCCTAAAATTAAAACAAAGTTTATTATAAAACTTTTTTGCGATTAGGGAGGACATAATAAAAGCTAAAAATAATTAGCTACGTCAAACTAAAAGTTCAATCTAAAAAACAAATTTAAAACTTATTCCACAAATCAAAGTAAATTTATAACGAAGAAAACCATTCAATGCGGAAAATCGCTTCAACGAACAATACGCAAAACAGAACAAAAATGTGATGAGCAGAACTAAACTCGATCGGAGCGGAGCGGAGCGAGGCAGAGCAATAACGTCGACGGGCTTCATCTCGGGCAGATCACGTCCGTAGAACAAAAGGAGGGCGGGCGGCAAAATGAGCTAAAAAACTAACGCTCAAATGGAGCTTTTCATACCTAACAAACTTCCACTTCTTATAAAGTGAATGCGCCGCGGTGGGAGCTTACACTAACAACTAAAACGCTTAACTAATTATTTTTTAAATTACATTTTAGAAGAGAATTCTGTATTAAATATAATTTTCTAAAACTAAATTGAATTCTTACCTATAATATAAGTATATTCTTTAAGCTTTTATACAGAAAAAACAAGTGTAACATCAGTTTATTTTTTATTTATTGGTAGTAATTTCTGAGTTATGTACTATTAACAGTTTTTAGTAAATAACTTAAGAACATCTCAGACAAAAATAAACAACTTCCAAATTCCAACTTTCTATAACAACCAAAAGTGCGAACATCGTACCTACTATAGCACTGTAACTTTTTTATTTTAATAAAGAAATGTATTATTATATCTCAAATTATTACTGAGATAATAATTTTATTTGTTACCAAAATAAACTTTCTCCCTAATCCCCAAGGTGCCCAAAATATACACTACGATCTATCTAGTGTTTCGAGATATATCGGTTAGGACAGACGTACTGAGTGATCCACAAGGGTTCTGCTGTTATAAAAAAAATTAATTTAAAAGTTTTAAATTACCTCTACACTGTAAATTAAAGATTTTTTTTGGGACAAAAAAGAACAAATAAATCTAATTGTTTAGAGCTTTTCATTTCATAGCTATGCATGCATGCGCATGTAACAAATAACGCTGACATTGGAATTGAAAAGCAACAAAGTGCAAATAACAACACTGAATGTGCAATGTGACAGCTCCGAGCGGCATTAAGAAGACATTAGGGAGGAGTCGAGGCCGTAGTGCAGCATTATTTCGCAATTTATCACGTATTCTGATAGCAAGAGGAGTCTGAGAGTGCACGGGCGATGTCACGTCACTCGCTTTTCTCTTCATAATATTAAAAATCCCAGCGCGGTGAGCTGTTTAAATTACAGAATAATTCCAATAGAAAAGAAAAATGGCCGGCTTCCTTACGCTTAAATAAAGAATATTAGAAGTATCGTTGTCCAATCCTGACTTTATTTGACAAAGAAAGCAGAATCGAAACACTCACTTTCGTTTGCCGGAGCGCAATGACTCGCACAAATCGCCGCATGAACCTTTCACCGAGAGCGGCGTGAGCTTTCAAAAAGCTTTCAGTGTAGCAGACGGCATTCTCGATGATTACGATATTGACGATAGCTGTACGCTCCGTCGTATTATAACAATAGCCATGGGCGTGAATAATCCGATCGCGTGAAATGTCAACAGAAATGGTCATTTAGAGATAATAAAAATGTCTTGTATGCAGCTCTATGTTATTGGATCGGTTGCCAAGCGGCAGCGGTGGATAATTAATTTACAACACAACACGGTATGGTACGTCACGGTGCGGTCGAACACGCTGGTGGCCAACTTGTTTATGTTCTATAAAAACCGCAAACTTTTGGCAAAATATAGGAAGCTACTTCGCATAAGTAGCTTCCTATATTTTGCCAAAAGTAGGCTTTACGAGTACCCGCGGGGGTGGTTAGGTTAGACCGTCGGGCGCGGCGCATGAGCCATCATTACCGTCGGATGTGCGCGCGTGTAACGAGTCACTCGCGTCCCCGGACTCCGTTAATTGAGCCCACAGCTCGTCAAGCCTTTATGTAAAATTTAATTATCGCTTTATGGTATGGACGAGTTAGGAGACTCGAAGCGACCCCTTCAGGATCAACTGCCACAATTTTACGAAAATTGGACACATGATCCGATTTGTTTATTCTACATCCAGTATAATAAATACTTGATACTAGATGTCGTCAGGTAGACTTTAAAATTATTGACACCATATTACATTCTTTGCTTGTTATTATATGTTTAACCGCACAGATTAATCAATTAACCGGTATAGCAGAACTTAATGCTCTTAAACAACAATGGATTGATTGACCTCATTCATGGATTTTGTGTGTCTGCTTACCAACTGGCAGATTGAAAGTGATGTGTTCCATTAAAAATACATTTTATATTAAGCAACAAAAAATAAAAAAGATCCAAATAAAGAAGGTCTTTATAGAATTTTGTTCCAGTTAAATTGAAATTTATTGCATAACGACAGAAGTTTTTTTTTACTTGACGGAAATGACAAGCATCTCACTCGCTACAAAAAATATAAAAAGACATTTGCAAATATTTGCAAAGAGCATGGTGATTTGGTGACGTCACATAACGCCTTTCCACACGTTTGGCGTGACGTGGAGAGGTCGCGTTACGCCGTTTGAAACGGAGACGGCGGCGGCGGCGGCGCCAAGGGACCAACAAATTAACTGCCTGCCGGGGGACCCGATCCAGCTCGTTGAGAGGGAAGCCACGATAACGTCTCCGGGAATAGAAACCCGAATATTTTCACAAAATTACGTACACCTAATCAAAGTTGGCGTGGAAATATGCATGTTTGATTCTGAAAAACTAAATAATTCTTATGAAATACATTTTACATGATATTCAGAGAACATTACTTAGAAACAAGATTTCCTATGTAGTGGTGACAAAAATGTACCAGGAATAACAAAATATATTCACAAAGCCAATTATTAGAGAATAAAATAGTAAAAAAAACTGACAAAACAACTGGCCAGTAACAAAGAAATACCAGGAAAACTGGCATAACAAATACATTTAACGAAAAAGCTACCGTTCGAATCAGTACACTTTACAACAATACATTACTCTACAATTTGGTAGATACTTAAACACTACCTACGTCCCGAAAGGCTAATGACAAGTACCTAAAATTATTATTAGGTTAAGAGGGTATTAAGTTGTCAGACCAATTTAATATAGTTTAGATTCCCCGGTGGAGTAGTGGCGAAGAGGTACCAGGGAAGCAGGCGAGCGAGGTAACGACGCGCACTGAAGAATTCACGACCTGCCCGCGTCTGAAGGATACTCGAGGCCTTTGCTAATTGAACATCATGAAGTACTCCATCTCAAGACGGCGCGAGTGCCGACAAGAAAAGACTGCGTTTATTTAAAGTCATATTTTGAATAGCGTTTGTATTAGTTTAAAAACACTACTTATGAATAAGAGTTAATATTATCCGATAAAGGTTTCTAGTAGAAATTGTAGCCAAATCCTTTGTTGTCTCATCACAAATAATATACATTACTCACTCGTAGAACGTACTTAAATAAATATCTTTATACAAAAAGCAAACAGTTTTTTTTTGTTATTTCAAAACCGCAGCAAAGTAAATGTATGTTAGAACGTTCCGGCGCGTCTCTCACTCACGAACACTTTCGAAATAACATTAAGAACAAAACGAAAAAGAGTTGAAACGAAACGTGAACAGGAAAGAACGGAGTGTGAATCCAGTCCTGTTTAGCTTTAATGCGGATTTATCGAGTCAAATTAATCGTCCAAGTGGTGGGCGCTGAGGAAACTTGCGTGAAACACGATAAAGGTCCATATTAGTTGAGAGAATCGTTCATTGTGATTTAACGTGACTCTCGAGTGCAAAGCTCTCCAAACCGGGCACATATTCATTAACCTCTCGCCTGCGGTTTAATTAATGCTACATCTACTTGTACATGTGGCTATGAACGTGGAACGTCTTGCCATATATTATATTTTTTATGGCTAATATAAAAAAAATATATATCATTATTGATACAACTTAAGTCTAATTTTGTTTAAGTTATTTACAGACTGCTTAATTAAATTTATGAAAATGTGATTTGAATAATGATAAAAAACCTACCATCCAAAACCTCCGATACATCCATAGTCACAGTGAAACACACCAATCATTAAGTACTAAGTAAAGCTGCAAATACAAAACTTTTGAAGAAAACATAGGTATTGTATAAAAAGACACTTCTGGTAACATAATTTTCTTCGGAGAAAACTTAACATTGTCTACCTTCGGTGAAGTTTGTTAGAAGCGATTCCGAGCCGCTTAAACTGTGTGCTCCACGCGAGTCTGCATAATGCATTGCGGCGAATGCACCGCAGTTTGATCCTCTTCTAGACAAGGTAAGTACGACTGCGTTATGAGTAAAAAGTTCCTTCATTTTTCTGAGAGTCGACGACGAGAACTGTCGTAAGGGGCTTTATGGTTTTGCGTCCATGGGTAAACTTTGTGACACGCTCGGTCTGAGATACGTCCCAACAAAGGGACGGCGATCTGTATGACAAATAGAGACGATTCAACTAACGTCAGAATTATTCTGATTCTTATTGGAAAAAGTTTGCGGTGTTACTCTTGATTCTGAAAAGTATTAAAGTGATACGTATATATATGATTTATAAAAGCAATATCAACATTTCAGAGTAACGTGATTAGAATGATTATACTAATGGTTGCCAAAGGAAGGCAGTCGGGGTTGTCGGAGCCCGGAGTGGAGCAACATTGAACCTTCGCCAGGCCATGGAGTGGAGCTTTTGTGCCAGGGCCGAGTCCAGGGGTCGTAAAGCTCTAACGGCCCGTGGATAATAAATATAGGGCGCTGTTCTTTCTCCGGGAAACCTAATAAAAATGAACTGAGATGCTGCGAAACGATCTCACCTTTAGCGTTCTGTTCTTCACTAGAAAATCTATGCTCGTGCAAAAAAAACTTTTATTCTCTTTTGAATTTATTCAGAACTATAGATGAAGTTTATTATAGACATAAAAGCTCGTCTTAATGATTATCTATTTATGAAAAATTATTATGAAGAGCATAATAAACTAAACTTAATTTCTCTTTACGAACATAATTACAATAATGATAAGAGTAAAACATTAGCACAGATTATAAACTTTAGCTATTAAGCTTAAACATAAATATTCCATACAGTAGGAGACTGTACATTAATTTTGAGTAAAACAAAGCTGTGTGAGTAGTTAATAAATATCTTGAATAACACAACGTCGCAGTATAAACTTAGATAGCATGTAAACGTTCCATTGCAGTATGCTGTAGTGTTTAAGTGCGAGTTAACATTGTTCCTGGAGCAACAGACAATAACATCTAATCTAAAGTCTCATATACATTTGTGGGACGTTACAGTAACTGTTGCAGACACATTACTGTAGGTGTATCACGTAAATTCAATGAGAATGAAATGAGATTTATTTGAAAGATAAAGTTTTATATTAAAGAATCTGTCACGTTGACGCCTATTCTCCTTGTTATCTCTAGTTCTAAACTAATATTACAAAAATAATTGCAGTTAATTAAAATATATGGGTACTGTATGGGTGGATTAGTGGTTGCGCCTTTGGCGTTATATCTGGAAGTCGTGGGTTCCCAATCAAGGCAAAACAATTTTGATACGTTTTTCTGTACAGTTTGACATAGTCTGGTTATTTATAAGATATAATATGTTTTAGTATCGTTGTTTCTGGTACACATAGTACAAGCTTAGAGGTTAGTTTGTGGCCAGGGGAATAAGTGTGGAATGTGTATTATTATTAATGACTTTAACTGACTTGACTGGTTTGTAAATAATAAAATAAATGTCTTAACAAAATCAAAAGCTAGACATTTTAGTGTCTACGTTAACAAAATGTTACAGCAACTTTATTCACAGCGCGAGCGGTCAGGACAAATGGGTACGCGACCTAATAAAATCTAGAAGTGCTTGCATAGTTTAAGGTCTCTAACTCTGTTTACATTGTGTATTCATCTGATTGCTGGGGTGTTTCATTATTTTGAGAAATTATAAGGATGTTAAATGCATTTTTTAAAATAGATTTTATATGGCTTTGTCACAAACTGCCTGTACTATGTGTAACTGGAACGACTATACAATAATTATACTCAATAAACACACAAACTATCAGAGAGAGAAAAAAAAAACGTATTAATATTTTTTGAATCAAATCCAAAAAGGATTTAATAGCACGATTTAACAGCCTCTTATCATTATTACCTGATTTGAAATGACACTGTTAAGCAATTCAACTACTTTATAATATAAATGAGTCTAGAGAAAATAGGCACTAACAGAATAAGCGTTCTATTTCAGTTATGTTAAAAAAGCCTGCAGCAGGTTACATTAAAATACGTTTTATATATATATATTTTTTTAACAAAGACAAAAATTTGTTAGAAATTAATAAAATAAAATTGTACCACAATTAGACGAACAATTTGTCAGCAAATACATTATGAGTTTAACCAAAAAATAAGAAAAACCCTAAAAATATTTTCGGGAATCGTTTGTGTAACATTCACAAAATACATTGGAGTGAAAAGGATTCCGATAGTTTTCCATTTGGCTGAGTGTGAAAATTGATGGATCGGTTGGCCTAAATCAACATGCATACTATTTATACTAAATCAAAATTATTTTCTTTGTTTTATAGTAATGGTTAGAAATTTTAATATTTCTACGTATACATTTAGTAGTAAGCAACTTCCTAGGTAATAAAACGTTTATGATCTATATATTTTATAGTCTATAAAACCGCGACGAGCTAGCCACTTGTTCGGAGTATACTAAGAGTGCCATCAACGAGGTGGGAACAAAACCACTCCGCTGGGTACTCTGTGACTGTCTAACGGATGCAATAAAGTGATGATAGTATTATAAAAAAAAATTTTTTTTTTATAAAATATTTTTTTATTTTTATTTTATGAAATAAAATATTTATTTTTATTTTATAAAATAAATATTGAAAAGTTTACAATAAAACACTTAGGGGCAAATAAAATTTTCAAAAATCAGAGTATATATAAAAGAAATAGAGACGAGTCAGACTTGGAAGTTTGTACCTATAGACCTCAAGGGCCCTAAAGATAGAATAAATAAATATAATACAATGACAAGCCTAGAGCTTAGTTTGTGCTCAGGCAAATATGCGTGAAAAACAAGAAAATAGTATTATTAATATAAAAAAAAATAACAAAGATATTTTACATAAGCCTTTAGCTTTAACATCCACGGTTTATAAAATACATAATTAGTTCTAATACACATTACCTTATTTTTATTTGCATAAAAGATATAGTTATAAAAACAGTATAAGCGCTAAAATAGAAAATTAGCATTATGTATTATATCCTTTATTAATGTAGTACGGACCGGTAACACGAGACAAGTGTTAAGTTACCCAGGGCGGTAGAGTAAAACCGCCCGCCCAAAGTGATACCCATGTATACAAGACCGAAACACAAGTTCTAGAATTAGTTAATCCAAGATTAATGTATTGGAACAATTAGAATATAAGCAATCGATTTAAAGTTCTTGGCGTAATATGATACTGGAAGCTGGCGCGTGGTTTTCTTTATCTCTTCCTCTTTTATATTTATTTATTAAGTTCCTGGCATTTTAAGTTTTAAACTTAAACGTGTTATAGCCGAATAATGGGCTGTCCCTTTATTGTACTTTGTTTCTTTATTATGTCTACTTTTATTACTAAGGATTTTTTTTTGCTGAAATTAAATTTATGGTTGTTATTACCATTATCAAATATTATAGGAATTGGACATTAGAACATATTTTTACTCTATTCAAATAATTATTTAAATCTTTAAACAGTAAAAAAATATTTTATTAACATTTAAACAACCCCGCCAGAATATTTTTATTTCTATATTTTATTAACTTAATAAAGTGTCTCAAGGGAAAAACTTTTTCGATAAATTCTGTTTGGAATTTATCGAAAATATAAGTTTAATAAATTGTTTGCCAAAAGTTTTGTTATCCACGCCAAAAATGTCTATTAAAAAATCTTGTCTTGATTTTCAGGCCAATTTATTACAATCGCGACTGAAGAAGACACTATTGAAATTTGATAGTGCATTATAAATTTCAATATCGTTTCTCTTACTTAAAAAAAAGTCGTACCTGCTGACACAAAGTACAAAGGTAATAAATTAAGCATTTACATCGGAAGCGTCTTCCAACTACCAAATCAACATTCAATAGGAGCTTCGAAAAAATATCTTTGTTAAAGTTGAACCATTTTGCTCAGCAAAAGTTACGAAAGATAAGCGAGAAAGATCTTGGTACTTTGCCAAGAGAGTAATCATGAAAAATATGACAAGAAGACACGGTAAGATATTAAAATACGAAATAAATTTTTCGCTAGACAAAATATTGTCAACCTGGTTACAACGATGGCTCGACTGAAAATAGCATTTAAAGTCAGAAGTTCTTGAATATTTACGAATTTCAGTTACATTGTATACCTGAGATATTTTTCTAAACATTGTGGTGTAGTGACATATAAATTTACTTATAAATTATCCTTTTAATTTTAATATAAACGTTAATAAAAAACACTTACATGTAACAGAGCGCCTTTACAACGATAAAAGTTTCCGGGACAAAATCTGTAACAAAAATAGGTTTCACATGAGTTGATATTATTATTTCAATATTTTTTTTTATGATAGCCCGGTATGTGACCTCACATCTACCTGATGGAAAGCAGTATGAAGGTCCAAGAACAAATGCAACCAACAATTACGATCTACGTAACTGTTGATTGCATCTATTATGCCGGCTTAAGATGCCTATACACGCTTCGTTTAAAGGACTCGAAATTATAAGAAGAAAGAAACACGCAAGCAGGTAGAGCATCTATATAGAACTTGTCCTTACACGACTGACTCACTATCTTCTTCATCTTCGCCCACCCGAAACTACTGATGCTACAAATAATAATATGAAATTTGGACAGTAGCTACCTTCTTTTTGTGTGGACGACTAAGGGTCGGTTCGACCAAAAGAAGAAGTAAGTTATGCTTATATCAAGATTAGTAACATATATACAAATAAATGTTTCAAGCATAGAATGCATGAGTAAACATCTGTATGGAATTTGACGTTACTATCCCCAGTGTAAGTTATGCCTTCTTTTGGTCGAACCGGCCCAAGAAGGGGCTTTTTAATTCGAATCACAAGAGGGTGAAAAGGCAGGATAAATGAATTTTAAATAAAGAATTTATATCTCATTAACGGAAGGTACTACACACACTTAAAATTTAGTAGGTACACATATTCTTCTTTGAAAATAAATTAATATGTGTTTTTACCATATTTTTTTATTTTAATAAGGAGCAGGGTTTCAAAAGATTTGGGGGTGATACAAAATTGTATCATGTATGTAGACTCTTCTTAGAAAACTAAGCAGGTGTTTACAGAAAGCGGTGAAAGGTTAATATGGCATTTGTATAAATCACGAGCAATTACTATATATGTATGAGATATATGTTTTACAATTTGAAAGCGGTATGTTATACAAATAAAATACTAGCGCCGCCGGGTCAAAAAAACAGTAACACATACATTAGCTATATCCTAAAGAAAGAGCCTGAAGTTCCACAAAACAACCGTAAAGCCCGAAGTCGACATAAATCATAAGAACGCGGAATGCGAATGTCTGCCGCTCCGGTCTTCCTGAGCGTTATCATTTAAGTTTGTTCGGCACACACTCGACTGGCGCGAATATAAAACTAAACCAATTACAAGTTTTCCAATATTCTCAGCAAATTATACCAATGTTAAACTCGCAATAGCCTCTCAACTCGCAAGAAACCTCTTGCGGGTTTCACAGCAAATTTCAGTTTGATGAGAGTACGGGTGTCTTTCTCGATATTGCTGTCTGCTCACAAAAACGCTAATTGCTTCAGTAAACTATAAAAAAACGTGCTCTAATCCAATAACAAATGATTAGATTTCCCCGTGGATACTCTCTCACGGCAACAGAAATGTTTAAAATAAAATCAACTAAGGAAATATGCTGGGCGGTGAGTTTATTTATTCAGGAAATAAGTTTTCCAGCTGTAATGCAAGAAAATAAATTATTGCATTTAATATTTTATTTGTTCCTACTATAAAATATTGTTTAATCATTCAAATGTATTAGAGAATTATGGCAAATTTCATTGATTAGAGTGAAAGCTGTTAATAGTTAAAAACACAATTATTTGATAGATTTTCTACAAAGTTTATTAGTAAAGATAACTTTCAAAAAGTATAAACATATATACATATAACTTTACGTTACTTATAACACCATTTAACAATTATAGAACATAATATATTTTTTCATTTCCCCATATATATATTTAAAATTCATATTAGCCCAAAGTACAACCTTTCGTATTTATATGTATAGATTTAGATAGAGCCAGAACAAAATATAAATCTTATAAATATTCCAATAGGAAATTGTCTCAATTTACAACTAGAATAAACAAGTTTATTTTAAATATTGTACCAAATGAACCACCAAACTCAAAGTTTTTTTTTTTTAAAAGGAGTCAAAATAAGGCGGCAGCTAGTTACGGAAATAAAAGCTGTTATTATAAATGGCCGGGCAGGTATACACTGCCATTTGCATTACGCGGCATACCCTCGACTAGGATTTGTAACATCCGCAGTCGGAAAAACAGTTAAGAGAGAATATTACTCGTTTAGTTAGGGTTCTGTTTAAATATTTATTTTACACAAAAATAGTCTTTAGCAGCTTACTTGTTACGGAAATAAAAGCTGTTAAATAATAAATAGTAATGTCATACGACTGAAGACGCTATGTAAGGCGATATATATCGTATTTAAATAAAAATGATTTTTATTTATATCAATTTAACTACAATAATAACACTTACAATAATATATATTATTTGTTTAGTAAGGTTTAAGTTTTAAAAAACTCTACACAAAATAAGACTTAAGGGAGCTAGTAATGGGGATAAAAGCTGTTAGGTATAAATGGCCCCTGAGTCAAAGCATTTTTTTTTATACAACAAGAGACATTAGCAGCTATCTAGCCACATAAATATAAAACGACATCCGCTGTCGAAAAAAACGGGCAAGAATGAATATTACTCGTTTAGCAATGATTTGTCAAAACTTATTATTGACACAAAAGGAGACAAGGTAACAAATCAGAAAAATAAAATCTGTCATTATATGGCTGGGCAGGTGTATACTGCAATTAGCATTATGCGGCACATCCTTGACTAGGCTAGGATTGGATTTATAACATCCGCTGCCGAGGAAATACGGTCAAGGAGAAAAACACTCGTTTAGTAGAGTTTGGTCAAAGTTAAACATATTTAAATTAATCCTTCTACGATTTTATTTAACAAAAGTTTAAAGGTCGTAGTAATAATAATAATTCAATGGTAAAGACTCATCTTCAATTGTCACAGATTATCTGTGAAAGTATACTATGGAGTTATATTTTTTAGGTAATACTGAAAACCAAATAAAATTACAGTTCTCGCGAAAGATTATATTTTTTTCAGACCCCAAATAAAAAGAAAATAAGTCCCGATTCAATTAACCCGCAATTGAATCACTAGATGGCAGATCTCGTAGTTAATTTGGTTTTATTGCAACATAAAATTCTACATAAACCAAAACACCGGCCAACCAATAGAAGAATTGCGGAAAACGGCAATCTAGCTAGAGATTTAATTCGTTTTTCTTCCAAATATATGCGGAACCCTAAATCTAAGTATTTTGAACCTTAGATATAGGTAATCAAGTGAAGTGCTTCCAACGCTAATGGATTCAATCCGGATTGAACTTTCGTGAATCTGATTTGCAAATAACAGCAACTAGACCCACCTTCATGCGAGTATTGTTTAACGGTAGTTTTTTGATTGGCTGGAGTTTTATTTTAATAGTTTTAAGTACTTACTGTATCATGCAAAGATGATTGAGTAATAAATACATTTCATATTCTGATGAACTTTTCTGCTATAATTTTTACTGAAATTTAAAATTAAATTCATTTCGTGTAAATCTTTTCAGTGAAAGAGGCAAAAAAAAGTCTGAAATAGAATACTATAATCCATATTAATATAATCAATTTGTTTGGTTGAACTCGCTAATCTCAGGAACTACTGGTTCGAATGGAAATATTATATTATTGTTGACTAGCCCATTTATCGAAGATATATGTAACATAACGCAACGACAAATAGGACTGGAGAAACAATGAAAAATGATGCAAAACCGGGGATAAAATATTCCTTTTGACAGCGTACGCTGCGTAAACAGTCAGTCAAGTTGCGCAGACGAAGTTGCGCGGATCAGCTAGTCTTTACTAATGCAATAGAGCTGAAGAGTTTGTTTGTTTGGTTGAATGGGCTAATCTCAGGTTCGAATGGAAAAAAATATTTTAGTGTTGAATAGCCCATTTATCGAAAATCTATAGGCTATATAACATCACGTTACGACAAATAGGAGTGGAGCATCAATGAAAAATATTGCAAAAAAACGGGAAAATCTGGAATAGATTTCCTTTTGAGAATCTTTTGCGTGAATCAGCTAGTCTTACAAGGGTGCCACCGAGGCAACCAACCTCGTCGACTTTAACCACGCCTTAAATAGTTATAAAAAAAAAGTATAAGCTAGAAAAAAAAATCCAAACACACGCTTCTAAAGACACGTAGCAACACTTTGGAAACACTTGAAGGTTAATAGGTGCCGAGAGCCGGCGGTGGCTAACTTAAAGTAAGCTCCGGCGGAACCGCAAGTGTGAAACTTTTCCCCGCCCGCCCAACGGTTTCGCCTTTTGAACGCCGCCCGTGGTGGCGCGACCGTCGCCGGTGTCGGATTCAAAAGCTCTTCTTAAAGCGCCTAGAAGATATGTTTGTTTGTAAGTTAAGTAGGCTTGCATGGTAACACAAAGGAAATATATTTTAGTTTGTAATTTAAGTAGGCTAGATTTTGTTTATTATTATAAACTAGCTGTGCTCGCGACTTCGTCCGCGTGGAATAGTTATTTTTTTATCATATAAACTTTCATCCCCTATTTTATCCCTTTGGGGGTAGAATTTATCAAAATCCTTTCTTAGCGGATGCCTACGTCATAACATCTACCTGCATGCCAAATTTCAGCCCGATCCGTCTAGTGGTTTGGGCTGTGCGTTGATAGATCACTATGTCAGTCAGTCACCTTTGAGTTATATATATTTAGATTATTCTTTAATACATATTTTTTGTGTATCTTGAACCGTTTTCACGGCGCACGCAACGGAAGGCTTCAAAGATGAAATAATTTCTCCCGTTTTTTACACATTTACCACTATATCTTTGCTCCTATTGGTCGTAGCGTGATGTTATATAGCCTATAGCCTTCCTCGATAACTGGACTATCCAACACAAAAAGAATTATTCTATTCGAACCAGTAGTTTCGGAGATTAGCGCGTTCAAACAAACAAACAAACAAACAAACAAACTCTTCAGCTTTATAATATTATATAGATGAATAAAGCTCTATTGTAGAAAAATAGCCACATCCAATAATGGTTGTATTTAACTAACGCAAAGGTAAACAGAACATTGTTTCAATACCTATTATATAACAGCTAAAATAATGTCAATAAAAAACGATTACTTTTGGTAAAGCTAATATTAAACACGCTTAGAATATTGGTTTGTTTTATAATATATACATTAAATAGAATTGTACAGACACAATTCTATTTCATTTTGCAAAAAAAGGACTGAAAGACTAGTTAAAAACCACATACACTTATTTCGATGCAAATATAAATGTAAGGTAAAAAAAAAACATTTATCAGCAATACAAAGTACAGTTAATAATAATAAAATACCAACAAATTCTTAATAAAGAATCTTGCTGGGGTAAGTTAAATGGGTCACGAAGAAAGCTAAACATTTTGCCTGATAACCCAATCGAAGTGCGCGGCACGTCGCACGTAAAACTCTGCGAAAGTATGACAAAAGCACGCACTTCTCTCTGCAAACTTCCCGAAGGACACCGAGCCGTTATTTAGAGAAGGATTCTGAAAGGTAAGGTGTGTCGACAGCCGCTAGGGGATTCCGCTACGCTTTAAACTCGGTAATTTGATGTGAGAGTTTCCAGATTTTTCCATCTTACCCAACCGTTCCGGGAGCTCTTGGATTAAGGCACGCAGGGGCGACAGCGAGGGCGGGCGGCGACACACTAGATTAATGCTTCCAGCTTTTCGCCAAATTTAAAATGTCAAGTGCTCTTGGCGAAGCAAGTTTCACACGACTTTATTTTTAATGAAGAAATATATAAATGACTAAGGAGCCAGTTGTAAATCCCAAGGTGTTAGTGTTGAAAATTTTTTGGTTTGAACTATTTTTATTGGAGCACGACATGTGACTTTGTATCTACCTGGTGGTGAGCAGACCTACGAAGTCCATGAATGGGGTCAATCAATAATTGTTCTTAAACAATATTGATCGCTCCCACTATGCCTGCTAAATGATGCGTTTACGAAATGGGGGGCGACAATGACGAATTGCATTACGAGTATATTTTAATATACTCGCTGCCTTATCGTCAATTCAACTACCCATTTCGTAACCGCACTCTGAAAGGAGACTACCTCTACAAGAAATCGATGCAGTAGTCTCCTGAAAACCGGTAAAAACTAAAACCGAAACATGACTAGGTCACTTGACGGTTTTTGCATCTATATGGGCGGTGGTAACGAGACCGGTCGGTCGGCCTAACGAAGTTATAGAGACCTTCCTCCCATATTTCGGTACACATCACACAAATGAATTGTATTATCTAAAGTGTATACAAGTCTAGGACGGAGCGTAGAAAAAGGCAAAGTCGTAAAACTGGCGCCCACCAATCACCAAATAAGGCCATCACGGCATCGGTGGAGCCGAGCGCGTGCGTCCTTGACTCCCGGCCAAATGACATAAGTTAGGCCATGGGCGCGGAATCTTGACTAATCGATAAACAAGGCGGAATGGATGAACCGCCGCGCCCACGCTACACAATTAACTTGCTTGCCAATTTGGTCAAGTTTCCATAAAAATATCTGTACGGTTAAAAATCCTTTGTGAGCCAAGTACAGCCTTCGAGCTCAAAGCCGTTACGTTTTAGACAATAGGTGTGTTATTTATGAGTAATGTTAACAGATGGTCGTACACAAAAAACCAACACGAGATGTAAACAAAGTATAATGAATAATATACACATTACTATAAGGTTAGATGACGTGATGAGCTCGTTCTAATCAGTTAATTCTATTGGAAAATTGCCTATCGGTTATGTTATGCGACTGACTATACTGGGTGTTTTTTTAACAATGATAATATTTTTTTAAAGCCTCCAGTATCACTTTTAGAACCCATTTTTAAAATAAAAAAGGTACGTAAGTATATTTTTCTTCAAAAAAAAAAAGTCCAAAAATAAATTATTATATGAACAAACGTCTATATGCTTAAAATTACTCCTATAAATACATAATAAGTCTTCGTATTTAACAAGTAAAATACAATTAGACAAGTGATAGGCTTTAATTCGTGAGTTTAGTATGAAAGTTAACGAACGTGATTTGAAGATCTTTTTTGGTATTTATCTTTGTTTTGATATAGGCGACACTAAAAGGAAAAAAATACGGGTTTCATTATTTTCATCATAGAACACAATATAAAATTTTTATCACCTTTATCCTTGTATAGTCTGTTGTTAAGAAGGAATTTGTTGTTTCAGAAGGAAGAATCTAACAATCATTGCATAGAATAATATGAATGTACCGAAATTAAATTAGTTCCAACCTAATTATGTAGATTCACGGCCATGTCATCTGGTATTCAAACAAGTTGAAAACAAGTAACTTTATAAATCAGATAGGCGCGCTGTGGGTGCAAACACTGGCAGACAGCTTCGGTTAATGAGTCGATTGTTTGTATGAGAAGCATGGCAGCCACCGGAGCATTTGCAACGTATTAGCATAGCGACCGCCAAAGGAGGCTGGTGTCAAGTTCATGAGGAAAGCCTACGTGCGTCTCGCCCCCGCCGCCGAGGTGATTGACTTCCACGAGTCATTTAAATAAACTATTCTAGTCTGAGGAAATGTGAACTGTTATTACAATACCTCTGTGATGAGATTCTGTCAAACATTCGTCGCGGTTACAATACAAATCGGTCTAGACTGGTCTTTATCGATTTCTAAACTGAATACCATTAAATAAAACAATAACTAAGGCCGAGTTGCTGAATGTGGTAACTATTAACTCGCTTGCCAAAGTCAACATCAGCGAAATTTATAAGAGAAATGACTGACTAAAATGAACCAATATTCGACTTTTATAATATATTTTTTTAGATCAAATATTATATTCTACTAAATGAATTGGATATCAAATGCACGGCATAGTTAAAATTTGACACACTTCCTTTGTATCCTTCCACAGATACAAAATCTGTCAAATTTTAACTTTCATACGACGTTACACAATTAATTTAGTAGAATAAGCCCCCAGGATTTATTTATTTTATATTGTTACAATGCTTAAAACTTCGTTTATTAATGAAAAACATTTAACCGCTACGTCGGTTAGGTAGGTACAAACAGCCGGCCCTAAGTAGCAGACGATGATAGACACATAAAACAGTAAGAGCTAAACGTCTAAGAGAATTTAGTTTGGTATTTTCACCTCCCAGGATCGGCTAATCAATGATTCAGCGGCGATAATGAACAAAGCGCATTAGAGGCGATCGCTAAACGTCCACTACGTCTGAGTGCAAACATGAAGGCGTTAATCCAGAGCGGCACTTAGCGTCCGCCGCAAGCCCGCACTCTGTAATTGCACGTTCTCTAATCTGTTTGCGAAAACGCTGTATTACCGATTTAGGCTTCACATAAGCGACGGGCTCTCCAAACTGCTTATGAAGTGCATCAACGTCTGCGGAGACTTCCACGAAGCCATAAAATAAACCATAATGTTGACTAAAGTTATTAAGTTCGTATTACAGTGTAGAATTATGAAGTAAAATGTTATTAAGTATGAAAAATGTCAACGAACGAGTTCAAAGTTAGAAAAGGCTTACGAGAACACTTAACAACCCATTGTATGCAAGCAGGAGGCGTAGTCACCCGTACTGGTTCCCGGGTGAGTGTGTAGGTATGGCCAAGTCGCCGTCGTTAAGCTGTCCGGCCCTACCGTACTGGCGACGACCAAATTACATGGAAAGTAATCGGATGCGTCTGCAACTCGTCTCGCTCGGTGATTTCATTTTATGGGAATAATCTCCGAGAGAATTGATCGGTTCGTTGGGCACTGCAAAAACATTTTGAATACCGAATATGTTCACTTTATGAACTATTATTATGAAAGTTAAACTGTGCATAAATATTTTACACAACATTTTGTTTTAACATCTAATTTGCAGTTCTTTGGCAAGTGTCGAATGGGACACACTTTCTAAACGTTTAGTCTAGCGATATATCTCGCCGTCAACATGGACTAGTTAGATTGTATTTCACACTTCATGTTGTGTAATGAAAATAAATTTGATCGGTAACAATAACCATATCAAATTATACGATCACTACAATTCTAATTTGAGCAATGCATAGTTACATTGTACTTACCTTGAAGTGTGTAAAGGGTACTAACTTATTACCTTGTACACTCTATTCGGTAACGTTCTTTTAAAACCAATATCATTTTGAAAAATCTCGTGGGCAGTAAGGAAAAAAGAAAAATCCCTGCTTACATTTAAATTCCTGACTTTTAATTCAAGTCTTTTTTATAGCTTTCGGGTATAACATCCAATATATTAGCCCCTAAAGGAAAAATGGACATCTGCTTCTCTGTAGAAAGAAATCCCTTTTGCACAAGTAAAAGGACAAAATTTACGAGCCGTGTAACCGTGGGTAGGCTCGGAGTTCGCCCACGAATCGCATGCAAATGGCTCCATTGGTGCGGAGTGGCGGCCTGCTGGATACTAAGATTAAAATCGAAACACCTCGCGACCCCTGGCGTGTCCTCGCCAAAGCGGAGCCGTCGGTGGGTCGCCAGACTACCTTTACTTTGTATCCACTTGAAAGATACTATGACGAAATAGTTTAGGTACAATACGACCAACTGTAGTATTTAAGTGTTATACAGAAATAATAATTATCAGAAATAAATAAACAGAGCAACGATTGTCGAAATCTGAAACAATAACGGCTGTTTAACCGACAGACAAACTTGTGCTTTGTTTCCCAGTCAGCCTGACAGAGATATCTAACTTAGCTGTTTTGGAAAGTAAGCCGCTTCGTATAATGAAAATGTGGTGGAATTTAATAAAATTAATTAACATTTTGCCGTATAGACTATTGTCTGGGTTGAAAGTGGAGCGGTTGGGCCGTACTTTCTCTCGGCGGGCGCGCGGAGTCTGTGCATTCACTGTGCGATTGCACTACCCACACACGGCGCACGCACCGGTATCACTTGCGATATTTGTCGATTAGCAAAGCTAACATCTATTGAAGATATAAGCATAATATTATAACATAATATAATGTGCTAATAACGCTGAAGCGGTAGCAAACAGTATGTATTTATACAGGAGATGAGAGTTCATAATATTAATGGATTTATTTATTTTGGTATCTCAGCGTGACGCAATCTTGTTTTCGTAGAAGTATTTTTACACATAAGTAGTCAGTTCTTTAAGTTCGACACACATATAAAACTTCAATAAAGACAATGTAATTTATAATATATATAATGGCAACGTCTCTCTGTCGGTTCGAGTGGTAAGAACTCAAAAAACACTAATGCGGTTTTCGTGACCTTTTTTATAATTAACAGACATGTTCTTTGCCATAGAACACCCTCTAGCATGAGGGTGTTCTATGGCTTCTTATTTCTTACATAAATAAGAGAAATTTTAAATTTGTGGGCGAATAAAGAGATTTAAATTAAGGTAGAAAAAACAGAAGTAGAAGGAGAAAATAAAAGAGATTTGATTGGAAAGAGATCTGATAAAGAATAGAAGAATGTTTGTTATTAAAAATGATGATTCCATAGAAAAATTACAGAAAGAAAAGGAAGGCAAAGACGTATTATGTGTCTGATTTTAAAATTAAGTCTTCATATTATGTAGTTTAAGTCAAGCTTAGATTAAAACAAAAGGTAGACGGTACGCATTTGATACGTGGCCTACGCAAACCTGGTCCATTGGGCTCACTTTTTTTTGTTATTACAGTTCGCCCAGCTATTGCACAGGCATTGATATGTTTCTATCACTGTTTTATAGCATTTATTATATACACGATCGTAATGCTCATCAAAATATTTATGCCAAGGCGATTATTATTAAGGTTGATCGACTTGACTCCAGATGTGGAAAATAAAAAGTATACTAACATTAAATTGTTTGATTCGATTGAAAAATAAAATTGGCACAATATACAAAAGTTTAGACATTTTAACAGTAATAAAATTAAGGAAGAAATAATATGTATATCAAAAACTTTAAAGTAATGTATGTAAACAAAGGAGATAAAGTCGCCAAATTGATTCAATCAAAGTGTCTACCCAAAGCGTCTAATTCGCCAGTGAATTGTGCAATTGGTGTTAAATTTAGTTCACAACTACTATTAAGGACCTGCATGTGTAGCCCACGCCCAGCCAAAGCTCGTTCCCATTCGCCTGCAGTCCTAGATTTAGCATTTACACACGGTACTGTCCGATAAAGATAGCTGTAGAGGAGTGGATGATATTCTCGGTTTTCTAAATCTATTACAATAAGGGCCAACATATAATATTTACGATAACCAACCAGGTTATCGTGAATATTATACGTGGTAATCTTGAAAGGATGTGCTTTGTGCTAATATTAGGCTCTACTGTTCAAATCAAAAAACTTTTCCCATTGAACCATGCAAATAAAAAAATTACTTTATGAATGTTGTACATGTCCTGTTTTTCAATTAAACGCTCAGTGGAACGAGAACTTATGTGTTTGCAGAAAAATGTATGCAACTGAACCGAACGCACACCGCATCATAAGGGTTTAGTCTGTGGATTATTAATTTTATTTAAAAACTTTATTGCACAAAAAGAGTACAATGGCTTACCGGCTTAAAGGGGTCTAATACATCGCTTTCTTGTCGTGCTGGTATTCTTCTATTAGGGTGCGATTAAGAAACAGGCAGTTAAACTGATGACGGCAAGCTAACTGAAGGCAGCAAGGATATTAGAATTCTTTAAAGCCGCTTTTTTCGCAACCGAATCATACATGAAGACTAGGTGGTTAGGTGTTAGTTTGTTGTAGCACACGGTGTTAGAGTGTTGAATCATACATGAAGACTAGGTGGTTAGGTGTTAGATAGTTGTAGCACATATTATACTTTTCCATTATCATTGATAGAAATAAATAAAAACAACGAACAGACGTTTAATAATATTGCCGTGAAACAAGTAGGTACTTATATCTGAAAGTTTAAAAAAAAAATTGGATCCCAGTCCTTGAAAACTGAGTCAATACAGGAGCTTTGAAACTGGATGGCAAAGCTTGAAGAAAGGATCCAAGTGAAATTTATCCAATGGTCCAGTTACAAAAGAACTTAACCACAGTGGACGGCAAGAACAGTATACATAGACCTTGCAGCCACTCTATGACTTTGTGTTAAGGTTGAATTCAGGTAGACAGTGCGTATTGAACCTTCTTCTCAGGCGCAATGACTCACGAATTCAGTTTGCAATCTGAAACTGGTTTGGTAACAGCTTTTGTGTCTTGACCTCGAACCAATCGTGTCACTAAAATTATTTGCAAGTAATTTTTATTTTATTATGTAATAAAATTTATAAGCAAACATTACCGAACACTAATGAAGCCATTAAAATGTTTGGACCAAGAAACAGTTATATTAAAAGATAAAAAAAATGCCGTTTCTTACCTGCTTGGGTACCTAATGTTTAACAGTATGCCATGTGTATAATATACAACCAGACCAAGGCGCTATATATATATGACGCTAAAGTTTTTATTTTTGCCGTAATTTTTAAATCACAAATCATGAACCGTTGTCTGTACCACAGCCCATACAGGTACAAAAACCGCCTAGTAATCTTTTCATATTTCGGTTTTTAGAAGCCTACTGGATCGATTTCTTTGCGTGGTGGTATTCTCCTTATTAAATAGCTGCTGCAGTTGAGCAAGTCATACTTATTTAGTAACCGCATCAAAGGTTCAAAAAAGGCAAAAGTGGGAACAAATGCTGTTAAATATCAATACATTGACCCATTCATGGACTTTGTAAGGTCTGCTTACCATCAGATATATAACCACACGCCGCGCTCAAAGTAAAAAAGAAAAATTGGCCAATGTTAACATTCTTTCTTACCACCAAAAGTATATAAGCATTATTTAAGCAAAATAGTTCTGTCACTCCAGCTGTCTAAATAACAAGAGTTACTTAAAATAATAAATTTAAGTATTACTTACTTACGTTTCTTTTTTGAGAATCTGAGCGCAGTATTTAAGAACACTGCATTCGCAGTCTGAGTTCTCCATAGAAAAAGAGCTTTCGCACTTCCAGTAATACTCGATTACTGTCTGTCGCAGAATTTAAAAAAAAAATTGTCGGTCATTGTATTTATTAATCTTTCAAATAAATAAAAAATACTATTTAAATATTATATTACAAAAATATTTATTACCCAGAACAGAAAGATTTTTTCATACAAATACAAATATAGAAATAATAATTGAACTTCGACTAACAGCCAAATTTTAAATATAGAAAGTGCGTTTGTATGGGCGTCTACTGCAGAGCCCTTAACTTTAATAAGTATGATTCTAAATAGGCGCCGACATAATTTATATTAAGTCTCCATGGTTTATATAAGTAAACAATCAGAACTTAGAATGCTTTTCTTATACAACTGGTTTCTGTCTGAAACTGTCTCACTTCTTTATTTATAGCTGTTCTTTTTATATATTAGGAAAAATAAGCCGATATCGACGGTTATTGCCCTCTCCATGTTGGTTCTGTATTACTTGGGAAATATAGTTTTCGTATAAAGTATCTGGTTTATACTAATATTATAAAGAAAAATAATTTCATTGTTTGTTTGTTCAGGATAAACTTGAAAACTACTGAAGTTATTTGAAAAATCTTTCACCAATAGAAATACATGGGGTGTTGGTATTTTGTTTTCGATCCGTTTTCTTTTAAATTTAACGGTGGGTTAGTGAAACTACTGATCACAGCTAGTATCTAATAAATTGGCAAAACTAGTAATATATATATCCAGGTCACTTAACAATTTTTGCTTCTATTTGAGCATAAGAAATAATCGATATAATATCGATTATTTCTTATGCTCAAATAGAAGCAAAAATTGTTAAGTGACCTGGTCATGTTTCGGCTTTAGTTGGTGGGTTTAGGGGTTTTCAGGAGCTAACTTCTGTAAAAGTATATCTAATAAATAAATATGTATGTAATCCTTATTCAGAATGTTTTGAGAACCTAGGGCTAGCTAAACCTCTGTTATCTCTCTGTCAGATTGAAATGAAACAAAAGTGACAAAACACGTTTAAAACACTAAACCTATTTAAGAGAAAAGTCTCTGATCATTAAAAGAAACAAATTAATTTTCACATGACTTTTATGCAATACAATCTATCGCTGAACGAGTTTTACAAAATCCAAAATATGTATTCTTATATCTTCTCTTTTATTAATTCTTGGATATAATATTTGTAATATTTTCCCTTACTGCTTTGTACCGCTTGATATAGCGCCAACTGTAGCAAGCTACTGGCCAGACAAGGCCTGTACCACGAAACGTTCTGTCTGCGAAAAAGCGTTGCAATTAATATTGACAATTATCAGATATGGGATCGACAAAAATATTCTTCTAGATAAACATAATACTATAATCTGGTACACATCGTACACAGTGATTTCCTGATGTAATAAATGATTTAAAGGTGAATTCTCTTTTACCGCCCAAATAATGCAAGCCAGACAAGGACATCACGTTAGTTTACAACAGAGAGCAGCAAAACCTTCAGAATAGTACTGTAAATATTATATTTACCGATACTAAAATTGAAACTTCTATTAATAGCAGAACAAATTGAATGTAACGATAAAAGTCTGCTAGCCATTATCTTAAAAGGTCAAGTCCAGATTGTAAAACGAGCTAGATTGAAGTCTGAATCACGGCTAGGCACTTTCAAAGATTTCATTGGCGGGTGAAACGTTACTGCATTACCGAATCACCTTGCGTGGGCAACACGGGGCGAGTGAGAATGCGCCAAAGTGAACGTAAAAAAAACCTAAGCTATATCCGTTGTTATCTCGCAAGTTTTATCGAATATGCCCGTTGCATCGAGGGTCACGCGCGAACTGGCACCACCCACTTTCAACATTATAAGCTTGCGCACACGCCGCCTGCCGCGTTGTGCAAGCAATGCATTAGATTGCTTGCATAATTACTGCAATGATAAAAGGTTTATGCTTGCAAGCTGAGAGCATATTAACAGGTGTCTGCCGCTCTACTTCAAAGGTACTTTTCGTCGGTTGAGTGTGGATTACTTTTACCAAATTATCATCATGATACAGTCTACTTCTGATTTGGGCTAGCCATGTTTTGGTTTCAATTTGTAGGTTTACTGGATTTTATAAGATTACTGCATCAATTTTTTGTAGATTGGTCTCCTTACAATTTATTGTTACTCGTAATGCAAATACGTCATTATTAGCTATTATATTAAACAGGTTGTCCCCATTTATGGTCTGTATATCTCCTTTTGTAGAGCTGTTTATCACCAGGTAGACCCTTTCTGCATATGCCCAATCCACTACAACACATCAGGGCTCACAAATTTGTCACAGGTTATGTCAGCCATTTGATAGTAAGGATTATTTTACGTGAAACTGAGGCTGAGGTTTTGCTTTGTATTAGCGTAGTTTTAATACGTGAACCAATGGTATTGCTTTATTTATAGTTTTTTTTATTAAATAACGTGACCCTTATGATAGTTACGTTAATACGAAGCAAAAGCTCACGGTAGAGCCTCTAGTCATCTTTAATAAATTTTGCAACAATTTTTTGTTTGTCTTCAATGCAAACCAGAACAAAATAAATAATAGGGTATTTGAATTATTTTTGAAACTCGTTTTAAATGATTCTTCATTACACAATAAGCACACTACATTGATATTTCCGGGATGTCTACTCTATTATTAATAAAAATCAATGTTAAAGTTTGAATTTTACTGCTAAAGCACTGTTTTGCATTCTATGTCAAGTGTGACGTCATACGCAAGTAAACAAACAAGCACAGATTAAATAATCTCTTATATATTATACTCTATTCTATTTCATCCACATGATTTATAATCTGTGTATTGTTTTGTTTACTTGCGTGTGACGTCACCAGTCATCAACCAATCAAAGATGTTTTTGTTATAAATAAAATAAAAAATATTCAATTTTATTTCGTGTAATCTACAAAAGATATACATAATTTAGTTTAAAATAAAGTGAAATATGTTTTTTTACGCCATTGTCTGATAGGATGACCACAATTTATAGTATATTTTTAATGTAGTCAAATAGCCTATTGCAAAATCATGTCATGCAGTTTATTGGTTTTTAATTTGGTTAAAATTAATATTAGTGACTATGATGCATTACTATGAAATGAAGTAACATCGATCACAAGTCGAGTCAATAATCAATCATACTGATAATTCAGTGTAATAGCGACTCGATATCATAATCTGTGTCGAGGCATTTATTACGTGGAAATACGAAAATGTAACAAAATCACGTGAATTCTGTTATTATTAGACACCTAAGAGTTATTATAAAATTCCGATCTTCAACGTCGGGACTCAGATTTATATTCAAAACAACCTATGGTATACATACTAAGAATTTAAGTGGTAGATAATGCCTAAGGCATTAAGTTCGCCTTTGTACATAACTTTTGTTTACTGTGCAATAAAGTGTTTTTAATAAAACAAATGTGCTTCTGTAAACTGTAAACAGTTTAATTAATATTTTTTGTGAAAAATATAAACCTTAAATTCCACAATAATTATTTTCGGCATCTGTTTTAAAACCTACATAATAAAGTGAACCTACTAGTATGAGCATGTTTTGTATTAATTCAAAAACCAACACGTTTTCGTAGTACTTGGAAATTTAATAATAATTATTATTAATTTTAGCAAGGCGGATATTTTTT
The DNA here is from genome assembly GCA_947458855.1 of Monopis laevigella. Lineage (NCBI taxonomy): Eukaryota > Metazoa > Arthropoda > Insecta > Lepidoptera > Tineidae > Monopis > Monopis laevigella. The sequence continues at coordinate 21,185,487 of OX381583.1, read as the reverse complement.
GGGTGGTGTCAATTTCTTTATTCCCCTCGTATCCTAAGCCTTGATGGATTTTGATGAATAGGATGTCATATCTGTGCGTCCTGTCCGCTGACGGAAGCCGCGCAATTTTTATTATGTTTTTTATAATCGGTTTTACATAACAGTATATTAATAAATTAGCTAAGAATACAATCTCATTTTAGTTACCAATTAGCAACCAATTTTAATATATTTTGTTATAATTTTATGTTGGTTTTTAATCCCCGAAGTAAAAGAGATATACCTACCTATATGTTATGAGTTTGGACCCCTTGCCTTATGCTCGATCTGTCGTTCTATGGTATTGTAACTCTATTTCCATGCATTTTCATATATAAAAAAAATATGGTTATAATAAATATGCTGCAGAAAATCGGTTAGTAGTTTCAAAGTTATAAAGTGTTATCTCGGCAAATGCGTCTAGATTACTGATGGTTCGGTTAACTTAAATTTACCTACGCATAGATCACACAAAATGATGGTACTCCTAACCTGACCTGAAAGTGAAGGGATAGAATTTTCATCGGTTTAAATATTATTGCTTACCATCATGTAAGGTATAAAGTCACATGTGACTTTTTATCATCTACCTGATGACTTGCAACAAAAAAAAAACAAGAATATTAATTTATTTATGTCGGGGAACCGCTCTATAAGTTGTAAATGTCAGCGGTCGGGACGTAATTATAAAATTCTAGCAATATAATTAATATTTCCCTTTTTAAAGGTTAGATTTCGTGACGGGAGTATTATTGATTTTTGTAAATATTATATTATACTACTTAATAAAGTATTATAATTTACTAAGGGCCGATTTTTCAATCGTCAGATAAAATTCCATAGAAAACTTGTATGGAGAAAGAATAAATTTGACAGTTATACAAGTTAATTGTCGAATAACTTTACCTGACGATTGAAAAATCAGCCCTTACTCTCTATCTACACACCGCGATGAGTTCGCCATTTGTTCTATGATGAGTTCCACTAGAGGTTGTAACTTTGGCTTTGTATCCGAACGTCGTGTGTTCGATTTCACGCAAATAGTACTTTTTACCCATGCAAAAAAAAAGCATGTTCTGTAGTTTGTTTGGGTGTTTATAACATATATATAGGTGAATACTCTTTTACCGCTATCGTTATTTCTGGTACACACTGTACAAGGCTTGAGCTTAGTTTGTGACTAGGGCAATATGTGTGTAATGTCTTTTATTTATAGACTAACATCGGTGATGAGTTAATGAAAAAAAAGAACGAAAAAAGTCCTTGAATTTAAAATATTTTGTCTCTTTTACGCATATTAATTTTTATTGCTAAAAAATAAACAAAATCTACTATAACCAGTGTTCTAAAAGGACTCAATAAGTTTTTTGAATTGTACGTCACTAAATAAAATAAAAAAATCATCACGGGTGCCTTACGGCGCCTGAGACCCCCGAGGCGGCCTCAGGGTACCATTAAATAAATAACAAGCTACACAATGTAACATTAGAGGGTTTGCAAAACACGCTAACAATTAACTATCACCGAAGGGTTATCGGTAAAAAATTAACCCCTTTTCAATGACGTGAGTCATTACGTAGGTACCAGGAAACGTCATTAAATTTTCACGATTGCGTTTTATGTTAACCGCGTCGCCTGTTTCGCGACTTCATGCATATTTATCGAAATAACGGCGCCGATTGAAAGGCTTATACGTAGAAAAGTGCACCATAAACTGACTAGATTGTTGCTAAAATATATTCTAGTTATTAGGGAGGAGGGTTTATTTTGGGTTGTTTTGTTTTGGTGGTCGCTTGGTGATTAGTGCACGCACCCCCACAGAGGGTTGGTTAGGTTCTGCGAATGCCGTGAGTCAGCCTATGGGAACACTACCGCTAAATGGTTTCGATCCAGGCGATGATTGCATTACTCGTCCGTTATCCGGTTACTGTATTATGGTCGTACCTACGTAATTGCATCGGTTGCTAAGTTATTAGTGTGTTGTATCCTTAAACAATTGCCGTTGTAAATGTACTTTTATTTACAAATTTGTTGTATTATTGTTGTTGGTAATTATAATGAAATGAGTATGAATTGTGTTTAATAAGCATGTAAATTTTGCTATATGTTTAAGTACCAATTAGAGATAAAAAGAAATAAAATTACTTTTTCAAAATGTATGACAGCGACCACTATCACTGATGACGCCGCTCCAAAGAGAGGCGTAATATTTGCCAATAAAATTGTATAGCTACAATTTATATATTTTACCTAATAAGAAACACATCTAACACACTTTATTTGTTTCAGATAATTTCATGAAATATTTTTTTAAAGAAACTTTTGCTAGTCCATAAATCAATGTATGTATAGGTAGACAGACTTGCGTGACCAAAATAATTTGCATTAAAAACAAATGCCATACAGATTCGGAAATAGGTCAGTCGGTCACTGTATCTTTACTTAAGCAACTACTAAGTATACTTCTCTAGAACCTTATCTACCTAACTGCTTAAAATGAACGCTATATAATCACAAGTTAAATAATCAACTGTTTTAGCCTCGGTTAACTGGATTTAACAGCAGGTTTTTTAAAAGAGTTAAATTAACAACGAAAAATTTGTACAATACTAAACCAATATTTTGTGATGAAAAAGTATAAACTACGGAATGTAAGTTTTTTTTAAAATATTTATTGGAGCACGACATGTGACTTTGTATCTACCTGGTGGTGATCAGATCAGATCAGACCTATAAAGTCGTAATGGGGTAAATCAATAATTGTTCTTAAACAATATAGATCGCTCCTACTATGGTCGGGTAAAAGATGCGATTACGAAATGGGTGGCGACAATGACGAATTGCATTACGAGTATATTTTAATATACGAGTATATTTTAATATACGAGTATATTTTAATATACTCGCTGCCTTATCGTCAATTCAACTACCCATTTCGTAACCGCACCCTGAAAGGAGACTACCACCTCGACAAGAAATCGATTCAATACTCTCCTGAAAACCGGTGAACCGACTAAAACCGAAACATGACTAGGGTCACTTGACGGTTTTTGCATCTGTATGTAACGAGACCGGTCGGTCGGCCTAGCGAAGTTATAGAGACCTCCCTCCCACATAAAGAAAATGAGAAAATTGCAGAATCAAGGGTCTTTGAGCTCCAGAAACTTGCAAAATCTTTGTTTAAACACCTACGATGGAGAATCAAATAATAAACAAATTTAAAATTATGTTTTTATTTAGTAATTACTCGTATCTATGATTGGTATATAGGTATATATGTATTTTTTGTAAGTAGGTACTGTTGATTTTTACTTATAATTCAATTCTAGGTGAGTGGAAATTGTGTAAAAAATATAGCATTCTGCTAACTATAAAAACTATAGAAAAAAAATCATGCAATAAATTTAGATCTTTAAGGAATTTTATCTTGAATGTTTTTTCATTACTTTATCGCCTTTAGCGTTAAATGCAATGCCCATACAAATTATCGCGGATAATTTCGCAGAAACCAGACATTTTACTATAACTAAACACAAAGCAACTCGACCTTAATACAGTAGTCATATCTAAATCCAAAATAACATTTACGATTAACTAGTATCGGCCTGCAAATCACAAAATTTGATATCTGACGTAACGTTGCGTTATCAACTATAGGATTTACAAGAAATTTGATAACAATGTGTACTTACTTACGTACTTATCTAATGTTAAGATTACAAACTATCATTTTAAATTCTTCAAAATTACAACAATAATAACAATGACTCATAATTATTATCAATAAAACCTAGTTCAACCCACTAAGTACATTTATAGCTGTGTTAAGTAGTCAGCCGCAATTTCACAGATACTGTATTATTTTAAAAACCCTGTTCTATGTAAATTAACTTATAAGTCCCGATTCCACCGATACCAGTTAGTGTATTTGTCATTTAGGCACTTATTATATCTATATCAACATCGCTATAAACTGCTACCTGTAAGGTGTTTCCTTAAAAACCATCAGCAAAATCACGGTGGTCGTGCTCTTCTGTTAGCGCCATTAAGGACACTGCATTTGTAATCGCGAACTTCGCGTTCTCTTCGCTTTCGCACTTTCAGTAATACTCGATTACCGTTTATCGCAGAATTAAAATCATATTTATGTCGGCCATTGTATTTATTAATACAAAGACCGACAAAATTCTGTGGCGGGTTATTTTATTTTTCTCGAAATCAGTAAAAAAAAAAAAAAATACAAAAATATTTATTACCCACAACAAACAGATTTTTGCGTATTAATTACGAACATACAAAAAATAAATAAACTTCCACTAACAGCCAAATTGTAATATTGGAAGTACGTTTGTATGGGCGCCAAGTCGACTACGGGGCCCTTAAGGACACCTCATTCGCAATCGCGAAGTTTGCGTTCTCCATAAAAAATTTGCTTTTTCAGTTCCAGTATTACTCGATACTGGTGGTATAATTTTTGTGGGAGATTTTGGGAATTAGAGGAATAATTAATATTAATAATATGTAGGACAATTTACACATATTGCTCTGGTCACAAACTAAGCTCTAGACTTGTACTATGTGTACCAGAAGCAACTATATAATATATATTATATTTTATAAACACCCAGACCATGACAAACTGTACAGAAAAACCGTAGGTACTAATATTTTGTTGCCATGGGTGAGAATCGAACCCGTCGTGGGTTACTCCGGATACAACATCAAAGACGCAACCCTAGTGGTTGCGTCTTCTACGGAGGCTGTCAAATTAAATTAAAATAATATTTTTGTCGGTCATCGTAATAAATCTTTCTATGTTGGGTATCTTTTTATTATTATTTAGAAATAAACTTTTAATATTATAAAACAAAAATATTGATTACCATCAAAGAAAGATTTTCGCGTACAATTACCAACATAAAAATAATAATTGAACCTTGACTAACAGCGAAGTTGTAATATTGGAAGTACGTTTGTATGGGAACCAAGACAGGTTAACCAAGACAGGTAAGAACCAAAAGGAGGTTTTTGGGAGCCGAATGTCAACTTTGATGATAGATAAATATACCGATGATAATCAGTTTCGCAATTAAGTGTGAACAGTGGTTCTACCCTCGTCCTTATAAACGTCCTATCGCCTAGCACCTCGACGATTGACGTCACATCAACGAGAAATTTCATTATTTGCTTAAGTGCCGCTTTCAGGAGTAGTGTATTACTTAAAGAGAAGGGTTTTAGTGTAATAGAGTTCGGGAATAATGGAAGATAATAATAAGAGTTGGCGGAGTAATTATGATTTTAAATAAAAGGTTTGGTTAAATCTTACAAGTTGATTATGCTCAATAAGTGCTTTAGAATTTCAATGTAAATCATTAACTATTAAGTTGTCTCTTTTATTCGTCTATAAAAAATAATTTCGTTGATTATAATTTACGAAAATATATGCAATTATAAAAGTATTACAGTTAAAAATGAGCCTGAAAGCACCTGTAGTTAGTACAACACTGTTTTAAGATAGGTTAGTATTATTTCTTCATGTATAAAAAAATAATATTTATTTATTACATTTCAGGTAAACTTACGGCTAACAAACGTATAGTTAGTTATAGATTTTAATATAAGGCCATTAATAAGTCTACACATATAAATTTAATTAGAACGCAATTTATATTTCAGCACGTTAAGTCATTTTTGTCAATGAATATTATATTCAAAATTTAGATAAATTTGTATGGTGTTTGACACTTCTGAGATTTTGAGGGAACACAGGGAACACTTGCTTTAAAAGCGGCATAAAGATGCAGGTTTTTAACCCCATTATGAGTACTACTATATGCTATTTGCAAGCAGCTCCTTTTTAGCATGTGCATTGTGTATCCATAAAAGAAAACAGTGACAATACTATGACACCAAAGTTAAAATACAATTGAAATTTCAATGACCTTAAATATCCGAGGCACTATAGTGGTGTTGTCAAACAAATGTACATAATTAACTTATTGGTACACACCGGGACTCGAACCAGGGACCTAAGTGTTTTTAAGTCCAAGGTCTAACCAACTCGGCCACCACGTATATGCCACGGGAGGATATTAGTCTGTTAGAAACGAAAAATAAAATAATTTGTTCGATTGAAATAAATCGTGAAGATAGCTCTGAAATTTGTTTTTTTTCGGATTTTATGACATTACTATAACATGATTTTTTTGTTTATAAAAGTGTATAAAATATGATAAATTAAAAGAGGGTGTTAATTCTTTTTTTTTTATGTAGTTTTTTACATTTTGTTTCCGTGCGACTTTTGGTAGTCCACGCTGCTTACTCTCATCAGAAACCGTACTTATAACGCTGAGATAAAATATAGGGAAATAGATACAAATACGTAATTTCACTGACGAACATATCTCGCCTTTTAATAAAAAATTAGAAAAAAAATCACCCTATGGAAGCCAAAATTTAACCGAAAGAGGGGAGTTAATTAATATCAACTCTATGTATAACATCAATAAACGATAAATATTATTAATCTCTACTCTACTAACAACTAATCAAAATTAGATATTAAAAATTAATAATCTATTTGACTCCAAATTAAAATTAGAAAAATGACGGCTAAAGTAAAAAAATACACCAGGGAAAACAAACTCAAACGAACAAGGTCGAAATTAATCCGACAGAGTAGAGTGAATTTCAACTCTATAGCAGCAAAAAAGAACAAAAAAACAGTGACCCCAGGAGAACAACCAACACAACCTCGAGGGTACGTCCAGCGCCAGGTGGTAGCCGCGAATTTTCATAAATGACCAGTAAAAAATAAAAGTTCACATTTCTCTATTCTTTGACAGAATAATAAAGGTTAATGCAGCTCTCTATAAGTTTGCATCATGATTTATGTACTGGACCTTTTCTTTATGAAATAGCGTCATGCGTGTTGACATTTTTCTTTAGTTTGTTATGGTCTGGGTGTTTATAAAATATAATATGTATTATATATCGTTGTTTCTGATACACATAATACAAGCCTAGAGCTTAGTTTGTGACCAGAGCATTATGTTTAAGTTGTCCTACATATTAAAGTTATTTTATTTACTGAAGCACAGCATTTGAATTTGTTTCTACCTGATGGTGAGAAGACCTACAAAATACACGAATGGGGTAGATTAATACATTGTTTTTTAACTATATTTCGCAATATTGTCGGCTGAATGATGCAGTTACGAAATGGGCGGCGACAAAAATTAATTTGCATTATGAGTCTGATTTAATATCATCGCTGCTTTATTATCAAATCAATAGCTCGTTTCGTAAACGCACCCTGAAACCTTAAAGGAGACTATCACCTTGACAATAAATCCGGTAGTCTCCTAAAAACTGGTGTATATTTGTAGGAATAACCCAAATATGAAATGAAAACTATTAACGCTATCGAAAAGTAAAGTGTTTTAAAAAGAAAGATCTGAACTCTCCACGGGCGAGTTTTAGCGTTTGTCTATTATTTTTAATGAAAATATATAACACAAAGCTTTTTTATAATTTGTCATGGTCTGAGTGTATATAACATGTATTAGTATCGTTGTTTCTTGTACACATATTACAAGCCTAGAGCTTAGTTTGTGCCCAAGCATATGATGTGTAAAGTCCTTCATATTAAATTATATATTTATTAAATTAATTAAAATTTTTAAAATGATAAAAAACGCTATTTAAAATTTAATTTTTAAACAGCCTCCAAGAAGCTTTAAAAATAGGTATTTGCGATTAATAGAATATTGATTAAGCAAAAAAAGAACGACAAGCTATAAAGCGACACCGTACCAATCAGTATTGGCATGAAGTCAAGAATCAATCAATTTAATGCTCCATTTCCAGGCAGTTACTGCCGACGCTATTTAATTTGTCAATGTCGCGGTACATTGTTTAACAACTAGGCCCCCTGCAGAGGTAACAAAAGTATAGAAAATATTTCAGCCAACATTTTTTGTAAATAAATTTCGCAACTTTTCTCATCCAATTTGTCGCACCTTAAGAGGAGTGTCTGATGAGGCTCTTCGATGCTAATACTGATTCAACTGCACAGTATTACCTCTCCTCGCGCATGTCAGGGTGACTTCAGTAACGCTACCACACATTTATAAAACCTTCCCCCGACCCTCAGTAATAAAAGAGCACCTATGAGATTATACCTACAATTTAGGCAGCAAAACGACTTTCGGGCGAAAACTGTTTCCTACTCCTAAACTTTAATGGATTAAAAAATGGTCTCATTTTATTAAAGAGAAACTAAACTATGACTATACGTTATCCTTTTTTTAATTTTCTGACTTGATAATTATAGGAATTATTTTAATATGAAAGATTTTTGGGGTTGTTATATTTTTTCCTATTATAACTTTGGAAAACGAAGACCAAAAGGTCGCGAATGTATGGGGAATATTTGATCAGACGCTCCTCTTAACATACTTTCATCTTTCATGACGGTTTTATTGCTCAGTAATATAGACCGAGAAGAGAAAACGGCTCCATATTGGAGAATTGCAAAACATACTCCCATAAAACTCCCACATATTTCACGACAAATAAACTCCTTCGGGTCCGAAGAAATTCCTTCACTACCTACAGGTAATATTTCAAAACATGTGTCATTCATAAGTTTTGCCGTCGCAATGTCTGTCGATGGAGCCGGGGCGAAAAGGTCTCTATAATAAATTTTTTTTGATCCCGCTCCGGCGCTTATCCCCACCAGTTCAGGTAGGTTTACGGGCCTCGCAGGAGAAAATAAACGAAAAATAAAATAAAAGTCAAAATGGCCGACATAAAACTGTTTTGCCAGAATATTAGGAAACCTAGGAAAAACAGACTGTGATACAAACAATAAACACTTTAGAAATTGCCTATAAAGTAACAATGTAACTAACCTTATTCAGGCACTTGATTTATTTTTCCAGGAATATACCTGTAATAAAAAAAAGGAATTATTAAAATTATACTATTCACTAAGTTGGTATTATAAATAAACAATAAAAAAAATTATACAGAGAATACATCTCGGACTGCTACTTTCATTTCAAAGCATGGAATGACAACTTTTGATGCTGCATGTATTCATTATTTACTTATTTATTTAATACAGGCTTATCAACAGCACACTTACAAAATCAATTATATAATAAAATATTATATGTGAGTGTGAATATCTTATTTAAAGAAAAGCACAAATTACAAAATCATAATAGTAGGTACACATAAAATAAATTATTTTTTATTAAGTAAGTTTTTTACATACTTTGAATGAAACGAAAGTCTACCTACGTCTCCTAATCGAACCTCTGTTTATATTTTCTACTCTACATAAATGTCGGAAACACATACGTAGATACCACAACATCTTACGTTATTTTCACCACATTTTATACTCTACTTCCAAAGGTACCCTCGCTATTTAAGTTTGTAATAAAAAGTAACATGACCAAAGTACCATTTAACTTTGTTACGACGTAATATTGGCGTACGTCACCAGCCCGAACAAAATGACGTCATAAAACAGTGAACAACTTTTTCGACTAGACCTAACCGCATAAAATTTCAATCACCTATGTGGGTGGGAGGTGAATGAAAACCCACACATTCTATCCCCCGTATTCTAAGGGCCGATTTAATAATAGTTGCTAAACAAGTAAACAAGTGCTAATACTTAGCCAATGCTTTGGTTGACAGTCGATGACTGCATTAATAAAAAGTCAGTTTCAAGCAAATGGCTATTAATAAGACCCTAAATAAAAGTGGAATTAAGGGTAAATTACTAATAAAATAATTTCGAAACTATGGGGCTTAGCATAACCACATCGGTATAGTTTGATAGTCGATAAAATGAAGTTTCGTATAAATATGTATCGATTTTGTCGATTTATCGAGCCTATCGATGCTGTTGTGCTAAGGCCCTATGTTTTAAATTGACTATAAATAGCTACTTATCTATACTGATATTACAAAGATGAAGAGTTTGTTTGGTTGAACGCGCTATCCTCAGGAAGTACTGGTTCGAATTAAAAATTTATTTTAGTGTTGGATAGCCCATTTACCCATCACGCTACGACCAATAGGAGCGGAGTAACAATGAAAAATGTTGCAAAAACTGGGAAAAAATATTCCTTTTGAGAGCGAAGTATAGCAGCTGCGTAAACGGTTAAAGTTACGCAGACCAAGTTGCGCGGATCAGCTAGTACAAAATAGACGTAGGGTTAAAAATAAGCGCGTTGTTTATGCGAATTTTTGCATTTTGATTTACATTGTCGACGTAGTTTACCAGGGCGACATAAGAAATATGGTATTTTAGCAAAAACCGGCATAGTTTCCGAGTTGTCGCGTGCTGCAGAACATTAGGGCGCGCCGCACGCCGCCGCTCACACGCCGCCGTCGCCGATCGGGTTGCTTCGCTCAGTGATAAACTGCTTTATACAGCATACCTACCTACCTAAATGTGTCGCATTAGCAACGATTTACCGACCATAACAATGCCTAACTCCCATCGTCACTCTTTCAAACTTTCAGCTGAACGACGCGACTTCTATTACAGCACCATTGACAGTATTAAAAAAGTTTTTTAAATTACAATTTTTGATGTTTTATGGACCCATAACTTGTGACATTGTCCTTCGTACTTTGCTATTAAAATTTCCAGGTAAAGTATTTGGGTCTATGAATTTTCAGTAGTAAAAAAGGTTTCTAAAAATGTAATCGGATTCTATAGGTTTTGAAAACCTAAGATTTAAAATGTAGCACTTTATTACCAAACAATTAAATAATGCTTAGTACCTACATACTAACTAGCTTTCTTTGGGGACACATATTATTATTTTCTTTGGAGTAAACTAGATAAAATAACACCAAATTAAGTAGATTCAATTAAATACAATAAAATAATAAATTTTATAAAGGTAGTTATAATAATATTTTAATTAAAAACCTATGAAATACCATAATGCAATGCAGTTGCCATTACTAACCAAGCCGCTACAATTTGTGGCTCAAACGGTTTACCGAAGCAATTATTCAGACCCATCAAAATGACGAAGTGCAGACAAATAATGAAGTAGGTAATTATGTATACTACCAACTATATTTTTTTACGTTAATATAATTTATACAGAGTGAATTTGAAAGGTTGTACTTTAGGTTAATATGTGGTTCTACTGATCTAATCGAACAACTTTTCCCATGAATGGATGGAAAAAGTTGTTCGATTAGATTAGATGTGTCGCAAATGAAAAAAAAAATGCCTTCTTCATACAAACTAGTATATGACCATTTTGTATAGGAAGCCACAGTTTTTTTTTCATTTGCGCAACATGGTTCCATAGGAATTGTTGTTTTTTTGATCAGTAGAGCCTCACATTAGCCTAAAGTATAGCCTTTCAAATTCATCCTGTATATTAAACACCATCAAGTCAAACAAATACTTTGAACTCACAAATAAAAATTACTAGAAACGGTTTTTATGCCGTGGAAGTCGGTGCAAAAGGAATTCAAGATGGCGCTAACAGGATCATATAGTATTTGGTTGAGTAGAGAGGGAGGTAAACACAGTGCAGGGGAAAGTTAAAGGGTCTCAAGTCCGGGAACGCTGCAGTTCATTCCCTTGCCTTCCAACCACGCGATGGACCCGGCATCCGGACGGAGAATCCATGGATAGATAAGAACATTGTCTCATAGTTGTAATTCAAAACTTATAGACTTCTGCACCCTAATTAAGAAATGAAATTTAATAGCCTTTATTGCATTAGTATTACTAATGCCATAAAGGCTATCAAATTTGATCTGTAATAGCCTTCTAAGACAGATCAAATTGCGAGCGAAGATGATAGCGATATGTCAGTTTTAATTTATTAGGCTACTAAAAAGTTTAAACAAAGTTTTTAGTAAGAGATTTACTTACAATACTTCTTTTTCTTGGAACGAAAAATATACTTATATGGGGACAAAAACCGCGGTGAGTCCACGGTTGACATTTTACCTTCTTGCGGCTAAAGCACGAGGTCAAAATGTCAACTTCTTATATCAGAACGTTAGCTCTTGTCATTAACGCAATCCTTTAAAAAATATTTGGATTGGCAGTTTTTAGTATTAATGGCTATTGTATTTAAAGGTAACGTTAATTTTGTATTTTGACAAACTAACGTTCATTTAGAAGAAGCAATATATTCGCTGACATACTGAGTTTAGATTTTTTATTCCTGACTTTTTTAATTTGTGTCCATTTGAGCTCCCGAAATTTTTATCACAGCTGACATACTGCGTTTATGAAGGTAACGTTTTTTTGTATTTTGACAAACTAACGTTAACTTTATAGAAGAAGCAATATATTCGCTGACATTATCATAGCTGACATACTGCGTTTATGCAATTTATTTTCTGACATTTTTCATTTTTGTCTATTTCAGTTCCCGACATTTTTATCACAGCTGACATTCTGCGTTTATGACAATTTTAAATTTCATACGTTTCAGACATTTCGCGTGTAAACCGACGTATTAAAGCTACAGTAGATAGATCCTCAGTACACAATTGTAAGTGAATCCTTTGAAAATCTTGTGAAATTAAACCGCTCGGACTCACTCGAAATTAAGTATAACTATAAGATCAACATCAGATATATACTATAGCCCTATCAGAAATATAAGGTTTCCATTATACTATGTATATAATATACTTTAGTTATAGCGCTTCGTTACATTGTTGACTTCAGTCGGAAATATACGGGCATTCGATTTTAAAATCGGCCACACGTCAACTAGGCAGGGCGGGCGGCGCATGAGTGGCGTGTCCTTCCGCTCGCTACTGCCTTCTATACTGCCAATAAACACTGAAATTTAACCCCGAGAACGGAAAAAGTTAAAAGGAAACAAAGTTGCAATAAAAATAGAGGAGAGGACAAGAAAGCTGAAAAAGAGAACTTAAGTCGGAAATGAAAAAAAAAAGCTCACCTTTGTACTTGCACAAGCTTGACTTTAAAGATGAACCAGCTAATCATTGACAATCCTAGCTATATTATTAGTGTATGTCATGTCACTTTCTACCGAATGATCCTGTGGGATTAACTAAATTAAATCTAGAGTCTGAAATTCTGATAAACTGAATAAATTATATATAACATTTGTCGATTATTAAGGAATAAAGAAATCATACCTTAACGAATAAACCATTTGTAACGAAATAATTGAATAAAAAACAAAAGAAAAACGTTGGGGAACGTTAGCAAATTGTTGCGTATGCAAACACATTAAAGGCCGACGTTTTCAGTGCACACAGCCTAGTGATTATCTAAACATCGAGCGCGACAATGTATACAAAAAAAAGGTAAATCGTAAATAAATGAGGTATATTTCATTGTTCTTTGTTTTAGAAGGGCTGGGCGGCAGCCGGGTGGCGGGAAGGGCCGCTTATCTGACGCCGCACCTTTTGTCGGCAGGCGTTGACCTAATTCTGGTGATGCTCGAACGCGGAACTCTTTCAACTTCTGTCTGGTGACCGGCGAGGATCGAGCGTGATGCGGCGACATTGACACTGAACGCGGCGAACTAATCGCTTGGGAAATAAACTTTTATTATCCAAGGATAATGTAGAAAATTATTGATTAAAGAACAAAATTTGGCTTACTATCATAAATTTTATAATAGAAAATGGGAGCTTACGCTACTTAATTGCAGATATAACACAAACACGACGCTAATTTGCGGTAGAACACGAAAGTTAGCTACGTTCTAGTCGCATTTGCAAATGGTGCTGGGGCACATTCACGCGATTAAAACGGCAAGCTTCCGCGAGCTGATCGCCGGCGCGATAGGTCGCGGGTCGGCCCCGTGCCTGGCGCCACCCCGACTCAATGTCAACTTTCAATCACGAGGGAGGCCCGCGAGCTCCGCGGAGAGCTGTGACAGTCGACCGACGGAGCTACCACCAAATTATTGCTTTGCCCTTTTTTACGACGCCACCCTTGTCTTCTTGTCGTTTACATTCCGTCAAGTTAAGCCTCTCGGTGAGGAGTACCCCCGAACGAGTCGAGTCACGCGCCGTCGTGGAACTGACGCTAATACACCAAAGTCTCTTCCGAGAAAATGAAATAGTTTGTACCAAATTATGTAAATGTTTCAACTTGTTTACCGCTTATACGATTGTTTTGCAAGTCATGATCTCGCGGATTATATTCTATGTTCCTAATTTATTATCAGAATAATTTGCAGTTGTATTACTGTCTCCGTCAGTTTATTATCACAGGTTTCTTTGGAAGATTCTCCCTAGGCACCAAATTCTCTCGGTTCGGGCGATCTTCATCAATATGTCAATTAAGGTTGAGAATGAGCGGTCCAGCACAGGTGTCCCGGTCCACGTCGTTCACCAGCCCATTAAGCAAATAACGAGCCCGCAGGATAAACTTGGAGGCAGTAAAGTTTATTAATGGCTCGATTACAAGCTCGACCCGAGGTGGAAAGAAGCGCTATCAATCAGTCAGGTGCGCGACGGGGACGCACAGCACAAGTCCCGCTCCCCAGAAACGCTAATAACAAAATTCCGACACCCCTGTTTGCTCTTCTGGAAGGGGTGAAGATAAATACCCCAAACATTGCGTAGCTCGATTTCCTTATCGAGTAAGCGAAAGCGACCTAAGTTTCAGAATAGAATTCTAGAACGGAAAGTTGTTGTGAAACGGCCTTTCCGTCAATAATGGTCAAGTCACGACGAAGGATCTATATCTTTGTAGATGATTGTGGGGAAAGTGAGATGGAGGTAGGTAAATAATTAGTATGTAGATACGGAGCAACTGAAATGAACAGAGCTTGCTTCGTTGTCCGAATGGCTCAATTACCGTTAATTCGCAGCGCACACAGCCAGGGCGGTGCATGTGCCGCGTCCACCACGTTAATGTATGTAAATGCATGCGACCGGCCGCGACCGCCCGCCGCCGCCGCCCTAGGCTGGCTCGCGTTCACAATATTGCGGCATTAAACGGAATATGCTTGCCCAGACGGACATTTCGGACAAAAGCAGACATTTGTTAATGCTGCGGCTGCAATAATTCGTCAATAACATTTGAAATACATAATAGAGAACCTAAGCGTGTTTATTGTTTGTAATCCTATTGTTTCAGTGTGTTCCAAGGAACAGATTGACTTTAAAACCACTCTAAGCCTTTGTAATAAGGTTCTATTTTCTGTTCACAAAAAAAAACAGTTTTATTCAGAAGGTATTGATTAGTTAGATATTGTCGTAAAAAACATTATTATAAACAATCAATTTGTTTGTGTGTCTGTCCAGATCTGTATTATGTTCGATGTAGAGTAGAGCGTTCAGAAATTATTTACCAATATCTGCAAAAACAATAGACTGAATTGGTATGGACAACCAGAAGAACATGCCTGCTCTTCCTCATTTTCATGTTTTCTTTCAGTCCTACTTATTAACGAATATGAACATGCGGATTCAGTCTGTTGTTTTTGCAGAACGTACAATGACTGACTGACAAACCAGATATAAAAGTAAGGTGACGGGCCACAGGAGACCAAGACACACCGTAACTTGGTGGAATTAAAAAAACTTAATAAAGAACCTAATTAATAGTTTCTGAAATGTAGCAAAAGACGAAAGTAAAAAAATGTTAGAGATAAATGTTATGATAGAAGCTGGTAAGTATGAGAAGTAATGAATAACATATGTAAAGAAATGTTAGAGATAGAAGACTACCCCGTGCTACCTAGCGTGAAGATAAATAAAAACTATTATTTTTATAAACATTTCCAAATAAGTACCCAAATAGCATTAAATAATATGAGGTACATTAACCTAGTATACTTAATCCTGGCCTAACTTCATTCCAATCCGTTTAGTTTTAATTATCCGATGCCGAATAATAGGTACAGGTACCCTACAATAAGTATTTACTTGTGGACTTAACCTGGATTAAGGAATTATTTTTCCCGATTACGATATATCGGAAAGTGGTTTTCTTTGATACAAGTTACGATATTTATAAAGTATTGGAAGGACTTTGAAGTACCTAGGAACATAACCCCCGTATTCTAAGTCGGATCTTTAACTTTGTTTTTCACTCAAGGAATTTATCACTCTTTCGATCGAAATACGTCTTTGTCGCTGCCCAATCCGTAACCGCGTCATTTTGCCGGCATAGTGGGAGCGATCAATATTGTTAAGCAACAATGAATTGATCGACCACATTCATGGACTTTGTAGGTCTGCTGACCATCAGGTTGATACAAAGTCACATGCCGTGCTCCAATAAAATAAATCTTTATCGATTTGACATATGGTGGAAAGAGACAGGCGTTCCTTGAGTAAAAAGTTTAGAATAAGAAAGACTTAAAATATTTCTTAACATTGCAAATAGTGCTTAATACTATAACAGTCTAGTAGTTTAACAAAACAAAGGATTTAAATCAAAAATAAATCGTTCTCATAATATTGATGTAGTGTATGTTTACATTTATTTTTGAATCGAGCATTTGCTCACTAATTGAACAAGCTCGACAGTGCAATTATTGTGCTAAAGCACTCTCAAGAATCTTGTCTATGTCCTTTTGACAAGACAGACACTATAGTGAGTCAGCTACTTTATATATTATCTATATCAGCTACTACGGGAAGTGCCCCAAGGCCTAAATTGCCTTTCCAAATATGAGAACAGAAGATGGCTCCCGCATAGAAAACCAAAACAAAAAGACCTTGGACTTAAAAACACTTAGGTCCCTGGTTCGAATCCCGGTGTGTACCAATGAGTTTTTAATTAAAAAAATTATGTACATTTGTTTGACAACACCACTATAGTGCCTCGGAGAGCAAGTTAAGCTGTCGGTCCCGGTTTCACTATACCAACTTGTGAAACTGTTTATAGATGGGTTATTGAGTCTATTCAAAACATCGCAACGAGCTAGCCACTTGTTCGGTGTAGACTCATACCATCGGCTACGACGAGGTGGGCTTAAAACCCCTCCGCTGGGTACCCTGGGGCCGTTTAGGCGGTCTCGGGCGCCGTATGGCACCCGTGATGATACATACATTATTATAACCAATAAAATAAGTTTTTGCTTTATATTATCGAGACGTTAATACGTGAGGAGCCATTAATAATCTTTAAAATAAAACAGGATTGCTTTATTTTGCCTAATTTCAAAAATAAAGCCATCCCATTGGTGGTTCTTCACGTATTAACGTTATGTTAATACAAAGCAAAAACTCACGGTAGACTACTACTACCTACTATAGTAGGTAAGGTGCTGTACATAGTTGTTGATATAGTATCTCTACACCACTAATGTCTGTATTGGTTTCTATTGACTTTAGGACTGTTTGTCTTTGAATGGCGACCAAATAACCGAAATGGACATCGAAAATAAATAAAGATTATGTTTTGCCTATGGTATTATTAGTAGGTATAAGGATATTGATGCAAAAACCTTCAAGTGACCTTGTCAAGTTTTGGTTTTAGTATGTGAGTTTACCGGTTTACTACATCGATTTCTTGTCGAGGTGGTAGTCTCTTTTTTTACAGAGCGTAGAGTGCTATTTCTTCGATCTCATCGTTGCTTTTCATCAGGTAAGATTAAGGTCGGACACAGATTGTTTATAATTAAAAAAAAAAGATGAATGATCATACCTAACCAGAAACTAGAGAGAGGTTGGACACTAGCTATGCTCCGCGGTTTCACCCGCCGATAAATTTGAAAGAAAGCGGATCGAAAATAAAATAGCCCATGCATTGATTTAAAAAAAAATAATAACTCCTTCGTGGTCATGTGGTTATGCCGTGGCGTTGTATCCGGAGGTTGTGAGTTCGATTCCCACTAATGGTTAAAAATATTAATATGATCTTTTCAGCTTTCCATGGTCTGGGTAAATATATAAAATATAATATGTATTAGTATTATTGTGTATGGTAGACATAGTACAGACTTAGATCTTAGTTTGAGGCCAAAGCAATATGTGTGAAATGTCTTATATATTATATACTTACTTATATTATTATTTATTTTTAAAAACATGCTGCATTTTATTATTTGCATTGGTTTTAGTCTATTGGTTCACCGGTTTTCAGGAGAGTACTGCATCGATTACTTGTCGCGGTGGTACTCTCCTTTCAGGGTGCGGTTACGAAATGGGTAGTTGAATTGACGATAAGGCAGCGAGTATATTAAAATATACTCGTAATGCAATTCGTCATTGTCGGCCCCCATTTCGTAATCGCATCATTTAGCCGCCCAGGTAGCATTTTGACGTCCCTATGACGTCAATTACGAGAATGACACTAAGTTGACGTCATAAGGACGTCAGAATGCTACCTGGGCGGCATAGTGGGAGCGATCAATATTGTTTAAGAACAATTATTGATTGACCCCATTCATGGAATTTGTAGGTGTCTGCTCACCACCAGGCATTACAAAGCCACATGTCGTGCTCCAATAACAAAAATAAAAATAAAACTCTATAAGTCAAACGGGACAATGAGGTTAGTTATTAAGTGAGCAATACAGACGCTATGAAACAAAACATATAGATACATATTAATAATAGTTATATGAAAATAAAAAGAAGTAATAAGTAGAAAAATATAGATTGGGATTAATCTAGAGCCCTCTAGGTAGAGACTGTGATGCTGAAAACTCATTTTTATAAAACTTGGTTTATTGGTATTTATATGATTCTTTTACCCCTAGTGGAGCATTAGGTAAAGTAAATAATACCTACAACTAAATCTAGATGAAGTTAGTACTTGTAACTAGTTTTCATAATATAATTATCTCTACAGTCTAACAGAAAGCTTTATATATATAGCTTTTCTATTACAAGGTGTATTAAAATTGTCCAGATTGTAGTTTGTCATATCTACCTATAACTCTTGGCGGATTTATCAGCAGACTGAGTAGACTGGAGATTAGGGTGGTAGATTTTAGAGTTGGAATACATTTTTTTTACTGATATTGAAACAATTCATATTTATATATCAAAATCTTATTATTATTAGTTCCAAACAAACAATTTGGTTGTAGGAGTGACATGACCGTTTAAGTATTGGTAGGGGCGGCATAATTAGTATAGTCTACTAGCAGCAAATCATCCATCACTGTCTATAACATAAAAATAGTATTTTATCCGTTGTCTCTACAGCTTCTATTGTAATTATGTAACATAAAATTGCCCTTCTCTAACTATGAAAATAAATTATCACATGGACCATCAATCAATTTTAAAACTGTCTAGACTATTTTGATACTCACATTGAGATTTTTGAATTACAGTGATGAGTTTGATATTACCAGTGAGAAAAATATCACAGATGACTGGGAAATACAATTTATCAAAAGTCCTATTTCTAAAAGTCATATATACTCATATGTGTGGTAATTGTGAGCTACTTGTGTTTCAATACATGAAGAAAATATTGTTTGTTGTTTAATATGTCATTCGTGTTTCTCATAATAATTGACATGCTATGCTAAATCATAAAAACTCAATGGTGGAATGGAACTTAACATACATTATCTGTCATTGGTGACTTTATTTACTAGTGGTAGGAGGCACTCATATTGATATCATAGGTAGGTATGATATTTTAGTCACTCGATAAGATTTAAAAGTACTTTTGAAATTGATGTCTTTTTTGACATTTCAGTGATTTTTAGTCTGACGACATTAAAACTGAGGCTGATATTAAAAAATTGCACCCCAGGTCACAAATTAAGCCTATACTATGTTTATCAGGAACTAATAATAGATTTTATTTTTTATGAGGGTTCACATCTACCTGATGGAAAGCAGTATGAAGGTCCAAGAACAAATGCAACCAACAATTACGATCTACAGTATCTAGTATCTACGTAAACGTTGATTATATAATTATATTCCTTTACCATTGCAAACTCTACAGTAAAAACTTATTAATATTATTTCCCATGAGTAGGAAACAAACCCACAACCTCGAGATACAAATGCTATAGTGCAACCACTGAACCAGTATCAGTTTTTTAAAGAAATTTTAAGAAGAATTTTTAATGAGATAGCTGAGATATTGTAATGGCCTTATATATGATCTTTAGGAATGCCATTATTTATTTATTTATTTCAACACTTTATTGCACAGTGAGAGAGACAATGTTCTTAGCAAACTATGGATTCACCGTGCGGGTGCCGGGTCCATCGCGTGGTTGAAAGGCAGGGGAATGAACTGCAGTGTTCAATCAGCTTGGGAATTTTATTTTCAGCAGTTTTTTGGGAAGTCAATTTAGCGACATTAAGGTTTAGTATATTTAGCTCTTTTATATGACAATAAATAGACGACTGTATACAATTAATGTTTGGGATTAATAGATCCACATATGTAAATAACTAAAATAATAAACTACTGCGAATACTTTGGATTAGGATTATTAATTTGTTGCACATGTTTAATTGTTACATTTTTCAAAAGTCAATGTTCATATATTATCAAAAAAATATACTTCAGTGCATTAATAAACAATCAATTTGTTGGCATTTATATTTTATTTCTGACCTATTATAATTATTTATTTCCAATCATAAGCATGTATTGAGGTCAAAGCAATAATACTCACAAGCTGACTAAATATAAATGAGAACTGTTTGACTCAAAATTTATTTATCTGAATTAGGTATTAAAAAAAATAGGTAAGTATATGTGTGAGGGTAAGGTCTAACCACCATACTTAGTTTTCCATAATAGTATACCTACAGCGCCATCTGCAGGTTAATCTGAGTATAAAACTCATTTGTCATCACTATAAATTGATTTTGTAGGTGAATCATATTAGTTTGAAAATATATTATAGGTTGTTAAATTAAATATAATGAACTCAAATTTATTGATTTCTCTTGGAGAGCAGACAATGTTTCTACACCACTTTGTACAAACGTCGCAAAAAACACAAATCATTGTAATCAAGCAAAATTCACATTGTTATGATCTCTATACAATACTTTAATAGAATATTATTACACCGCGTCATAATAATGTTTATCTTAGTAATATTTGGCCTCTCACAGACAATAGAATGAGCAATATCGACTGAACATCGTATGGTAGAGAGGTTATGTTTAAAGACAAACAAAAATATCAAGGCGTTTACCTGTTTTGTAGAGTTAACTGGACGTGGTATCACTATAAAATTGCACTGTTACTTTTACTTACAAGCAATACTATAAAATTTAGTTACAAAATGAGATTACATTACAGAAATAACTAAAATAAAACACAAAACATTGAAAGCGGACAGAAGCGCGACACGAAACAGCAAGCTAAGCAAGCAGCTGACTGTTTTTGTCGCTGCTATAGCTTTGTAATGGCGTAATATGTGTATTGTATATAAACATTTTTTTATTTGCTATAAAGTATTTTATTAAGTCTCTTATTAACTTCTTTATTTTGTCGCGAATGTTTGGGTAGAGAATGCTTAGTGGTATTATGTTTGCCTTCGTATTTTACGCAATAAAATTATTATTAAATAAATAAGTGCAGCTTGCATAACAGTTTAAATGTATTTATAAAAGTCAGCTAAAGTTGCTTAAACTCTGAATTTATCTGACTTCGAAATTAGGTAATAAACGGATTTAGTACCTACTAGTAAGGCGTGTTCGTGAACTGACTGACAAATATTAATTTGTTAGTCGTCGGTCAGTACAAGGGATTTTTTTAGAAGATAAGAATTATATAAAGTCATGCATAACAGTTATTTTACCTCAGAGCCCTAATTCTGGAGTTTTCGACTTAGGTATGTTCGAGTGAAAACTGACAAATCTCCATACAAAGTTGTCAGTTTCATTCTAATATTTCGAGCCGCCGGCATACATGTCGCAAGCGCAAGATGCTCTAACAGCTGTAATTTTTCGTATCTCGCTATGTTAGAATTACTTTATTAATACTATACTTAGGGTTGGATTAAAAGTCATGCTTGGAACAGTCGATTTTTTGAATATACTGTTTGACAGCTCGCAGTGTTGGCTAAGCATTACCACCTGCTTAGCAATGCCTATTAATCCGGCCCATTATAAAACTAATATAAAATATAAGTCTAATTATAAAACAGCGAAAGCGATAGCGATCTGTCAATGCGTTGATAATTTGTCATCGCTCTTATTTCCAATGCAATAAAGGCTATGAGCTCCAATAAAATTGCAATCGATCACGATAGAGATCTGTCCAAATTTCGTTTCATAATTATTAGCCGGCAGATTAGCCAATTATATTTATAAAAAGATTGTATTATATTTGTGAACGGATTGTAATTGTATTTAGCTGTATAATAATCATATCTTACCTTTGTTAATGCAATTTCAGTAACCATGTCTTATTTCTATTTATTCTAAAAATCAGCCTTCATGCTGTGAAATTTAATAATATTTAATTCATGGTACTTCCGTACAAAGCCACTACGTCATAATAAAACAACGTGGTAAATGAGACGCGGCGCGGCTGGCGGGCGGCGCATTTTGCCGGGGTCGCCCTCTAGCGGAGAAATTGAGAGTTATCGATCTCCACAAAGCGAATTCGCTGTTCCTATTGGTCAATGTCTGTCTTTGTTACAAGACTTTAATGTTTACAATAAAATTGGCGCGTTTTACAGAAAATAATTTTAGTGTTTTGATTACCTATATTGTTTTCAAAACTCCTCCCTTATGTTGAACTTGAAAGTTAAGTCTCGGTTTGGGATCTTGTTGATATAATAAATAGTAAACACTAACATTCCTAATACGTTTATCATGTTTAATTTTAGTCTATTATTGCATCGATTTCTTGTCAAGGTGGTAGTCTCCTTTAAGGATGCGGTTACGGAACAGGCAATTGAATTGACGATAAAGCACCGCGGATTAAACTATACCTAGGGTACTTGTAATGCAAATTCGACTTTAATTTAGTAACCGCATCAATTAGCCGCGTAGCCGCGTGTACCAGCGATACTAAAAAATATTATATTTTATAAACATCCAGACAAACTGTACAGAAAAAAGTAGATACTAATATTTTTGGCCATGGGTGGGAGTCGAACCCACGACCAACGCCACAGTCTACGGAGGCGGTCAGCGATCAGTATACGTAATAGACTGGACGGGTCCAGGATATTTTATTTTATATTTCTGAGCTCAGGTAGTTTGTAAATTTTTATACAATTATTTGTTTGGTGTTTTATTGAAAGTGTCCAAAATTATAACGTTACGAATTCGATCGAACCTAACTTTTTTTTTATTGGAGCACGGCATGTGACTTTGTATCGATTTTTTATTAGAATAGGTACTTTTTAGAAGGTTCTAATGGAACAATTTAGAAAATTGCGTAGAAAATTTGAAAATTTCAGAAAACTTAACGACTATATTAACTTCGTGCGTTTTACAGTGCAAAGTTTAATTGGTTAAATAAATAAATAAAATTCATCAGTATATTTAAGCATAGCTTTCTGCGTGGATTCGCCACCGTACTAACTTTCATTTAAACATCATTCAATTATGATGTTGAACCAAAGTCCATCATCAAAGCGCTGACTGCTTTTTCCGCTCCATCAAGAATCTTGTAAGTGCGCTTTACGAGTAGAGATGATGGCAAACATCCAGACGGATAATGAATTTGGTACCCATATAGTACAGTTGGGTTAGTGCCTATTATGGAATGCTTTATTTATAGGTCACTAGTTTAATCCCATCTCCACTTAAAGGCTACCATGTTAAGTAAATGGTCGCAATAAAAATTCAACTTAAAAAGAAAAACGTTAACAACAAAAAAAAAACATTTAGAAAGACTTGATTACTGAAAAGTGAAAGGGTTTTGAAACAAGAAAAAGTCAAGATAGGAACCCTCCATATCATCTATATAGAACATAGAGCAACGCAGCCACCGTACCAGCCCGGAGATATAAAACAATAAACTACCATTTTTAACAGACTTTAAAAAAGGAGGAGGTTCTAATTTTAACTGATATATATATATATATATATATATATATATATATATATATATATATATATATATATATATATATATATATATATTATGTATGTTCACCGATTTCTCCGCTAATTGTGGACCGATTTTCAAAATTATTCGAAAGAGTGCACTTCCGAGGTAGTCCACTAGGACTAATAAGAACCAAGTCAGGGTCTGACGGTGAAATCCGGGAAAATAGAAGGGAAACCCTCAAACTTCAAAGGCACGTACAATGTTTTTCACATTATTTTATTTAAATCAGATATTTGTGTATAATGGTGCACTTCCGAGGTGGTCCCATTGGAACCAAGTCAGGATCTGATGGTGGAATCCGGGGAAATCGAAGGGAACCCTCAAATTTCAAAGGCGCGGTTTTCACATATTTTTAAGTATCGAATGAAGTCGGCCAATAAGCATATTTATAGTATGGTGGCAAAAACTTAGGATTTACCACTATATAGATCACACTAAAAAGTATAAAATAATGAATATTTTAAAATGTTATTTAGTCCTACTGAAGATTCTACTTTTGAAGCTGCAAATATTCATTGTTTTATACTTTTGAGTGTTTTTGAAGTCCGTTATATATTTTTGGTTAAAAAGTTTTTATTAAAAATCGTTTCTGTCTGTCTGCTTGCTTATTTGTCACTTAAAAAATTGATGCCTGGACCGAGTTACGAGTATGTGTTTTTTTACCTTGAATAGCTTTTAGATTTAGGGGAAAATGGGGTATATTATATTTCAATATTCCTACAGAAAGCTCAGATATATACAGTGTGTTTGCGTACTTCCAATATTCAACATGGCTGTTGGTCGAAGTAGATTTTTTTAAATGTTCTTATATGTACTTGTACTATTATTTCTTCTGTGGTTGTGGATAATTTTTGTTTTGTATTATAAGTAATTTAAAAAAGTTTTTTTTCTGATTAATGAAAAATATAAAAATAATGACCCAACATAATATATAAATAATAACACCACAAAACGATTAATAAATACAATGACCGGCAAAAATATTATTTTAATTCTAAGACAAACAGTAATTGAGTATTATTGGAAGTGCGAAAACTTGTATGGAAAACGCGGGGTTCACGATTACGAATGCAGTGCTTAGAAAAGTTATCATAGGAAAAGTTTATTTTATTATTTACAACACTTTATTGCAAAGTAAACAAAAGTTGTGTACATACAAAGGCGAACTTAATGCCAACTTTAGAAAGAAAATTGAAAAAAAAAAGGAAATATATGTATAGGATAATATTATCGATATCTAGAGGAAACTATTCCAAATATCTATATAAAATAGTTACGGAGTTACAATTAGGTACATCTCTGAATTTAAATAAATAAAGTCTATTACTTACCTAAGTATATACATATTTCCTAATAAATCCAACAGGTACTTCACTATTAACCTAATTAAATAATAATTATTAAATAGCACGTCACAAAACAAACACAATAATGAAATTAATTATTTTATCTACATTATTAATAAGAATATTATTGAAATTATTTATTATTATTAGGTTTCATGTTGTTCATACGAAACCATGTCAGTAACTAACATTGTTTTTTCATGATCACCCTCATTTTGGAGGCAAAAGCTCTAAACTATTAAATAGAAGGAAGCAGTGACGATACTTAATTTTGATAAAAGTGCGTTCCAAAAACACTTTTTACTTTGAAATTAAAAACTATCCAATGATATTTATTTAATCCTACTTCAATGTATTGACTAAATATCTACTTGATCCATATCTTTCATAAACTTTCCCTATTAATTGTGATATTAACAAAGTTCAACCCACAAAAAAAAAGGTATATTATATTTATAAATTAGGTATAAGTATATTCATTACATTTTGCCGAAGCTTTCCCACAAAAATTTTTAGATCGCCGATTCAACCCCCGTTGTGTACCAATGTGTTATTAATGAAAAATAATAAGTAGTTGACAACATCACTATAGTGCTTCAGGAGACCACGTTAAACTTTCGGTCATAGTTTCACTATACCAACTTATTGAGTCTATTCAGATATTGAGACAAGCTGGGCACTAGTTCAGTGTAGATAACAGAATTTAGCAGTTAACCCCATACCAAATATTTATTGTGTACCACAACAAACATGTTTATTTTATCTAAAAATATATAATCAATCAAAATCTGTCAAATATAATGTAAGATTCTATATGTAGGTAGATATGTATGTATGTATCATCACGGGTGCCTTACGGCGCCCGAGACCGCCTAGACGGCCCCAGGGTATACAGCGGAGGGGTTTTAATCCCACCTCGTCGTAGCCGATGGTATGAGTCTACACCGAACAAGTGGCTAGCTCGTTGCGATGTTTTGAATAGACTCAATAACCCATCTATAAACAGTTTCACAAGTTGGTATAGTGAAACCGGGACCGACAGCTTAACGTGCTCTCCGAGGCACTATAGTGGTGTTGTCAAACAAATGTACATAAATTTTTAATTTAAAAACTCATTGGTACACACCGGGATTCGAACCAGGGACCTAAGTGTTTTTAAGTCCAAGGTCTAACCAACTAGGCCACCACGTATACAATGTAGGTAGATATATAAAAAAATACGGAGAAACAAATTTATTAAAAATAAAATAATATACTTATAGGGTTTTATTACAACCTCATTGTAGCTGATGATATACTGAAGATAATAAAATGGCGCCCGAGACCGCTTAGCTAGACGGCCACAGGGTACCCAGCGAGGTGGTTTCAGAACCTACGAAGAACTTTTTGAATTATTCAAATCGGACATTCCATTCAAAATATATTATGAATTAAAAAAAAAACGACTAATGCAAAAACTCGCTTTCAAAGGGTTTTGATTTTTTTTTTTTCTTCTTAAAAACTATTTACGTTTTGGTACCTACTTATATTAATTTAGTTTCAATGTTTGAGTGAATACCTACAAACCTTTTATTTTTCAATGAAATCGGTTCAATAACATCTGAGAAATAAGAACCTATAATACCTTAATGAACTATAATACCTTATTAGATAGGGTTAACAAGATCTACAGTCATAAATTGGACAAGTAGTATTCAAGATATTTGTTGTGGACAGAAGATTTACAGACACCGGAGCTTTACTATAAGGGTTCCGTTGAAGGTACAGATTGAAAAACTTAATGTTTTAAGTACTTAATGTTCTAAGGGACTTAATGAAAAAAAAAGGACCGCAGTACGGGCGACGCTAAGGGACGGGTGAAATTTAACGCGAGTGAAACCGCGAGGCACTGCTAGTAAGTAATATTTATGTAAAAATCAAAGTCAAAGTCAAAATCATTTCTTTCATGTAAATATTTACAGATAAATATGAATAGTCAAAAAAAAAAGTTTAAAAACAATTAAGGCCTAGGTGCGTTTGGTTAGGCAGCTATTCATTACAAAAGAACGACAAATATTTATTATAACTCGATATCAGATTTAGAACTTAAACGCGATGGAATAGAAATCTTAATATGAAAAATACTACCAAACCGAACTCGCGCTACATAACCAACTAGTAAGACTAGGTGGTTAGGTTAATTAAATAAAAGTACATAACAAAATAAATATCAGGTAAATAACTGAAAATTGTTCTCCATACTAAGCTCCAATTTCTCGAACATCTATTTAATACGAACGCCGATATATTTTGTAATTTAATTAAATTCCTTTAAGTATTCCAGAGTTGAAGCAAATTGGCAAACTTATTCCATAACTGGTGAATTTGGGTTAAATTTTCGTTAAGTCCAATTACACCCGCGAAAAGGGACATATGTCTTAGGTTAAAACCAGTTATTAAAGCCAGCTATTATATTACTGTGTATTAGGTATACACAGGTTGATTTTTTTAAAACCTTTCTTTCACTATCGCGAAATACGTGTTTTCCATACAAAATGAGCTGCATTTCCAGTGTTTCTTTACTACTGTCGTAGATTATTTTTCAGTCATTGTATTTATTAAACTTTCTGTTGCGGACTTTTTTTTATAAAAACTAAAACTGAATCATTACTTTAAAAAAATATCTCTCCAGCAAGGATTCGAACCATTTGAATTTGAAAAAAAAAACAGCTAAATCTATATACTAGTATATGTAGTATAGAGACTTAGTATATATATACTTGGTCCATAACATATACACCACGAAACTAATAATAATATATCGAACCGCCAAAGTGCCTTAAATAGTATATAAAACGAAATGTCAAACGAGTTCGTTGCCGCTATATTCTGTTCTCATTTCAACCAATCAACGCTCAGTGATTGTTTGTGTTCTCACTTTTTTTTTAATTTTTATGGCGGCGGCATCTTCTGTTCTCATAACTGAAAAGGCGATTTAAGGCCCATGGGCACCTCTTATTTTATTTTTTGCTGAATAACACATAGGTACCTACGTTGTGGTGGAGTTTTTAGATCACAGGTTCAAACTCCGGTATGTACATACACCTAATGAGTTTTTAATTAATATATAAGCTTCTGATATTTCAATCATACCTCTCCTAAATGCAATATGCATTTAGGAGAGGTATGCTCCTGAAAGTAGATATGTTTTCGCAACAGCCGACTATGAAAATATAAATAAAGATATTAAAGTTAATGATTGGCTATGTTTGTTATCTACTGGCTCGGTCGACGATGTAGTCAACATTTTTTACCATAAACTCGGCGAAGTTATCGAAAAATATATACCAAAAAAATGCCCTTCAAATCGTTACCCCTTGTGGTACAGTCGGGCACTTATATGTATTATAAAAAAAAACAAAGAACATAAACATTGGAAGGGGTATCAAAATCCGAATGACTACGAAATATTTTCTTTATTAAGGTCTAAACAAAAAGCTCTTCAGAAACGGTGTTTCGATAATTATATTAAAGTTTCTAATATTTTGTAAACTCGAAGAGAAAAAACAGTTCTGCCTTTCCCAGCACAATATTCCTAGATGACAAAAAACTGAATACAGGCAAAGACATCTGTCAAGCATTTAGCTCTTATTTTGAGCACATGTTTACACGACCGGCTTGTAGTTTTCGGGACACCTCATGTAATTGGTACCATGGACATCTCAGAAAATAAGGTGAAGAAGCTGTTTTTTGAACTGGACACAAGTAAGGGTAGCGATCAAGTACCGCCTAGCTTTATCTCAAATTGTGCTGAGTTTATCACTACCGCTAACTATCATTTTTAATCGTTCCATACAAGGAGTATTCTCTTCCATATAGAAACAGGCACACATTGTTTTGATACATAAAAAAATATCAAAATCAAACATTGGTAACTATAGTCCCATCTCAATACTCAACACTTTCTCAAAAATATTTGAAAATATAGTAAACATTAGCACAGGATGTACTTAAAGAACAGCACTAATTTGTCAAAGACAGATCTACTACATCTAACCTTGCTGTGTTACCAATGATGATTTGCAGGGTATGAGTGATGCACATCAAGTGGACGTGGTCTACACGGATTTTGAAAATGCTTTCGACCGTGTGGACCATGTCCTACTTCTTAGAAAGCAGCAAGAGTTGGGCATTTACGGAGACCTCCTGCACTGGGTTTAGTCATACATTAGTAATCAAATGCAGGCGGTGGTGGTGGGAGGGTTTAGATCAGATTTTATTGATATAACCTCAAATGTGAATTTTCTTGTTAAAAAAAGTAAAAAAAAAAGAAATCGTTACAAAAGCTCGTGCAATGGGTGCAGCCCGCCCCCCACCTAAAACAAATAAATTGTTCTTTTCGTAGGAGAGGGGCACTGCGATGTGGTATTTTGGCAATGGAAATGTAAGAAGCTGTCAAACGATACGTCGATTTATATATTTTTTTCTCATTAATGAAAATGGGCGAAGTTATATTTTTAGCGATGGCCTTTTGAAAATTGATGGATACTGCTCACGACTTTTTTTTACCTATGCCCCCCTCAAAATGAAATCCTGGATCTGCCCCTGATCAACACCGGCACCGTGAAGAGCTGGCTCACTTTATCGGTGTAAAGCTCAGAATTGCCATCGGCTATCGAAACATTTATTAATTCATAAGTGTAGTGATACACGCATCAGCAAAAGCTGCTAGTGAATTTAACAATAATAATAATATGGTGAGGTGAGAACCTCGACGCTGGGCATCCTGAGCTCCGTAAGGTAACTGTGATGGTACATATTAGTAAACTAGCCAAATTTAAGCGGTTTCTGTGAGTTAAGGTCAAAGTGAATTGACATTGACAGTAATTCTTTTTAAATAATAAAATGGCAGACGTCCCGAAAATATGTTCCAGGTTTATACTCCAAAACCGAAAACCAAATCATAAAAGAAAGCAAAATCTTATTGACAAAAGATTTAAAACCTACCCTGTTATAGTAATTACATAAAATGTCTCAAGATAGTCGCGAGCACAGCAAGGCGCCTTGACTTTATTTAAACCTAATAAGCGGGACAATGTTTACAAAGTGGGCGTTAAGAAGGGGTGAACGAGTTAGCAGAGTCGGGACCCCTACCGGTGGGAGACAGCCTACCAATTTCCCTAAATTACATCCCGCTTTGTTTCACAAATCTCCAGAAAGAAGCTGGCGGGCAGGTGTTTTCTTGGCCTACCTGTCTATACCCGATTTATGAACTTAACTCCTTACTTAAACAATCCTGGTTTATTGTTAACATTTTTTGGTTAATCTTTTAAATTTACTTTAATAGCAAGTTATTACTGAGATTTTTGTTATTTCATAAATTTCTTAGTAATTTGGTAAAAAACCTTTTTTGCTTTTTATTGGTGCTCCATATATGTGACTTTGTATGTACCTGATAGTAAGCTAACTTACAAAGTCCATAAATGATGTCCATAGGTTGGCTCATAAACACCGCAACAAACTCGCCACTTGTTAGATGTTGCCGTTGGTAGGTACCATCGGTGAAATGAGGACGGGTTAATCGTTAATAATTTAACGGTTCTTGAGAGTCAAAAAAGGCATCCGTGATTGTATTTTTTTTTAATTCATCTTTAATATTTACCTACGTTGCTTTATCGTCTAATCAGCCGCCCGTTTTATAACCGCACCCTGAAAGGAGACTACGAACCCACAGACTAAAACCAAAACATAACTAGGTTACCTGACAGTTTTGCATCTTCAACTAATCTTAAAAAAAAAACTAAATTTAAACGAACATACAAGCTGCAGACAGTTAAATAAAAGCTTCCTAACTACGTGTAATATAAGAAAGCTATCGTAAAAGATTTAAATAAAGAACATTATTTAAATTAAGAATTTGAAAGTGAAAAAGAGTACGCCTTATGAGAAGGCATTATGCATCGCGTGCCCCGTTGGCCCCGACCAGGCCCCGACAAACCACGCGTCGGAAAACTTTTGCACTTTGCGAAATGCATAAGAACTTTGAAACATCGAGCTCCTAGCTCAACGCGATTTTCACTGTACTATACTTTTATTTTGATATTGAACTCTGGTAATCCGATCAAATCTTCTTTTTAGTTCGCTTATCCGATGGATGACGATTCAGTTCTCTTATGGTAAAATAAATTTATTTCTGCGCTTTAATACTATTTTATCTGGGTGTACTAATATTATAAAGATATTTTTTTATTTGTATGTTTGTTTGTAATGAATAATATCAAAAAGTACTAAATAGATTTTTTTTTAAAATTCGCCTATTGAAAGTAACATTATTAGCGAGTCATCATCATCATCATCATGCCAGCCTTTCGCGCGTCCACTGCAGGACATAGGCCTACCCCAAGGATCGCCACAACGACCGGTTCTGCGCTGCTTGTATCCATCGGCTTCCCGCGACCTTTTTCAGGTCGTCGGTCCATCTTGTAGGGGGCCTACCTCTGCTTCGTCCTTCAGCACGCGGTCGCCACTTGAGAATCTTAATGTCGTCCGTTCTGCGAGCTATGTGGCCTGCCCACTGCCACTTAAGTTTGGCGATTCTGGAGGCTATGTCAGTTACTTTGGTCCTTTTGCGGATCTCATCGTTTCGAATACGATCCCGCAAGGAAACGAGCATAGCGCGCTCCATCGCCTTTTGTGTGACTGTGAGCTTTTTCATGAGGCCCATAGTAAGCGACGACGTCTCTGATCCGTAAATCATCACTGGCAACACACACTGCTCGAACACCTTGGTTTTTAAACACTGCGGTGTTTGGGACGAGAAGATAATACGTAGTTTCCCGAATGCTGCCCAGCCGAGTTGGATTCGACGAGAGATCTCTTTCTCGAAGTTGGATTTACCTGTTTGGATTGACTGTCCTAGGTATATATAATTGTCAACAACTTCGAGTAACATAATCGAATGACTATATACGTAGTGGCCGAGTTGGTTAGACCTTAGACTAAAAAAATGGTTCCTGGTTCAAACCCCGGTGTGTACCAATGAATTTTTAATCTAAAATAATATATACATTTGTTTAACAACACCACTATGGTGCCTCGGAGAGCACGTTAAGCTGTCGGTTCCAGTTTCACTATACCAACTTGTGAAACTGTTTATAGATGGGTTATTGAGTCTATCCAAACATCGCGACGAGCTAGCCACTTGTTCCGTGTAGACTCATACCATCGGCTACGTCGAGATGGGATTAAAAACCCCCCCGCTGTGAGGCATCCATGATGATATATATATACAACATAATATTAAGTTATGTTTCATATTCGTCCCGATTTCTTTTACATTTTTAGAGACGACAACGAGAGAATCCGCAGGGCTCTCTTAGTACTTTATATACGTTGTGGCCGAGTGGGTATTATACCTTAGACTTAAAATACTACAGATTTTTAGGTCCACGGTTCAAAACCAGGTTCAAATACCAATGATTTTTTAAATAAAACAAAATCTAAATTTTTTTAACAACACCAGTGCCTGCATGATAAGCTTGCGGTCTCAGTTCCAGTATACCAACTTGTGAAACTGTTTATAGATGGATTATAAGTCTATCCAAACACCGCGACGAGATAATCACTTGTTCGGTGTTAGTTGGTCTAGGTTTTATGAGTGCCTTACGGCGCCTGAGACCGGCTACGTGCCGTAAATTTTATTTTGATTGGTGGAAGATTATCATAAAAAGTCCAATAACCTGAGTAAAACTGACTCCAATGTTCTGTCAATTCTTTACCTGTTAAACGCCTAAGAGCTGACCGTCTTCAGTTTTCCAGCTAGTAATGCTCTAAAATGACCAATTTGTATAGGGAATCCATTTTTTTTTTCATTTGCGTGGTTCCATAGGAAAAGTTGATCGATTTGATCAGTAGAGCCTTATATTAGCCCAAAGTACAACTTTTCAAATTCATCCTGTATATCCTCGTATTATATATTTTATGTTTTAGCTGGTTAGCTGGTAGGTAATGCAAGGATTAAGCTTAAGCTTGCCTATATACAATAGTATTAAGCTTTTGTGCAATAAAGAAAAGTTAATTAATTAATTCATAAAAACCGCGTGAAAATTCGTTCAGTAGTTTTGGAGATTATGGCGAGTCTACAGACAGACAGTCGCGGCGGCGACTGACTTTATTTTATAATATTATAGTGAAAAAGTGGCCCCAGCCTAGTGGTTAAGTCACTGCGCAACTGATAACAAGGTTAAGCAGATGACAACAAGACCGGCCTGGGATAGGTGACCGCTTTATACAACGAGGCTATTTCATCATAAACACCGCAACAAGCTCGCCACTTGTTAGGTGTTGCCTCCGAATACCATACCAATTAATCCGTCCGCTGGGACCCTGAGGCCGTTAAAACGGTTCTCGGGAGCCAAATTGGCACCCGTGATGGTATTTATTTATTTTTTATTTATTTATTATAGTGATAATAATGTTGATAGAACTTTGTTACCTAATACTACAGTTATTTAGCTGAATAAATAACACCATCTATATATCAGACTTCAGAACTAAGCCATCGAAATAAAATTTTCATAACGCGAACCGAATAAGAGCAAATGAGATGTACACCAGTAAATTTTGGTGGCGGTAGTTGTGAATTTTACACAGGAGCGCGTTTTATGCTGGGCACGTACTGCGCTGTCTGCACGCTGGTAGCAGGGGACGGGATAGAGGAGGCTGCTTTG
The DNA here is from genome assembly GCA_947458855.1 of Monopis laevigella. Classification (NCBI taxonomy): domain Eukaryota; kingdom Metazoa; phylum Arthropoda; class Insecta; order Lepidoptera; family Tineidae; genus Monopis; species Monopis laevigella. The sequence goes on along the minus strand of OX381583.1, from coordinate 21,151,390 downwards.
GACTCTCGCATGCTGCGCTATCGTTCGGACTCATTTATAATTTAGACCTCCAAGTACTGAAATGTACTTAAGCTGGGACGTGTAACGGCTTTTGGAATTTTTACAGTTACTGTTTTGTGGTGTAGGAGCAAGTACGCATGTTTCAATAATATATTTTAGCATTAATGCTATAGTTGTTGCCCACATTCAAAGTTATTCCAACTAAATAGTATGCTGTTACGAGTGATATGCCGTAAGGTTTTTTTTTAATTATAGTTTTAGCCTCGATGTTATATTATATAGCGTATTTAAGTAGTTTAGGTATTGTTATGCATCATTGATAACATTATACTCATTTCTTTTTTTAAAACAGTTCTGCACCCTATCATTTTTCACTCTCTCAAAGGTAGCTAACCTAAGGTAGAAAATTCCTAAGGCATTAAGCCCGCCTATGTACAATTTTGTGAAATAAAATATTTTAAATAAAATGTTTAGAAAGACAGTTATATACTTTCTATCTACAGTTAAAAATTTAAAGACATAATTGCATGAAAAAAATCCAGGTAGACTCGAAAAAGTCACCTCTCACGGTCATTGCTTTTTAACTATTAATACATACACGCCTTCCATATGTATTAAAATGTTATTAAGCCATTTGCAATTTTATCTTTAAAATTCGTCCTATACATAAAATAGTACATTGTTCACCGAGGGGAGAAAGTCACCGATTACTAACGAGGGCGAAGTTTGAGGCCCGACGCGAAGCGGAGGGCCTTAATTCGCTCGAGTTAGGAATCGCACTTTCTCGCCGAGTGATACATAGTGCTTTATACTACACCTACGAGGAAAATAAAAAATAAAATCTCTATTAATTAAAGTTTATATTAAAATTATTACAGTTGTTAAAACTTAATAAATCAAAAATGCAAAGAAAGTAAACAGCCAATAAACCAATACTTTTATTTTATTTTATTTTGATTAAAATTTCGAACTTGTAAAAAAAAACTAGGCTGTATGGCTTTGAACCCTTGCCTTTCCTAATTTGGAAGAATTGAAGAAAAAAAATTAAAAATAAACTAGCACGTTAACAATGAATTTTCATATACTTTTTCCTCCCGCTTAAGCACGTTAACTATGGATTTTCATACACTTTTTCCTCCCGCATATTTGTACGACTACAAAGACGTACTTTCTGACCTATTCTTACGCAAGTAAGAACCTACTTTCCGAGCAGGTGTAGTATAAAATATATTACGTACACAAAATCAGGTAAGTAGATGTCAAATTTGAGATTTGAAACAAATTAATCGAGCAATATTTAATTACTTTAATTTTAAACTACTGTGATTTTAGTTTAAAAGACGAATTGTAGCCATTACAGAGATGGTTCGTCTGTCGTATTTTGTCAAATGACAATACACGAAAAGTAAAAATTTGGACAAAGCAAAACATCCGACGAGAACTCTCTAAGGATCGCTACAAACGTTTCATGTATTTATTGCCCGATTTCGAAACGTTTCTCAGTTAATTCCGTACGGACATCGCGACATTATTTTTGTAGTAATTTCCCCGAATGTCCTTTAAAATATTCAGAGCTGTTGTAGCTGTAGCCATTAACGTGCCCGGTCGCAATTCGGGGCCAGGCGGCGGCCGCAAATGGCCGTGATATCATTAAGTTGACCGGGCAACTATCCACGGGGCCCAACTTTTTCCTGGTACGAATATTACACGGGAGAGGTATTCCCGAGTATACAAACAACATACCTAAAGCCATTTGCGGATTCAACTTCGAATAAAATGTTCGTATGTAGAATTCAAATTATTTTGGTACGAGTAGCAAGTGTTGTTGAATAGGTGTGTGTTATTGTTTACATCGATAATGTAGTGTTTGTTAGGATTTTTCATATACTATACATATAAGTAGTTAGTTGAAACAGTAGTTTTTAGCTGCCGTTGTATATGTTGAGCTTTTAACACGAGCTATATAAAATTACTATCTGCCAGACAAAGGATATATTAATATTTATCTTCACACCATGGAGCTAATTGAGCTAATTGACCGCCTCCGTAGACTAGTGGATGCGCCTTTGGTGTTGAATCCGGAGGTCGTGTGTTCGATTCCCACCCATGGCAAATACATATTAGTACGTTTTTCTGTATAGTTTGTCATGGTCTGGGTATTTATAAAATATAATAAGTATTATATCGTTATTTCTGGTACACATACTGGTACAAGCCTAGAACTTAGTTTGTGACTAGAGCAATTTGTGTAAATTGCTTTATATATTATATTATATTGTTATCTGTACAGATGCAAAAACCGTCAAGTGAACCTAGTCATGTTCCGGTTTTAGCAAGTGGGTTCATGGATTTTCAGGAGAAAACTCACTTGTCACCGGCCTGCGTGACTCAACGCGGAACGTGGCGTAACGAGGTTTTCAACTTAATAAAAAAAAAATGTACAAATATGATCAAATGAACGCATAAATGTTTCTCCCAATAAAGTTTCTTTTCTTTCAGAAATTCAACTTTAAATCCAATTAGTGTTCTTTAACATAAACATACGAACAGACAAACCGTCAAAAAAATCTGAAAAATAAATTTTCATTTCTGTACTTATTTCTCGTGTCTTCCAGGACGTTTTTTTGCAAAAATACTTTTATAGAAGAAGATTAATCTACGATTTTATTATATGTATAAGCATATAATATATGTGTAATAGACGCAACAGATATAACTTTTAAAGTATTTAGCTACTTACATAGTTCACCAGTACAATATCAAAGTAAATAAATCAGCAAGAAATTAGGTGCGCGCATAGTTGTGGCAAGAAGAAGCAATATTGTGCAACAAGTCACGAGAAAGTGTTGTGATTAGTACAGAAGTTTGTCCGCCTCTCAATCCAGTGTTTAAACTTGGAGAGCAGACACTGATGATATTTCAGCCCCACGACAAACTTTACCAATATCGAAACAAGTATGTCTACTGCGGGGTATTAGCACACGTCTTGCGACAAAATGACGCCGTATTGTTTTTGTATTAGGACTTTTGTTGCGATATTACATTTTGCAGAAGTTAAATTCTGAAAATATTGGCTATTTATTATAGAACACTATGGGGTTAGTACAGATTTAATAAGGTTCACTTGGGTAGAATATTTTAACTTCAAAATTTGGTAAGTGTACCTAATGAATGCCATAGAATGTTCACATTATATAAATTATCAAGTGTGAATTGTTGCGATGTTAAAAATCATGTATAATTTTAGGTGTACCTATTAAAATTCATGAGGTAGTTCTTCAAAAAGTATTTCAAAAGAGTTCAACGAAGAATATTTAGCAAAACTTACACGAGATGATTATGTAGAAGAAATAACGAACGGAGAAATCTTAAAGGTCTGAACAAACGCATACCTGACTAGCGAGGTGCTTTTAGATATGCAGTGAAAATTATAAGGCGCTTCTTGAGAACGGGCGTAATTTGAATTTATGAACTTTAGCTTGAAAATGGGTTTAACTTCTTCAGTAGTGGATATAGAATAAAAATTTTGTTCTCAATTCTTATAGTAAAAACCAATCCAACATTAAAAAAATATTGTTACTTTCTCTCGGTTTTTGTTTCGACCGAGAATTGATTCTTCCGTTTTTAGTTGCTGCTTTTTTTCTTTAAAATCGTTTAATCCCAAATCCCAACATGACCTAAATCAAGTCATTTTCGGATCTATGACTGAGAACTGTCATTTATTGTTAAAACCGGTAGACGCAATAATAATTTTAAAATTAATTAAATTTACCTAATTTCTATTATATATATATATATATATATATATATACTATATTTTGTTAGTATGTAAAACATTTCACACACGTAGTCCAGAGTCACACACTAATTTCTAGGTGTACCAGAAACAATGATACTAAAATATATTAACAAATTTTAAAAACAGCCATGGAAAACTAAACGGAATCGAATCAACCACAGCCTAAGAAAAGAACGCTAACGGCTCACTGAGGCGGTTCTAAGGACATTCAATAAATAATATTCATTCGATATATTTCTACATAGTAAAACATTAGCAGTAAAACCGCTAATTAGCAAGGTCTGAAACGTTGTAGCATCTTGCACGGACGTCGGACTTTCTCGCAGAACAACGGGTGGAAAAAATGCATCTTAGAAGGAAACTGAACCGCACCCCCTCCTAAGATGAAATTGTATTTGCCAGCAGGGGCCCGCCCTCTTAATATGAAAATATCGCTTACTACAAAAGAAATCGTCCATTTAATTTGCATTAGTCGGTCGCTTAAGTAGTAAAGTATAAAATTTTCCGAGCGCTCTGAGAATATGAAATAAGACTATTTTCAAATGCATCCCTTATTTTATTTTCTTGCTTCATTTTCTTACAATTTGTGTTACTTAAATTATAATTTATTGTGCATTAAATTATGTTTTGAAACGTGTTCTTTTAATTATTTATTAATAAATGTTTATTTGTTTATAATAATTTACAATTCAAAATAATAATATTTATTATGTAGTATTTCAAGTATAATACATTTATTAATATAATAATAAATTCTCCGGCGGTTAAACTAGGGTAATTCCTATTTTTTGGTTACCGGCGACTTGTATACCATTCGGATGTTTTATATTTATGATTTAGTTTTATAGAATTAGAGAGATTTGATCCAGTGATTCATGACAATAAATGTAGACATATGTGTTGTTTAATTTGTCCAAAACGCCATAAAATGAAGTATACATTGCTTGTGTCATTACAATACCAAAACAATTAGCTAATAGATAAAATTCTATGTACGATATTTGGGTGAAAATAACAACGAAATTGAACACATCCTATGTCGGATTCGGCACGGTGCTGCAGGTTTAGTTTGAAATTTCATTCTTTTCGAACACATATCTTGAGTTCGTCCGGGATTCTACTTTACATTTCTCATCCTAATGGCCATTGAGAGAAAATTGGAAAGGAAGTTTCGTGTTCGCCTTTCCTGTTCAGGGTCCGTGCTTCACTGAAACATTTTAAGAAACTTTATCTGATAAAGTTTGGAGGATCTACCTGTTTGTATCCAACAATGTAATAGTTGGATATTGCTTAATGATTGCACTATTAACATGTTGGTTAGGTTAACTTAACTTCCACATTTTCAAAACTTGAAATTAAGTTTTGAAAATGTGGAATTAATAATTTTACTTAAATTAGTTTTAACGTTGCAAATTGTTTTTTTTAATACCTACAAATGATACACATTTTTTTGACAACACCACTACAGTGCTTTGGCGAACACGTTACACGTTTTGTTTATATCAAACGGAAAAATAATACATTTTAGCACCTAGACTGCGCCGTCTACGCATATAATGTAAACGCGACGCGCGAATGCTTTATCAGTCCTTGTGGGCAAAACATAAAAAGAAAAATTATGACTTAAAATACAGGTGGTGGTCGAGTTGGGCTTAAAAACACTTAGGTCCCTGGTTCGAATCCCGGTGTGTAACAATGAGTTTTTATTTAAAAAAAATATGTACATTTGTTTGACAACACCACTATAGTGCTTTGGAGAAGACGTTAAAGCTGTCTGTCCAGTTTTATTATACCAACATGTGAAACTGTTTGTATGTGTTATTAAGCCGCAACATGCTACCACTTGTTCGATACAGACTCAAAATACCCAGGCTACGACGAGGTGGCAATAAAACCCCACCGCTGGAGCCCACCTGAGGCCATCTAGCCAGTCTCGAGCGTCGTAAGGCACCCGTGATGGTACTTTTTAGATACTTATATACAAAGCAGATACATGTAGACGTACTGTCAAAAAAGGTAAATTAAACACCCATGTACTTTTTATGTCTCTATACATTACAATATAAATTATCACACAACATAGTTACTTTTATATATATATATATATTTATGTCATCTAACCAACGCTTTGGTGGTCTCCCCTTTAATATAATCTTATATTAATCTTCTTTGTGTTCTTATAAATATTACAAAACTTATTTAATTGTTAAGCTAAACGTAATTTGTAACCTATATATTAGGCGTTATACTTAGTATTTATTTATTTAAATCTTTATTGCATACAAAATACGAAGAAGAACTTAAGGTCGCTAGGTATTCTCTACCAGTCAAACCTTCGGGACAATCAAAGCAGTTAATAAGTGAGTAGGTGCAATACAGTAACTGAATATTATTGAATCAAAATTTAAATACTTAAGTAATTTTACTATGAAATATCCGCAGAATGGATTGCAGCTTGCGCTCACAGAAATTCATTTAAAAACATTGCATTACGTACTTTGTTCACACTACAAAAGAACAAGTAATATGAGGTAGTAAAACCAACTCGTGGCTTAACCGGATAGTAATTAAAACATTTTGTGTGACCACAACTTAGAAGTTAACACCTACTAACAAATTTAAAACCTTAAGCCGTTTTAAAGTTGGTTCGTTTTAAGAAAACGGTTCGAATAAAGGCTATAAATTTCTTGGAAGGTGAAATAAAGAATGGAAGAGGGGGGATGCAATGTTTTCCTGGAATTCTGTCTGGTAGTGGGATGGGGATTATAATGTGTGGCACCCTTCCGGAGGGTCGCGGAGATCAGCCTATGGTGCCGATGACCTCTATCGATTGTCCAATCTACGAAGTGCGCAAATTGCAAGTCATGTGCCCCTAACGACAGGCTACAAGGGGCAATGTGCCTCGCACATACATAATTGAGTGGACGTACTTTATGAACTGGGTTTTTATTGTTATTGTTTTAGAATACAACTTTATGGTTTTGTGCAATAGAAAATCTGCATAAAGCTTCGTTGTGCACAGTAATTAGCATGACCTATTTTTTTAAATTGAACATTTCTCCTTATCGTAGGTACTTTATTATAATTTATATACCTACTTAATAGGTATGTTTTATGAAATGGAAATGTTATCTAGGACGTCACATTAATTTTAAACAACTACCTGTTTATTTTTTAGTTTCATACTCGTAGGTACTAAAATTTTAAAACGGTGCAAAAAAAACAAATAAAAAACACAGCAGCAAATAATATGTATATTTGCTTTACTTACCTTATTTATTACTCCTAAGAAAACAAATTCGCAAATAAATTTCTACCTTACCAACCTATCTATATAATAGTTTATCGCGAATGACACCCAAGGGGGTTCGTGCGTTTCAAGTAGAAGGAAGGAAGGAAGGCCAGGGGTTTGAGACTTCTCGGTCTTGTGGAAGCGGTTCCCAACTCGCGGCCCGCAACGATGCAGCGAGCTCCGTAATTTACAGCGGTGCTTACTTCGGTCCCGCAGTTTGTATTCATTACACCTGGCGACCGCAGGCTGGCAAAGATTTAAGGCTTTACGCAATCACTGTTCATACTTAATATGTTGCTCAGATATTAATTTGGTAACAATGAAATATGATATCAAAATTGAGTGGTTAGAGGAAACCGAAAGGTCTGAAACCCTTACTTAAATATGTATTTGTTGAGCTTCAAATGGACGAATTGTAAGATAGATCAAATTAGTTTTATGATTAATACATTCATTGGTTATTATAATATGACGTCGTTGTCATACAACTTGACAGTCATATGCAGCTTACGGCCATTTTGGAACACTCAGGGCCAGTATACCCACCAAAGAAAATAGAAAAGGCGAAATGGCGAACATGGGCGAGATAAAAAGATATTACTATGTTTGTAGCTTTCCAAATATACATAGATATTAACTTCCATTAAAAACTTAACATAACCCTGAAATTTCAGCATATTCAAGACCAGGGGCCTATTTCATAAACGTGACAATTGTAATTTACCATGACAATTCATAATACATTGCTAAGTTTAGTTGGAATTATTTACTTAGAACTAACCAAACCAAGCAATGTATTATAAATTGTCATGGTAAATTACAATTGTCACGTTTATGAAATAGGCCCCAGCAGGTATTCTTCAATAACTTAGCGGATAAGAGATGTGTATGGATAGGAGACTAATAATAATATAATATGTCGGACATTTCACACGTATTGCTCTGGCCTAATAATAATTCCCCGCGCAATCAGTTTTCTAAATATAATCGTGCAGAACAGTAAAGATTTTGATATATTTGCTTCATCTGAGACTAACACCCGTATTCTAAAACATGTTCTTTACTCCACTTTACACTCAAGGAACTTCTGTCTCTTTCCACTAAATATCAAGTAAAGAAAGCTAGTATGAGACAGACTTCCCTTAAGTGAAAAGTGGAGTTAAGGATACGTCTTAGAATATGGGGGTAAGACCAAATAAATTGTCCTGAGGTACTGGGAGCTATTATAATTTAAAGAATTGATTTTTTTTTTGTTTTATAAGTTTATTACAAAGCTAACAGCGATACAAGTTAACAAAATATATAACATTATAATCACAAAAAAGTATGTATGTATAAAGCTTTTCAGATTATGTAAACCATGAAGGTAAAAACCGTGCCCGTCCGCGGGGCGCGTTTTTTTAGCTTCATGATGTAAACTGATATTTTTTTTTTTTTTTTGTAAAGTACAATTAATAAAATATTAAAAGACATAATATATTACTTACCCGCAGATTAGAGATAATAATATAATAGTAACAAAAAAAATGTATATGTATAAATATAATTAATAGCTATTGATTAAATTAATAATAAAATGTATTAGAATTATCTAATTCTGTGGATACAATTTTTCTATTAAATAAATAAATAAAACAATACATATTATATTTTACAAACACCGAGACAAAGGCAAACTGTACAAAATAGTACCTACTAATATTTATTTGCATTGACTGGGAATCAAACCTACGACCATTGAATACATCGCCAGCTGTAATCACTAGACCACGAAGGCAGTCAAAATAGGATTCTCTCAGTTTCGAAGTAGGACGCTGAGGATTCTATTGGATAAGGTAATCATTGATGATTACCTACTTATTTATACTTAATTTATACTAATAGTATACTGTGTAGTTATGTACATTGGTACCGTAACAAATAATCTGCCATAGGGTGTTCTACGCATGCTGATCAGTGGGGTGCATTTTGAGTATGTTACTATATATATATATTATATATATGTATGCTTTATAGCATAAGTCAATCAATAGCTGTACCCCTCTTTTAGTTTGTGTGAAGCACTAGAGTTTTTTACTTGCTGGTTTCTTTTTCTCCGGGGTGTCTCTGAGGGGATCGACTTTACAGTTAGTGTTTATGCCCTTAAAAATACCGATCCTTATACCTTTACTTATATGTGATTGGTTACTTAGCTTTTATTTACAACAAATATTTAAGGCATGGATATGGTCGGTGAAGTTGGTCGCCTTGGTGGCTCTCTTGTATGGCAGTTAATGATTGACAGGTCAATGGAATCAGCTAACCACCTAGTCTTACACTAGTTGGTTATGTAGTGTGTGTTCGGTTCGGTAGTAATTTTAATATTAAGATTTCCATTCCATCGTGTCTAAGTTCAATTAATATTTGTCGTTATTTTGTTAATGAATAGCTGCCTAACCAAACGCACTCTAAGACCTCATTGTTAAACTTTTTTTTTTTTTTTTTGACTATTCATAAATATCTGTAAAGATTTACATGAAATAAATGATTTTGACTTTTGACTTTGACTGGTCCTAAATGTGCTGAACTTTCAGGGCTATGTCGGTGTATGAAGTACTTTTACTAAAGCCTTTATCATGTATCTAAAGGAAATTCAAAATATAGTTTTTGGTAAAAATACTATACTGGCCCTGGGAATACTGAAATAGCCGTAAGCTGCATACTAAATATTAAATATTGACCGCCTACGTAGACATAAATTTTGGTAGAAATACTATACTGGCCCTAAGAATACAGAAATGGCCGAAAGTAAGCTGTATACTAAATATTATATTATATTGACCGCCTACGTAGTCTAAGTGGTCTAGTGGTTACGCCTTTGGCTTTGTCGTAGGTCGTGGGTTCGATTCCCATCCATGCCAACAGTTTGTCATGTGGTCTGGGTGTTTATAATAAAATATAATATATATTAGTATCGTTGTTTCTGGTACACATAGTACAAGCCTACAGATTAGTTTGTGAGGACAATATGTGTAAATTGTCCCACATATAATAATAATAATAGACGTGCTGTTAAGTGTATAGACAGTAGTAAGACATGACAACAATGTATAAATAAATTAAGGCTAAACTAAATTATTTATTCATTCAAACCGACCATTAAAAGCTTGTGTACTATTTTTTTAATAAAATTATCGAAGTGGAACACAAACAATAGGATTATACTTGTAAGTGAGGTACTTATAACAAGGCAGCTTATGACGTGTAGGTACTAGGTACTGAAGTAATCCTCAATGAACAATTTGTCTCTAAAAATAAGATTTTTTCTAAGTTTAAGATTAAATTAATTTTATTTGATTAAAGTTATTATTATTTTGTCAAACATATTTAACTTTAGATACCTAGTCATGCATTAAAATCTTAGATGTCGATTCAGATATATTTTTCTTTTCAACGAAGTTTTTCTAGAAGTTCTAAGATAACACATTGGAGCAAACTTCTGTGAAAAAGTTTCAGATTTTTTTTTTTCACAATTGAATTAATGTTATTAGAACTATTGAATATCAAATTAAGGTTCTAACAAATATTAACGACCTCGATCATACAAGTCTAAGCAGCAAAAAAGTAACAAAAATAATTTTTATCTAGTAAAGTATATATATTTTTACCAAAACTAAAATTTTATATAAAAAAATATAGGTACCTACTTAAAGTGCATTATCAAACTGGGCTAACAATTACCTGCTGTTCGGGAAAAAGAAAGTGATGCAAATAAGTAATCTGTGTATATTCTATCTATTTATATTTCCCGAGGGTGAATTTGTATAATTGAATTGTGAATTTCTATGTTCCTTTTTATAGGTTCTCTAAAAATTTTGTTTTTATTAATATTTTATACATTCAAAATAATAAAGTCAGGTTAGATTTCTCCTGAATATATTTTTGTTGTTGTAGGCAGTAAAGTTTTTCGTTTAAGAGCCCAAAGATTTTTTTCTTTTAGCCCAAGCACTGTGTGTCCAAAATGTACGCATAGAAATCTACAGGTTCGTTCGTTAACGCGCCTTATAAAATAAATACTGCTAAGCTCGAGGCTTTCTGGCTAATCTTTTGCGTGAAGATCGCCATTATACCGCTATTTATTATTTCTGGCCACATTTTTCTTTCCTGAGTCAAGTTGGAACGTGCCTCATCTTATAAAAGATTTGTGAACCACTATTCTTTAGAAAGTCGTTTAATAAATCTTCGGCTCTTTATTCTATTTGTAATGGAATACAATATTTAAAGCTTGTAATAAAATTGCTTTTGATATATTGCACGGAAATTGTAAAATATTTTACGTTAAGCTATAAGTTTAGATTGAGTAAAAGGTAGTAAAATGTGGAATTACAACACTGTTTAATAATAAAATTGGAAAGAAGTCGTTTAATTAGCTGCCACTGGAGTTAGCAGAACGTAGCTATGTATGACAAAATGCGCGGAGTCACGCGGCGTGCGAGTCGTTTCACCGCCAAACTCTTAAATTAGCGCTAACTTAGACCACTTAGCTTGTTGGAGTTTTGTTTGCAGACGCCATAAATATTGGATGTAGCGAAGGAGGCACAATACGGCCCGAGCGGCGCACTCGGCTGCATTGTGCGGATCAATGCAGTCTTTGTGCCGCTAACTGAACGGTTTACTCGCCTCTTCGTCTACCACTCTTGTCATTTTCAACCGGTAACTGAGAAGTTTTTCAAATAATAAAGGGGAAGTTTTCTTTGTGTTCTCTTTTTAAATAAACTCACAGATATTTTTCAGTTGATATAATAATTTGCAGCTTATGCATGCGTATTGTGTTTGCTACTTAATTCCAATTGGTAAACCGTTTAAATTTATGTCACGCATGCGTAGATACATAGGTTTGCAGAATAATTGGATTTGGTGGTTATTTAGCTGTATACATGACGTGGAAGCGGTCACAGGTGCGTTAACTGCTCCTATGCGATCAATCGAACCGGAACGCATGCTCTGCGTGACCCGTAATACCAATTCTACGGCCCGTTCATGTCACACCAACTTTACTAATTAATTCCACAATATTTCCATACTAATAAGGCGAACATTTTCCTCTTTTAAGCAAAAGTGTGTCACCGTAATCGATTTGAGCACAAACAATGAAATTAAAACAAAACTTAAAAGAAAGCCCAAATTGTAATGCAAATACCTGTTTGTGTATTCAAGAATTCAATTGCGTTTTACTTTTGTTAAAAATGGAAATTAATGTCTTTCTTTAAAAAGTCTTGTTAAGATAGTCATTATTTAATTTTGCTAAATAATTGCTAGAATTTTTAACAAGAGAAAGTGGAATGGTTGCTTTAGAATATAAAAGGAAATTAAAATGTTGTGGTAAGTAGCAAGTAGGTACTAATAATATGATGAATACAAAACAGTATACGTTTTAGAATCAATATTAAAAGTAGCTTGAATAATGACGCTTTTAAAGGACATATATTCACGATATTAGATATACTTAAAATTAATAATAATATATAATAGTATATAGGACATTTTACGTGGTCACAGACTAATCTCTAGGCTCGTACTCTCGCACACCAGAAACTTCGATACTATATAGTATATTTTATAAACATTATGTTATTATTATTATTTGTTTATTAGTGGGAATCAAACTTACTACCTCTGGATAAAACGCCAACCACTAGTCAACGAAGGTGGTCAAAACTATCCTTTTTATATGAAAGGGGGTTAATAACAATAAAATAATTATAAAATTTCAAATTACAGTGAAGTTATTAGTTATCTTATTTAGTTATACTATTTTTTTTTCTTATACAAAGACACGAGTTGTCTTTTCACTGCGAGTTTAATTTCGATATCAGATACTAGTATCACGCAAATTAAAAATAGGAGATTCACAACATTACCCCGCATACTGAGATACAACCCTACCTATTTTTTTTTGACTCCCCATTAATACATAAAAAGGTTTACATGAAAGACATATTTTTGACTTTTGATCTTTTTTATTATAGTTTGTGATGTAAAAATATATAGTTTAATTTCCATACATTCTATGTTTCCCTATTTGTTGGCATAAAAAACATCAGCAAAAAAAAAACGAGTCGCACGAAGTGGGAGCTCCAATTAGCAGCGAAAACTCAATAAGATTTGGAGATTCAGCGCTGCAGCTAAAAGCATATTTCAGTGGATGCAGGTGTGCTGCAGCGGCTGGAAGCGCACTATCCGTTGCTGTTTCGATTAATTCCCATAACGAGGCGAGTCCATCACACGCCCGCTCGTTTGTCTCGACCCGGTATAAATACATCAGCGTACTCGCTGTTTAATCCCTTGCCTCGCTTTCGCGCCGGACTCGTCTCGCTTTCGCGCCGGCCACGTCTCGCTTACGTCTCGCTTTGGCCCCTGGAAGTTGTTTTAATGAATGTCCTATTGTAATGTTTACGGGCAATCGGAGTTGCAAATTGTATAAATTAAGAGGGCTTACCTTCTGTTTTTGTGTCTATTTTTAGTAGCGTTTCGATTTATAGTTCCACAAACGATTCTTTACAGGGGAATTGATGTCGTATGGGTCGTTTACTATTTCAGTTGTCTTTTGTTGAAATGTAGACATTAAAGAATCGATATATTTATTTTATAACTGTAACAATTTTTAAACTAAGTCAAAATATTAGTAGGTACTTAAACATATGTTTATCTGTTGATCGATGTTAATCTTGGACTTAACGTTTAGCAGTGATTACGCATACAATGATAATTATTTTGCAATAATAATAATCTTTAATCGATATGATGCAATTCTGACGTAATAAAAACCTGGTGATATTGAAAATTTACAGACAACTACGTCATTTTGGTTAAAGTTTAGCTTAATGTTTACTGCGTAATGGGCCTACAGTTCTCCGTCACACCGTAAGTCTACCGCTCGGCTGTGCCAGTGTACTACTGAGAGTGCAAAGCCAGTCACGAGAGCTTCTAACCAAATTTTAAAACCTTTTGATTCTGTAGGTAAGGTCTCGATAAAGATTTTTATGTCTCAGTATTTCAACTTTGGATCCAATGTGTAGCTTTTGTGTGATGTTTTGAAAAACAAACAAACAGATAAAAAAATCCTAAAAGACATGTTGTATTACATATTTATCGCCACACTACGCGCTCAATCCCAAGCTAAACTTTAATCGATATGATGCAATTCTGACGAAATGCAAGTTGAAAGACAACTACGTCATTTTGGTTAAAGTTAAGCTTAACGTTGTACGGCGTAATAGGCATTCTGTACTTTGTTTGCAAACATCTTTAATGTTGAAAGTTTATTTTATGTATAAATAAAATAAATTTATACGTAAAAAATAATTTTCTTCCGAATTGCTGTCAATAGGAAATGTACCCAAGAGACTGACTGCGTATCGCCGCTGCAGCGCTGTAGGTATTATAGTTAAAAAAAATTGCCAAGAAACGAGCCAGCCCTTTGGTCACCAAAGGCCATATTCTGTTTCTTTTTTAAAGGTAACGTTAGATTGTCAAAATAACGAACTCCTTTATGTACAATGACACGGAAAGCCAAAAACTTTTAAGCCAAATGTATACTACAACGGTATAGAGTGCATGACTTTTTTAGTGTTCGTTGTTGCTAATTATTCAATATCATAATAATATAATAATATGTAGGACAAATTACACATATTGCTCTGGTCAAAAACTAAGCTCTAGGCTTGTACTTTGTGTACCAGAAGCAACTATATAATACATATTATATTTTATAAACAACCAGACCATGACAAACTGTACAGAAAAAAACGTACTAATATTTTTTGCCATGGGTGGGAATCGAACCCACGACCTCCGGATACAACGTCAAAGGCAACAACAACCACTAGTCTACGGTGGCTAAGTCATATTTATAGGATTTCGTTATTTTTGCAGCAGGCATAAAATTCTTCGTTTTTGTTTAATTAAAATTTTCATTTCCTATTACTCTGTAAATATTAAAATCTATTGTCAAAAATTGAATTCAGTATCAATTAAGTATTGAACCTAACAGGATCATATAGTATTTGAATGGGAAGAAATTGAATTGAGTGAGTACCAAAGTGATTCCATTGCTAATATTGCAGTTAAAATCAAATCAAATAACATAAAAGCATTCGCTAGACTGATCAATACACAACTCTTGATGTTGATCAACAACAATGACGTACCGATTACCGATTCGATAGCATTTTATGTGTAGGATTGTTTTCGGACCGCTCGGGTATCGCTGTACCCTCGGGACAATCGGCAAATTGCATCGAGAGCCGATTTACCGCACAATTAGTTTTAGTGTATTTACCATTCGAGTGTGTTTAAACAAAAATTAAAATTTGAGGGTCATTGCTTTTAAAATTACAATTTTGTCACAAACGTTGTATGTTATATTATATATAAATCATGTATTTTTTTACTATAGGTTAATATCTAGAGAGAGTCATTAGCAATACGGACCATTCATAAAAAAATATGGTGCTTGAAGAAAGTAATTCTTAACAAATTCCTAAGGACCACACCATCAAGTCGAACACATATTTTGATCTCACAAATGAAATTACTAGAAAAGGTTTTAATACTCAATTTTATGTAGTGATAGTCGGTGCAGGAGGAATTCCAGCAAAGTCTTTGCATCGTCTATTGAAGGATCTTGGCCTTTCGAGAACAGGCGTCGGAACTTTTATGGAATGTGTTTCCAAGATGGCGCTAACAGGATCATATAGTATTTGATTGAGTAGAGAGCACAGTGCAGGTGAGAGTTAAAATGTCTTAAATAAACTATCTACTACCTAGACCGCAAAGGTCTCAAATCCGGGAACGCTGCAGTTCATTCCCCTGCCTTCCAATCACGCGATAGACCCGGTATCCGCTTGGAGAATCCATGTATAGCTAAGAACATTGTCTCTCAGCCCTTGAAGAACCCTTTAGTTCTCTTTTACGCATATTTATTTTTGTTGGTAAAAAAATAGGCGGTTTTGCCTACTTTAACTAAAGTGACTCAATATGTTTTTGTGAATGTATAACCCCACAATTTCATGTACGTGTTATTTTGAAAACCAAAAAAAAAACCGTACCAAAGTGCCTTGCCACCTAAACGGCCTCAGGGTAAAATGTCTGAACTAAAATGAAATAGTAAGTTATTATAAAATAGAAAATATTTGCTGCTCTACGTCATTTTTCTATCTGGTGTATTTAAAAAACTTCCTAAGAGACAAAAACATAAACCTACAGTAAACAACCCCTAGTAGTTTGTATGTAGAAGATTTTTTTTTTCATTTGCGATATTGTGGTTCTATTGGATAAGTTTTTTGAAATGATCAGTAAAGCCTCATATTAGTCCAAAGTACAACATTTTTAGGTCACCATCTATTGTATGTTAAAAATATGTTTATAAATTATTAGAATAAAATATTTAAATAATAATAAAACCTAAAGAGAACAAACTATCTAAACTATACAAACCTAAGATCTAATCTAAATAGAAACAAACTTTAAGAAAACACAAATAATAACTTATTAAGGTACCTAAAAAGAAAAACTACCTACCTAAAAACATAAATTTATAAAATATATTTAAGTTCTTTGTCGAAATTATTTCAATTATAATAAATAATGCACTAGAACCTATATTTAAATTAGACTCGAAAATAAATGCCTACAATTTGAAATTTATTAAACAATGGTTTGAAATCTGTTGATAACATTATTAGGATCGTTACATTAAAATTTAACAATTTCCGCTTTCCGTTTCTCCCTTACCGATGAGTTTAATTTTGGGCGGAAGTTGCGGCTCTTCTTAGTTCAAATAAGAAATTCATTTTTATCTTTCACAATTTGTTAGGAATAATTTTATAATACTCTTTCCCTACTGAATAAAATAATAAAATATCTTCGTATTACTTTGATTATTAATTGGACATTTATAAATCTAAATAATAATTAAATTTTGTTTGGAAATCTGTATTAATTCTATAAAAAAAATATTTATATTGCATTACAAACATACATACTGAGCAATACTTAGGGCGGTTTGACCAAAAGATGTATAAGAAAATAATATTGCGAAGTATGCTATAAATATATTCAGTTTGTAAAATCGACTGCGAAAATTAATAACTATTCAAAAGGAAATTACAGCCCGAGTTGCCCTAGTGACATCACCGCATCTCATTCTGTCGCGCCGCTCTCCGCCTACTTTGCCACTTTCATTTGTTTCTGGTGTCACTTCTTATCTCGTCTCGCAATTATTACAATTTGTCCGCTCCTCCCCTTATCTTAGAGCTGTCCCGGTTCTATATTGAGACGTCAACAGATTTCTGGGATCATATTGAAGACGTTTTGCACCACTCGCTCTTTGAACAAATAAAAAGTTTGAGTAATGACAGCGACGTAAAAATTAGCGAGCTACCCGCTTTTACAACAAAAGTATTGTCTGCATCCCCAAAGTTGCCTTCTTCACGGACAATTGTTGTTTTTGTTGAGCCATCTGCTCCTTCTGAATATTACTTTCTTTCTTTTATTTCGTCTATTTATTTACAAAATAATACTACATAATGATATCTGAAATTAACACGTCCCAGTCGGATAAGGCGCGTGCCGATGCCTTAATGCTCCACCTCCGTATTTTTATCGCTTCTTCTTCAACTATTATACTGGAACACCATCCGTGCTCGTTGTCGCGACAAAATGTTCAATTTTAGATACAAATAAAAAAGGTTGGACGCGTCGCTGGAATATTAACGGCGTACAATATGAACGCCGGCACCCGGAATCCGCGTCAAAAGTGCCAAAACGATGTTATTCTTTTCCGCACGGAGGTAATAAGCGAGTCGGGAGGCGCCCCGGAGCCGCGGATATGAAATCCAGAAATGTTTATGGCGCGTGATAATGGTTCGTCGGTGTATCGGATCGGGGTTCTCGGATGAAAGGATTCCTTATAATTAGATCCTTAAGGCCTTTTGTAATGGCGTAATTGTTTCCCGTTGCCGCCTCGTGACATGCCGTTATCTGGTACAAAGCCGGGTTCGTCGCTCCACTTTCTTTGCGAGATCCTCGTCGTTTAGTGAAGGTCGTCACATTCACGTGCGCGTCGGCCAAGTGATTGAATGCAGTCAGTTGCATCGGCGACATTACATTCCTCTCAGAATGATATGTGGTCAGATTTGCTTGCCAAACGTTCGTCCAACCTCGTTACTAATTTATAGTAGCTTTTAACATTTTGTCTAGCCGGATTTTGGAACATTCGAAAATCTATAGCGTTCTATTGTAACAGCATTATATTTATATATGCAAGACTACTAAATATATAGAATGCTACATTTACAGTGGAATTGGAACAGGCAGGTAACAATTCGCATTTCAAAACTTAAAGTGTTCTAACGTACGTATTTAGTCCAAATTTGCCTATGAATTGTTACTCGATGTTACTCATTCCGGCATATTAGGCACTGTTGTGTTTCAAACTGTTTATTAGATACCTAACTGCGGACTAACTCCGCTTCTGTAGGAACATTCCGCAATAAGCACTAACACTACGCTACTGCAAACTTCACAATTAGTTGTGGGTAATAATAAGTTTGAATATTTTGTTCAGCTATAAATATTTGATCTGAAAACACTTTACTTTTTATAGATAATAGTGTAATTGTTGAAAGTGATTTGGGGTAATTTTTTGTGTTTTAGTTTTAAAAGAGGAATATAATTATTATTACTATTCTAGTATGGGAGATTAAATAAAATATACACATTTTTTTTTTTCGGCATGGATACCTTAACATAATCAACAAAGATATCTAGGTATGTATACATAATATATACGTGGTGGCCGAGTTGATAAGACCTCAGTCTTAAAAACACTACAGTTTTTAGGTGGTTCAAGACCCCTTGTGTACCAAACAATTTTTAAATATGAAATATAAACATTTGTTTGACAACACCACTAGTACCTTTGAATACGTTAAAGGCTCAGTAGTCGATTGACGCCCATGCAAACGTACATCCAATATTACCACTTGGCTGTTAGTCGAAGTTCAATTATTATTTTTCCAGTTTCACAGTACCTACTTGTGAAACGGATTACATATAGCTTATTGAGTCTATCCAAACTTCGCGACGAGCTAGCCACTTTTTCGGAATAAATTCATGCCACCAGAAGGCACCCGTGTTGATATTTATTTATTTGTTATACCTAGGTAGGTAGTACAAAAGCATTTAAATTGAAAGCTTTTCGTATAAGTCTATTACTTGGAACATTCCATACATTGATGTTTGTTATTAGGGTAGATGTAGAAAGTACGCGAGGAGTCGGGTCCTTCAATACTTTCCTGTAATAATATTTGCATACAAAGATATCTTGGGTCTGATGTTCTTACTTATATATATTATACCTATATAGAAGGTTGTATCTTGTATAAAATTTTCAAATATCTCTAAATCGTTTTATTCCATGTAATTTATAATAAATAACATTAGATAGATATGAAATTAGGTTAATGGTATATAGGTATAATATACAGGTCGAATTTAAAAGGCTGTACTTTTGGGCTAATAGTTATGAGGCTTTACTGATTAAATCGAACAACTTTTCCCAAGAAACCATATGTCGCAAATGAAAAACATTTTTTTAAATAATTTTTCTTAACTATTTTAACAAAAGATATTTATTTATTTATAACTTCTTTTAGTATTATTATACGACGAGTATTGACCAAACATACATACAAAGTCCATAAATAGGGTCGATCAATTAATTGTTATTTAACAATATTGATCGCTCCCACTATGCCAGATAAATTATGCGGTTACGAAATGAAAACAAGCACTCAATTATTTGAGCCTATTTTAAGGAGTTTCATGGTGCGGTTACAAAATGGGCGATTGATTCGAAGATAAAGCAGCGAGGATATTAAAATAGGCTCAAATAATTGACTACCACCTCGACAATAAATAGATGCAGTGGTCTCTGGAAAACCGATGAACCCACCGATCAAAACCGAAACATTACTAGGGCACTTGATGGTTTTTGCATCTGTATGGGCCGTGGTACCGGTCGGTTTCCAATATATTTATATCTTTTGAAAATACTTACATTTAAAAAAAATAAGGTCTCTCATATTATTAATAAATTTATGCGGCAAACCCTTTAACAAAAAAGCCAGTTAAATAGAACGAGTCGATTTTGGAACACAACTCAGTTCTAAAGAGAGACGCATAATGTTTTATTAAATGTCATCCACAGTGTAATGAGAAGGGTGTGGAGGAACGCCGCAACAGAAATATGTGCGAAGTGTTATGGAGTGCCGTTGTAAGTCAATGAAGCGGCAAATGGGGTGTTCTTCGACGAGGGTAGCGTCTAATAAATAAAATTATGGCTCAGAATTACAAGAATACGCCAGCCGCTAGCAATCCTCGGAGATTGGATGCTCAAGGTTCATCGATAGCTTCCAATAATGACTGATAGTGAATCTTGTGTTTTCGCGTAAATGGGAATGTTATTTTTAGGTTGGCTGGAAATTATAATAAGTATATATTTATCTGTTAGGAAAGTAAGATTAGTGATATAATCTTATATAAGTATATAATGTATGATATATAAATAAGCTTAACGGCAGGTTAAAATTAGTTGAGTAGTGAGATGAGATCAGTCCCTGCTGTCTCCAGCTTACCTATCCCCGCATCATTCACGATAATGGCCCAACTCTGTGTCTCGGTGGTAAATCTAAAGTTTAGTATGTGTCAAATCTCTTACATATTATTATTATTTTCTTTTTGAATAAATAAATCAATCATAGATTCAGTAGTTTCAACTGGGCTAAGATAAGTAAGTCAGGGACCATCTCTTATATATAAGAGATTTTAAATCGCTGTTAACATTTGTTTTATCGCTAATAATTTATAGGCCATGCCTATTGTCTCTGTAGTTGGTAAATTTGCACTCACAATACGAACTTTATATATATTAGTAAGCAATAAAGGCGATGAAATTAGTTGAATAGTTAGATGATATCGGTCCCTGCTGTCTCCAGGTTACCTATCTCCGCATCATTCACGATAATGGCCCAACTCTGTGTCTCGGTGGTAAATCTAAAGCAGAGTATGTGTCTTAAATCCTCAATATTATTATTATTTTCTTTTTAAATAAATCATAGATTTGTTAGTTTCAACTGGGCTAAGATAAGTAAGTCAGTCAGTGCGGACAATCTCTTATATAAAAGAGATTTAAAATAAGTGTTAACATTTGTTTTATCCCCATATAACATACAGGCCGGGCCTATTGTCTCTATAGTTAGTAAATATGTACTCACAATACGAACATTATATTAATTAGTAAGCAATAAAGGCGATGAAATTAGTTGAGTAGTGAGATGATATCGGTCCCTGCTGTCTCCAGGTTACCTATCCCCGCATCATTCACGATAATGGCCCAACTCTGTGTCTCGGTGGTAAATCTAAAGCTTAGTATGTGTCAAATGTCTTACATATTATTATTATTTTCTTTTTGAATAAATAAATAAACCATAGATTTGTTAGTTTCAACTGGGCTAAGATAAATTAGTCAATCAGTCAGAACAATCTCTTATATATAAGAGATTTAAAATAAGTGTTATCATTTGTTTTATCCCCATATAACATACAGGCCGGGCCTATTGTCTCTATAGTTAGTAAATATGTACTCACAATACGAACATTATATTAATTAGTAAGCAATAAAGGCGATGAAATTAGTTGAGTAGTGAGATGAGATCGGTCCCTGCTGTCTCCAGCTTACCTATCCCCGCATCATTCACGATAATGGTCCAACTCTGTGTCTCGGTGGTAAATCTAAAGCTTAGTATGTGTCATATCCTCAATATTATTATTATTTTCTTTTTAAATAAATCATAGATTTGTTAGTTTCAACTGGTCTAAGATAAGTAAGTCAGTCAGTCCGGACAATCTTTTGTATAAAAGAGATTTAAAATAAGTCTTAACATTTGTTTTATCCCTATATAATATACAGGCCGGGCCTATTGTCTCTATAGTTAGTAAATATGTACTCACAATACGAACATTATATTAATTAGTAAGCAATAAAGGCGATGAAATTAGTTGAGTAGTGAGATGAGATCGGTCCCTGCTGTCTCCAGCTTACCTATCCCCGCATCATTCACGATAATGGCCCAGCTCTGTGTCTCGGTGGTAAATGTAAATCGGTCTAATTTATACGCGCGATAACGTCGCTCTGCTGCTGTTAACCGTAATTATATTGCCGAGCGAGGACGTGTTGATCAAAACGTCTGATTAAACGGCCATGAAGGGTAACTGACTTTTTGCCGATTTGTACCTATTTTTGTGCACGCGAAAATTTCGTTGCATTTGATTCCAAATGTGATGTTTTATTTGTGGTTTAAAGGATTTTATTTACTGCTTAAAACAGTTTTGAATGTGTAATTTATGTTGAAAGCCAAAATAATTGAGTTATATTAACAATGGCGATTAAAAGTAAACTTTAATATATTTAAGCCAAAAGCTTTTTGCGTAATAAAATGTTTTGTATATTATTTTTGAATAACTGTTATATCTACATATAATAAGGTCGTAGACTTTCCGTGACTGAATATTAAAGATTTTTGCAAACAAATTACTAGAAGACGTGAGAAATAAGTAATTATAGGTTTTTTTAATTGTTGACTGTTTGTTGGTCTATTGGTTCTTTTTGATTGTTTGTGCAGGATCACGTAAAAACTCTCATTGGATTCAAAGTAAAAAAAAAGATAAAAAGCTTTACAAGAATAGCTTTTAGCACTTATTACATCAACATTAACTTATAAAATCAATAATATTATTTTTTTAGTTAGATACCTCATAACACCACATCACTAGAGAAGATCAACGCGCGATTTTTTTAAATTTGTAATAAAAAATGCACACAAAGTTTTGGGTTTTGCGGGAACCAGATGCTCTACCATGGGTTTACGCATTGTAGAAACGTAACGTATACGTATACAAATATATGTTGCTACGATGCGCAAACCCATAGTAGATACTCAGTTAGTGTACAATAAAATGCTATGTACAGGCATAAAGTATCAGGTTTAGCATTATACTACACAATGATAAACGGTGACAATCTCTGTCCTATGCATTTTTCATTCCAAGATGGCAATTGAGTCGACAGTAATGTGCTGTGGAAACACGATATACCTAACTATTACAAAGACAATGGCCGAATAGGCAATCAATTTGAGTAATTATCCGCCAAGGGCCATTGTCTGCCATCTTGTGCGTGCGGAATGAGCCTTGTTCGGTGAATGGTCGCCCGTTATGTACGTGCTTCGGAGACCGCTCGGACAGCACCCTCGA
Source organism: Monopis laevigella (assembly GCA_947458855.1). Classification (NCBI taxonomy): domain Eukaryota; kingdom Metazoa; phylum Arthropoda; class Insecta; order Lepidoptera; family Tineidae; genus Monopis; species Monopis laevigella. The sequence continues at coordinate 21,127,943 of OX381583.1, read as the reverse complement.
GACTCTTCAATAGGTGTAAAGGCTTCTTGCGTTTGATTTACCATAACAACTCATACTATTTAGATGGTCTCCATAACTTAGCTGGACCTACCGTATATCTGCGCTAGAACGACTGACCGGTTTCATTAGATGACCATACAAATCCAATAACCAACAAGGACCTAGTCATGTTTCGGGTTTAGTCTATAGGTTAAGCGCTTTTCAGGAGAATATTGTATCGATTTCTTTATTCTTATTTTAGGTTACGAAACGGGCAGTAAAAGCAGGGGGCTATTAAAACAGACTCGTAATGCAAATTAGTCTTTGTCGTAACCATTTCGTAACCAGATAATTATAAAACCTAATAACAATGTATTGATCGACTCCATTTATAGATTTGGTAGATCTGCATAACATTAGAAAGATATAAAGTCACATGCCGTGCTCCAGTAAAAAAACTACGACTGTACTGTCTGATAATTTAAAATCAAACACCAAGACATTCGTAGACGGCAAAACTCGCACTTAATATAAACCGTTAATAACCGCCGATATTAGAGTTCAACTGTGGCTTATCTCGCGCCAAATGTTGTTAAGAAAACTTTTAACGAGTTTAAAGTTTGGCCAAGTGGAGTGCAGCCGCGTCTCCTCGTAATTCCGTAGCTTAAGATTAATTAAACAATTGCACGATGGCTCCTTCAAAACCACTCCGACATGTCTCGGCCTGTCGCCGACAACCTCGCCAAATTAAAGCAATAAATCAAATTCCGAATCCGGAAGAAGAGAAATGTAATAATGAAGCAACTCACAGTTGTTGCCGGCCCGACGGATAAATGCGTTCAGGTTTGGCAAATCACAGAAAAATAACGGGAAGATGCGTTCGTTGTTAAAATCTCCATGTCTGCTTTGAAATAAATTGGCGTACTCTCTACCAGTAAGCTATCGCCTGTGCTTTGGGATTTGGCGCCGGCATGTGTGTAAATGACAAGCCATTATTTACGCTCCATATACGGCTTCAATCAAGTTTATCTCAAATTAGGGCGGAAATTTTCAGCTGTTTACTTTTACTGTCTAATATAAATGCACATTGTGGCGGATTTACCAATGACTTATATTTTTTTAAGTTTATTTATTTGATATTTATTTGACAATACTTCTATAGTGCTTAAGAGGGTAAAGTTCGGTTCACGCAATAATTACTTTAGACGTGGCGCTGCAATCGCACGAAGGAATGTTAGTAACCTCAGTTTTAAGACTCCCCAAAAATATGTTTAGCCAAAATTCTATTTATTTTAATAAATAAAATTTATATAATTAAGAAAATTGTGTTGACATTGTAGGCTTATATTTAACACAATTTCTTTACTCTGGATTTTTTTAGCTCCGTTTTTAGCGCGGGTATTCATCCGTGAAACAAACTATATCTATGTTAAGCACTGTCACAGTTTGACTAGATCAACTTATGAAAATATATATTTCTTTTACATCATAAACTCTACGACAAGCTTGCATGAGTGGCAAGTATTTAATGTAGACTTAGCTACGACGTGAAAGTGGGAATAAATAAAGGGTGCCTCACCGTGTAAGGCGTGATGGTACACGTGATGCCCGCCAAACCCAAACAAAAAGTCAGAACAACAATTATTATAACCAATCAGTGCGAGAACAGAATATGGCGATAACGAACATGTTTGAAATCTTGTTCGGAAATGAAAAGAAACAAAAAGTAGTTATTTATTTCTTTTCTATACGTAGATTTGTCAGATGACTGTTTGTGGTTCCTACTTTATTAGGTGTGTTGCAGCACTTCCGTACATTATTAATACTTTATTGCTTAGACCAAATAGTTGTTAGTGTCAGTTGAAAAATGGTTTATGTGACATAAAAGTCGAATGTTTTTCTGCGGTTGGCAATGTATGAATGTGAAGTTGGAATTTATAAAGCAGTGAAGACGCACGTAGGCAAGTAAAGTATCAGGTTGAATCGAGCACGTCGTAACTCAGGGCAGATTTATGTACTGCGTCCGCGCTAGGTGACGCGCTAAAAGATTAGTCGCTCGCATGCATATTATACCTACTAGGTTGTTGAACGTATACGAGTTAAACATCAGCCCCCCTAGCCAAGCGTGCCGTCGTATACAACGCTAACGAAACGTTTGTATGAAAATGACATTTAATGATGACGTCACTTACGTTTGTATCGTTGCAGAAATAACCAAATCGGGACAACAATATAGATACACCAATAGGATAATACATTTGTTATCTCCCTCTCTTTCACGCTTCTGCGACGTTCGAGCGTAAAAAGCGACTATGCTCTTGGCTAGGTCTCCATGGCCACAATTCTCTTAACTTCATTCATTATAGAATCATAATATGTTTTAAGATGTAATGATATTACATACGTGGACATATACGTGGTGGTCGAGTTGGTTAAACCTTGGACTTAAGAACACTTAGGTCCCTGGTTCGAATCCCGGTGTGTACCAATGAGCGCCGTAAGGCACCCGTGATGATATGTATGTATATGTATGTAATGATATTAATGATAGTGTGTATGTAATTGCCTAAATTGAGTAAAATAACTTGTTAATATATCTCTTAAAGATTAGTCGCTCGCATGCATATTATACCTACTAGGTTGTTGAACGAATACGATTATTATCAATCATTATAGAAACATATGTTTTACGATGTAATGATATATTTAAATGACATGCCCCCCTGAAAGCAACGAGATGTATAGAAATTTATGAATAGTGACGAAGAATTGGTTATAAAAATTCATGTAATGGGTGGAAAATGTTCAAACCGACCCCAGCACTAAAATATTTTATTTGACGTTTGGAATAGACCATTTAGAAATATTAAATATATAAAACTTATTCAAAAAATTATTTTGAATCATTATATGACTTTTTTCCATAAGGGTCATTTATTCCAAGCAAAATTGACAAAGAGTGTTCGTAGTAAGTGAGTTAAAATGTTGTAGCATTGGCGTAGCAGTCGCGAGCCCAAGCCCTGGGAACCGCTGTAGCAGTATTGTTTTCATTTGACAACTTCTTTAGGTTCTGACAAATAAAAGTTCTGAGATGACAGTAAAACAAGAGAATTAAAGAGTTCATACCGACCCTAACACTCAATATGTATTTTACTTGAAGTTTTGAATTAATAATTTAGAAATATTCAATATGTTGATAATTACAATATTTATATTTATTATACGAGTTTTTTTTTATTGGATCACAACATGTTTGACCACTTTGTATCTACTTGGTGGTGAGCAGACCTTCGAAATCCATGAATAGGGTCAACCAATAATTGTCCTTAAACAACATTGATTGCTCCCACTATGCCGGCTAAATGATGCGATTGCGAAATGGGCGACGAAAAAACGAATTGCATTATGAATATATTTTAATATACTCGCTGCCTTATTGTCTATTCAACTACCCATTTCGTAACCGCACCCTAAAAGGAGACTACCTCGACAAGAAATCGATGCAGTAGTCTCCTGAAAATATTACTTGACGGTTTATGCATCTGTATGGACGGTGGCAACGAGACCGGTCGATTGGCCTAACGAAGTTCCTTCCCTCCCACCTGTTTTGAGCGTATTTTCTTTTTAATTCAATTTTAGAAAGATACAGTTTATTACTATAAGAAAATAACAAGATTGAATAAATAATTTTATTCGTAGCAAAATTGACGAAGAGTGCTCGTAGTAAGTGGGCTAGAAGGTTGTAGCATTTCGTAGCATTGGCGTAGCGGTCGCGGGCCCGAGCACGCTCCTGGGACCGGGGAAGCGTCGACAAAGACCCGGTATTGTTTCCATTTGACAACTTGTTTGTGTTCTGACAAATAAGTTCTAAGATGAGAGTGAAACAAGAGATTTACGATGTTTAAACCGACCCCAGCACCCAAATATTTGTATCTTACTTGACGTTTTGAATAGATAATTTAGAAATATTCAATACTTACTGAGAAATTTTAATTTAATTTATTTTATTACATAAAATGTCTATTATAAGTTTTTGAAATAATATCCCCGTTATACACGTGGTGGCCGAGTTGGTTAAACACTTAGGTCCCTGGTTCGAAACCCGGTGTGTACCACTAAGTTTTAATAAAAAAAAATGCACATTTGTTTGACAACACCACTATCGTGCCTGTCGGTCCCGGTTTCACTATACCAATTTGTGAAACTGTTTATAGATGGGTTATTGAGTCTATTCAAAACATTGCGACGAGCCAGCCACTTGTTAGGTATAGACATCGGCTACGACGAGGTGGGATTAAAACCCCTCCGCTGGGTACCCTGAGACCGTCTAGGCGGTCTCGGGCGCCGCAAGGCACACATATAATATGTATTTATGTATGTATCCCCGTTATATTTATTTATAATTCATTGGATTACGTATTATACAAAAAACAAATCTATTCAATTTGCTTTATTAATCGTCACAATTATTCCTAGTTCTAATAGTAATTATCTTGTACCTAGTCTATTGCCAAAATTTATATCAAGGATTTATCTATTCCTAGTAGAAACATGTATTAAATATCTTATTTATATTATAAACTAAATAACATCTACTTAAAATGACATCGATGTAAATATAAATAAAAAAGATGACCCCAACATGCCTATAGAAATAATTTTACCCATCTCACAAGGGACTTCACGGACTATTGATAAAATAAATTAGATTTTCATATATATCTTAGAAGTATTTTACCTATATTTGCTTCTAAAAACATAAGTATACATACAGAAATGATATTGCCTCGCATTGCGTCTGTAATGAAAGAAGCCAGATGTACAAAACATGGGTGTTCTTTATGGGACACGCTTTTGCTATTATGTGTATTTGTAGGCGCGGGTTGTGGGCGACTCATAGTGTATGCGCTGTCTCATACGGATGGCATATTACTTACATTAATATCATACCAGAAGGTTTAGGATTAATAATAAAATAAGGCAGAAGCCGACATAAACTAGGCGCTAGGTTTAGTGTATGTTAGGGATGGTATCCGGAGGTGGTATCCGTGGGTCGGATTTTTTAGGCTATATCAGTAGTTTATAACTTTTTTTTTCCTAAAAATGTTAAAATTCCTTAATTTATTTATTTATTATTTATTTAACACTTTATTTATTACAAAAGGGCGGACTTAATGCCTCTAGGCATTGTCTACCAGTCAACCACCAGGTAATTTAGGAACAATCAGGTAGTTGTCAAAAATGAGAGTTTACAATAAGTTAGTTATTATCATTAGAGATAACAAGCAGTTTATATATAAAATCCAACATACACACAATATATACATACATATATTACATACCTTCCCACAACAAATAGAAAAATGATTATGATAAAAATACACATAGACAAACAATTAACACAACTTATGGATATAATAGACAAATAATAAAACATTAATATTGTAAAACATAATCTTCAATATAATAATTTATTAAGCAACACAAAATATATTTAAATTTGAATCTAATCAACTTTAACCCCGACTAGGTACCTGCGCAGTAGATTTTTGAAAATTTGTCTGTTTGGGGCCTGCCGTATAGACTGAGGAAGATCATTCCAGAACTTCCCAGCCATTACAGTGAAAGAGTTTGCTACAAAGTCGGTACTGTGTGACGGAGTGGCAAGCGTAAGGTTGTCAGAGGAGCGAAGTGACCTACAGTGGGTAGAACCAAGAAAAGAAAATCTGCTTTTTAGATAGGAGGGGGTGTAAGGTTCGTAAAGGATAGAAAAAAGAAAACATAGAGTCCTGAATTTACGTCGTTCAGTAAGAGTTAGCCACTTTATATTTTGTCTGTATTCTGAAACATGATCGTATTTTCGTAGATTAAAGATAAACCGAATGCAGCTGTTTAATAATCTTTCCAATTTTTCAGACTGGTCCCTAGTAATGTCAGGATAGCAAACGTCCCCATAGTCTATAATCGGAAGAATCAAGGCCTGTGCAAGCATTATTTTAGCCTGTATTGGTAAAAGATATTTTAATTTATTAAGATAGTGTAACGACGCGTAAACTTTTCTGCTGACTTCAGCAACTTGCTTCCTCCAGGTTAGGCCACTATCAATGATTAGGCCGAGGTTCTTAACTTCCTTAACAAAAGGTATTTTAATACTATTATATTCTATATTTATAACAGAAGAAAGATCTAAACGTGCCATAGTCTGGTACTGCCCACTATAATACTTTGACATTTAGAAGGATTAACAGTAACTCCGAACCGAGATGTCCATGCAAAAATACAAGAAAGGTCCTCGTTTAGCCGAGTGATTGCACTGTTAAGTCCGGTCAAATCTGTGTGTAAATACAGTTGTAAGTCATCAGCATAAAGGTGGTATTGGCAATTTAAGGATTTAGTAATGAGATCAATGAATAAAGAAAACAGCAACGGCGATAAAATACCTCCTTGGGGGACACCTGTGGCATTGACACGCCACTGAGACACACTTTGATCAACTCTGACCTGCTGTCGGCGATCATGTAAGTAGCTAGCAAACCAGGCCACCGCGTCAGGGCAACTAAAGCACCTCAGTACTGCCAATAACAGATCCTGATCTACCGCATTAAATGCGTTCGAGAAATCAATTAGGACCAAGATAGTAACCTTGGTCTCTTCCATACTACATCTAATATCTTCTGTCACTTTAACCAATGCCGTGGCCGTGCTGTGACCTGGTCGAAAACCAGATTGATATGGATTAAGGAGTTTATTATTATGAAGAAACTGAGATAACTGTTTATGAACTATAGATTCCAGAATCTTAGACAAAAATGGCAATATAGATATAGGCCGAAAGTCGCCAGGAAGAGCTGGGGTGGGAACTTTTGGAAGGGGAATAATATAGGCACACCGCCATTGATAAGGAAATTGTGATGTTGATAGGGAATGATTTATGATATGAGTGATAATGGGAAGAAGTATATCGAGTATTGGAACTATCATTCTTCTACCAATAGAATCGGGACCAACTGATTTAGAAGTCACAGCAGATATGGTTTTCTTGACATTATCGTTATTTACCTTTTCAAAATAAAAAGTCTCAGACATGTGACGTTGCATAGAATCTATTTCCGATAAAGTGTTTTGCTTTACGCTGGTTTCTAAAACCGGGACAGACATGAAGTGTTTTACCAGGTCATCGACGGTGATTTGATTGAGTTTAACCTCCTTACGCTGCCTTCCCAATCCATTATTATTTAAAAAACTCCAAATTTTAGCGGAAGCTTTTCCGTTGATGTTCTCATAGAAAAATCGCCGCTTAGCATCCCTGACCATCTTATTACAGTTGTTACGTGCTAGTTTAAACGAAATAAGGCTTGCATCACTCCTACTGCGCCTATATTTAAGGTAAGATTTATCACGCCTTTTCATCGCTTCTCGAATATCGTCACCTATCCATGGAGTAGGGTCACGCTTCGTTTTGATAAGCCGAAGTGGAGCATGTGCATCATACAAATCCAAAATATTTTTATTTAATATTTCAACTTTATAGTCGATATTAGAGGCTGTCATTAATGGTGACCAGTTAATTTTACTGGCATCTGCATGAAGATTTTCTTGATTTATGCCAAAAAAATTACGACTTAAACATGACTGGCTACGCCGCTTAGGAGTTTTCATTTTATACGCTGCATAGATAAGATCATGATGCGAGAAACCGGGAGCAGGAATTTGTCCATGGGTGCTAATAAATTTAGGAGAAGATGTTAAAATAAGATCAAGCAGTGTATCAGTAGAACTTAAGTGATGAGTGGGATTTAAAGGAAGAATTGATAGGTTTACAGACTTAATAATGCCTAGGAATTTTTCGGCCCGAGTTTTGTTATAATCATTTGAACTCAATAAGCATGTGTTGAAGTCTCCCATTATAATATTGTGAGGGTAGTCTGAAATCGTCCTGTCCAATATCTCTTCCACTTTGTTAAAATAATTTATAGTCGGGGGACAGTAAATCACCCCAAGAAGAATTTTAATATTGCATATCGAGACTTCAAGAAAAAGGTATTCAGGTGATGCCGAGTATAATGATGGAGAGGATAGTAATACTTTATAAGAAAGATCAGCTCGTAGATAGATTGCCACACCCCCACCAGCCCGCCCTGTGCGATCATTTCGAATTAAAACATACCCTGGAAGTGAGTATGATGTGGACGCTAAACTTGTCTTAAGCCAACTTTCTGAAATCAGAATAGCATCCACAACATCCGACGAGAAAGTTGTTAGAAGTTCACTGTAATGAGCTGGAACACTTTGGGCATTAATATGACAAACTCTGAAGATTTTAGTCCTATTATCAGAAAACTCCTGTCTTAACTGAGAGTCTATACTAATGACGTCACTAAATGAGCTTCCGGATGTATCAGAACTAGCACAGGATTTAAACGAGTCGCAAGAATCATTAAAATACATACCCACTTAGAGCGAAAGGTATGTAATACATATATAAAATGGAAATAGAATATTAGGTAGGTACTGGAAAAATAAAATTAAGAGTGGAATTATATATTTATATCTTAAATGAGTATATAAAATAAGAAAAGAAAATAAATATAAATATGGGTAAACAATATATGAAATACTTATATAGATATATTTATATATACTTAAAAAAAAAAAAAAATAAGCACTAAGTATGTATTATTTAATTTTAGAGTTTACTTTTACCTTAATGGTAAACTATCAATATAGTTTGTTTATAATAATTATTCCCTGCTATTACCTGTTGGCATAGGTTTACAAAAAGAAAAAAAAATGTGTTACAAATTCAGATAGGTTTTACATAAAACTACTTATCTTTGCCCCAATTACTCAAAGTTACCATCTTCCCTTACAAGCAGATTCACTGTGGCCACAGCAAAAATTGTTTATCAGTATAATTTAAAATATACCTATACATACACATACCTGGTACCTACACCCATTAAAGTTCATATATAAAACTTCCCAAGACCACTGTTCAGGTCATTAGGTGTAGTAGATAAATCTAGTTAGTGTGTTCTTATTAAAAGAGAATTCTTTGAGATGCTGAGCCTATACAGCCAATCAAACAAACAGATGGGCTATTTGCTTAGCTATACAGACCCGGCATCCACACACACATCAATATAAGTGTATGCATTAAGTATCTATTCTTTATTATTAAATATAAGTACAAATAGTTATTACTCAAGTGGATAAAAAGCAAGTAAAATTTTAATGCCAGGAATCATTTAGACCGTAATAACAATATATATATATACATTATATTTATACTACATGTATATGTGTAACAACTAATAATAAAATGCCACACTTTCTGTAACCACAGTAAATGCAGGAAGGTAAAAAGAAAAGAAAAAAAAAAGGACTTACATGGAGACACTAATATAAAAGATAGGTAATATTTTTCTTAATAGGCAAAAACAAATAAGCAATATTAAATAAATTGTAGAAAAAAAAAAATAGACATATAATAATAAGAGTGGTGATTTGAGAGAAAAAAAAACGCTTATTTTTTTATTCTTTTGATCCTTTCTCTTGTCTCCCGCAGTACACTTTTGAGCTGATAACCATCATTAGGTGCTTGTGTCGATCCATCCTTGTCTTTATTATATTTTATGGCAAGCTGCATAAGTTCATTTTGCACTGTTAATCTCCGAAAGGTTCCGTCTGGAAGTTTAAGCACTATCTTGCCATCTTGTGTCCAGCAGTTGCGCATCCCAAACATTTTCTTTGCTTCCATGTATAAATTCTGCCTGTATTTAGTCAAAAATTCAGCACAGCTATATGGAGTACCTTTGAAACGGGATTTGTTTAACCACAAAGCCTGACGCATGCGATGGTTATGAAACTTGATGAGCACAGGTCTCACTACTCCTTCGCCGCTACCTTCCAGCCTGTACCAAGAACGTATACATTCCACAGTCACATTATCCAGACCCAAATTGTTTCGCAGTAGTTCCACGATGACCTGGGGAGTATCACCGCCTGCATCCTCCGGGATGCCTCTAAGTAGGATACAGTCAGCTCGGTTCCTAGATTCCATTTTATCAAAGGACTTCTGTAGATCAGCAATTTGCTGCCGAAGCATTGCAAGCATTTCAATTGCAAAGGCTTTGAATTCAAAGAATTCTTTGGCCAGTGTGTCGATGCTGTGTTCCTTACCACTTTTGGTAGCATCGGATAGCCGCGATTCAAACTCAATTAGCCTTTCAGTGAGTTTGCTCTCGAGTTGTTTTTGCCTCGCTTCCATGTCCGATGTAACGTTAGACATTTTACACCAAACTTACACCTATCTGTTAAAATATGTATGTAATCACCAACAGGTAGCAGTTTATCTACGCGCACATTTAACTTATGTATATATGGATTAAAATATCACTTATTTATTGATATTTTTGTTTACGAGATTAAAAACACGTATTGCTATTTTGACTCCTACCCGCAAAAAAGTGTGTTAATAGTGATTTCGGACTAAAATATAGTATAGTAGGTACGACCTTAAATTAAAAGAAAAAGCCCGACAAGTACGAAAGCCCACCCAAATATATATAGTAACTATAATATTACAGTATGTTACAGTACAGTACTGTACTGTACTATAATTATTATTATATAATAACAAAGGAGGCCGCCTCGTGCGCCGTAAGGCACACGTGATTATTTATATAATAAATACTTAATAGCTACAATACAGATAGTATTTTTTTATGTCAATGTGTTTGAAATCCTTGTGGGCAATAGCTATATGGTTGACCCTACAATTAATTAATTAATTACCAATGGTAATCGCGAGAAATAAGTTCTCGTAATTGAAGGTCATTTTTTTTTGTCTTTTTGTCGGTTTGTTTGTTTGTTCGCGTATCACGCTAAAGCTACTCAAAGGATTCTAATTACTGAAAGATAAAATAAGCTTTATACTAACATAGTAACATTAGCAGCGTTTATTTGATAAAAAGCTACCTACAGAATTTATAGATATTAAATTTTAAAGTAGTTAGAAACTTATAGCGCCACATGTAGCGTCGAACAACTCGTGCCTGGTGACAATGTGGCGGATTTATTCGTTTATAATAAATAACAAGCACACGAAGTTACGGGCACTAGCTAGTGCAAAATAATGATAATTAACTATCACGATTTATTGAACCTATTAATACTTTAAATAATGATATGGATCTATGAATAGTTTTCCTGAATTCCATATTCCATGGACAATATCATTAAGTTAAGATATAAGAGTATAAAAACATTATTTTAAGTCTTTTTCCCGAAAACTTTTCGGTTTATATTATTTATACTACACCTGCTCGGAAAGTAGGTTCTTACTTGCGTAAGAATAGGTCAGATAGTACGTCTTTGTAGTCGTACAAATATGCGGGAGGAAAAAGTGTATGAAAATCCATTGTTAACGTGCTTAAGCGGGAGGAAAAAGTATATGAAAATTCATTGTTAACGTGCTAGTTTTTTTTTAATTTTTTTTCTTCAATTCTTCCAAATTAGGAAAGGTAAGGGTTCAAAGCCATACAGCCTAGTTTTTTTTTACAAGTTCGAAATTTTAATCAAAATAAAATAAAATAAAAGTATTGGTTTATTGGCTGTTTACTTTCTTTGCATTTTTGATTTATTAAGTTTAGAAAAGTAGCATAGATTCTTTTCTAAATTTAATTATTTTGGCGAGGCTGCATAGAGCATGATTCCCTTGCCTCTCTATCTACGTTAAACGAACAAAAAAAAGCGCGCGCAGACTGCTTTCTTGTTCCTTGTGAACTTTCAATTTGTGTTTTGTTATTTTTAATTACTATATTCTACTCGAAATGTCGTCTAGTAGCGATAGTGAAGATTTGACAACGCCGCCAGAATTAAAAGTAACTGCCCAAGAAGTTATTGAAAACCTATTACCCGAGAAATCTAAGAATAAATATAACAAGGCGTATGAAGACTTTTTACAATGGAAAAGCGAGAAAAATGCGCATTCTTTTTCTGAAAATGTATTATTATCTTATTTTAATGAAAAAGCGCAAAAGTATAAGTCAAGTACTTTGTGGTCTTTGTATTCTATGTTAAAAAGTACTATAATATAAACTTTAATTAATAGAGATTTTATTTTTTATTTTCCTCGTAGGTGTAGTATAAAGCACTATGTATCACTCGGCGAGAAAGTGCGATTCCTAACTCGAGCGAATTAAGGCCCTCCGCTTCGCGTCGGGCCTCAAACTTCGCCCTCGTTAGTAATCGGTGACTTTCTCCCCTCGGTGAACAATGTACTATTATACCTATAGACATTTATTACGTTACAAAAAAAGCCTTAGTAGAGTGACTTGAACTGTCGGGAATGTAATATCAGTCGAGAAGTGATATTGCGGTTTTAATAATAAAATGAAATATAATTCCGACGAGGTTGCCCAAGATTTGGTATCGATATTTTACAGTATGTGTTTCATGTATTTGGTATGTATATTTCCGCCGGTATATAGGTCAGTAATACCTACTAGTTTATTATACTGCTTTTAACTTTATATTTTAATTTTTTTTTAAATTTTATCCAAAATAAAGTGTTCTTTTTGTCTTAAAAATTTGTGTAAAAGTTTTGTCCTTTTGTTTACTAAATTTCTTACCCTTCCTTTAGAAATATGATAGTCTATTGGATCTACGCATTACAACGATTTTCAAGATACAAATAATTTTATTGAGATGTTCGAAGTGGACACCATTCAATACTCGCCATAATGGTATCTTCTGATATAAAAAAAAAAAAATGTGGGACAATTTACACACATTCTCTGGTCACAAACTAAGCTCTAGGATTATATAATGTGCACCAGAAACAGCGATATAATACATATTATACTATATAAATACCCAGATCATGACAAATTGTACAGAAAAACCTACTAATGCTAAGTTTTTGCCATGGGTGGGAATCGAACCTACGATCTTCGGATACAACGACGTACTAGTGTACGGAGGCGGAATACTAAATTTATTCCGATTAAATAAAAGGATAACAGTTTCTTTAAATTGTATTTAAAAAAAATACACATACCTACTCTATAAAAAACATACATAATCAATCAAAATTTTAATATTAGTTTCTTGCTTACCTATAGGTAAAACGTGACTATATAAATAGATTAAGGAAGTCTTACATGGAGATACTAGTTACCAAATAGTCTGTGTCTAGTAGTCTCGGGCAAAACTGGTCACGCGCCGTTACCTTAATTATAGACTAGGATTGTCGTCTCGTTAGCTATTATCCGATTTAAGCTCACCCTATACTCAACAATGTATATACCAAATACGGAAACTTGTGTTTGACTTATAATTTGGGGGACAGGTAGGTAGAATTTAATTTAAAGAATGTAGGTACGTTTATTTTAATTTAATTTTATTGAAGCTCAGATAACTGGTAAGATCAGACCTACGAAATTCATAAATGGGGCATTATGCTGTCATATGATCAATTGAACTGCCCATTTCGTAATCGTAACCTACAGGGAGACAATTTTCACAATAAATAAATGCAGTGGTCTTCTAAAAAGCGGTCGTCGAAAGCCTTGTGTTAAGTGTCCATTTAATTTTAACTAGGTTTAAGCACGTCTATAACTTTGTCGTCCGTATCACATTTAACTCGTTTACGGTGAGACTATATGTATTTTATATGGTTTTTGTAGGGCACATATATGTATGTAAGTTAAGGAAGACATTTGTTAAGTAAGATTTTTAACAAAATTTATGAAAATTTTATTTTTGTTGGTAATTTTTTTATACTCATTATTTACAGGCAAGCTCCATAATATACATCCTATGCCTTTGTATTAAAAGTCAATTTACAATTGCCATGGTTTGGATCATGGCAAACTAAATAGAAAAACGTGGTAAAATTGTTTTGTCATGATTGGTAATTGAACCTACGACCACTTTGGCACCAACCACTAGAAGGAGGCAGTCATACAAAAATAGTTATTACAAGGTTATAAGTCATTTTAGGTTCCAATTCAAACAACACTCAATTAGCGAAACTGCTCCAATCGGATCCTCATAAAGACACCTTCGCCGCACAAAATTTTACTAAATGTTTCCATTTCCAACGTTCCCGCAAGGAAATGGCGACATTATAGCCCAATTACATGTAATGCCTTCTCTGATCCCATGTCTAATAAGAAAAAACTCTGACGGCGCAAACTAGCATGACATCCACCGCCCTTGTCCCGCCCTACCGTCTCGTCACAGAAGACTCAGTTTGCTAGAAGCCCTAAGGGGATACGAAAAGCGTGATCTTACTATGATGGAATATTTAGACTTGTAGACTCTTAATTCAAATTCATCTATGACACCGCTCATTTCGTATCTGTATTATTTAGCTGGCTAAGTGGGAGCAATTAATGCAAAAGCAAAGCATTGATCTAGCCCATTCATGGAGCTTACTAAAACACTAAAGTAAGTCTGGCGTAGAACCTTTACTACGACTACATAATACATGTATAAATAAACTGAGCCCGAGAGGCAATGTGACCTACGACCTCCGAATCAACGCTAAAGTCCGTAACGAATAGACAATGTAAGCGTCAGTCACTAAAGTCAAACCTACTCACTGAAAACTGAAACTGATAAAATATATTTTTGATACCAGTGCTAGCCAAAAAAAAGCACGGGTAATCTACTAAAAATGTAACAGTTTGCCTATCTACTAATTGAAGTCTATGGTCTCGCTCCACAAGATCATTGTTATTTATCACAGGGCCTCCCGCTTTTATTTCGCTCGTGTCCGCCTCGGTTTATTTGTCTTCGGTATCTGAGGGTACATTAACGTATTTTTCTTCTCTATTAGGGCGACGACTCACCTTGAAACTTTGGGGTCCAAGATTCCGAGATACGCCGCGATTTCTTGTTGCCTTGTTTTTTTTATTTTCCAGACAACTCAAATAAAACTTGACAATTGATTGTGTAGAAAACGGATCTCGATAGAGGGTTAAGTAGAAAAGGCTTTCGTGATTTTACTACGATATATTTATCAGTAGGGTTTATAGAGAAGGCTTTTATTTCTAGGAACAAAAAGTAGATCTAACAAACGAAGGCCAATTAATTTTATTTGTAGTCGCTGCTTTGCTCAAAGGACATTTATTTATATGATTATGTCACAAATATACCTAGCTGGCTCAGAGGTTGATTACCTTAATATAAGAGTACAAAAAAGTATTTATTTTTTATATAATTTAGATAATTCCCTAAAATCTCAGTTTTTACTGAAACAAATGCTTCCTTTGCTTTACGTATAATATCGACTTTTGTAACTAAACCCTAAAAGAATACGCACTCTTAAAAATCTTCGAGGCAATGTGAGTAATATGGGTAAATTGTCCTACATATTACAAAAAAAATATATATAACTCATTGTTACACACCAGAGTTAGAACAGGGAATCTTAAAACTGTAGTGCTTTTAAGTTTGAAGTACTTGTATAAGCAAATCGGTCAACAACTGTATATTTAAATTTGCAATACAAAAAAAAAACTAAAAAGAAAGCTCGACCTAGTATAACAAAAAATATTTGGCAACAGTTAAAATATTTCTCCGTTTTAATTGCTTTACACGACACCGAGTAACCAATATAGTACTACTACCACTTTATTTATAAAACTCGTACTACGTTAGAAGTATAATTTGGTCAGTTTAGAAATTCCACGAATATAGTTTACATAATACATTCTGATTCATTCTGAAATAAATACGCTGAAGTATTTTCAGGCGACCTTCGCACCGATTCCGAGCGTCTATTAAATAAAAAGAGAAATAGGAATCATTGATGATCTTAAATTGTAAATAATTTTATTACACAATTTATAATGACATTTGTAATATGTAAAAAGACGACCCCAACCTAGTGGTTAAGACCCTGCGCAACTGATAACAAGGTTAAGCAGATGACAACAAGGCCGGCCTGGGATGGGTGACCGCTTTATACAACGAGGTTATTTCATTATAATGGTGTTTCCTTCGAATACCATCGGCGAAATGAGGACGGGTTAATCCCTCCGCTCGGTACCCTGAGGCCGTTTTTATTTAATTTAATAAGTAGAATTCCCCAAAAATATTTGAAAGATTTAACTTGTTTAAATGAAATACTATAATAGATTAAAAGCTTTGCAATATCAGCTTTCTATACGTGTGAATTTTATAATGTAGGGTCAACCAAATAAATTATTGACCCACAGTAGAACCCGTTACATATAAAATTTTAAAGTAGTAAAATAAATAATAATATATACATATATATAGGTATATTTAAAAAATGTTGAGTGGTGTATTAAACAAAGGATGATATTTTACATATACATACATGGTGACTTTAAAAGGTTTATACTTTGGGCTAATATGAGATTCTACTGTTTAAATAAAACAACTTTTCCCATGGAACCATGTGTCGCAAATGAAATATAATGCATTCTCCATACAAACTAGTAATGTTAAAATGATCAATTTGTATGGGTAAGCTAAAAATATTTTTCATTTGCGACACAGTGGTGTCCCATATTAGCCTTTCAAATTCACCATCACATATAGAAAAATAATGCTCTTTAAACTTTAGAACCTTTGTTTATAAAGTAGGTTGCAGTTTGACATAAGAAAATAAAACTAAAACTTTTACTATTCTTTATTATTATAAAGGTTTAACTTTAAAATACATTCTTTTTATATACGTGGTGGTCGACTTAGTTAGTCAGTACAGTTTATATACGTGGTGGTCGACTTAGTTAGACAGTACAGTTTATATACGTGGTGGTCGACTTAGTTAGACAGTACAGTTTATATACGTGGTGGTCGACTTAGTTAGACAGTACAGTTTATATACGTGGTGGTCGACTTAGTTAGACAGTACAGTTTATATACGTGGTGGTCGACTTAGTTAGACAGTACAGTTTATATACGTGGTGGTCGACTTAGTTAGACAGTACAGTTTATATACGTGGTGGTCGACTTAGTTAGACAGTACAGTTTATATACGTGGTGGTCGACTTAGTTAGACAGTACAGTTTCGAGATCACAGGTCCAAACCCGGTATGTACAGTACAAAAATAAAATAAAAACATTTGTTTGACAACACAACTATAGATGTCTCGGAGAGCACGTTAAGCTATCGGTCCGAATTTCACTATATTTGTTTCGGTTATTGAGTTAATCCAAACACCGCGACGAGTTGGGCACTTGTTCAGTGTAGACTCAGTATAACGACTACGATGAGGTGGAAATTAAACCTTACCAGTGGAAGACCGTCCAAGCGTTCTCGTTCCGCCCGTAAGACGCCCGTGATGTTACATAGAAATGGTATATCTTGTTATTACTGATTCTGTAAAAAAATTTCTTCGAGTATTTTTCCTCGAAGTAGTTTTCTTAATCCGATCTGATAACATTCTGCCACAAGAGCGTTTTCCGAACTCATGAAAAGGCATCCAGTGTAAATGCACTCTGCGGAGATATTAAGATCTTCCCAAGACATTTATCAAGTACGCCGTAAAATAATACCCTGGGTTACTAAATTGCTAGAAAGAATAAATCCATTCTTAAGAGAGCGGTTCGTATCTACTTTAAAATTGAGGTTAGTTAATTATTCCATAAATTTGGTTGATAATAGAAAGTTGATTCTAGACTATGTATGCTTTTTTTAGAACGAGATTATCTATTTTATTAACTGTTTTTGGCACAATAGTAAAGTTTATAACTATATACCTACATAATAATATAGTATAACTAAACTAGCTGATCCGCGTAACTTTAACCATTTACGCAGCGTACGCATTCAAAAGGAATCATTTTTCCCGTTTTTGCAATATTTTTCATTGTTACTCCGCTCCTATTGGTCGTAGCGTGATGTTATGTAACCTTTAGCCTTCCTTGATTAATGGGCTATCTAAGACTAAAATAATTTTTCAATTTAAATCAGTAGGTCCTAAGATTAGCGCGTTCAACCAAACAAACAAACTCTTTTCAGCTTTATAATATTAGTATAGATTTACGTAAAGGTGATAATTAGTTGGTTACCTACCTTTTGTGACCACCTTTGTGCCTAGTGATTGCACCGTTAGCATGTATGCGGAGGCCGCGGGTTCCATTCCCTTAGCAATGAATTGTAGTAAGTTATTTCAGTATAGGCGTTATGAGTGTTTATAAAAACGTTTTTCCTGGTACACATACTACAAGTTTAGAGCTTAGTGTGTACAGGGCGCAATATGTGTAAAATCTTCTTCATATTATTATTATTTTACATGTAAAAATTACGTAGTACGACGTTTACGTAGACTAGTTAAGTTACTAGTAGTAAAGGAACAACTCAAGAAAAATCAAAGTAAACTTTTCTCAATCCTGGACAAAGCATAGGACTGGAAAATATTCATGGGTACATTCAACATTACAAGATTCCAGACGAACTAGGAGTTTCAGCCTATAGACCAGACATACTGGTGTACTCTCGGTGCTTGAAGAAAGTAATGCTTATAGAACTCACCGTTCCGTGGGAAACAAATATTCCTAAGGACCACAACATCAAGTTGAACAAATATTTTGATCTCACAAACGAAATTACTAGAAACGGATTTAAAACTCAACTTTATGCTGTGGAAGTTGCTGCAAGAGGAATTCCAGCAAAGTCTTTGCATCGTCTATTGAAAAATCTTGGCCTTCCGAGATCAGCCGTCGGAACTTTTATGGAGCGTGTTTCCAAGTTGGCGCTAACAGGATCATATAGTATTTGGTTGAGTAGAGAGGGTAGTGAACACAGTGCAGGTGAGAGTTAAAAAGGCCTTTAAACCTACTTCGCAATCTCAAGTTCGGGAACGCTGCACTTCATTCCCCTGCCTTCCAACCACGCGATAGACCCGGCACCCGCACCGTGAAGCCATGGATAGCTAAGAACATTGTCTCTCGATTATAATATAACTTCATAATTCTCCCGGCAAGTTACCGCATTCTTAAGTCGAATCGAGTGCATGAAAATTGCAACTGCGGGCAATAGCAGCGCGCCAGCCAAGCGAACAATTATAACGAGGCCGAATAAATCAGAATGACTTGTGGCATGTTATTAAGGCCATTCCAGCACAAAATAGGAAGACGAAGCGAACTCGATGGGATAGTAAACTGAACAGCTGAAATGGCCGAGCATGCTTCCAACAACCATTCCGAGTATTTTATGTCGCGAATGCCAGATAAATAAGTACAAACTTAATTATTATAACTGCAGCGAGTTTTATTTGTTATAGTCTTCTTCAGTATAAGTTGTTATTCAAAATATAATATTATTGTTACGTACGGAAACTTATATATCTACATCTTGGGACTTGGATTTTGAAGTGTGATACATTAAAGTGTGAATAATATACGGAAGTGCTGTAATACACAAAGAAAAGTAGATATTATAAATTAATCTGTCTTATTGCTCATACTCATTCTAATCCATTATTTTTAAAGTATTAGTTTTTTTTCTTATAAATTCGTATTATTATATTATCAAATTCAAAAATATCTTTTATAGGTATATTTTGAATAGATTTTTTTAATACATATTTATTGGGATAAATTAATATAAATATCATCACGGGTGTATTATGGCGCCCGAGACCGCCTAGACGGCTTCACCTAGCGGAGTAGTTTTCGGAGTCTACAACGAATAAGTGGCTAGCTCGCCGCGATGTTTGGATAGATTCCATAACTCATCTTTAAACAGTTTCACTGGGACCGACAGCCTGAAGTATAGTTTGTTTAATCAAATATTATTATTAAAAGCTAAAAAAATGTTTTAATATTGTTTTTTTTAGCTTTTAAAAATAAGTTTAAATAATATTCAATTCCGTTACAAGTGTAAAAGACTCGTATATTTCTTGAAGATATCAATGGGAGTGGTGCTTAAGTTTTATTTGTTGGTGCGGACTACGGGCCCCTAGCTGGCTGGCTGTAATGCCGTAATCGTTAGGAGAATAGTTATCTCGGGCGGGGAATCGAAAATGTTGTAATTGCAAGCACATCGGCACCTACGTGTTGTTGAGAGGCTCCTTTGTTCCCTCTTACGTACTTCCGCAAGGCTTTTAAGCCCGTGAATACAAATAGAAGCTTACATACGTACCTTTTCGCAAATTATCTCTCGGCTACAGGGCGCAACACAATCTGAAAATAACAGAAAAGTTTTTGAGAAAGTGTGACTGGGAGAAATTATTATGAAAAGTATTAAGAAAAAATCTGGAGTTCTATCATGAAACTTAGAAATAATATATAAACTGCCCTAATACCTAAAATAGTTTATAAAACGAAATATCAAACGTGATCTTTGCCAAATTGTGTTCTCACTTCAACCAATCAACGCAACCTTCAGTGATTGAAGGGGATTGCTTATAATATATGTATGTAAAGAAAAATATAATTTTCTTTTATTTATATTGTCCCGCGCAATATACGTCATGGAGCCGGGCCGTATTCATGACACATGAATTTTGTAGTCTGTGGTAAAATATATAATATACGTTAGTATCCTTTTAATCTGTGGATATACAATAAAATACAATATATATATATATATACAATATGTAAAATAAAAGAATATTCTAAATTGTGATTTAGGAACTGACATTGTGATATATAAATTAAATGTCGTTTCTTTTCTTACAGGTATTTAATAAGGTTTTGTTACTAAACACTTTTTTCATGTAACTCAGTACTTATTACGTGTAAAATAAACTATAAATATTTTCTTACGGAGAAACTCAATTGTGTTTGAATGACTGTGTCGTTTTCTCGTAATTCCAGAAAATATCTTATTATATTTTGTTCTCATTTTTTGTTAGGAGTTTGTATGGAAGCGGCCATCTTATGTTCTCACGTTTGAAGTCTCCAAACGTGAGAAGTCGTTTTAAAAAATATATTTGTATTTATTTTATTTACAAGCTAAGTGCCTACAGTCTAAGCTACGTATGATATGCTGGGTACAAAAACAACAAACAACCTTAAACATAAGAGATGGTAAATTTTACGGAAAGTATAATTTATCTTATTTTTCCAGATATAAAAAAAAATATTGGTATTTAATTGATGGATTGGTAGTTTTTGACACTAACATCTACACTACTATTCCAATTTTAAAAAAATCTACCTCTACCAGTTTTACAGATTTTGACTGAATAGTCTATAACACTTTTGCCCTACTCTCAGCTTTTGGGCAGCAGCAAAGTATAGGTAGGTAAACATTTAGTTATAGATTGCTAATGAGATTCTCATATAGCGCTGAGAATAAAGCAGAAGTCCTAAAGGCAGCCTAAGAGGAGATTAAATACAAATGCAGTTGTGTAATTTAAGGTATAATCATTTATTATTGAAGTAGTTTCAAAGTAGGTAAATTAAAACTAAAGAATTAAAGAAAGCTAGTGAATAAAAAAGTTACGGAATACCGCCAAAGAGAACTTTATTTGTTTGTAATCTACTATTCCATGAAATACTGATATAACAAGTTGTTATGGCAGTATTTTTGGAAGTATCACAAATCCTCAGCCTGTTTGTTGGCAGTCCGATAAAATATGATAAGAATCAGGCAATCTGTTCGAACAGAATCCCCTTTACTTGTATTTACGAGTAGTTACGTAGACCTTGGCCTCCAATTTAGATGGCTGTATATCAGCGGGAAAAGAAAATTTACCGCGTAGGTATATTTTCTGGAAAAATAATATGATGCTAACAAATCTTCCTTAATAAAATAATCTATACATCTACCTAGTCCTGTCTTTTTGAAATTTTAGTTTGAGGATATTTGACATTTTGCTCTGATCACAAGCTAAGCTCTAGGCTTGTACTATGTGTACCAGAAACACGATACTAATACAACGCAGACCACGGACAAACTGTACAGAAAAACGGTAACAGTATGGTTTTGCCATGTGGGAATCGATCCCACGACCTTCGAATTCAACGACAACGGCCCAACCAAAGATGTCATACTATCGTTACTTGCTCTGAATTATAATTTTCTACTTGTTTGGTGTAACTAGGAATACCATTGCTTACAAAACAAAAATAAAAGTAATTCACAAAAAATAATATAGGTAATAAAAGATTTTACATTCATACATATCATCACGGGTGCCTTACGGCGCCCGAGACCGCCTAGCCGGCTCCAGGGTACCCAGAGGAGGGGTTTTTAATCCCACCTCGTCGTAGCCGATGGTATGAGTCTACACCGAACAAGTGGCTAGCTCGTCGCGATGTTTTGAATCGACTCAATAACCCATCTATAAACAGTTTCACATGTTGGTATAGTGAAACCGGGACCGACAGCTTAACGTGCTCTCCGAGGTACTATAGTGGTGTTGTCAAACAAATGTAATTTTTTTTTATTTATTAAAAACTTATTGGTACACACCGGGATTCGAACCAGGGACCTAAATGTTTTTAAGTCCAAGGTATAACCAACATGGCCACCACGTATAAAAGTTATTCACAAAAGATAATGTAGGTAATAAGAGATTATAGACAGATTTAAAATTCAATTCTGAACAGGAACAACGGAAGTGGCAGTCGTTTAATATTGAAGTTAAGTATGTAGTGACATGTAGACAAGGCTGAGCACCGACTGCTCCGCTATTGCTTTGCTATCGGCATCAGTACCCGGTAAACAATGCTTATTCCGCGACTCAGCTGCTCGCATGCCCTGAACACGTCTGCAGCCGACGCGCAATATCCTTCCGACAAAATAAAAGAATTCAGACGACAATCGTTCGACTCTGAGAAATACAAACGTACGCCTTCGAATGACTTTACAAAAATTTGCATGGCGTGAGCCTTTTTTCTTCTCTATATTTTCACGTTCAGAAAAGCAATTTTTGCACGACGCTTACGACGGGGAACGCGGGAAATTGCGCTCGTTGCCCCGACGGTGTGCCGTTCCAGAAAAGTGTCCGAATACACTTGCACAAATGCCAAGGGGTTACATATCGCGATGAACAAATACAATCTTGTTTTCAATCGAATGTGTCTTATTAATTGTTTTAAACCAAAAAGATACGAAAGTTTGAATATTTCATGTCGTTGGCGTTACATCCAGGTCGTGGGTTCAATTGCTTTTCATAGCAATACAATATTAGTATACTTTTCTGGTTAGTTTGTAATAGTATGCGTGTTTATAAAATATTATTTGTATTAGTACGCATAGGACAAGCCTAGACCTTTAGTTTTTGACCAGAGGAATATGTGTAAAAAATTTCATACATTTAAAAAATCTAATTGTCTAGATTTTTTTTATATAAAGAAACCTTATTGTTGGTTTGTATTTACGTAACGTTATACGTTCACGTATTAAGGTTACAATAGCAAAAACTTATAGTAGATTACTCTGAACTAGATTATCCACTTTTCGCAACAAACATTTCAAAAGTATACAAAAAATAAGATTTAGCTAAATAGCTTGGTTGCTTTGCTTTAGTGCAGGACGTAAAAGAAAGAGTGCATTAGATTGTAGTTGCATTCAATTAGTCGACACAAGCCAGCACACGTATCTGGATTAAACAATAAAATTAACTTAACTACTCCCGTAAACAAAGAAATCCGTAAAAACACGATATACAATTTTGCAACAACAATAATAGAATAAAAGCTTTTATTTTCTTTATATTTAATTATTATTTTTATATAAATATCTGAGAGTTATATTTGTAATTGAAACTTAATATTTCTAAATTTTAAATCAACGAGCCTGAAGCCTTATTGCTTAAAGAACTTTTTTACTGAGGCTCTACCATGGGTTTGCGCATTGTAGAAACGTAACGTATTCATTTACGTTTACGTGAGCAACAACCAATAGGATCGCTTTATTCAATCCTGTTCCCAAAAATAAAGCGGCCCTATTGGTTGTTGCTCACGTATACGTAAATGAATACGTTACGTTTCTACAATGTGCAAACCCATGGTAGAGCCTCTGGTCTTCATAAAAACTTATTGAGCACTTTAAGAACACTTTAGTTATAGTAGGTATTGTCGCATTTTTAAGAAACAAAAATGAGTATGCGTAAAAGAGACAAAACCTATTTTAACTAAATTGTTCTTTAAGGACTCAGTAAGTTTATATGAATAGGACCATAAGACTAATTTATCATTTCAAAAAATTGTTTCTAAAAGTATGTGCAGTACCTATTAATAAAGAAAATACAAACTCAGTATTATGACCATAGGGGGTCTAAATTTTTTTTTACACGTTCCTAGTTAATGCATAATTTGTTGTTTTATTATCTAATAAATGTTTAATCTAATGAATGCAATTTTAGACCAAAATAATGACTAAATTAGTCATGAGCTGTCAAAGTTCAATAAAGTGTTAAAGTAAAGAAAAAAGTTAAACTTAAAAGTTCAAAAAAATTGGTGGTACTCGGGTATTAAGTTTGACTAACCCTTTATTAAACTAGATAGACCCTTACGTCCCAGCTATTTTTTGAATTAAAAGAATATAATATACTCGCCACATTCTTAGAATGATGAGTTTTTGAATAAAATGGCAGTGAGCTCGGAAATTACATAAAGATAGAAATTACCAACTAGATATAAAATCGGTGCAGTAGTCTCCTGAAAACCGGTAAACCCACAGATAAGTTCCCTTGACAGATTTTGCTTCTGTATGGGTAAGTAGACCTTTAGCGAAGTTATAGAGATCTAACCTAGTTTAGATGATTTGTTTTATAGTTTATACATGGTGACTTTGAAAGGATGTACTTTGGGCTAATATGAGGTTCAGCTGAGCCTAATTAACCTAACAGTTTAAGCACAGAATACTTATAAACAAATTTTAGTATTTTCGTGCCTGTACATTAAAGAATTTAGTAAAAAAAATACTAAAAGACGCAAGAAATATGTGAAAATGTGCTCATAGAGCCACGTGACGCGTGCTCGATAACGTTTGAGGCGCTGTTTTTTATTTATGTTACATAATAAACATACGAAGTTGCGGGCACTAGCTAGCACTATTACCCACCTATCTAAAAATGGGTACCCAGTCCTCCCCCAACTCTGATCTTAAACCTCATTCCTCAGCTGATACTTCAACAGACATTTTTGAACCGCGTATCGTCAGTGTGAACCCTACGCTTATATACGTGTATGTGTACAAATGCAGCTCGATTTACGTCCAATTATCGATAATTAGTTTACACTCGCTTTATATATAATGAATCGAGTGTCCGGGCTGTGGTTTTACCTCAACAATGCTCATCGATAAAACAAGTAGTATGTGTGCTTTGAAGAGCACGCTATTTTATATTAAAATTTGTACCAACTTAAAGCCCATTTAAATACGAATCGTTATTATAAGTTTAGTTAGTTTATATTCTAGCCATGTCGTACCGCAGGGCTCGTGTATAATAGGCTCTCAACTGTCTCACCGACAAATACTTCGATAGACATTTTTGAATTGCGAATTATCTTTGTGAGTCTACAAAATACATTCGCAGTAAAATTATTAAATGTCAAAAAGTAAATTAGTTAATAATTTGAAACAGACACCTTATTTGTATACAAATTGGGTTAAATTTAAAATGAATGCTCTCTTTTTATTTTTATCGCCGGAAATACGTGGTGAAGCTAGCTCGCTCGAGGCATGACTGAGTCATGGTATGTCAGTGGACATACCATGTGCGCGGATGGTTTTTGGCTTAAAGTTTTGTCTCTCCTCAACAATGCTCATCGATAAAACAAGTAGGTATATATTTAAAATAAAAAAAAGCAACGCGCTAGTCTGTGCCATTAAGAGCCCGCTTTTTTATATTTGTGTTAATTTAGAGCCTATTTAATACGGTACCTCAATAGGGAGCGCACTCGTACCTATAGTAAATTTAATATTTTATCCATTTGAAAATAACTTTAAAGTTTGGCAACTCAATATAAACATACATGTAATTAAATCTTAATTTTGGCACTTATTTAATACGTGATATAACACAGCCCACACACGACAGCAATTAAGTGTGTAATTTTATGGAATATTAAATTAAATAATCCGTTATTATTTATTTTCTTAGATTAGTGAATTTAATCTAGGTCATTTTATGTTGGAATAAATTAGTTCAAAGCTATTTTTAGGGCTAGATAATAATATGTTTTTGTATTATCGTAAAATTTTATAATTACATATATACGTGGTGGCCGAGTTGGACCTTAGACTTAAAAATTATTAGGGCCCTGGTTCAAATCCCGGTGTGTACCAATGAGTATTTAATCTAAAAATTTATGTACATTTGTTTAACAACACCACTACAGTGCCTCATAGAGTACGTTAAGCTGCCGGTACCCGTTTCAATACACCAACTTGCGAAACTGAATATAGATGGGTATATAGTCTATCCAAATTAAAAATCACTAAAGCTAATACTTGCTTAGTTAACAAAATGTAATACAATACAATAAAAAATACTGTATAGATTAAGATTAACTGTGTAGAATAATTGTAACTAATTATAAGTGTTACTACTGGAGAGACGGGCTGCTCCTAATACTGGTTATAATAACTTACAAGGAGCAGCCCAGTTGTACAGTAAATTTGAGAAAATTTGGTTAATGAATAAAAATTTAAAATTATATTATTACATACGCTTTGGCAAAAAGCACTAAGTAATTAGGCGTCAGGAAGAGTCTGTAATATGACCTAAAGTATACGTTCGAGTATAGGCAATAGAATAATATAAATATATGAATAGAACAAATAAAACATATCATCACGGGTGCCTTACGGCGCCCGAGACCGCCTAGACGGCCCCAGGGTACCCAGCGGAGGGGTTTTAATCCCACCTCGTCGTAGCCGATGGTATGAGTGTAGACTCATACCATCGGCTCATATCACCGAACAAGTGGCTAGCTCGTCGCGATGTTTTGAATAGACTCAATAACCCATCTATAATCAGTTTCACAAGTTGGTATAGTGAAACCGGGACCGACAGCCTAACGTGCTCTCCGAGACACTATAGTGGTGTTGTAAAACAAATGTACATTTTTTTTTTAATTAAAAACTCATTGGTACACACCGGGATTCGAACCAGGGACCTAAGTGTTTTTAAGTCCAAGGTCTAACCAACTCGGCCATCACGTATATAAGTATACTTTTTAATTGGACGAAACTCTAAAGATTCAATAAATAATATCAAAATAAATTAAACACACAAATAAAATGATGTACAACCCTTCTTATAGAACTTCACCATTTATTATAGAACTTGTCATTTCTCACCTTTCTAATGATTTCACTAATTAGATAATTTGCCAAGATGTATGAGGTATCAAAGAAACTGCATATTGGATGTCTACCACGTTTTCTTAAACCGTTATATTTAAGTTTTACATTAACCTAATTTCTAAAATAAACTAAAAACTCAGTTTTAATTAAGGTCATTATATATAGGTAATCGAAATTATACGTTAAAGTCATTTATACATGAAAGGTTAGCTGGCAGAAAATGCCTAAGGCAAAGTTTGCCTTTGTTTAATATGATATAAAGTGTTTAAATAAATAACGGAAATAATTAGTTTAAAATAGGAAACGGGTTACTGAAATAGTAGTTTAATAGATATTCCAAATTTTATAAAAATTTTTTTTTTTTTTAAAGTCTCTACAAACTCCCTACTTCTTTGGTGTATACTTTAAAATATACTATCCCGTGTATAACTATTAAATATACCTAATTACGATCTTTTATACTTGCCGTTATTCTAAATTAAAATAACTGTTGGATACGTATACTATTCTACAAGAAACTATGTGTTAGTAACGTAAATAATAGGGATAGCATTTTGCAGGAAAGTGCACATAAACTTGTTTAATAATTGTCTTAGTTAGGAATTATGTATTGTACCTCAGTTTCACAGAGAAACCTTTCCTATTAAAACCCATTCGTTTTCATTAGTAAACGAGAAAGTTTAAAAAATATCGTTACATTTAACGCTGTAGTTACGCTATAACTAAATTAGGCTTTATCGTTTTGGAATCAGCTAACCGATTCAGTCTTACACTAGTTGGTTATGTAGCGTGCATTTCGATACTAGTTGGAATTTAGTCTCGAAATCAAATATTAAGCTAATGAAAATTAATTGCAGCCTAGCCAATCGCAATAGACCTAATCCATATTAATTAAATATGGATTAGGTCTACTGCGAAAGTAACTGTTTGTTGGGTTGTTACGTATTCACGCCTAAACCGCTGAACCAATTTAGATGAAATTTGGTATGGAGATAGTATGAGATCCTGGGAAGAGGTATAATACTTTTCGTTATAGCTATAGGAGGTGCAGATATACAGGATGTTTGTGATGAAGATTAAGAAGAAAAATAATTAAATATACCTGATAGAAAAAAGTGTTGTATGAAGCAAAATAAGGTATATTAAAATGTTATAAAACTGCATTAAAATATTTTTGAAGTTATATTTGCTTTTTGAGTTTGTTTAAAAGTTGACATTTTATGTCAACTTTTTGGCTACTTAAATGATTTGGATAATTACTAAACTTACTAAAACTACTATGTTATTTTTTCAAACTGATCAATGCGTGCGAAGCCGCGGTCAAAAGCTATTTTTTTTAAATAATGATTTATTTTTTGACTTATTGTTTATTATAATTTTATTTAGATGAAATTAATAATTTTCATTTTGTTTATAAAAGTTTTAAAGTTAATAGTAAAATAAATATGTAAAATTCATAATTTAGAAAAGGTTTAAAGTCTGTAGCTCATTTACGCTCTTAATTTCAAGGAAATTTAGCGCTTTAAATTATTATTATACAAACATTAATACCAAACTACATATAGTGCAAGGACGCTAAGCTGTTGGTCCCAGTGTCACTCACACCACATTGTGAAACTGTTTATAGTAAAAAAAGCTTATTAAGTATAAACAACGCGACTAAAACTACCATCAGGTGGAAATAAAATCCACCCGCTTGGTAACCCTGAGGCTGTCGGTTTCGGGCACCCGCATACAAATCTCCGGGATTCTAATCCGATATAGAGTTACATTAACATGCCATATAATTCTAAAATTGCATACAATATTCCCGGCTAATAATATTCAATTACACAAATGTTCTACAACTAACGCAATTGCCTTCTATTCGGAATGGTCCAAATGCAATTTGCTATGAATTAGATACTACGTGAATGGCTTATTCAATGTAATTTGTATGTCTAGTAACTAAAACCATTATGATTGTACGTCATATAATATTAGTTAGTGTTGTAATTTGCTTGCTCTATAATTATTTTAAATTTAGTTAATCGGATAATAAGATTTAAAAAATCCTTTTGCACAGATTTTTGACTTTTATTAGCTGTTCAGTACTATCTAATTTTGTTTTTATAATGTGCATAACATCATTTATGTTAAAGACTAGATTTTTGTTTATATGTAGGACAATTTACACATATTGCTCTGGTCACAAACTAAGCTCTAGGCTTGTAATATGTATACCAAAAATAACGTTATAATACATATTATATTTTATAAATACTCAGACTATTACAAACTGTACAGAAAAAATGTACTAATATTTTTTACCATGGACCGAACTCATGACCTCCGGATTCAACGCCAAAGGACTAATGGTTGCGCACTAGTGTACGGAGTATTATTAGAGTACAAAAATATTAATACCATACATCTAATATTTATAGCCACAAGGTCTTTTTCGTGATGACGGATTAAGTATAGTGCCTTGGAAGATAGGTCGTTGTTTAGTCTGGGATGCTACTTGCGTAGACACATTAGCAACTTCGCATCTTCTAAGGACCATGAATGGGGCTGGCGACGCAGCCGAAGACGCAGAAGACCTGAAACGGCGTAAATATAGTCAAATAGCAAACAATTATATATTTGTGCCGTTTGGGGTAGAGACTATGGGCTCATGGGGCCCAAATACATTAAGAATTATAAAAAAACTATCATCAGACCTTATTGATGTCACCGGTGATCAGAGGGCTGGCTCTTACCTCTTTCAAAGATTAAGTTTGATCATTCAAAGAGGTAATGTAGCCAGCGTTCTGGGCACTATGCCGCGCGACAACAACAACTTTTTTAGGTAAGTATTTTTATTTATTATTTTTAATAAGTAATTTAATTTATTTGTGTTTTAAATGTTTTATTAATTAATTAATATATATACGTCTATATATTGTATATTATATATATATATATATTATAACTTTGACTAACTCTACATAAACCTTATTCTACATCCTTCAAAACTACACAAACTTTATACTTTGTCACTAGTATAACACACGAAAACAATAATTGTGCCTCGAAGTGCAATAATTGTGCCTCGGTTCCTATAATACTCAATGCTAGGGCGCACATATGTGTGTCTTCGCATTGAGTATTATAGGAACCGAGGTACAATTATTGCACTTCGAGGCACAATTATTGTTTTAAGAGGCATAATGTTGGAGAGCGTTATACTTCTGAAAGAAATTATTTCGCCTCGAATTTCAATAATTATGCCTCGTAAAGCGATTTTGCTTCGAAGAGTAATTATGCTTTGGAGAGAATTTAGCATGTAATTCAAATTTAGCTCAATTGCTTTCCAAGGAAAAAACTCTCTTATAAGAAAAATTGCTCTCCGATACATATTTTTTTTGTCATATAAGTAAAGCACAAGTGCTCTGCGAGGCACAGTAGTTATCTGGGACTTAAATAAACGTGTATTGTACTAGGTATATAAATTTTAATAAATATTTATTTCAATCTAAAAAAATCTCATAATGAAACGCAATAGAAGTCCACAAATCATAATAAATTCGCCGAACTTATTAAGTCGACCGCCGACAAACAATAGGCGAGTTATTGGCGATCTACCCTCGCTTTATCTAAGTTGTGCCTATGAACACCCCCACCCTCGTCGCGTCCCCCCCTCCCCTTCCATGACCGACGAATAGAGCAATCTTTGTTTATCGGAAAATACTTGCAGAGATAGAAGTTATTATTAAAATTTATATAGAGTGTCTGTTGTATGATATAATTATATTTTTTTTATTACTTACTCCTAAATAATCCAGGTAATCGCTTTAGTAATAAATAAAAAAAAAATAACGTGCCAAGTAGGTTAATCGACACAACCTTGAATGTTAATATCAATCTGACTGCAGAATCTAAAAAAAACTTTAAATTAAATATTGTGTATAAAAATATACTTATATAAAAGTATTTAAAATATTTTTTTTATATGTAATATATCAAATATAGTAGATAATGATGGCAAAAAATCTTACTATCAGTAATCAGTTTTTTAACTATTACTTTGCATTTAAGTTTACTAAAATTAGCATAGAGAATAGCGCAGCAATCAAAACATTTGAGAACTAAATATTCATGCGTGTGATTGGTGAAAATAATACATACACATACAGACATCATCACGTGTGTCTTACGGCGCCCAAAACCGCCTAGACGGCCCAAGGCTACCCAGCGGAGGAGCTTTAATTCCACCTCGTCGTAGCTGATGGTATGAGTCTACACCGAATAAGTGGCTAGCTCGTCGCGATGTTTTGAATAGACTCAATAACCCATCTATAAACAGTTTCACAAGTTGGTATAGTGAAACCGGGACCGAGAGCTTAACGTGCTTTCCGAGGCACTATAGTGGTGTTGTCAAACAAATGTACATACATTTATATATATATATATATATTAATACATATTATATTTTATAAAATTAAAGATATATATAGTTATGGACTAGGGTCCCTGGTTCGAATCCCGGTGTGTACCAATAAGTTTTTAATTAAAAAAAATATGTACATTTGTTTGACAACACCACTATAGTGCCTCGGAGAGCACGTTAAGCTGTCGGTCCCGGTTTCACTATACCAACTTGTGAAACTGTTTATAGATGGGTTATTGAGTCTATCCAAAACATCGCGACGAGCTAGCCACTTGTTCGGTGTAGACTCATACCATCGGCTACGACGAGGCGGGATTAAAACCCCTCCGCTGGGTACCCTGGGGCCGTCTAGGCGGTCTTGGGCGTCGTAAGGCACCCGTGAAGATATATATATTTTTAAACAATAATCTGTTGATCGACCTATTTCTTGGACTTTGTAGGTATGCTTACCACCAGGTAGATACAAAGTCACATGCTGTGGTCCAATATAAATACATATATATTTCATTCATATGTATAAATTAAATATGATAAAAAGGAAGTTGCGAACAAGTGGCGTGTTTAAAGCGCTTTCTATCTTGCTTTGGATAGGTTAACGCAGTGTTTTCAGACAACAAGACTGGTGCAATTAACGAGGAGAAAGAGGTGAGCGGACGTTGATGAGGAATTTGTAAAGCCGGCCTTACAATAGATTCCGCTGTTTACATCCAGTCAATTTGTTGGCTTGTTACTTTGTCCGGAAACAAAATGGAATTATTACATTGACTACTATGTAAACAAGAGCTGAACGGAACTAAGATTTTGCTCATTGTGTTGCGGCCAATTCTCATTAACTCCATAATACTTTTGTACATAGACAAATTCTCACATATTTTATTTTATATAATATATATATAAACCCTATCATTATTTACATGCGCACTTTGTTTTAACGATTTAAAGTTTATTTTAGGTGAGTAACAAATTTAATTCGTATTTTCCTACAAAATGTATTTCAAACAAATTCCTACTACTTAATAGTTTTCTCGAATGTTCGTGTCTATTTCACATGTCAATGAATTATTATAACTTTTTCAGTTCATTATTATAAAGAAATTTAGAAAACAAACCCTCATAGAAAACTGTTTTTTTTTAAATCCAGTCCTAAAATCTGAAGAGATATATAGACAGCTATATATCTCTTCAGATTTTAGGAAATAGATTGTAAAGTCATAGTACAATTGAGAAAATAATAAAAGTTTAACGTACGTTTAATGTTATCAAAAAAAAAAATCAAGTAAAACAACTACCTTTCTTGTAGTTTTCATAGGCAAAAGGCACCACAAGGATTCAAAAGATTTCGTTTAAACAGTTTTAGACTAAACCTGGTTATAATTGTATATTGTCAATTTATTCCATAAAAAAAAGCGGCCCAGCCGTAGTAGTTAAGTCACTGCGCAATTGTAACAAGGTTAAGCAGATGAAAACAAGGCCGGACCTGGGATGAGAGACCGCTTTATACAACGAGGTTATTTCATCATAAACACCGCAACAAGCTCGCTACTGTTAGGTGTTGCCTCCGAATACCATCGGCGAAATGTATATTTACAAAATAATACATATTGGCAAAATATAAATTTGGAACAGTTAAAGATCTATATTTAATGCTGAAAGTATATGTTGATTAAAAAACACGAATTTCATATGGAAACCAACTAATCTACTTTTAATGCTGACGTCTAAAAAGAAAGTGTCGAAATGTTTATTCAGAGTAAATGTTGGATTGCACTCACGTGCTACTTCCTACTGCGAGGTGTTCTTTGCCAACACTCTGGTAGGCTATTATTCATCACGACAGATAAATAATTCTAGCTTTATTATTATTATATAAATAAACATTCGTGCAAATTACAAAAGTGCTATAAATAAAGCTATTTTCAGTTACAGCATGTTCTTAATTATTGGTTCCTCATATTTATAACATATTATTATCGTATTATTATGGTGTAGCAATTTTTAGAATGATTGTTATTTTCTACCAGATATGGATCTATATTACACTAGTAATTTCTTGAATTCAACTACCATTAGGACATTTTATTTCTATAACTACCCTATGTATTGGTATCGTTGATTCTGGTATACATAGTACAAGCATATAGTATTACGTATTGGTATCGTTGATTCTGGTACACATAGTGCATAGAGCTTAGTTTGTGATCAGAGTAATATCTGTGTAATTTGTGATATTATTCTTATTACTAAATTATTGTATAAATCTTTATCAACTAAATAAATTAAAAGACAGAATACCTAAGTAATCTTAAAAAAGAACACTCCCAATACAAAAATAAAAGACCTACAATAAATTCATAACAAAAATATATTAATGTAAATTATTATTACTAAATATAACAATTCAAAAGTACTGCGAATGTGTTTAGTAAAGTTGAGGGGGGCTCAGTTTTACATTGGAGTATGTTTACGGTAGTTTAATAAAATTAAATTTATTATTGCATACCACCAACGTATGAAAAACATATAGCTAAAAAAATACACACATTCGTTATGCTCACATTTTTATTTTTTTTATTAATTTTATTTTAGTTACTTATTATCAATATATACATATTTAGTTTATTTATTTAAAATATTTTATTACACAAAATTAGAAAAACAAATATACATAGAAGAATGCCTTAGGTATTTTTTACCAGCTAACCTTTGAGAGAGTAAATCTGATGCTTGGAACGCATACATGGTGACTTTGGAAAATTATCAAATCTAAAAACTTCTCTTAAGTGGGCAGGAAAAGGATTCGCGAACTCGAGCGTCAAAAAACATCTAAATGTTGTCAGTTATAATAAAGTTTTTTTTTTGGAAAAAAAAGAACATGAAGGTGTAGATTTTATTTACTCGATCCTAATTACATAATTTCTTTATAAAAAATCTGTTTAATTTTAAAATGAGAACTAAAGTAATATTTTTAGAATCATAAATCAAACTTTGGATGTCTTTTCAAAAGTTAATATATTTTCTATAAAAATACTATCTAATTAGGATCGATTAAGTAATATTTACATAACGTTCTTTTTCATTAAAAATAAACTTTGATATCACTGAAAACAACATTTAGACGTTATTGGACGTTCGAGATCTCGAAACCTTTTACTGGCTTCTTAAATATTTCGCCATTGGTTATTTTAACATTGGCTACCTACTAACTTATATGCAGAGGCACTTGTTTTTAATTATTTGCGACACATAATTCCATGAAAAAAGTTTAATTTAATCAGTAGAGCTATTCCAGCATCGCACCTATATATCATGGACAGTGCTCTGAAGAGCTTTTTAATCTTATCCCCCCTTCTGCTTTTAGACACAGAACGACGCGAGCTAGTGGAAAAATACATCCGCATACTGGAGATCTACATACCTTCTCGTATTAACGCCTTGGCATTACATCTGTCGCACAGTTAAAAAAATAAATGATCTAGCAGTCTGTATTTGCCTTCTTCCTACAATATGGACGCCTTTAAAATAAGCGTGAATCGCCATCTCAAGCCGGCATAATGGAGACATCCAACAGTTATTTCATATCGACTTTTTGTTGTTTTCATTCATGTGGACTTTATATACATGCCTCTTTCCACCAGGCGGGTGTAGAGATACATGCCGTGCTCTAATAAAAAAATAGTCCAAAGTAGAACCTTCCAAAGTACTATAATAATATTACTCAAAAACATTCAAAAAAATCTCTAAATCATCAACATATTAACCGCATAAATTCGCTGACCAGTGCGACACAGGCATACCAGAGGCTCTACCATGGGTTTGCGCATTGTAGCAACGTAACGTGAGCAACACAATAGGGCCGCTTTATTTTTGGTAACAGGATTGCATAAAACGATCCTATTGGTTGTTGCTCGCGTTTACGTATACGTTACGTTGCTACAATGCGCAAGCCCATGGTAGAGCCTCTGGTACAGAGGTCGAAACAACATGTCTAGTGATAAGTGATTGATATTATTATTTACTTATTTACTGGTAACTTACCAGATTTACTATTAAAATTAACCTACTAATATTTAACTTAATACCTATCTTTATTATAAATGTGTCACCGAGGATAAAGATGCATAAAGTATTTTAAATAAAAATAAAATTGTATAAGTGAAAAACGGTGACTCCCGACACAAGTATTTAAATGCTTAATGGGAGTCCCCAGAACCTGTAAAAACTTGTAAAATTCCTTCGAATACATTTATTTTAATTTTTTTATTAATTTAATATACTCAACCTATTTTTTTTTGTGTGACGGTAGTCTCCTCGAAATGGGAGGTTGAATTGTAGTATATTAAAGTAGATAATAATAGCATATAGACAAAAACCGGATCGTGACTTGTATAATGTAGATCAGTATACGCGTACCTTTACAACAAAATAGACGTTAACAATGCTATCGCTTTTGAATGAAATGTACACGAGCAATTTATTATTGTCCTTACAATGTTGCGGTAATAAATTAATTATAAGATACAGGACCCTAGGTGCGCGAGCGCAGCCATCGATCACGTCGCTGCGCACGGGCGATGCGCCTAATTGGTGCACTGATAGCTGGAAATGTTCGGACTATTCTTTAGAGCCAACTCAGTAATATAAATAGCTTTGACTATTATAACTGAGTGAATGAATTCAAATGCTTGACGCTTTCTTGACGTATCTATTTTGTTAATTATATTTAATGGGTTTATTTTCTTAGGCTGAGTTGCACCAATATTAACTCTTTGTAATTGTAACAATTATAGCTAAAAATGTCGTCAATATCACCAGCTGTCTTTGAACTGTAAAATAAAATTGGTACATTGGATTTTTTTAACTTTAATAGTTACAATTAGAGAGAGTTTATTTCGGTGAAACTAAGCCTTATTCGTATCGCGTGTTGTTTAAAAGTAGGTACGTTCGTATACAAGAATGTTATTTTAAATAGATCTATGGAGAAAGATGTTGTAATATCAAAATTAATATTTTTCTTCTGTGCTCGCGACTTCGTCCGCGTGGAATAATATTTTTTTTATCATACAAACTTGCATATTTTATCCCCTTGGGGGTAGAATTTATCAAAATCCTTTCTTAGCGGATGCCTACGTTATAACATCTACCTGCATGCCAAATTTCAGCCCGATCCGTCCAGTGGTTTGCGCTTTGCGTTGATAGATTACTATGTCAGTTTGAGTTATATATATTTAGAAGATAGTAGACTCCAAAGTAACTTTGTAACTAGTTTTATGCATATTTTTACCTAATAAATAAATATTTCAATGCAAATTCGTAATGAAAATACGTCTGTCGCCGCCCATTTCGTAACCGCATCATTTAGCCGGCAAAGTGAGAGCGATCAATATTGTTAAACAACAATGTATTGATCGACCCCATTCTTGAACTTTGTAGGTCTGCTTACCATTAGGAATATACTAAGTCACATGCCGTGCTCCAATATATACCTACATATATTTTTTTAATTTCAATTATGATTAAGAAAAAATATATATTAGACCTATAGTAGTAAATAAAAATCTAACACAACCTCAACAACGATTAAGCCATAAAAAAACGATCACAAGCTAAACTTGTCGTAAACTCAATTTTATTCAACTTGCATACGAAATGCAATAAACTAGAAGTGGCCATTCGTTGACCGGTTCCGCCAATAATAGTCATAATATTGGCCAATAATAGTCCGAAATCGAGGGAAAGTGGCGAGCAAATAATATCGGGAAGACAAAGGAGCACGTATACAGGGTTGGATGAATCAGTTAGTCACACTTGTGCCACCGAAGTCGATTAGAAGCTTGGCTTCGACAAGGTTGACTATTGAATGGTACGATTATGTTGCGACATTTTTTCCTCCTTTATTTATTAAAATAATTAAGCTCCCTTTTAATCTATTGTATATTAATTTATACGATTTTTATCAAGGTATAGTCCGCCTCAGTAGTATAGTAGTTGTTACTGGAGGCTGTGGGTTTGATTTCCATTTATAGTCAGTATATCAAGTTTTCCATGGTCTGGCTGTTTATAAAATATAATAGATAGGTATTAGTATCGTTGTTTTGGGTACACATAGTACAAGCCTAGAGCTTAGTTTAGGCCTATTACGCCGCACAACATTAAGCTAAACATTAACGAAATTGGCGTAGTTGTCTGTCAATTTTAAATGTCACCAGGTTTGCATTACGTCAGAACAACATCATATCAATTAAAATTTAGCTTAGCGTTGTGCGCGCAGGACACTGTTTATAAAATAAAATGTTCCACGTGCCTATTAGTAATAATATATTTTTGTTTGTTATTGAGTAGGGTTTTTTTTAGAAAATGTTAATAAATCAATAATAAGTAATTAATGGAAAAAAAATGGCATGGACAAAAAACCCCCAGTATAAAATTAGCATTCGATTTTAAACATTTAACATGCCTTTCTTTTTTTAATATATATTTTTGGTTCCAATGATCCAAAAAACATTTAGTGATCCTTTAACCTTGGTTGTTATTGAGACATTGAGCGGTGGGAACGCCAGCTGCGGTCCGAAACTTTCTCGTTATTACCGTTCACGAGCGCTCCGGGCTTCTTCCACTTGTTTACGACAATCCAACTCGGACCTCCAATCGTTATATTGGATGCGGTGCACTTGCCCGATCAACTATTTAATCGGACCGAAAGTTAGTGAAGACCGGCTTTATTGAAATTAGTAGAAACAGGTTAATTATTAAGCTCTGGTAGGTTAGGTTTCTGGTTTGCTACATTAGAATTTGAAGTATTATTTTATAAAAGGTGCTAAAACTCACCCCAGAAGGTTTACGGTAGAATTTCGTTTACCATATTATTCTTTTATTTCAAAATTATTTATACATAGCTTTAAAATATTCGATTCGCAAGAAAATCGATGGTATTTTTAATTGTAACTAATAAGTGTCCCGTGTTCTAGTGGTTGTGCCTTTGGAGGTCTTAGCTTCGTGAATTTCCACTCATTGCAAAATAATATTTAAAAAAATTTTGTCATGGTAATTATAGAATATAATATTTATTAGTATCGTTGCACTTGGTACACATAGTACAAGCCTAAAGCTTAGTTTGTGACCAATATTTATAACAATTACCTTCTATTAAAAAAACAATGTTTTTTTGTAAGATAATTAAAGTTATATATTTTATATATAGTTTTTTATATTTTAGTTAAAAGGCGGCCAGCAGCCTAGTGGTTAAATCACTGCGCAAGGTTAAGCAGATGACAACAATGCCGGCCTGGGATGGGT
Organism: Monopis laevigella; assembly: GCA_947458855.1. Classification (NCBI taxonomy): domain Eukaryota; kingdom Metazoa; phylum Arthropoda; class Insecta; order Lepidoptera; family Tineidae; genus Monopis; species Monopis laevigella. Next base: position 21,089,001 of record OX381583.1, on the reverse strand, counting down.
GACCGCTTTATACAACGAGGCTATTTCATCATAAATACCGCAACAAGCTCCGAATGCCATCGGCGAAATGAGGACGGATTAATCCCTCCGTTGGGTACCCTGAGGCCGTTTAAACGGTTCTCGGGAGCCAAATAGGCACCCGTGATGGTATTTATTATTTATTTATTATATTTTAGTTTTATATTTTTTCAATTATATTTTTATATTATAAGTAAGCCGACATAAAATATACAAAAAAATACGCAGATTATATAATATATCTTTTGTATACACAAGAACAAGAGATATAAATATAATAAGCGCTATGACAGTACTATCTCCGTTCCACAATAGCCAGTACAATTGCTGCATACCACAATGAAAGTGAAATTTGCATCGACTAGCTTTCTGTCTACCTCTGAAAATAGTGTTTTGGTATGCGCCGGGTATAATTGCAAGGATCTAGCTAAATTTCATTTTGCCCTGTCTGTGCTAGGCATCCGAATGGCATGCCAAAGTGAAGTGACGTCGGCTGAGAGGGATGGGTTAATGCACAAAGCGAATTCTGGTGTTATGTTCATTACAAACGGATTGGACTGAGGCGCTTTCAAAAATCGTAGGAGCTTTTATTGTATTGAAAATGGATGTTTGTGAAGCTAGACACTATTTGTTAGGTCTTGTTTTTTAAATTGTAATAGTTTGAGCTGTGTTTATTTTGTTATTGGAGCTTTTAATGTAGTGAAATTGGGTGTTTTTTCTTGGGTATCTTTATAAACACTCAATGTGAATACATTTGTTAGGGTTTAATATTGTAATAATTAAACATTACGTTATATTTTGATTAATATCAGTTGAATACTTATATATGGTTCTACCTTAGATTTTAAATCTTAGTTTTTTGGTCCCGAATATAAATTCGCATTGAAATACTAATGAGTTAAAATTAATTAATAATAAAATTACCAGGATAATAAATTATATCAGAGCTTTCTGACAAAATTCAATCTTATCACAAAACAATAAAGAAGTACAACAAAATAAAAAAGTTTTATTTGTGAATAAAAAATCTTTCTACACAATGCTACGAAAAAGTCTAAAATAATTACCAGTTCAATAAATAACCAGAGTCTTCTAGCTATAGAGCACAGTACCACTGTGTTAATGGGGCAGATAAGGGCTATTATTAAGTAATTTTCTATAAATATAACAGTAAAGCTTTTTTCTATTAATAAAAGTTTTTAGCGTTAAACAAATCCGGCTTTAAAGCTCTAATGTATTAAAAAGTAGATTCCAACATAAATATTGATATAGTAAATAATTAAAAAAACCCGTAAATGCATAAATTTATCAAAAAATAAAAAACCTAACAAATAAAATAAAACGAAAAATACTCTAGGAAGCCAAAAAGCTTTATTGACAGTTTATTTAAAATTCCAATATGGCTACATGTGTGTAGGTATTTATTTAAATACGTATAAAACATTTATTCATCGACCGTAGATAAATTACTGAATACAGTAGAAATTGTTCACTGGAAATAAAGTGAATTGTTAAAGTACATATCCGCCGCTGGCCGGCAGCCGGTTCCTGCTTTATCTGTCAGTCATGCGACGTTGATTGCATTCTGGATATTGACAGTGCTGCTGCACTCCATAGCTTGAAGGCTATGTTATAATTTATTGACCTGGTAATTATTCTAGACATTTTATAGCAATGTAGATAGTTTTTTTTTTAAACTAAGAGATTCTAGTATATTTTTTGGTAGGTACTCGTACTTACTTCAAAACAATTCTTGATATTGGGTCCATAGCAAGAGCTCAGATATAATTTACTGACCTGATTCTAGACATTTTATAGCAATATGAATGATAGATTAAAAAAAAAAAAACAAGAGATTCAACTATTATATTTTGTACATACATATCATCACGAGTGCCTTACAGCGCCCGAGACCGCCTAGACGGCCCCAGGGTACCCAGCGGAGGGGTTTTAATCCCACCTCGTCGTAGCCGATGGTATGAGTCTACACCGAACAAGTGGCTAGCTCGTCGCGATGTTTTGAATAGACTCAATAACCCATCTATAAACAGTTTCACAAATTAGTATAGTGAAACCGGGACCGATAGCTTAACGTGCTCTCCGAGGCACTATAGTGGTGTTGTTAAACAAATGTACGAAAATTTTATAAATAAAAACTCATTGGTACACATCGGGATTCGAACCAGGGACCTAAGTGTTTTTAAGTCCAAGGTCTAACCAACTCGGCCACCATTAGTAATACAATCATGAAAAAATAACAGATATAGGTCCATAGCAAGAAGGCTCAAATATAATTTATTGACCTGGTAATTATTCTAGACTTTTATAGCAAGGTTTAGATAGTTTGTTTTTTTGTTAATACAACTGTTTTTTAAATTCAACTATACATTTTTTGTAACTTTTTTTTTTTTTTAGTAATACAATCATAATAGAATATCAGATATTAGGTCCATAGCAAGAAGGCTCAGATATAATTTATTGACCTAGTAATAATTCTAGACTTTTATAACAAGGTTATATTTTTTACAACAAAAAAACTTTTTTACATTCAACTATATTTTTTGGTACTCCCATTTTTTTTTTGTAATACATTGATGATAGAATTATCGATATTGGGTCCATAGCAAGAAGGCTCAGATATAATTTATTTACCTGTTAATGGTTCTACACTTTTTATATAATGTGTAGTAAAATTTTTCATAAACAAAACTGAGGTAATCAACTTTATTTATTATTTTTCAGTCGTATGATGATGATAGAATTATCGATATTGATAGTGGTACTATTAATATTTATATTTTCCATAGCTAGAAGTAAAATATAATTATTAACCTGGTAAATATTTTATTTTAAACTTTGTCGTAGCTAGTTTTTTTTTTATAAATAAAACTAAGGAAATAAACTATTTATTATATTTTTATTATTATTTTTATAATTTTTTGACCTGGCAATTATTTTTTTTTTTTTCCTGGTATATGTAGGTAGTTAGATACAAATATAAAACTAAAGACGCTTCATGATCTGATATGTTTCACAAATTAGTATAGTGAAACCGGGACCGATAGCTTAACGTGCTCTCCGAGGCACTATAGTGGTGTTGTTAAACAAATGTACGAAAATTTTATAAATAAAAACTCATTGGTACACATCGGGATTCGAACCAGGGACCTAAGTGTTTTTAAGTCCAAGGTCTAACCAACTCGGCCACCATTAGTAATACAATCATGAAAAAATAACAGATATAGGTCCATAGCAAGCAGGCTCAAATATAATTTATTGACCTGGTAATATTTATTAACAACATTAATACAAAATTAAATGGTTTTTATTAGTCATGTAGCATAGAATTAATGATTAGATTACATATTCAGAAGGCTTAGGTAACAATTTAATGACCTAAGTGAATAATTTTTCTGGGTCAGTGTGTTATTTTTTCTGGTAATTTGTAAAGTTAGACTTACTGTTTAAATTAACGTAGTTTTAGTTCCCAGTTCGTACAACAACTTTCTGTTAAAGGTTCTCATGCTAGAATAAACCAACAGTGGATTGTTCAAATGCTTTTTTTTTAATTATAGCATTTGAACAAATTAAGTGGAACCTGACTACTTATTTTAATATTCGAAAGTTTTAATTTATATATTAAAGCATATAATATATATAAATAATATATAAATATCATCAATGGCGCCCGAGACCGCTTAGACGGCCTCAAAGTACTCAGCAGAGGGATTTTTAATCCCACTTTGTCGTAGCCGATGGTATGAGTCTACACCTAACAAGTGGCTAGTTCGTCGCGATGTTTGGATAGACTCAATAACCCATCTATAAATAGTTAAGCAAGTAGGTATAGTGAAACTGGGACCGACAGCTTAACGTGCTCTCCTAGGCATCATAATAGTGTTTTTAAACAAGTGCACATATTTTTTTATATTAAAATCTCATTGGTACATACCGGGGTTTGAACCAGGGACCTAAGTGTTTTTAAGTCTAAGGTCTAACCAACACGTATACTTATTTAAATGTATATATAAAAAAAACATAAAAAGATACTTTCATTTAACAAAATAAGAAATGATCTTCTAAACTAAGAGCATCTACATATTACCCAGTGGACTGACACCCGATGCCGTCAATAAAGACTAGCGATGTTCCTACATCATTTTTCTCTGAGCATTTGAGGTATTAAATATATATTTTATTCCTCAAATGCTTATATAAATAAGGAGTACCTACTCTATATTTAATATTATGTTATACAATAATAATAATATATAAATATAATAATAATATTATACGTGGTGGCCGAGTTGGTTAGACTTAAGAACACTTAGTTAGGTCCCTGGTTCAAACCCCGGTGTGTACCAATTAGTTTTTAATATAAAAAAATATGTACATTTGTTTAACAACAACCACTATAGTGCCTCGGAGAGCACGTAAAGCTGTTGGTCCCAGTTTCACTATACAAACTTGTAAAACTGTTTATAGGTGGGTTTTTAAGTCTATCCAAACATCGCGACGAGCTAGCCTTGTTCGGCGTAGATTCATACTAGGCTACGACGAGGTGGGATTAAAAACCCTTCCGCTGGGTACCCTGAGGCCGTCTAGGCGGTCTCAGGCGCTGTAAGGCACCCGTGATGATATTTATTTTATTTATACAATAGTGTTTTATTTATATATTTATTGGCTATGTACCATCAGGTAGACACAAAGTCACATGCCGAGATCCAACAAAAATTTTAGAATTTCAAAATATAGACCAGTCTAAAAGTATTGAACTCCAATTTGTTGCGTACGATTGCTGCTATTTAATATTCATTTATCGTGGAATTGTTGAATATTTGTAGAAAGCGTTTGGGTATATATTTCGCCAGGTCTGGTTACAATTACAGATGTATTATTTATCAGAGGAGAATGCGAGGCCCGCCTGCCCTGGGAACGAATTGATTTCTGCATAATTTATCAGGGAAAACACTTCCTAGGGACTCTCAATTCTAAAACAAAACATTTATTTATTTGTTTTTTTTTGGGTTTTATTTATTTGTACAAATTAATTCTAAGATCTTATGTTTATAAATATATGATTACAATTAGGTATATAATATAGTATGTCTACATATAGAATATTTCACACATATGACCCTGGTCGGTCACCAACTAAGCTATAGGCTTTTACTATGTGTACTTAAACAAAGATTTTAAAATTTTATTGGAGCACGTCATGTGACTTTGTATCTTCCTGATGGTAAGCAGGCCTTCAAAGTCCATGAATGAAGTCGATCAATACTTTGTTGTGTAAAAATATTGATTACCCCCACTATGCCTGCTAAATGGTGCGGTTACGATATGGGGTGCGACAAAGGCGTATTTACATTACGAGTCTATTTTAACATCCTCGCTGCTTTATCGTCAAATTAGTCGCCCATTTCGTAACCGCACCAATAAAGGAGATGCAGTAGTAGATACTATAATATTGCGATATTACAATATTATTTATTTAACACCCAGCCCAATTGCAAATTGTAGAGAAAATGTACTTATATTGTTTTGTTTTGATATGAAAATTAATAGTATTTAAACAAGTTATAGTAATTAAGAGTTTGGTTAGCATATAGATTAAATTCGTGTTAAATTATAAATAAATTCTTAATTAAACTTAAGAAAATTGTCAAACTTTGTTTGTTTCACTTCACCGCGCACTATGCATATTAATGTTTACAAAAATAAATTGATATTCATTTTATGTTCTAAACTTGTATTAAAAAAATCTTTTTAATTAAAAAGTTTTGATTAATAAGTCAGATAAAATTAAAGGACATAAAAGTAGTATTTTTTTAGGTAATAAAAACCCAAATAAAATTACAAATAATCAAAATTAATGTAAAAAATAAAAAAGCTACAAGTAATTAAATACAAATTAATTAATTATAAATGCAGAAACTGTGATAGTAATTCGCATGGCACAACGACTTTAATACTATAGGTATACAACTCATAGAGAGCCTTTTATATGACATAAGGGAAGAGGAGTGTAGGTAAATGCAAAGGCACCTAATCAACGATTTGATCAGAATTAATCACGATCATTTGAGAACGGTCACATAAAATATCGTACACATGCCCTAAGTCTATTTTACACGTCGCTATTTTTTACTATTACTATAAACACCCTACTGCGAATTTTCACATTATAATTTTCTACTATATTCTAAACGAATTTATTTAAAAATACATTCCTATTTCTATACTTTCGCCTGAAAAATGTCGGTCAGGTCGGTAATCAGATGTAAATATAGTTTGATGAATAAAAAAATATTTGAATAAATTTAAGATAAACTTTCAATAAAAATATCCTAGTGGGTGGGAACAAAATATTTTTGCAATACATTTTCAAATGCGTGGGACTCGAACCCACGCTTCAAATTAAGGACTTCCAACTTCACTCAGGATCCGACCACAACGTCACTCTAGAGTAACTTGGCACGAAGGCGAGAGTTGTGGGTTCGAGTCCCACATAAAACTTTCGATATAATATATTTTATGATAAAATGTATTAGGTATAAACCTATGTTGTTCAAATAAATGAATTTATTAGTTTGTTGTAGTTCCTGAACCGAGACGGTTACAAGTTAAAACACACTTCAATGAAATAAACATGCGGGGCTGTTCATTGTAGAAGCCGGCTTTGTGTTCGGAACTGAGGCAGATTCTTGTAGGTAATTAACCGTTGCTATAAATTAGAGTTGTGGTCAGGCAGGCCGCCCGCCCTGCTGGTCGGTCATTGCGGATGCGTCCCAGGGCGGGCGGCGGTCGGTTTGTACGAGCCACGCAAACACTGCCGCTGAAACTGCATCGCTTGTGCTTGTTTTGTAACTTAATTAGTTGAAAAGGAAAAATAATCTAATATTGTATCTAATGTCGGTAGTTAGGTTTTTTATTTATCTTTGTTTTTATTTTGTATTTAAAAAAGATGCTACTGAATAGTGGATAACCGATTTTAATTAATAAATAAAATAGTCGATGGTCTTATATACATAGACGCTTGGTACAGTTGACATTGAAAAATGTATACCGGGCGGAAAGATTTTATTCCCAACTCGTACCTAATAGACGATTGTATACAAAGAGTATTGTTAATCTCGTAGCGTTTTTGATAAATACCTAATACACCCTATAAACAGTTCCAAAAAATATGAAATATGAGCTTAACGTGCTCTACAGTAGTGTTGTTAATTTTAAGAAAACATTATTAAGTACTACTTACTGATGGGTCATAATAATATGTGTGTATCATAATTTAATTCAGTGCAGTTTAAATAAAACTACAGGTAATTAATACCCATATTTGTTTAATTTCAAGGCTCTTCAATAATTATAAAATATAATTTTAACATTTAAATTACTACAATCTCAAAATTGACTACAACTTTACTACGAAGCGGCGTAGCATGTTAACCCCGTAGTTTGTTTCAAAGTTGCAATCTTACTTGTCATGCCAAGCTGTACCTTAAGGTAATCGCTTCTGGCTCACGTGCCTGATGGACTTGGAGCTCCAAACTAGATCGGCTGATGTCGAAACTTCCGATGCAACCCGCCGCATGTCCCGAGGTGTTAGCGAGAGCAGTTCGATAAGATGCAGCAGGATTCACGAGAATCCCAACACGCGCGTCTGTCAGCGCTCTTCTGGCAACCAATTAAAACTTTCGTAATTCCTGAAAAGAGTAAAACTTTCTTTGTTATGAATTGCGATATTTTTTCGCAGATCTTTGTTGGACCGCAAGCTTCTTTATCCATCAACTTTTATTTAATATTTCTGGTATTTTTAAATGAAAAAGTTAATTTTATTAACGTCAACATTGCGAGGGAAAACGGAATTTTAACGCTGAAAATAGATATCTATTTACGTTGTAAATAATTAAAATGTCCCTCGCTTTATAACAATATTATTTATTAACACGTGTTTCAGAATAATTTCATTTATTTTGTAGTTAGCGGATTAACGCTATATTCCATGAATAACTATGTTTTAATTTAATATACGTGAGATAGTATTTAAATTAATTTCGTACTAAGAATTTAGCAATGTAGCATGTAGATGATTTGAATATACAACTAATTGCAGACGGGCTCGTTGGTATGCGACTCGGGCGGCGCTAGGACGTCCCGCCCTGTGGGGTGACGCCGCGGGACTTATGAGGATTACGAAAAAATGTGTATTCGATGACATTTTTGGGCGCGGTAGAAAAAGATGAAAATAAGGAATTCTAAACGTGACACGAATATCAGATAAGCCGTCACCTATTACCGGTCTATGTGCGTTCCTTTCACAGTCGGGTGGACGACAGGGCGATGTAACCGACCGTGACGTTCCATTCCTGATATAAAAATGTTGCTATGAAAAACCTTTGTTAAACGCGAGTTTTCCTCTTTCAAGTGGCGAAGTTTGAAGTGGAAAACTTTTCATGGAAAAATCTTTGCGGAGAACGATTAAATTTTATAGGTATTTGTACTGAAGGAGGACGGTGCCTATCAGATTACTTTGTAGGTAACTCTGCAATTGATTCGGAATGACTCTCCACTTCGAATTTAACCTGTTGTAAAACTTTAACATTTAAGTTTTTAAAGCTTTTAGGTAACTTTGTAAAGTAACGTTTTAAGTATCGGAAGTAAAATATTTAACTTAGGTAGAGTTTATTATCGTAAAATCGTTCATAAAAGTAAACAAAATTTGTATAAACAGTTTACTCTAATCGTAATTATTACGCTTTCAAATTAAACTAATTTCCTGTAAACTGTTACAAGAAAATCTTTTAACGTATAATTTACAGGAGCGCTCGATTCATAACTGTAGCCGCCAAGAGAGTCTACTGACTCTTGATTGTAGGCACTTATTCTCTGCTTTGTTTGGAACTCTTCTTGATAAAAAATCTTGACTATAGCTGTGTTACATTGTCCCGGAGCTCGTATTTTCTAGCCACACCAATGCAGATGCGTTGAGCCTGTCGATCGGATTGTTGGTTCTCTTGTTGTAGAGGTGCCAGTAGCCTTTCCCGGCATGCTCAATGATATCATTCGAACGGTTCTTGTTACCGCTAGAGTACCGGCAAACCTTGAGACTATTGGGATTTCGCAAGAGCCGGGTGTTGGATGATGGAATTGAATGATGGCAGGTGTGAAATACAAAGTATGTTAATACACTTGCTTCTTCTTGGAATTTCTTAATTTTAGATGATATTTTTTATTTGTTATTTTGTTATATACGTGGTGGCCGAGTTGGTTAGACCAGTTAGTAAAAACACTAAGGTCCCTGGTTCGAATCCCGGTGTGTACCAATGAGTTTTTAATTAAAAAAAATATGTACATTTGTTTGACAACACTACTATAGTGCCTCGGAGAGCACGTTAAGCTGTCGGTCCCGGTTTCACTATACCAACTTGTGAAACTGTTTATAGATGGGTTATTGAGTCTATTTAAAAACATTGCGACGAGCTAGCCACTTGTTCGGTGTAGACTCATACCATCGGCTACGACGAGGTGGGATTAAAACCCCTCCGCTGGGTACCCTGGGGCCGTCTAGACGGTCTCGGGCACCCGTGAAGATATATATATATATATTATTTTGTTGTGTCCTTTGTATATAGTTCAAGTTTAGAGCTTTATTTATTACCAGAGTAATATGTGTGAATCTTTCTAAATATTTTATTATAAACATATAGCGAACATACAAAAATAAATACAACCAAATAATTACACAAATTAACAGTTTCAATCTAGGCTTGGGTATCTTCCTACATATCTATAAGGCAAAAGGTATCCAAAATAGCTAGAATAAAGATAAGGAAAAGGACCATAAGTTTCCAAAAGAACATTTAGAGCGAGTCGGACCCTTGTAACAATCAGCACAGAATTATTTACTCAAGGTCTGCAGCCTCCCTTCGAATTGATATCTGCATAATTTAGAAAGAAGGGACTACAGAGCCCAGTCAGTAGACATGCGGAATGAATTGTCTTAAGTAGAAATCGCGCATGACAACTATTTGCTAGCCCTTTCGCTATCTCTACTTTTCATCTAGCAATTGGCCAATGACTATGCATTTCTGCCAGTGACTATGCTTTTCACCTAGCTACTACACAGGAAAATCATTTCAACATATATATATATATTTATACATATATAGAGATAAGTAGTGTGTGGTCAATATACTTTCTATTCTTCATCTTCGGCGCCTGCACTTTAGTGTACAATTATATTACAAAGTTAAAGTTACTATGCACCCACCTGATGATAACAGGTATAGTAAGAGAGTGTGAAATTATTTTTAGATAGTTACACCAATATTTATAAATACTAGTAATCATTCATGTATGTCTTGTCTATTCTCAATGAAGTTTAAAAGACGCAAGTTATAGTTGAATGAATTTTGATGTGTATAAATATGTATCGACGGATAGATCGCATATACGATTTTGTGTAAAGTAAACCTTTTCCATTTTCTTTTGATTATACAATCAAAAAATGCCTTTTTTGAGCATTAAATTCGCTTTGAACATAAACTATGTTTACTATGCAATAAAGTGATTTAAAAAAAAAATGATACGAATTCAGTAGAATATACAATTGTTTAGTCGTAGTACGATCACACGCTTAGTGTTCACAAACCCTTCTATACAAAACGGTTTTCTGTAGAAGGGACTGTATGTATGGGCAACAAATAAACATACTTGTACTTACTGGCTTGCTTAATAGGCGAATTAGTTTTATCAATGTTCTTTTGTTTGCTACAACTTTACCTTGTTAGTTACTTAGATAATACTTACTTATGTATGTAAGTTCGTGAACATTTCGGGACTACATTTTCTTATGAAATAATTATTGTAAGTACTACATTTTTATATACGTAGCGGCTTATGCTTTTTGTCTCAGTTTTAATATACCAACTTGTGATACTGTGAAGCTTACCTCTTACTCGGTGAAGACTCAGAATAGATACCATCAGCTATGACGGTGGTAATAAAAATCCTACGCTGGGTACCCTAAGACCGTCCGGTGTACCGTCTACGTTGACGGGTCTCGGAATGACCTGGTTGTTAAACATATGTCTATTGGGGATAGAAATAAATAGGTAAAACGTACCATCCGAAATGTACAAACATACCGTATGTTTGTACATTATATATAGAAATAAATAGGTAAAAAGTACCATCCGAAATGGTACACCGGCTACGAAGTTTTTCAAGAATACATATACCTGGGACCAGTCCCTACATGGACACAACTCCGAGAGGGAATCTGAGAAAAGGGCGCAGTTGGTGTTGGCAGCTCCGCCATGTCTTTACATCGCCTGTTCCGCAGTTTCTAAAAACTAAAATTTTAAATCAGTGTTTTTGTCCTACCAGTAATGACATACTGTGCCGAGACTTACGGTTACACTAGTCCATAAACTAGAAGTCTAAGGAAAATGCTATGCTTGGAGAGTTTTTTTTATGGATAAGTTTTGAAACGATGGTATCCATAGGAGAATCAAAGTAGCTGACATATCTCAAAAAGTCTGTAAGCTAAAGAGACAGTGGGCTGGTCACGTTTGTTGCAGAACAGATAACCATTGGAGTAAACAGACCCTAGAGTGGAGATCACGACATGGTCCACATAGTGTAGGGCGCACTTCGGCTATGGAATGATGACCTGCGAACATCACTGGCAGATCTTGGATGCAAATGCACAGGGCCAGGATCGTTTGCGCGCCTTGGGAGAGGCCTATGTCCAGCATGGACTGGAATGGGCTAATGATGACAATCACAATAGGTGTAGTCAGTAATTACTACTTTGTACAAGTAGATATCAAGTTTTTTTTTCCTTAGGCAGCGAAGTATGTAATAATTGTCAACATGTTAACATTACCTTAGCAATAATATATACCTATTAGAATAACATAATACACAAAATATATAAACATCTTACGATACCAAACAAAACGAAGGTCTTTTAAATAGTTAATAAAGGTTTTTAAAATCTAAAACAAAACGCTAACGAGGTTCCTTAAAGATATATAATAGCTGATTAATTATATTTCTATCAAAACAAAATTTATAAAACATTACATTCAACCCAATCCTACACATATCGACAAAGAAAATTGCCTAGCTGTAATCTGGTCAGCTAAAGAAGCATTTCTTGAGAAAAAGGCTGGAAAGGGTATAAAATCAGTACAGGTAGCATTGGTATTCCGCTCACGTACCCTATTGGCGGTGCGGGTAAGAGACCGCGGCGTCTGTGCGGTCGTCGGTTACCGCACTGCGCTGGCCTGCGGTTTGTGTAGTAACGCCCACGTTCCTTGTTCAATTACAACTGACTAAACAATTTTTAATGCCTAAAGTTTATTTATTTTTGAATTTGGAAGATGTTCAGTTTATTTATTTTATTGAAGTGCTGTTTCGTAAAACTTAAATGGATTCTTATAGAAACCGTGACGTCTTTGCGGTCGTGGGTTACCGCACTGCGCTGACCCGCGTTTCTTGTTGAATTATATGATTTACAGCTACACGTTTTTAATTTACAAGGTGTTCAGATTTATTTTAAACGTTTGCTTTATGTTTAAATGAAATGAAAAAAACTTTATTACTACACAACAAAAAATTAAACATATAAAAACAAAAAAAAAAAAAATTAAATGTACATTAACGGCATACCAACCACAAGCTTAATGCTCATAGTACAAGTGATATGGATCCACCCCCGTATCTGGAGGTCGTGGGTTCAATTCCCACCCATGGCAAAAACATATTAGTACATTTTTTCTGTATAGTTTGTCATTGTCTGGTGGTTTATAAAATATAATATGTATTATATCGCTGCTTCTGGTACACATAGTACAAGCCTAGAGCTTAGTTTGTGACCAAGCCTACATATTATTATTATTATTATCTAGGAAGTACTTATCTACATTACATAAAATTAGAAACAAAACCTACTTATAACCTTACACTACATAGAGAATAGTAGAGTACTTGGCGGGGACTAACATGCAAAAGACTCTGAGCATGGTGCACCGTCACGCACAGTTAATTTCCGGCAAAATATTTTCACAAAGTTACGCTTCCGAACTCCGAGCTCAGAGAAACAAAGGGACATACCACAAACTATTTTATGGGCAATAAACTTGAGCAGAATAGACAAAACTAGAGGAGACCCGCGAAGTTTTTGAAAATTTTTCATTTACTCATTGTTATTCTACATAAAAATTTTATGAGTTGAATTTTACGACTTGATCGACTGTGTTATTGTTTATTGATGATCAGATATTGGTTTTGAAGTTCGAGGAATTTATTTAATTTTAGAATATGTTTCTGCTTAAATTGTGGCGGTATAATAAAAATATATTTTGTAATCACAAAGCTAGATTTTTGTTATTTTACAATTATTGTATTTCGAAGAATTGTTTTTAAATAGTTTTATATTAGTTGCATATTTTTAGAAAAACGTAAAGTAATGATCGATCGGGTAAAAATGACGATTTCTCGTAAATACACAAGTAAACGCAATTTTTTTTTTTTTTTGTAATTCTCTATACTATAATTTTTTAATGTATACTATATAAATGCGAAAGTTGACCATTTATATATTTGAGTTGATTCCCAGAATACATTATATTATGATGTGAAGTCAGTGAGCTAATAAATATATAGATACAACTTTGGTGGTATTTCAAGATTTATTAATGCATGGGAAGCCGCAGGCAAAAGCTCTATATAATAAACTCTGCGAAAGAGAATCTAACCTCAACTTTTAACATATCAACTATAACTTTCTTCTTCCTCACGTACATATCATCACGGGTGCCTTACAGCGCCCGAGACCGCCTAGACGGTCCCAGGGTACCCAGCGGAGGGGATTTTATCTAATCCCACCTCGTCGTAGCCGATGGTATGAGTCTAAACCGAACAAGTGGCTAGCTCGTCGCGATGTTTTGAATAGACTCAATAACCCATCTATAAACAGTTTCACAAGTTGGTAAAGTGAAACCGGGACCGACGACAGCTTAACGTGCTCTCCGAGGCACTATGATGACACTGTGATGTTGTCAAACAAATGTAAATATTTTTTTTAATTAAAAACTCATTGGTACACACCGGGATTCGAACCAGGGACCAGAGTTTTCTTAAGTCCAAGGTCAAACCAACTCGCCCACCTTACATCGGCTTTCTTCCTCACGTAACTAAATTATTTTATTTTGCCTTATTTGTAAGTTTAACACTATTATAAGTAGTATTATTTATAAAGCGAGTAGAATCTTTTAATTCGGTTTGGTTCAGCGGAACCAAACTCGTTACGTTGGAAAGAAATCCATTGCAGTTAAGATCTGTAGCAGTAAATCTAGTAGTTTGCAGCAGCCGCCCAGACCGCGCCGCCCGCTCTGACTGCGCCGCCCGCCCTGACCTCCGTGACGCTAATCAGCTTACCTCCTTCTGCTTAGAGTTTTTTTTTACTCTGAATTGCTTCCTCTTTATAAATGTTTTTATTTTATTTTTTGTTTTGTGTTCACGATTGGATGTTTTTTTTTATTTTAGTTAAAAATATATACTTATAACTAAGTTATTTTTAATTATTGTTTTAGTAATTAAAACAATATATCAGGTTACTAAGAGCACTTTATCATTATCAATATATTTTTATTTGTAAAGGAAAATCAAAGAAAAATAACAAATATTATTTAAAAAATAAAACAGAAGAAACTCTTAAAGAAAATATTATTATTTATAATTATTGGCATTTAATTTATTATTATTAATTTATTCTTAATTTTATTGGTTAAGTATTAATCAATAAAAATATATTTTATGCACATTAAGACACATTTTTCAATAAAATTTTTATTCCTTTGGTTTAAGATATAATAATATGTGATTGCTTTTTGGTACAAGTAGGTACACAATCAAAAATTAAAACAAAATTTATAAACTTTTTATTATACAGAAATCAGTTGTATAAAGCCAGTTTTCCTGATAAGATTTATACGAGGGCACATGAAAGTTTTAATCAAATGGAAAAACTTATTTTTGGTTAAGAGGATAAACTCTAAAAATACTAATTTGTGAAGACTAGTGTAGTAAGTGCGCCATAAGTGAGGTACGTGTGAAAGTCGAGCCAGACTTAAGTTGGGAACTAAAAAACACTCAAGTAAAAGCAACATTAACTCAGTTTCATTCCGGGAAATCTCTAGCGAGCTCGTTTTTAGCTGCACAAAACATAAATTTAACAGCTCGTTTAAGTTTAGCTCATTATTTCATTACTGCGCTTTTCTGTTTTGTACAAGATTTTCTTAGATTATTGTTTTTATGAAGATTTAAACTATATTTTAATTGTCTTATTTACTGTGTTTTGTGTGGCATTAAGATAATTTCTTATAAATATACTAATATAAAGTTTAGCATTACGAGAATTTATTAATGTTTTTTTTTATTCGATTACTGCTTCAGTGGTCAAGTAGTTTGTTTCGTTGGTCTTGTATCCAGAACTAGTGGATTCAATTCCCACTCATCGCAAAACTATTTGTTATAGTACAAGCATGTTTAGTTTAGCATGATATCCGAAGGCAACTGACTATTCCATATCATACCTGCCATTCATGTCTTGCCTGACATTGATTTATTTAATGTTAGCCCTAACTTGATCAGACGCAGG
Organism: Monopis laevigella; assembly: GCA_947458855.1. Classification (NCBI taxonomy): domain Eukaryota; kingdom Metazoa; phylum Arthropoda; class Insecta; order Lepidoptera; family Tineidae; genus Monopis; species Monopis laevigella. The sequence continues at coordinate 21,073,307 of OX381583.1, read as the reverse complement.
CTGAGAATTATTTGATGAGTAGAAATAACAATATATTATTAGGAAGATAGAAATCTATATATTATAGAACACAGATGTTTGTACTACTGTATATTATTATTAATTGTTTTACATATTATATAAGTGTTAATAATTTAGGGATTCTGTGAAAACTTAAAATGCATCTTGTTTTATATTTATGTTGTTATATTACTCTAATGCAGTAACTTTTCCATCATTAAATAAATAAATAAATAACACTCTAAAAATATCAATATAATACATTGATCAGGGTAATTATCCATATAATTTTAATTGTAATCTTGTTTCTGATGCCTAACCATAATACAGGCCGAATAATTTAATCGCACTTTGTAGCTAAAGCTGACCGCCTCCGTTGACTAGTGGTTGCGCCTTTAGCGTTGTATCACGATATCGTGAGTTCGATTCCCACCCATGATAAAAAATATTAGAACATTTTTCTGAAACTATATAGAGCTTAGTTTGTGACCAGGCAATATGTATATATGTTCATATAATTATTAAAAGCGATATATGTGAAACTAAATGTTCTACATATTGTTTTTATTGTTATATATTTGCTGTAACTGCTGTTACAGTGTAGAATAATATATCATAAAATGAGCCGTCTGCGTATGTTAGTATTTTGGTAATGCACAACATATTCGAGTCACGTTTAATATTTCTTATTCCCTTTGTCTCATTTCTTCTTATGAGACGAAATAACAAACATTGGAGGATTTTCTTATCTTTTCAAATCAGGCAGGTCTGACAAGACTATACAAAAAACTTTTTCAAACTTCGTGACATATAAATCTTAAATATTTTGATTAACAATAATAAACAATACCTCATCACGAGCCTACTGCAGCAGTCCACTGTATGACATAGATCTCTTCCAAGACTCGTTAGCGATTACACTCTTGTAACTTTGTTAAAGCTATTAATATTATGTAGGACATTTAACACATATTCACCTGGTCACAAACTTAGCCCTAGATTTGTACTATATTATGTAGCAGAAGACAACGATAATATATATTATATTTTATAAACACCTAGACCAAGGCAACTGTACAGAAATATGTACTAATATTTATTTTGCCTTAAGTGGGAATTAACCCACGTTTTCCGGATACAATGCTAACAACTACTAGACCACGGAGGCGATTAAGTTGGTTGAGGCGAAACAATGTTAATACGATGAACGCCATCCTGCATTCTCACATCTTTCCTCTACTCTGTGTACACCATTTTTTTATTACTCTACAGTACCTACATACTAGATTACACCCACCAAAGTTAGCTCGCACACCATTAACGTACGTATTTTTTTAATACTTTCTAAAATCGCCGTAGGTATGTCATTACTATATATTATATATATTATAGGCGAAGTACGGAAGTATTGCTAAAAGTCTGCCGATGAGTGAATATAGATGCAAATGGATTCATGCAAACGTGCACACGTTGTCGTCGTCCGGTTACTCTGTGCCTACATCCTAGATTACACGCACTAAAGTTATCTCGCACGCTAATAATGTACGAGCTAACTTTGGTGCGTGTAATGTACGTTTTTTTCTAATATTTTCTAAAGTCGTTAGACTTGATCTACGTAAGAACGACTTCAAAATGATTGGCGTGCGAGCAACCTCGTGCGTGTAATAAATCTCCCTCTGGTCTACCGCACGAACTTCACGACCGCAGATTTATATAATCTGTTTGCAGTCATTTCTTCTTATACCATAAGGGTATATTTTTACTCGTATGAGTATGTAATGGTAAGAAACCTTTAAGCTTGTTTGGTGCTTTCTATAGTAAGCATAAGGCATTTGCTATCGGATAGCTATTTATTTATCATACGTATTGCGGGAGAGGATGCGGGCGGTGGAGCCGACAGGATTTTCAACTGAAGCCGCTTCTTTCTTTGAAACGAAAATCAAGAATCGTGTACGTGCGTAGAATAAAATCTACCTGTCTACGAGAGAAAATATCGTCTTTGTAACTTTCCGCAAATGACAGACGTAACTTATTTTCCAATTATTCAAGAGAATTCCGTTTTTTTTTTTTGTAATTTATTATACCTACCATTTTTTTGTACTTACATAATGATAAGAACTATGCGAAACAATACATGCAAATACCGTCAAGTAACCTAGTCATGTTTTGATTTTAGTCTGTGGGTTCACCGGTTTTTAGGAGATTTATTATTCATTGATTTCTTGTAGAGATGGTCTCCTTTCAGGGTGCGGTTACGAAATGGGTAATTGAATAGATGATAAGGCAGCGAGTATATTAAAATATACTCGTAATGCAATTCGTTTTTGTCGCCGCATTATTAAAATAATTTTATTAATGATCTTCATAATTTCGTTAAAAAGTTGCACATCAGCCGATTTTGGGTTTTTTTTTCTTTCAAATAAGATTTTTATTTTACTAGATATTGTTACAGGTAATTAAAATGCTCATTATCCTTCTAAAGTTCTAAATGAGTTTTTTTTAAATAGAATTTTCAGCGTCAAATATTTCAGTAAGATTTCCTATTATTAAACACTGAGAATCACGCTATAAAACTGCGATATCGATAAAATGTTTTTTTAGAAGGATGCAAATGTCGTGAAGCTACCATGGCTCGCTGCTTTCGATATTGCACCTTCGAGGTTTATCTCCCCTCCACCTCTTCCCTTCCCTTACCTTTCTTGGCTACTTCCTATCTTCGTTTTTAATCGATCTCTTAGGATGTTATTTTAAAATAACAAAGAGAGTTTGAGTCATAAGATATTGAATGGTTGAAATGTTATTTAAAGTGCATTGAAAGTGCAATTCATAAAAAACTTATTTAGCCCTTTAGGAACACTTTAGTTATTAGGTTGTCTTTTTTCCAAGCAACAAAAATGAATATGCTTAAAAGAGACAAAACCTATTGTAAATAAGGTCTTTTTCAAGGACTCAATTAGTTTTCATGAATAAGGCCGTTAAATTTGTAATTTGTTGTATTAATGTATATTAAATGAATGAATAAAAATTAGTTTATGTATAAAATATTAAAATTATTGTACATGGTATAGGTTTAAAGTTTTAGGTAATATCTGCTATATTCTACTTGTTTCTGTTCTTATTTTTAGTTTAAAAAAACATTTTTTTTCGTCAAAGTTAAAAATTTACTTAATTATGAATATTATACATACCGGTGGCCAAGTTCGTTAGACCTGAGACTTTAAAACACTACATTTTTTGGATGCCGGAAAATCTGCTATGCCAATGAGATTTTAATTAAAGTTTTTATATAAAAAAAAGTATTTGCTTGACGACAACATATAGGTAGTGCCTTGGAAAACACGTTAAGTAGGTCCCAGTTTCAATATACCAACCAGTGAAACTAATTATAGATGAGGTATTGAGTCTATCCACACACGGCGACGAGCTGTCTATTTGTTCGGTGTAGACTCAGAATATCATTTACGATACAACGAGTTGGCAATAAAACCTTATCGCTGGGTACTCCGAAACCATGTGGGCGGTCTTCGGCAGGTATCCGTGTTGATACAATGATAGTTTTAGTTTTTTAAGCAAGAACTTATAAGTGTACCTATAATTTAATCTTCTATATTTTATTAATAAATTGAAGTGCTTAAAACTACAAATATCTATACAAGTCTAATGATCATTATTTATAGAAATCTTTGGGTCCTTAAAGAACTGAAATGCATAAGGCATTAAGTTCGTCTATGTACAATTTTATTTTATAATTTTGTGTAATAAACTATTTTATTTTGTACATGTGTTTGACAGCCTCCGTAGACTAGTGGTTGTTGTGCCTTTGGCGTTGTATCCGGAGGTCGTGGATTCGATTCCCACCCATGGTAAAAATTATTAGTACGTTTTTTCCGTACAATTTGTCATAGTCTGGGTGTTTATAATATGTATTATATTCCTGCTTCTGGTACACATAGTACAAGCCTAGAGCTTAGTTCGTAACCAGAGCAATATGTGTAAATTGTCCTACATATTATTATTACTATTATTTTAAATATAATATATAAAACACTTTAATTGAAATGTGTTGTCACTTTTGTTAGCAACAAAAATAAATATACGTAAAAGAGACAAAACACATCATCAACACCTAAAATATTAAGCTTGGCATAAAATTACATGTTAGGTAGAGATATTAAATAAATAAATTGTAGCAAGAAGATGTTTATATTTCTAACTTAAACAGTGAATTCTCTAGAGATGTAAGTAAATCTCGTCATTCCAGAAATATGCTTACTCGCCAACTTAGTTCGGGCTAACTTCCATAAATTCTGATTTCGTTCTGAACGTTCAGACTAAAACACTAACTAACAACATGCTGGTTATAAAAACTTGTTTCTAGTCAAATTTTACACATTATAACTTTGAATTCGTGAAGCTAGTTAGACTTAAATCCTAGTTTTCAGCGCTCATTCCCAGTAGTTCAACTGCTTAGTTCAACAGTTGAACTACTGGTAGGTACTTTTTCTAACTAGTTTAACTTGCTGTTTTTTGCGGTCGAACCAATAAGACTTATTAATGTACTTATTAAATTAAACTTAAATGAAAGGTGATGTGAGCGAAGTGAAGTAAAGTGTAGTGATTAAATTAAAGTGAAGTGTAAAGTGGTTCTGAGTAAAACACTAACTTATAACACGCTGGTTATAAAAAATATGTTTCTTATTAAATTTTACGCAATATAAATCAGAATGCGAAAAGCTAGTTAGATTTAAAGCCTAGTTTTCAGCGATCAGTAGTTCAATAGTTGAACTACTGGGAGTTTTTTTCCCCACTAGTTCAACTTGCTGATTTTTCTTGCGTTTGAATAATATACTCATTAAACAAAACTAAAATAAAAAAGTTAAGTGACAAAAGTAAAGTGTAGTGATTAAAGTAAAGTGAAGTGTAAAGTAGTTCTGACTATATTAACAAGACGCTGTCTGGTTATAACTTGTTTTTAGTCAAATTTTACACATTATACTTACCTTTTAATTCATGATGATATCATTCTACTATGACTTAAATCCTAGTTGAAATTATAAATGAATAAGAATTATTAAAAATTAGTCTTCAGTTTGTCATTAACGTTAAGAAAGGTATCCTACTAAATGTATTAATTAACCTATTTATAAAATTTTAATTGTAGAAAAGTTAGGTCGTATGTCATAAAAGTTAAACAAAAAAAAACTATGTCTATCGCTCGCCACTTTTACCTATTAAGGTTTCTGCCGGCTTGACAGGATGACTTAGAAAGGGGTTGCACTTTGGGCTAATATAAGGTTCTACTGATCAAATTGAACAACTTTTCAACAACACATGGTTCCATGTGTCGCAAATGAAAAAAAAATGTCTTCTCCATACACTGATAAAGTTAAAATGAACTATTTGTATGGAGAAGCCAACATTTATTTTCTATTGCGACACATGGTTCCTTGGGAAAAGTTGTTCGATTTGATTAGCAGGGCCTCATATTAGCCCGCAGTAAAACCTTCAAATTAAGCCTGTATAATGCATTATCTTAAAGACACTGCATTCTCAATCGCGAAGTCTGTTCCATATAAAATGAGCCTTCGCACTGTCAGTAATTTCGACTACCAGTTGCATTAAAATAATATTCTTTTCGGTCTTTCTGTGTTGGGTATTTTCTGAGATAAAACAAATTTTATCTCAGAAAAAAAAAATACAAACATATTACACACAACAAAAGATTTTTAAGTATTACCAACATAAAAATAATAACTGAACTTCGGCTAACAGCTTCCAATATTACTATTGCAATATTGAAAGTATGTTATAGGCGTCAAGACGACAGCCAGGCCATTAATGTATTATATAATCAACCCGCACTTAATGTATTATATGAAACTTGGGCATCCAATTAAGTTTTTCTATATATTTCTTATGGGTATCGAAAGATTTTTGCATTCAATTATGATAACCGGTCGGTAGAGATAAAGAATGAAACCTAATACTCTTTCCGAGGTACAACCCAAAAAAAATGTGTTGTTTATTTTTTATAATATAAAATTTAATCCAGTTGTTTTTTTTAACGCTTTGCGCGACATATTTGCATTACAAGTCTATTTTAATATCCTCGCTGCTATATCGTCAAATCAATCGCCCGTTTCGTAACCATACCACAAGAGAAGACAAGAAATCGATGCAACAGTCTCCGAAAAACCAGTGAACTCACAGACTAAAACTAAACATGACTAGGTCACACGGTTGTTCCCGTGCATCCTATGGCCATGAATAAACAATATACAATATAATTCGAAAAGATCATCATACAGTACAAACAAAAAAAAAAAATAATAGGTTAAATTTTACCTAAATTTCCGTTTACCTGTTTCAGCGTGATTAGCTAACACACACAAACTTTAATAAGTATAATATTAGCATGATATTTCGGAAGCAAAACAACGAAACGTTAGTAAATTTTGAATAATGCCGTATCTAAGCGTTCAAAGGCGACATGTTGGAGTGTTGCAAGAAGCAATATATGAGTTAGCAATGTCATAGATCACCCGGTTAGACGTGGCATATCACGGCGACTGCATGCAGTGTGGTGCGAGCATACCGACCCCTTCGTCTAGGTTTATGTAGGTAGGTATATCATGCTATGCGGTTAGGTTTAATAACAAATTGTTTCCATAAAGTCACTGGTGTATACGCCGATTTATGGTAGGTTTTTATTCTCGTTTCATTGGAGTAGCATATGACTAGATATAATACGTACCTTTGTAATCAGACAGTCTACCAATGGGGTCCATCAATCTATTAAACATTGTTGTTTAATAGCTTTAGCCGCTTCTACTATGACGGCCAAATGATGCGGTTACAAAATGGGTAAACGAACAAGAAAGACAAATTTGTATTGCTTTAATATCGTCGCACGTGGAATAAGTGCACGTTACTAGACCATTTACGCATCTGTTTAAGCGGTGGTAAAGAAACAGGTTAATCAAGCAAAGTTTAGAGATGTAACTGACAGGAGAAGATGCCTGAACCTTTTGAGGTTGGGAACGTAAGAAGAGCACACTTTTGCGCAATCACCAGGAGAAGAGACACTATCCAGGAGTACTATTTTGCTCTTGCGTTATAGGTAACTGCACAATGTAAATACTACATAAAATTTCAGTACTATCACGACATAGAAGCTACAGCTGAAATATAGTAGAAAATTCAATAATCAAACATTTTTATAAGTAGAATTTGCTAATGAAGTATAAAAGAGTATTTATCGGTTCTTAGTAAATGTTTCTTTTCTTTAAGGAACTGTCTCATCACAAGCATAGGTTAGTTTATATATATATATATATATATATCATCCCGGGTGCCTTACGGGAGCGCCCGAGACCGCCTAGACGGCCCCAGGGTACCCAGCGAAGGGGTTTAATCCCACCTCGTCGTAGCCGATGGTATGAGTCTACACCGAACAAGTGGCTAGCTCGTCGCGATGTTTTGAATAGACTTAATAACCCATCTATAAACAGTTTCGCAAGTTGGTATAGTGAAACCGGGACCGACAGCTTAACGTGCTCTCCGAGGCACTATAGTGGTGTTGTCAAACAAATGTACATACATTTTTAGATTAAAAACTTATTGGTACACACCGGGATTCGAACCAGGGACCTAAGTGTTTTTAAGTCCAAGGTCTAACCAACTCGGCCACCACGTTAGGTTAGTTTCTTTTTTTAATTTCTAACAAAAGTTTTTTATTTCTTAATCCATCCATTATGTTGCATGTATTCGGATCTCATGTTAGCTTAGAAAGTTCTACCAGTATCACGCTTAGAGTTCGTTAAGGAAATAATAGCTTCATTGTGTAGATACGCCCGAACTACGCCGTTTTCTTCAACTAATTTAGGTAAGTGAATCTTATTGACTCTCTCAACATTTTAGGCTTTAGTATCATAATCGCGTAATAGTAATTATGATATAATACCAGGTTTAATATACTTCTTGTGCGTGTTATTTTTTAACAAATAAATAAATTGCTATTGTTTTTAATAGGAACTTATCATTGCTAGGTAAAGTAAGGATGTTGACCATGGCTACAATGTCTTGCTGTCCATCATATTACTGCTATAATAGAAATTTCCGGCGCTCAATTATGAATTTAAAACACCGATTTATTAGTATAATATTTTGGTTTATAGTAAATACTTACCTACAATCACTGTAGTTAGCAAAAAGTTGCATTAACTATTCATTTTAATTAAACTAAATATTAATTAATTTGTGCTTACTAAATTTAAAATATTAAGAGTTTTAATATCCTTATCATTTTTATAGAACACTATTTATACTTTTTCTGAGAAACTTATAAAACATAGAGTTTTTTGTTTTTAAGTTATTCGACAGTTAAGTTGTATTGAAAATAAATATCTTTGACAATACAATTATTCATTTTACTTTATCTTTTTCTGACGATTAAAAAAATAGCCCTTATACGAGTTTAAATAACTCCAGATATTTTAGCTACTATTATAACAGGACAAAATAATAAACGACAAGAAAAGCACACAGAAACTTTCGCTTCGAAAGAACCAAAATAAATAAAAATAAGAGCTAAAAAAGAATTAAAATTTGGGGCTAAGAAAAACCATAACCGTCGTGTATTTAAGCCAAAAATAGTGAGTATAGGATCGTCAAACGGGAGTTGGCTCGGAGACTGTCATAAAAACTTTTGTAATTATGCTCATTTAGAGCAAGGAAGTCGACGGTGACACGATGTCGTGCCAAAAGTCGCAATTATTTTTATGTGCATGGTTGGTTATTGGTTGAGTACGAACCACAATTGTTTGAGAAACGGGTTGAGAGTTAGGTGGAATGGTTTATATTGCATTGACGTTAAGTTGTCTGTGATTGTAGCGACTTGGTGTTGTGAACTGGTTATTGGTTGAGTACAAACCACAATTGTTTGAGAAATGAGTTAAAAGTTAGGCCGAATGGTTTTTATTGCATGGACGTTAAGTTATCTGTGATTGTAGCGACTTGGTGTTGTGAACTGGTTATTGGTTGAGTACGAACCACAATTGTTTGAGAAACGGGTTGAGAGTTAGGCCGAATGGTTTTTATTGCATGGACGTTAAGTTGTCTGTGATTGTAGCGACTTGGTGTTGTGAACTGGTTATTGGTTAAGTACGAACTACAATAGTTTGAGAAACGGTTTGAGAGTTAGGCCGAATGGTTTTTATTGCATGGACGTTAAGTTGTCTGTGATTGTAGCGACTTGGTGTTGTGAACTGGTTATTGGTTGAGTACGAACCACAATCGTTTGAGAAACGGTTTGAGAGTTAGGCCGAATGGTTTTTATTGCATGGACGTTAGGTTGTCTGTGATTGTAGCGACCTGGTATTGTGAACTGGTTATTGGTTGAGTACGAACCACAATTGTTTGAGAAACGGGTTAAAAGTTAGGCAGAATGGTTTATATTGCATGGACGTTAAGTTGTCTGTGATTGTAGCGACTTGGTGTTGTGAACTGGTTATTGGTTGAGTACGAACCACAATTGTTTGAGAAACGGGTTGAGAGTTAGGCCGAATGGTTTTTATTGCATGGACGTTAAGTTGTCTGTGATTGTAGCGGCTTGGTGTTGTGAACTGGTTATTGGTTGAGTACGAACCACAATTGTTTGAGAAACGGGTTGAGAGTTAGGCCGAATGGTTTTTATTGCATGGACGTTAAGTTGTCTGTGATTGTAGCGACCTGGTGTTGTGAACTGGTTATTGGTTAAGTACGAACCACAATTGTTTGAGAAACGGGTTAAAAGTTAGGCTGAATGGTTTATATTGCATGGACGTTAAGTTGTCTGTGATTGTAGCGACTTGGTGTTGTGAACTGGTTATTGGTTGAGTACGAACCACAATTATTTGAGAAACGGGTTGAGAGTCTTGGCCGAATGGTTTTTATAGCTTCTAGTAGTAAATACGGTAAAGTAACTTAATCATATGTATGACTGTGATTTACCGGTTTGCAGAACTATGCACAAATTCCTTGTTGGTATGGAAGTCTCATTTCATTCAACGGACTCGTCTATTATTTTTATGTGCATGGACGTTAATTTGTCTGTGTTGTAGCGACTTGGTGTTGTAAACTAATTATTGGTTCAGCATTTAGAAGAAAATACCGTGAAGGGATCTAGTATTAGTCTGTGGGTTTATCAGTTTTCAAAACTTTTCATCAATTTATTGTTGAGATAGCAAAAAAAAAATATTTTTAATTCTATTAATGTTTACCCGTCGGTATGTCCACATAGATATATGTAGAAAACTTTTTTTTTATTCGCAATTTATAAAGTCAAAAGAATTTAAAGGAATTTAAAAAGAAAGTTTTTTAAATATAATTTGAACACAAAAGTGCCTCCTAGCAAGTAGCAATATTCTGTAACTTGTTATCCTATCACCAGATCCAGAAACTTCAGGGAATATTGTTCTATAAAACCGCAATTTCAAAGAATTTGTTTTGTGAAATTATAATCTTAACTGTCGAGCTTAAAACAGATGGAAAGCGCTTTACTTAAAAAGCTTATTAAACACATGATATAAAGTGTCCTAATATTTTTAACATAAATACGGCAACTGCCCGGCAAAACTGCCACCAAGGTAACCAAGGTTCACCGGTTTTCTGGAGACTACTGCATCGATTTATTGTCGAGGTGGCAGTGTCCATTAATGGTGCGGTTATGAAACGGGCGATTGATTTGACGATAAATCAGCGAGTATAATAAAATAGACTCGTATTTTAAATACGTCTTTGTTGCCGACCATTTCGTAACCATCATTTAGCCGGCATAGTTGAAGCGATCAATTTTGTTAAACAACAATGCATTGTTCGACTCTATTCATGGACTTTGTAGGTGTGCTTATCACCAGGTAGATACAAAGCTATATGCCTTGGTCCAATAAAAAAACAATGCCTTATTAAACAAAGCACACTTACTTGATTGAAGTAAGTGTGCCTTGTTTTAGTAACGTTTTAGCGGACTCTACTTCTAAACCTAGCTATATATTACTTAGTAACAATGCAGCATAAATAAAATATAGCAACTTTACTGCAACTCTGTTAAGACTAAAGAGAACTTTTCTAATTATTGTTTTATGAAACGACCGAGAAGCAGCGGGCACGACGTTGTGCCATATTTCATACTTACTTAATTCTGCAAAGTTTTACTGCGTTATACCTAAGTTTTGTGGTCCTTTAGTGACTAATGTTTGTGCAACTGGCCTCGCTAATAAATTAATTAGAATAGTGAGTTGCCAAAACAATATTACGCAAAATAGTAGTGGGTGAAAAAAAGAGAGCTAGGCTAGGATAACCTAAAATAGTGTGCGCAGATAAAAAAGACTCTTGTTATTTTCTTTTAGTTAATGACTTCGCATTACGCCTAATTTTTCCAATGTCAAGTGAGTAGGTTATAATGTAATATAAATGAATATTAAGAAAAACAAAATAGTATGGAATAATAACTGAAAAGGGATTAAAGGAGAATGAGGAATGGAAATGACCGGATGCAAACATACAGTAAGTACTTCTGCCAAAATGTAGTGTGAGCAAATGAAAAAGCAACTAATGGGTACTATTTTACCAAATAATATAAGATCCTTTGAAATTATCATAAACACCAAATGCTAGACTTCTCACATCATGCGCATGCTTATTCTACAAAATCAGTATATTTTTCCATTATTATAGACATTCTACATACAGTCTTTGGCTTTACTTATATAAAGTTTATATTTCTCAAACCCGGAAAGCTTCTATATTTGTTTTTTTATTAACATAACAGAATGTACAAAAGTCGATCGTACGAAATATTTGTTATACTTATTACTAGTCAGACAGACGGACCCCAAATTTCACCATTAACAATACCAGTTTAACCTTAAAATAGCATTACCGTAACTTTCCAGCTGCTAATAAATAAAGCTTTAAAAACTTATTTGTTTGTAATAAACTATGTTTAAAATAAAATGGAAAACCATAAATTTTAAATATGAATCCCACCCAACCTCATGAATAAAAAATAAAATAGTACGTATACATAAATCGAGTTAAAAACTTTATTATGAATAGCACTTAATATATTAAATTCATCGCCAATGACTCATCACCTTACCCTCGAAAAACAGCTAAAAAATCCATCCAGCAAATCGAGCCGTTTAAATCTCCCTTTTGTAATATAACTAACAGCTTATTTTCGCATAAATTGGCGAGAAGTATGCGAGTATCATAATCGTTATTCTATCTAGTAACTGCATTACAGGATTATAAACCCTCGCGCGGTGTGTTACAGTACTTTTTAATTACGTGCGTGTTTCCTGAAGTGGATAATAACATTTTCACAAAAGTAGACGAACCGTTAACTCTCTCGTTCATCAGTTTCAGGGAGCCCGCAATCAGATAGAGTGGTTAACTGGGTATTATACTTGCCAACTATGGTTGTATTCATATCTTTATTGTAAATAAAAGTTTTGTTACTTAAAGTTTCTTTTAGTTTATATTTAAACCAGTCTTTACTTCAGTATAAATATCTGATAAAATAAAATAATGATTTTTTTATATTAATTTCATTTTAAATAAAATTGCGTAAAATAAACTCTAAATAGTCTTACAGTCTTATAACTCTTAATAGTTTATTAAGGAAAGGAAAATATAAATATTTTTATTTACTAGAATATAAATAATCTTTTATTTTCATTTAAATTATATTGCTGTTACAGCTTAACGAAGAATAAAAACAAAACCGAAATAATTTGGCCTTTTTATCCGGATAATAATATTTTTCTGTCTGTCTGTTTGTGCCCTTAGTTCTTTTAGTTTGGTTTTTATTAGAGTCTATTTGGAAAAAAATCTCCTGTAAAACCTACATTTAAATATATAACAAATTAATTTTACGTATATTTTTTTATAGATAAGGAACAAATATTTTGATCTCACAAACGAAATTACTAGAAACGGATTTAAAACTCAACTTTATGCAGTGGAAGTTGGTGCAAGAGGAATTCCAGCAAAGTGTTTGCATCGTCTATTGAAGGATCTTGGCCTTCAGAGAACAGCCGTCGGAACTTTTATGGATCCAAGTTTGCGCTAACAGGATCATATAGTATTTGGTTCAGTAGAGAGGGTAGTGAACACAGTGCAGATGAGAGTTCAAAAGGCCTTTAAACCTACTTCGCGGTCTCAAGTCCGGGAACGCTGCAGTTCATTCCCCTGCCTTTCAACCACGCGATGGACCCGCACGGTGAAGCCATGGATTGCTAAGAACATTGTCTCTCATTCATTTTGTTAAATAACAATAAAACCTTATTGTTTTATAATTTTTTTGTCTTATATATATACTATGTTGAATTTTTAGCGTAAATCACAAATAAAAATTGTTATTAACAAATTCGTTTTTGCTTTAGATATTAACATAATACAAACACAAACAAAGTAAACAAACAGAAATAAAAAAATAAAAAAGATTGTTAAAATTGCAATAGCCAGTCTAGTCCTTCATAATTGTATAAGATGCTTAAGAATGATATCAATTAGATGGGCCGTTTTTTTAACTCTTGTCAGCAAGGGGCCGGTGCCTTTCACCAAGGTTTTTCACGGTCCGCTAATTAATCACAAGCCGATGATTAATCAACGTTGTGGTGGGGAGGGTTACACTCATGGGGTGGGGATGGGGTGAGCATTAAAAGCCGGGACTTTAATGATCCGTTTGTCGGCAGCTAGTTCTTCTTTACTTTACTGTGGTTATAATGATGTTATGTCACATTTTTTTTTTTTTTCTAAAAATTTTAAGTATTTTATTTTTAAATTTTATTGGCTTTTTATTCAAATGGGTAAATATTAGAGTCAAATATCTGATAACAATTTAATAAATCTTCTTTACTTACACGCTGCTGAGTAAAACGAAGTAACAATAATACCTGTAACAAAAAATAGAAAAGATTTAAAAAAACAACACTTAAATCTGGTTCCCTCTTACATAAACCTTTTCCTACTCAAATGATGAAAAGAAAAACAGGGGTGAGGGGATTGCGCTTTTATTGAAACCAATCTGAGCACTTCGTCGCGACTGTACCCGCGAGCTGTATGCCCGTAATTGCTCCGTCATTCAGATGATCGCTTGTCTTGTTGACTGTACTCTCGTATGGCGTGCCACTTGCTTTGTGCCGTGTGCCTAACATCCAACTATTGTCTTAACTTTCAAAGCAAGGGGTTGGTCTACAAGTATCAAGTTTGTTTGTCGTATTTTATGCTTTTAATTTGGGGTTGGAACAATAGTGGTTAGGAAGTTTGAAGTTTATTATTTTAGTTTATTTGTGTGAGTACTAGTTTCAGGAGCTTTCTAAGCCAGACTACAAGTATCATAATTATTTGTCGAATTCTACAATAATAAATAAATAAATAATCAGGGAGTAAAATATAGTGGTCACCCTTTAACGCAACTGCAATGTTCTAGCGGTAAAAGAGTAAAGCCTATGGTTGTGTTGAATGTAACAATTTAAATTAAAAATGGCGTCGAATGTACTATCTGTCAAACGGCTAAAAAAATAAAATGGGTATATTCGACGCCATTTTTAATTTTATTAACAGACACTTTGGTACAACTCAGCCTAAAGGCGTCATGTTTATTGACTAATTACCAATAAACATGACGGGATGCGGGACAGAGATTATTTTTAGAATACTCTTTAAGTACATAAATATATTTTTAATCTCCAGCCCCATTTTATTTTATCATAAGATTGCAGCTAAAATCCTTGCGTTCTTACTGACTCGTATTTAAAATACCTCGTCGCTATTAATATTTTCCTTTCAATTCGGAAAATCGCAAGAAAGTGAGCGAGCAAAAAAAGACAGCAAGCAAAATGAAACGAGAGCCTGTGTTTTAATGGGTTAATTAGCCGACGATACTGCGACGATTCACCGGTTGCTTTTAATTAAGATGAAAAATTTTCGTGACTAGACTGAGAGCTTAATTGTGCTTTTCGTTCAACAATTCAGGTACGAGAGTCGTAAATAACATTGAAGTTACGCTTTCTGTTTACTATGGTGCTTTTTTGTTTTAATAACCAAAGGCAAATGAGCTTCTAATATATTTTTCACTTCTCATGCTTATTTGTGCAGGATATAGGCTGCACAAAATCGAATTTTGTGCACAATGCATTAACGTATCTACTCATAAATGTATCTCTATTAAGGCAAAGAAAATGAACCATACAGCCAAACACAATAAGAAGTTCATAGATAGAATTTGTTATTTTATAATATTTACTTAAATTTATTTGCCTTATGTGTTTTTTAAGACATAAAAACAATTACCTTCAGTATTCAAAACAGTACTAATTTTACTTTGAAATTTAATTAAAGAAATGTTATGTTATACAACTGTTTTATTTTCTCGCAATCGAAGTGAAAAGCAGAGTTTATAACTCGTCCACAAAACCATTTTATTCTCGACATTACTGCTAAAAGTCTCGGATAAACATGGTTAGTTTTGTGCACTTGTTGTAAATCTACTTAACCTAAGGTCAATCAATATATTGTCAACGTATTACGTACCATCACGGATGCCTTATGGCGCTAGAGACCGTCTGGACAACATCAGTGGACTCAGAAGGGGATTAATTCCCATCTCGTCGTGGCCAATGATATATTGAGTCTACGTCTAACTAGTTGATAGCTTATAGTGGTGTTTGTATAAACTTAAACCGGTATTTATAAAAAAAAAAACTTATTGAGCCCTTGAAGAACATTTAGTTAAAGTAAGTATTAACTAAAGGGTTCTTCAAGGACTCAATAAGTATTTTATGAATAAGGCCATTATGATATACAGTTTCAAAAGATTTATTAAATATAGGTATTGTCAAATAAATGTATACTTTTTTTTATTGTTTTTTATTTTTTTAAAGATAAAATGCAATGAAGAAAATCCTGGTAGGCCAACCAGGTTTCAGTCACCCCTCACGTAATTTATCATTGCATCTACTTAAACTATATATTTTTATTAATAAAAACTTATTATCGGCGCAAGTGTTTTTAAGTCTACGGCCTAAACAACTCGGCCACACATATTTTAGTATATACGAGTATTACATTATAATTAAAATTACAAAAAACTATTTAAAAACAATACTTACCGAAAACGTTTTATACGTGGTGGTCGAGTTGGTTAGACCTTGGACTTAAAAACACTTAAGTCCCTGGTTCGAATCCCAGTATGTACCAATGAGTTTTTAATAAAAAAAAAATTACATTTGTTTGACAACACCACTATAGTGCCTTGGAGATTCCTTCATTCATTCATTCACGTTAAGCTGTCGGTCCCGGTTTTACTATACCAACTTGTGAAACTTTTTTTAGATGGGATATTGAATCTATTCAAAACATCGCGACGAGCTAGCAACTTGTTCGGTGTAGACTCATACCATCGGCTACGACGAGGTGGGATTATCCTCCGCTGGGTACCCTGGGGCCGTCTGGGCGGTCGCGGGCGCCGTAAGGCAGATTCGAACCAGGGACCTAAGTGTTTTTAAGTCCAAGGTCTAAAAAACTCGGCCACCACGTATATTCTATAATAACTCCTACGTAACATTCAATAGTGTATACATTATACTAAAAATCTCTACAAGGTATGATTCGAATTTAATTTTTTTACAAAATAATTTTTTTCGCCAATAAACAGCGGAATTTACAACCGAAGGTATAGCCTGGACACACCTCCAACGTTTTCATTATATATACACAGACAGACTAACTAACTTATTCAATCAAGGATCCAAAATTCCCAGGGATTCTTTTAGGACAAAAAGTAACCAATAACTATCCAACGCGGAAACACAGCTAGTGCTATGGGTACCTTTTCAAGAAATCCTTGATTGTATTTGGTCACTCTTTTTATTTTTTTTGCCAATAGTTTGTAGATATTATAAATAATATTAAACCTCGCTTTCGCGGCAAGGCGGTTGAGCGCCTTGCCGCGAAGCTGCAAGGCGCTCAACGGCCTGCCGCGAATCTGGTTGGTTGCTGAGCCAACCAGGTTCCAGTCACCCCTCACGAATTTTGTCATTGCTTGTTATTTATTTATACACAGACGCCATCTATTAGCTTTCTTCTAATAACTCTATACGAGTGAAGTTAGAAGTCCTAGTTTCTAATACTAGATGGCAGAGGAGTCTGTTTTTATTTTTTTCAGTATTTTATATTATTTTGTTACGTATTAGTATCGTTGTTTCTGGTAATTTGTGACTTATATGTGTGTAATATCCCTCACTTATTCCTTATAATATTAGTTAAATTATACTAGTTTCAATAAAAAATAACAGTAAAGAAGTCCTCCAAGAAAATTCACTTACCAACTTAACGAAATGAAAAAGAAAAAAAAAAGAAAACTATTGAAGATATCGTCTACGCAAGCCAGAGGGATCCAATAATCTGTGATGATCCTTGTGGGAAGATACAAAACTGTTCCAGCTTAAAGTGGAATCATCTACCAGAAACTCTACGTAAGCTATTTACATACGCTACCTTTATGTTCTGCGGAAAATAATATTACAGTATGTCTGAATGAATTTAAATGTTGAATCGATTATGGTAGTCAAATAAAAAGTAATGCTTAAAAAGATATAAATCAATTATTTTCGTTATTTTTAGGATCACTAATTCCGCCTTTTTGTCTATCCAGATCATTATATCGAAAAGGGTAGGGTAGGGTACCTTGAGGTAGAAAGATTTAAATTTAGAATTATTTGGAAAAAAAAAGTAATTTTGGGTTTAGTAGGTATTATTTTTGTTTGATAACCATCCAATTAAAAGGCTAAGGGCCTTTTTTATAAAAAAAATATTTAAAAAAAATTAAAAAAGCGGCCTCAGTTTAGTGGTTAAGTCACTGCGCAACTGATAACAAGGTTAAGCAGATGACAACATGGCCGTAGCTAGGCACCGCTTTACACAACGAGGCTATACTATCTTAAACACCGCAATAAGCTCGCCACTAGTTAGGTGTTGCCTCCGAATACCATCGGCGAAATGAAGACGGGTTAAACCCTCCGCTGGGTATCCTGAGGCCGTTTAAATGGTTCTCGGGAGCTAAAAAGGCACCCGTGATGGTATTTATTTATTATAAGTAATTGTTCAGCTAATTAGTGTTGTCACTATCACTCTCACGACTTTTGGCGAAACAACACTTATAATAAAAACTTATTTAGTCACTTTTGTTACAAATACATTACATTTAGTTTGACCGCCTCCGTAGACTAGTGGTTTCGCCCTTGGCTTATCCGGAGGTCGTGGGTTCGATTCTCACCCATGACAAAAACATATTAGGTCGTTTTTCTGTTTGTCATGGTCTGGGTGTTTATAAAATATAATATGTATTGTATCGTTGTTTCTGGTACACACAGTACAAGCCTAGAGCTTAGTTTGTGACCAGAGGCTCTACCATGGGTTTGCGCATTGTAGAAACGTATCTTATTCATTTACGTATACATGAGTAACAACCAATAGGATCGCTTTATTTTTGGTAACAGGATTGAATAAAGCGATCCTATTAGTTGTTGCTCACGTATACGTAAATGAATACGTTACGTTTTACAATGCGCAAACCCATGGTAGAGCTTCAGGGCAATATGGGTGTAACGTCCTTCATATTATTATTATTATTATAACTTGTAAAACACTTTATTTACTGTGTAAAACACTAGTTGCGCTTTTTACGCATATTCATTTCTGTTGCTAAAAAAAAGAGACTAAACTTATTATAACTAAAGTGTTCTTCATGGCCTCAATATGTTTTTATGAATACCGGTGAACATATTTTAACTCAATTATTTTTATATACCTACGTGGTGGCCGAGTTGGTTAGACCTTAAAAACACTTAGGTGTCTGGTTCAAACTCCGCTGTGTACCCTGAGTTTTAAATCTAAAAAAAATATGTACATTTGTTTAACAACACCACTGTAGTGCCTCGGAGTGCACGTTAAGCTGTAGGCCCCAGTTTCACTATACCGACTTGTGAAACTGTTTATAGATGGGTTATTGAGTCAATCCAAATATAGCGACGAGCTAGCCACTTGTTCGGTGTAGGTAGACTCATACCATCGGCTACGATGAGGTGGGTACTCAGAGGCCGTCTAAGCGGTCTCGGGCGCCTTTAGGCACCAGTGACCGCCGTATATTTTTTTTATTAATTGTTTATTATAAGTAAGGGTCTTTACCCTTTAGTTATTTCATTAAATATTTACCTAACATAATCTATTGTTAATTTAAACAATTTATTACCCGTTATGGTTGTAATTGGATAACAAGTAATGTAATATTCTGGCGTTTTCGCCGTAAACGTGACTATAAATAGTAAACTCAGTTACGTATATTTGGTGGCGCGTTAACGAGGTCGCCATGTCCTGTCTGAATGTCCCAAGGAAAACAAATTGTTTTAATCTAGCGATGCGGTGGAGCCGTGTGAAAATTGTCATTGTACTGTATCCACTTAAATGTTACTCAGTTTTCTATACGTGGACTATGAAGTAAAATAACATTCATTGCTCTATTATATTTTTTTATCGACAGATAAAGTTATTCGTCAGTTAATTTAAGTTATCTGTTGAATAACTTTATAGATAAAGTTATTACTGAAAAGTCGGCCTTAATCTAAATAAAAAGGCTAATAATTTACGACTATCTACAGTTAAAACTGATTAAAATACTTGGAAAGCAAGTTATGTTCCAGACGCCTAGAGGGCCCCAGGATACCCAGTGGAGGGGTTTTTGTTTAAGTTTTTATTTGTTTAAAAAAACGAAAGCACGAAAGGCACGAAAGAAAGTAGATTGCGACAAAAAACTCAATTTTAATATATAGTCCAAATATATGACTTTTTATTATTTTTATTTCAAAAAGCAGAGGTTTGCAATATATTTTGGTCACAAGGTTTCTTTCCTTTTTATTAGTTCATACCTTTTTATTAATTTATATCTTTAAACGAGTTTATTTAATAGAACTTTTGTTGCCGACAAAATTTTCAAGGATTTCTCTTACGAATTGTAATTAATCTTTAAAAGTGGGTTTTTATACTTGTATAGAAATCAACAAATAATGCTTGTTACGGTAATCAAATCCAAGTAAAACTGTATAATAATAAATAGTCGCTCTACAATTTAATTAGCACTTAAACTGAATAGAACAAGACTCATTATTAATACCGAAAATACTTGAGACTTTCTTCTTTTCTCAATTGTTCTCTGAGCGACGACAGCTAATTGTCTCATTAAAATACGATCACTGGCTCTTTAATCTTTATTCAGTGAGCAGTTATAGATCCAAGAAATAAAAATCGACTGAATTTAATATGAAATAACTGGGCACGAATAACTGCCTGAAACGATCATGCAAATTAAGTACAATTTAATTATTTTGTAAGATAAAATTTTTTAGTACCTAATTTTATTAAATTATTGTATACTAGCTGACACTGACGGTTAAAGTTACGCAGACGTAGTTGCATGAACTACGTCTGCGTAACTGTAACCGTTTACGCAGCGCACGCAACGGAAGCTCTCAAAAGGAACAAATTTTCCCCGTTTTCCCAACATTTTTCATTGATGCTCCTATTGGACGTAATGTGGTGTTATATAGCCTATAGCCTTGCTCGGTAAATGGTCTATCCAACGCTAAGAGTAACTAAGATTTTTTAAAATCGGTTAAGTAGTTCCAGAGATGACCATGATCCAATAAAATAAAATTCCGAGTCTATATAAACAACGCGACAATATTACCTTGATCCGTGAAGATTTTGAATACTATCGAACCCCCTCCGCTGTTGGAAGCTTTCTATGCGAATCGGTAAATAGATAAATCAAAAAAGATACTTAATAAAAAAACACAAAAACGATATTACTAAAACTTATTTAATAATCAAATATATACGAAATATTTAAAATCTAAGCATATACGTTGAATATTTTTTAAACAAAGGAAGCATTCACTTGACCTGGTTTAGTAAATGCTTTTGAAAGTAGAGCAAGCAAAACATAGGCAAGATTGCTGGCATTAGAATATACCTATAGGTATTTTAATTAAAACCTACCTAGCATAAACTTGGTGCAGCGCGTGATATATTGCCGGAACCTGAATCTATATGTATAAATCTACCTTGATATTTACATAACCTTATTTGTAATATTCATAATTCTTAGGCTGAGTTGTACCAAAGTGTCCGTTAAAGTAATTGTAACGATTAAAGTTAAAAATGGCGACGATGGAACAGTGTATTTTGAAAGTTGAATGACAGCTAAATTACAGTTACATTTACAAAGAGTTTATTTTGGTGGAACCCAGCGTTATTGTCAAAGCGAGCTTAGTTTGATATATTGTCTATCTATACATATAACAAAACTGTTAAACAAAAAATATGTATATTGATTTGATTTAAACCAATATAACAAATAGCGAGATGTGCTCTAAATATGCTAGAGAACAATAATGTAGCATTTTTAGAATTTGAGTCTGTCTGTTTCTATGTTCTTAATAACTGTACCCATTTATCTTCTTTTTTTTTGTTGATAAGCTACGAGTATTACCTAGCACTGGGGGTAAAATAGGGTACACGCGTATCTTCTATACTAATATTATAAAGCTGAAGAGTTTGTTTGTTTGTTTGTTTGAACGCGCTAATCTCAGGAACTACTGATTCGAATTGAAAAAATATTTTCGTGTTGGATAATCCATTTATCGAGAAAGGCTATAGGCTATATAACATCACGCTACGACTAATAGGAGCGGAGTAACAAAGAAAAATGTTGCAAAAACGGGGAAAAATTATTCCTTTTAAGAGCGTACGCTGCGTAAACGGTTAAATTTAAACGCGCAGACAAAGTTGCGCGGGTCAGCTAGTATATTATATTTCGATATCATACAATACAGGGAGTTCAGATTAGTTTAGGAAAAGTTTTTAAATAGGTAAACCCATGAAGGTAAAAACCGTTCCCGTCCGCGCGCCGCTCGCGTTTGTTTAGCTTCATGGGTAAACCAGATAGAAAGAAGTGTTGTATGAAGCAAAGTTTGTAATAAGTAAGTCTAAAAATATTTTTGATTTCATATTTATTTTTTGTGATTTTTTTGTTCGTATAATGTTGATATTACTAAAACCCAAATTTATACCTATAAATACTTTTTACATACATTATGCAGCGCGGACGTGATAGCTATGGCCAACATGATTACTTTACCTTAATAATAATAGGCAGGTATTCTATTAAAAAACATATTAGCATTTTTTTTTTAATAAACACGCTTACGAAGTTGCGGGCACCAGAAATTCTATATAGGTATATATCTAATATAATGAAGCTGAAGAGTTTCTAGTTTTTTTTCTTCTTGGGTCGCGATAATCTGTGAAACTACTGGTTGAATTTAAAAAAAAATGTATTTGATAGCCCATTTCTTATATATGGTTATCGGCTTACATCACGTTACGATCTTTAAAAATATAAAAGACAAAAAAAACGTTAAGCGTAAACGAAGTTTTTAAAAAAAATTAAACTGAGTAGTAATAATTAATTACGTTATTATAATATACTTGGTTGTAAAAGAATCCCTATATACTTCGTATAGACTGTCACCAGGATTAATATAAACTTATTCGAGTCCTTGAAGAATACTTTAGTTATGAAGGTTTTGTTACTTTTTTAGCATTAAAAATTAATATGCCTAAAAGACACAAAACCTTCTATAATAAAGTGTTCTTGAAGGCCTCATCAATTAGTTTTTATCAATTTAATTTTAATAAAATCTTATAGGTACCCACTGTAATATTTGGAAAAGTGGAATTATTAACTATTTATCACAATTGTCTTTTACTTAATTATTTAAAAAAATCATACCTACTAAGTATTAAATATTTTTTATTTATTACAATTTAGCAACTGTGTTGTTTTTTATTCAAAAACAACAAATTGACCGAGTTACGTAAGGTAACAAGTTTCAAAATTCGTTTTGTAACTTTTTGTTTTGTGAACATTAACTTAGTTGAGTGGACGCCAAAAACGGAAGCATTTTAACTCTCCCGGTATGTTTTGACTGCTGTATTGCCGTGTCGGTAAAACAAAAAAAAATGTTTTTTATGTTGTTGTTGTAAAAGTTAGAACCTCTACTTTATTACACCGAAAAGTTACTGCAGTCATCTAAATAAAAATAAAACTTTTTGGGAACATAATTTTAAACAGGCCCACCTTTATCGTTGATTAAAAGCTTCTTAGACAGACAATAAAAAAATACAATAACTACTAACGTACACTAGCTAAAAAAAAATTATTCGATAATTTTTTTTACAGTATTTTATAGGTTCTGATACTTTTCTTTACAAACTAGATTGCAAAATGACCAATTTGTATGGGGAAGCTAAACATATTCTTCATTTGCGACACATGATTCCATGATTTGGGAAAAGTTCAGTAGAGACTCATATTAGCCCAAAGTACAACCTTTCAATTTCACACTGAATAAATAGCTATAAAAAATATTTTTAAAATTACGAAAGAAGGCAAAAAAATAATTGCGCAAAACGATATAGGTACTACACTTTATTAGTACATCTGAGAAGTTAAAATATAAATTTAAAATAACGAAACAAAACTACAGCTTTTGAAACTTATATGAAATATTAAAAGTCTGCCGACTTAACTTCATAATAATATATTGTTTGAGTATACTCCATGGAATTTATGTAAACAGCTCGTGCGGAGTTAATATGGCGGTAGGATATTATCAAATAGTGGTTTATGAAGTGGTCAGCTTAGCATCCGACGCTATAATAACATTATAACCATTTTAGAGCTTTTATTATTTATAAGTCTATTAAATTTCAAGTTTCGAATGAGCATTATTATTTTGTTTAAGCATTTAAATTTGTTCTATATCTTTAAACTACTGTTACACACATTTTTGTCTTAAAAGCATTAAATTTACTTTTTATATTCCTGATTCCAATAATACGGATAAATTAAATAATTTGATTTTAATGAAATCTTATATAATAACTAGCTGTGCTTGCGACTTCGTCCGCGTGGAATAGTTATTTTTTTATCATACAAACTTTCATCACTATACAACTTTCTCAAAATAGGGGATTATATCCTATTGGGGGTAGAATTTATCAAAATCCTTTCTTAGCGGATGCCTACGTCATAATATCTACCTGCATGCCTAGGATAAACTGCATCACATGTCATAGAGATATCTTAGGATAAACTGGATCACTCTATTGAGTAGACTGAGGATAAACTGAATCACATGCCATAGAAATAACTTAGAATAAACTGGATCACATTCCATAAAGAAAACTTACGATAAACTGGATCACATGCCATAGCTATAACTTAGGATAAACTGAATCACATGCCATAGAATTAACTTAGAATAAACTGGATCACATTCCATAAAGAAAACTTACGATAAACTGGATCACATGCCATAGCTATAACTTAGGAAAAACTGGATCACATGCCATATCGATAACTTAGGATAAACTGTATCACATGCCATAGCTATAACTTAGGGTAAACTGGATCACAAGCCATAGAGATAACTTAGGATAAACTGGATCACATGCCATAAAGAAAACTAACGATAAACTGGATCACATGCCATAGCTATAACTTAGGATAAACTGGATCACATGCCATAGCTATAACTTAGGATAAACAGGATCACATGCCATAGCTATAGCTTAGGGTAAACTGGATCACAAGCCATAGAGATAACTTAGTGATAAACTGGATCACATGCCATAGCGATAACTTAGGATAAACTGGATCACATGCCATAAAGAAAACTTACGATAAACTGTATAACATGCCATAGCTATAACTTAGGATAAACAGGATCACATGCCATAGAGATAACTTAGGATAAACTGGATCACATGCCATAGAGTAGACTGGGGTAAACTGGATCACGTGCAATAGAGATAACTTAGGATAAACTGGATCACATTGCATAAAGATAACTTAGGATAAACTGTATCACATACCATAGAGATAACTTAGGATAAACTGGATCACATGCCATAAAAGATAACTTAGGATAAACTGGATCTCATGCCATAGAGAAACGTAGGATAAACAGGATCACATGCCATAAAGTAGACTGGGGATAAACTGGATCACGTGCAATAGTAATAACTTAGGATAAACTGGATCACATGCCATAGAGAAACGTAGGATAAACAGGATCACATGCCATAAAGTAGACTGGGGATAAACTGGATCACGTGCAATAGTAATAACTTAGGATAAACTGGATCACATGCCATAGAGAAACGTAGAATAAACTGGATCACATATTATAGAGTAGACTGGGGATATATTGGATATTTGATATTTTATATGTCATAAAATAAAATATACACATATTTTACTTTACTAGTTTACATTAAAAAGGCAATATTTGAAGCACTATGGGATAACTACATTTAAAATTGCACAATGACTTCACATCAGACAGGCATACCTATATGTTCTGTGAGATATTGGTTCGTGTGGGCACTGTCCGACGGCTATCTTGTTTGCTTTTATCCTTATAGAAAATTTTGTGCAGCCCACTGAATGCATCGTCGAACCGTCCAATATAATACGGATTATCCACTGTAAAACGTTGTATATCCTCCCCTCCATTTTGATAAAATAAGCTTTAAAATAATATAATAGAGCCTTTATTTGTAGGTGCATTGAAAAAAGAATTTGTATTTTGCCTAAATATTGGTAACGGATTGGCGTGGATCTATGTGTCGTAAGATAAGGCAGTCGGTATTGCATCGTGATGCATTGAATGGATTACTACCATGACGTGTTTACGTTTCTGTACCACCTACTTTATGAATGAATTAATTTTATGCGGAATTTATTTGAAAGGAATATTCTTTTATTTGTATTTGTTTGTAAAATTTAGCTAGGCCGACCGACCGGTTTTGTTAAAATACTTGAGATGTAAAACCCTTCAACTGATGTAGTCATGTTTTGGTTTTAAGGATGATTTTTATTAGGCCGTGGCGGGCACGACGAGCTACGGATGCAGAACTTCACATACATTGTATATGAAGCAGTCCACACAGTATCACTGTCAATTTTGATGATTAAGCAATGCGCTTTTTTTTAGGCATTTTTTGGGTTGGTCGCCTTGGTGGCACTTTTGCAGGGCAGTCAACGATTGACAGGTCAATGGAACCAGCTAACCACCTAGTCTTAAACTGGTTGGTTATGTAGTGTGTGTTCGGTTGGGTTGTTTTTTTTTTCTTCCCGCAGGGACAATAGTTTAATAGTTTACGATTTGTTTATTTTGTATTATATTCTCAACATTTGTCTGTGGGAGGAATGGCGACCTGGCCAAGTACACACAGGACCTTATATATACTTTCTTTTTTTTTTTTGACTTTTCATAAATGCCTGTAAAGGTTTACATGAAATAAATATTTTTGACTTGACTTTGACTTTAAGTAGACTCGTAATGCTAATTTCGTCTTTGTCGTCACCCATTTCGTAACCGCTTCATTTAGCCGTCATAGTAGAACCTTTTATGCTATAAGAAAACAATTGATCGACCCGAATTCTGCACTTTGTAAGTACCATGAGGTAGATACAAAGTACAAATGCCGTTCTCCAATAATTCAATAAAAAAAAACTATCTATACCTACAGCGCGGCGTTTTGCTGATTGTTAATGCGAAATTAAAACTATTTTGTTTTATGTTTAAAATACTATGTTAATAATTAGGAATAGAGAACATAAGGGTACAGATCAGATATCATATAAATTAATATATACATTCATATTGTGTACCTAGTATTTTGTACCTAGTATTTTGTTTAACTACTTTGTAATCAAGTTTATAGTTTTCTTAAATAGCGTTCCATTACTTAAACAGTTTAAGAGATATTGACCATGGAACAGCTAGCAAAAATAATACTATAATTATAAGAAATAAAGAACAGGTATTCCAAGATATACCAACCATATGCATTCTAAGGGTGTGGTACAACTTGACAGCGGGGTTATGGATTGTTTGCTTGAACGTTAGGCGTCGATCACACCGCCGACCTAATTACATGTAAATAAATACGGGTGTGAGCTGACCCTTATGAGGGCCAGTTGCTGGGTAAACACTGATGGCTGGTGATTGTTACATAGTGGTAAATATTATACATTCATTAGTTTAAAAATACCATATTTTTGGCTTCCGAGAACCGTTTAAACGCCCTCAGGGTACCCGGCGGAGGGATTAACCCGTCCTCATTTCGCCGATGGTATTCGGAGGCAACATCTAACAAGTGGTGAGCTTGTTACGGTGTTTATAAAGCGGTGACCTATCCCAGGTCCGGTCTTGTTGTCATTGTGCTTAACCTTGTTATCAGTTGCCGCTTTTATTAGTATTAATTATTAGTATTAATTAATACCGCAATATAAGTTCAACTCTGTATAATAATAATTATTTAAATATTAACGCTAAACTAAAGTGCCCCGAAAAGCACGTTAAGCTATCGGCCTCAGTTTCACTATACCAACATGTGAAACACCGTAACGAGCTGAGCACTTAAACGGTGTAGATTTAAAATACCATCGGTTAACTCCGTCGCGGGTACCCTGAGGCCGTCTAGGCGGTCTCGGGATCGTAAGCACCCGTGACAATACACGAGTGCCTTACGAAGTTCATATGATAATTTCCACTCGACCCGACCGGTCTCGTTACCACCGCCCATACAAATGCAAAAACCGTCAAGTGACCTAGTCATGTTTCGGTTTTAATTTGTGGTAATAAGGCAACAAGTATATTAAAATATACTCGTAATGCAATTCGTCTTCATCGCCCCCATTTCGTAATCGCATCATTCAACCAAAGTGGGAGCGAACAATATTGTTTAAAAACAATTATTGATAGACCCCATTCATGGACTTTGTAGGTCTGCTCACCACCAGGTAGAGATGCAAAGTCACAAAAACTACATGTATATTTTTGTACAATGTATATAGAATTTTATGCTGTATAGGTAGTACGTAGTTATAGCGATAGGTAGCGTCGTTGTCGGGTAGGTAAGCCTCGCCAATGATATAGTGGAGCGTGTTGTAGCCGACCCCATGGGACCCATAAAGCCGGCTACACCGCACAAGCCATAGATTCACCGACGCCCGATATCACAGGGTTATGACAATAGCTAGAGGTATGTAGGGTTAAATTTGAAACTCTATTGTGTAGAAATTAGTATACGAGACAAAGATGTATTATTAACTTTAGGCTGTTAAAATTATGTTTTTATTTGACAGTCTCCGTGGTCAGTGGTTGCGCTTTTAACTTTTTATATGGAAGTACGTTTTTCTGTATAGTTGGCCATATGCTGGGTGTTTATAAAATACTAGCTGTTGTTGATCCGGCTTTGCCTGTCATGTTATTTTTACAAAAAGCAGTACCTATTTAAATTTCAAAATATAGTAAAACAAGTGTATGTTAGTTTTATAGGCAGATTCTACTTCCAAAGTTTAATTATTCCCGTAATTCCCGTTTTCCCCCACCTACCCCTAATGAAATTTTGGAAAACAGTAAAACACGTGACGCTTAGTTTGATAAGAAGAGTATACATAGAAAGTTTCATCTTCTGTTTTATATTACAAAAAAAAACATAGTTATTTTTTTCCGCATCTTCCCCTATTAAATTTTCGAAAATTAGTGAAACAAGTGTTCGAAAGTTTTATAAGAAGAGACTACATACAAAGTTTCACTGTTGTAGCATCCGTCGTTCCTAAGATATGACACAGTTGTAAAAATCACCCCCTTTTTTCCCTCTCTACAATTTTTTTCTAACATACCAAATTTTAAGTCTGTAGCACCATCCAAGGTGACTTTTCAAAAAAAAATTCACCCCCTTGGGAATCAAATTTTGAAAATTCTCTTCTTAGGCTCTTCCTAAAGGGAAGCTACTGTTAAAAGCTACAGTAGTTTCGTCTGGGGGGTGATGAGTAAGTCAATCAGTCAGGACAAACTATTATACATACATATAGGTACATAATATGTAGATAATATGTATTATTATCGCTGTTTCCGGTACACATAGTATAAGGCTAGAGATTAGTTTGTGCAATGAATGGTGTGTGAAATGTCGTAGACATATTATTATTATTTTAGAAATGTTAATCGGACACCATATTAGATTTACCTAGATCACGGGTGCCTTACGGCGCCCGAGACCGCCTAGACGGCCCCAGGGTACCCAGCGGAGGGGTTTTAATTCCACCTCGTCGTAGCCGATGGTATGAGTCTACACCAAACAAGTGGCTAGCTCGTCGCGATGCTGGAATGGACTCAATAACCCATTTATAAACAGTTTCACAAGTTGGTATAGTGACACCGGGGCCGACAGCTTAACGTGCTCTCCGAGGCACTATAGTGGTATTGTCAAACAATTAATAAAATTATAACAGATATATATGTCACTGATGACGTCCCTCCAAAGAGAGGCGAAATATTTGGCAATAAAATTTTATAGCTTCAATTTATATATTTTACCAAGTAAAATTATAACAGGTTTTTTTTTTTCATTCACTTATTTTAACTTTTTAACGGGGCCCCAAATTCTTGAGTGCCTGAGTGCCCCGGTATGTACAGGCGACCATTGACATTGGTATATAAGTGGATTAACGAAATATATTATTGTTACTTATTTACTGTTAGTTGTTGAGGTTTAGACACGACCCACAAGAATCTTAGGAATGTAATAATACTCTCCGGCACGTAACCGCACTTCACATTTCGTCGACAAACAATAACCATCGCACTAATTACGACAGACAACAGATATGTATGTATACTATGCTATATTTCCAATAATAATATATATACAGGTGAATTTAAAAAGATGTACTTTGGCCTAATATGAGGTTCTGCTGATCCAATCAAACAACTTTTTCCATGGAAACATGTGTCGCAAATGGCTTCCCTATACAAATTGATCATTTTAATAATTGAATAATAAATTGATAAAGGATAATGTGTAATAACTAATGATTAATATTGTAATTAATATTTGCACGCCTGAAAAGGCTGAATACAAAACTAGATATATTTTTCTATAAGATCTTGTACTTGTGAGTATTCTAGCAAATAAATTATTTAATTTTAACATTACTAGTTTGTATGGAGATTTAGTTTTTATTTGCGACTAATACGATTACGAATTTCTATTTCTATGGGAAAAGTTGTTCTATTTTATCAGCAGAACCTAATATTAGCCTAAAGTATCTACATACAGCACCAATCACAGGTTAACGAACTTATTGTTTGTCACACTGTATGTAAATGTATGTTTTTATATAAAATGCTGTTTGTTAGCTGTTTTTGTAACAAAGATGATTAAATAAATACATGCCCTTTAATAATGGTATGATATTATATTTTATTGGCTTTTTTCATAAAAACTTATTGAGGCCTTGAAGAACACTTTAGTTATAGATAGATGGTTTTCTCTCTTTTACGCATAATCATTTTAGTTGCTAATAAAAAGTGACAAAACCTTCCATAACTAAAGTGTTCTTCAAGGACTCAATAAGTTTATATGAATACCGATGTATGTTTGTAGCTAGGTTTTATGAATACCGATGTATGTTTGTAACTAGGTTTTATGAATACCGATGTATGTTTGTAACTAGGTTTTATGAATACCGATGTATGTTTGTAACTAGGGTTTAAATTGGGTACCTAAACTTGCTTAGGCAAAATAATTAATAAGGATACAATCCAAAACAATAAATCACCAGGGGTGCGATTTTTGAATATCAGCGATGACTTTGATATCACCAGTGAGAAAAATGTCACCGATGACTAAGAAATCACCATTTATCATAAGACGTATTTTGAAAGTTATATGTGCGGTACCAACTTACAAATATTTAATTAAATCATTAAAAACTACTTGCGTTCCGTTACACGAAGAAAATATTGTTTCTCGTTCTTGTTTCTCATAATAATTGGCATGTCTATGCTAAAACATAAAAATTCAATGGTGGAAAAGAACTTAACATACATTATCTGTGACTTTATTTACGAGTGGTAGGAGGCACTCGTATTGATATTTTAGTTACCCGATGAAATTAAAAAATACGAACTTTATTTACATTTCAGTGATATTTATGGCCGATTTTTTAATCGTCTGATAAAGTTATCTAATAGATAACTTGTATGGAGAATAAATTTATTTGACAGTTCTATATACAATTTAACTGTCAAATAATCTGCCGATTGAAAAATCAGCCCTAAGGGCTCAGTCATCAGAATAAAAACTGAAATCATTATGTAAAAGATGTCCATTATAAAAAGGTTTCATCAAACGACATACCTAACGTAAGATGTTGTGTAGTATCGCCAAAGTAAATGCCACATACTAACTTCCAATACAATATAAATTGCACTTTGAAAATATCCTTATACTTAAACATCAACAAGTAAAACACAACCTTAAACTTTCGCTCACAAAGTATATTTTTGAAATAAGGCTTTAATAGTGTTTCAAATAGTGGCATAATACCGGTAATGTGGTGTCGCCTTTCTGCGGTGAGATAAGGGTATGCGACATTGACTATTCAAAGGGTTGCGGTTCTGAAATTTGCGCTCAATAAGTCTAAAGTGCTGCATATGGAAGTTAATGTCATGTTTTCAATGCTGATGGGTTTGGAATGTTAGTTTTTAAATTCTAAATTAAAGTTTTGGAGTTGTATTAGTAGTAATATTGTAGGCGAACTTTTGTACCAAAGTGTTAAATAAAGTTTTCACGGAAATAATGGATAATTATTTGTTCACCGTACAGGTTTTTTTAGGCTATTCAGTAAGGTTTTTTTTTTTTTTTTATGTATAAAGGAGCAGAATGTGACTTTGTTTTTATCTGATAGTAAGCAGACCTACTAAGTTACATGGGGTGAATTAATACATTGTTCTTTAACTGCATTGATTGCTATCACTATGCCGAATTGATGCGGTTACGAAATGCGTGGTGACAAACAAATTTGCATTACGGTGGTCAGTCTGGCGAAGGTATAGAGTAGAGACCTCCCACTTATATCTATATGGACCTCATATATCGACTATGAAAGTTTGCTTATTATCACGTAGGTAGATACAGAATCCAGTAAAAAAAGTATAATGTGTCGCGCTTATGCCGTGCTCGCACGCACCTAAATTTTGGTTACTGCCGCACGCGCATCTATTTTACTAAATAAATTGAATATGAACTTATATAGTTGAATTTTTTGCCAAAATCAAAATTTCACATATTTTGTGTGACAATTATGTAAAATTTTATATGCAGTTGATTTAGTAGAATACATACTCTAATCATTCGATCTAACATCACATCTGTGAAATTATATTCATCTGGGGCTCTACCATGGGTTTGCGCATTGTAGAAACGTAACGTATTCATTTACGTATACGTGAGCAACAACCAATAGGATCGCTTTATTCAATCCTGTTACCAAAAATAAAGCGACGCTATTGGTTGTTGCTCACGTATACGTAAATTAATACGTTACGTTTCTACAATACGCAAACCCATGGTAGAGCCTCTGTTTATACCTACAAAAAAACTACAAATTCAAGACAGCGACGCCTGAATATACAAGTAACAGGTTCTAAATAAGTTCTAATACTGTCTAGACTACAACATATTCTATGTAAGAAGTTAATCTTAGCTATAAAAAAAAAACTTTCAGTTAGTTAACTAGTCGGTAAAAGTTATTAGCACCAACAAAAATCTCTATCCCGAAACTTCAGTAATAGACAAAAGTCTTAATTTGCTGTATATTTATTTTTAAGTACGTTACCCTAATGATGCAATAACAATAAATAAGGACCCCAAAAGTTTTCTCAGTTGAACCCCTGAAACTTCGAGAACCCCGACATGCCCTAGGGAACGTAAACTCTGGAACTGCGGGATATGCATTCTAGAATTAGACGCGAATACCTTCCACACATACCGATAAATATTTAATTTACTACGAACATTTTCTGTGAGATTGAAATGAAATTTTAAACGAATTTTTGCTTTTATAGTAAAGGTTTATTGAAATTATATATAAGATATTAAATAGACTTTATATATTTTTTAGTCAAATATAAGATTAGCGTATATCAAAAAACTATTGTCTGATAAATGTATAGGTATAAATAAAAATGTATCATCGAATGAGTGAGTGAGTAAGACAGACGACAGTAGGAGATCTTGAAAAATATTAGCAGATTGATGGTTCAATAGCAAATATACTTACGGGACGGTCAGCTAGTAGGTATAATAATTTAGATAAGAGAGAGAGACAATGTTCTTAGCAAACCATGGATTCACCGTGCGGGTGCCGGGTCCATCGCGTGGTTGAAAGGCAGGGGAATGAACTGCAGCGTTCCCGGACTTGAGACCGCGAAGTAGGTTTAAAGGCCTTTTGAACTCTCACCTGCACTGTGTTCACTACCCTCTCTACTCAACCAAATATTATATGATCCTGTTAGCGCCATCCTGGAAACACGCTCCATAAAAGTTCCGACGGCTGTTCTCGGAAGGCCAAGATCCTTCAATAGACGGTGCAAAGACTTTGCTGGAATTCCTCTTGCACCAACTTCCACTGCATAAAGTTGAGTTTTAAATCCGTTTCTAGTAATTTCGTGCTTTATAAATATAAATGCTTTAAAAAAAGTCACGTAAACATTTAAGAATGTTTTTTAGTTTTATTTTTCAGCAAAAATAAAAGTCAAAAACTTTAAAACGAAACAAAAATCTACTCTATCTAAATCTAATATATTACGAATCTATTAAACGAGATTTATGACGGTATGGTACCCACTTATCTGTCTAAAAGAGAGATATAAATGCTTAAATATGCCATGATATAGTTATATAT
Organism: Monopis laevigella; assembly: GCA_947458855.1. Taxonomy (NCBI): domain Eukaryota; kingdom Metazoa; phylum Arthropoda; class Insecta; order Lepidoptera; family Tineidae; genus Monopis; species Monopis laevigella. The sequence goes on along the minus strand of OX381583.1, from coordinate 21,039,373 downwards.
ATTACCGCCGTTAAGGTGTTGGCGTTATCTGGAGATTCCTACTCAAAGTAAGAATATATTAATAGAGTGTATATAAAATATAGTATATATTATTTCTGCATAGCACAAATCTGTAGCTTAGTTTGTAATCAGGGCAATATGTGTGAACTGTGCTACATATTATTATTATAGAATTTAGACATATAATATTATATATGTTTGTATAATAGTTATACATGATGACGTTTTGATGCTTTCAATGAGGGTTTGATATGGGCGATATACATGAATAGTCATGACTATACATATTAATGTATCCTGTGACCACGCGAAGACAAGGGATTTAGCCAAATGAATATCTAACATGGTCGGTAATTGAGCATAATAATTTGAAGACAAATATCGACTTTGAAGATTATTTTCTTTGGCCGAGTTCTTTAGACCTTGGAAATACTAAGGTCCCTGATTCGAATCCCGGTGTGTACCCGGTATAAGTTTTTAATTAAAAAAATATGTACATTTGTTTCATAACACCACTATAGTGCCTCGGAGAGCACGTTAAGCTGTCGGTCCCGGTTTCACTATACCAACTTGTAAAACTGTTTATAGATGGGTTATTGGGTCTATTCAAATCATCGCGACGAGCTAGCCGCTTGTTCGGTGTAGACTCATACCATCGGCTACGACGAGGTGGGATTAAAACCCCTTCGCTGGGTACCCTGGGGCCGTCTAGGCGGTCTTTGGCGCCGTAAGGCACCCGTGATGATATGTATGTATGTATGTACTTTATTAATCTCGCAGCTTGAACGTCAAATTAACTATCCGTTTTATAACCGCACTCTGAAAGGACACTACCACCTCGACAAGAAATATATGCAATAGTTTCCTGAAAACCAGTGAACAGACTAAAACCGAAACATGGATAGGTCAATTGACGGTTTTTCCACCTAAATTAGCAGTAGCAACAAAATCAGTCGGATGACCGTATCAGCCGTCATATTGGAAACGGGTTCCATAAAAGTTCCAGACAGCCGATCTTGTAAGGTCAAAGTCATTCGAAAGATGATGCAAAAACTTTGTTGGAATTCCTTTTGCACCGATTTCCTCTGCATAAAGTTGAGTAATAAAACCGTTTCTAGTAATTTCATTCGTGGGATTAAAGTATTTGATCGACTTGTAGGAAACTCCTCCCGTGTTTCCTTTGGAATTGTTTGTTTCCCACAGAACAGTTAGTTCTACAAGTATCTTTAAACACCGAGAGTAGGTATAATTAAAATACATACCTTATACAAATATAGGAAACACACTGCCACACACATTCATATAAACATATACACACATTATTACATATAAAAACACATCTTCTCTCATTTAACTTTATTCCTAAAATTATATATATATTTATATATATTATTAACCAAATTTTCCATATTATCTACATGTAGCTTCTTACTTACTTATGTTATAAAATTGATTGTTAACTACAATTGTACGGAAGAGCGGGACACTCCTAATACAGATGCACACACTTAAATGGAGTCTCCTAACCCTTGTAACTTTTATAATGAGAAATAATAAATATTTTTGTATTTTGTATTTGTAATTACTAAATTGACTAGTTAGTCCGGAATTAAAAATATGGAAATCGTAAAGAAATATATTTTATAGGTTGTTGGTAAGTTTGAAGTCGCTATCATCAAGAAAACTTTCTACTTGTGTTTGTATATCTAAGAAATATTTTAACTTGGAAGCGCATTATCCGCTAAGATTACGAAATATGCGGCAGAGACGAATTGCATTACGACTTTAATATTTGTTGCCTCTACGTCAATTCAACTATCCGTTTCGTAGCCATACCCTTAAAGAAGACTAGCACCTTTACCAGAAATCGATGTAGTAGTCTCCTGATAACTGATGAAGTCACAGACTAAAACGGAAACATGACTAGGTTTTTGTATCTGTATGGGCGAATTCCTAACGAAGTTATAGAGATGTTCCTCCGTCTAAAAAAAAAATATTTTTACGAAAACGCATACAAAGTACGGTCTTGTTCTTATTTATTAAACCTGCATGTACGTGAAAGCAATACATATATAAGTCAGGTATAGAGGCTGAATCAATGTAACACAAAGTTCAGGTGGACTGGAATATCCCAAAGGAGCTCTAAACCGTCGCCTCCATTTACTGCGGTTGAACATTTCAATACGTGGAAGTAACCACTGCTCACTTCTCTGTATTCACTCCTATAAGAATTCTAATTATATTGAAAAAAAAAGGGTCAAATGTAAAAGGGTCAAAAATCTTGTCAGAGTTAAAAAATATATGGAAAAGAAAAAAAATGTGTGCTTTAAAAAAAAAAAAAACATTTTTTATATATCTGTTTATAAACTAAGTATATATAGGTACTTAGTTTTATTTTGATATAATCAAAAATTAGGAACTAAGTTTGCGAACTAGTATATAAAACATAATAACTTTTCGAAAATAGTGTATTTTTTATATATATTTATTGGAGCATTGCATGGCATAAGCAGATCTACCAAGTCCATGAATGGGGTCGATTTAAATTGTTGTTTAGCAGCATTGCGATTGTAGTTAATTACTTAAATATGGAACCAAAATTAATAAGATTATCGAAAAGAAAAATTCTAGATCGGACTTCTCCGCGAGCGAGTTCTTAAACTAGTCATTTTTTTAATTGAACAATGGTAACTTAGGACCAAGTGACGACATGCTAAATATGGAAAATCCTAACTACAAAAAAAGACCACCAGAATCTATAATGTATTTGTCTTTGTCCAACTGCATAAGGCTATGACGATGACTCAATATCAACTGCAAAATCTTATAAAGGAAAAAAAAGGTGAAAATAGCGAACGATATTTGTACAAATACTCAACAAATAAACTACTAGTCTACAGCCATTGTTTTTACGGTTATAATGAAAGGAATGGCTTCATAAATTCCTTTTCAATTAAAGTTTAATATAATTTGTTGTCCGGTATATTTCCATTACACGGACGGTATGGCAATGTAATGAATTCTCATAAAAATATGCACAAAATGCGCTGAAATGGGCCGTTATCGAAATCAAATTTTCATGTGGAATCAAATTGGTGTTCGAATAACTAAAATTATGGGTTACTATTTTCGTTTGGTTAGTTTTTGGATAATGGTTGTTTTATATACAAACATCGTTGACTGGCTAATGTTTACTACTAGGTATATACGAGTATTCTACCGCTAGCAGTTAGAGACGGTGACATTAAAATCTGTTGAATTATACATACATATACACATATCATCACGGGTGCCTTACGGCGACCGAAGCCGCCTAGACGGTACCAGGGTACCCCCCAGCGAAGGGGTTTTTAATCCCACCTCGTCGTAGCCGATGGTATGAGTCTACAACGAACAAGTGGCTAGCTCGTCGCGATGTTTTGAATAGACTCAATAACCCACCTATAAACAGTTTCACAAGTTGGTATAGTGAAACCGGGACCGACAGCTTAACGTGCTCTCCGAGGCACTATAGTTGTGTTGTTAAATAAATGTACTTTTTTTTTTAATTAAAAACTCATTGGTACACACCGGGATTCGAACCAGGGACCTAAGTGTTTTTTAAGTCCAAGGTCTAACCAACTCGGCCACCACGTATATACTCGGCTACCACGTAAATAAGAGGTGTCACGAGGAAATATTTATATTAGTTAGGTATAATCATACTGATGACGCATTGGCAACCAAAAATTTACGACAGCAGCCTTAATTTAAATTCGATTTATACAAACCGCCATATAATTATTGTTAAATTTATATACGAGTAAGGGCCGATTCAACCAAAAGAAGGAATAACTTATACTGGGGATACTAATATCAAATTTCATACAAAATATTTATTCATAGATTAAATTATTAATACTCAGACTAATTATTTGCATGTGATTTGACATTACTAATCTTGGTATAAGTTATGCCTTCTTTTGGTCGAATCGGCTCTTTTGTTAATGCTTTTTCGCTTCGTCTTTTGTTTAAAACGATTTTTAAAATTATACTATGGTAATAAAAGTATGGCTATTTAAGTAACAATATAAAATTATCACATAGAACATCACAAGGAAATGTTTTGCTGTACAATTAAGTAATTCATTTTCTAAAACTGAATCATATCGATTGATTGGTTGAACTATAGTTTTTTTTACGTTTAAGTAACTTATTTTTTGAAGTTGCTTCATTAATACGATACTACAATACAACAGGCAAACAAGGCGATGATATATAATATTAAATTTAAAATTGTATTATAATTGTAAAGTTAAATTTATATAATATATAAAATTTATTAAAAAAAAAAAAACATTAAACTCTTAATGAATATACTTTTTATTATCTATTAGAAACTTACCTAATACAGGCTATGTACCAATATGCGATTCAAAAACAACTTATAGATAGGCAAATGTTCAAAAAAAAAAGGTTAGTGCTTGTGAAAAGGCTTCTTCTTTAATGATATAGTGTTGGAGCTAGAGGACAATCCCTTAGGTGCGATAAAACCTTCTTGCTCGGGCTTCCGTCTACTCTCTAGTTTATGGAAGGTTTTCTATGGTCGGGGTAAGCAGGTGAATCAGGTATATTGTAAAAAAACCTACGGTATATGTAGATAGGGATGTAGGTATATAGATGATATGTGAAGTGTTGAATTTACTTACAAGATTGTTTTCAGTTTGTTTTCAATTTGTTTTTATTTAGCTTGTTTTGAAATGGTTTGAGGTTTTAATGATCTTTTTGGATGCGTTTAAATAAAAGAATGATACCTATATGGCCTTATTCATAAAAACTTATATAATATGTTTTTTATCTTTTACGAACATTTATTTGCCAAAAAGACACATTTTAAGTAAAGCGTTCAAGGACTTTTTAAGTAAAGCGTATAAGTTTTAATAAATGAGGCCATTTATTTTTGAATAGCAATCGGTACTATAGAACTATAACACATTTATAATGATTAAACACTATTGGATATTTTGATTAATTTGTCGTATTATTATTAATTTACAATACAAATTATTATTGAGACCGAATGAGACCTAAAAAACAGTGTTCTAAAAAGAAGATCGGTTAATAAAAACAGCCGTTTAAACTTTAGCCAAACGATAAAAAAAAACGAAGCTAATATAATTTAAGAGCAGTTAAATTAAATTATAATAGTATTATTAAATGCCTATTTAATTATTCTATTTTATTATTTTAAAGGGTAATATGAAATATAAGAAATAAAAGTCAGTCTGTACGTACGAAAACGTGAACCCTGGACCGCAAGTCTGCAAGTTAGCCATGAATTCTTAATAGTCTGACGGCAAAATATATTTTGTAACATCTGCATTGCACTCTGTTGTCAAACCAGTTCTTATAGAAAATATACATTTATGATTTTAAGTATTTATTGGATTTAAGTAGGTAGTTCAAAGTTCCTCCAGCCGACAAAGCTGCCATAAAAACATACTTCTCATATAGGTAATCTATTACTGTAAGTACCTCACTTATTAAATGCTTTGATTGTTCCGAAGGTTTGATTGGTAGAGATTACCTAGCGGCATTAAGTCTGCCTTTGTATTTTGTATGCAATAAAGATTTAAATAAACAAATAATATCTTTCTGCGTAACACAATACCTAGATATATATTTTTTAAATTATTATATTCTAAAGGTTATGAAAACCGATCTAGCTAAGTTATCATTTAATGATATCTTTTAGAAAATAATGATTTGGATAATTATAAGGTGTTAAACAAAAATATATTATAATTGATTGAATCAGGCGTTATTTTGCGGACTTCCATTATTTTATATAATAATATAGATGTAATATTTATTTATTGCAAATTCTTCCGCTAGTTATTATACTACTTACAATAATTGATAAAGTATTTTTATTTTTATTTTGTCAATATTTATTTATTTAAATATTTATTGCATACAAAATACAAAGGCGGACTTAATGCCGCTAGGCATTCTCTACCAGTCAATCCTTCGGGACAATCAAAGCAATAATCAGATTAATAATATTATGAGAAGTACCTACGTAATTAAAATAAAGAACATACTCGTATATATCCTTTGCTAACTTTTTTGCAATATTAAATAAAAAAATAACTCAAAACCACCATCCAATTTTCGTGATTCTTTTTTAAAATTATATATATGTTCTCTGACTTGATATACATACATATATAGGCTATATATTATATTGCTACGTTAGGTATAATATTTTTGCGTGCCGAAGTAATCGCTTAAAACCTTATCAATCTCACCTTCTGAAGTTTTAGGGATTTGTACCCGCTCTTAAAACGTCTCTCCATTCAAAATTCGAATTCTATTATATATATAACTTGCTTTTAATTGCTTTAAAATTTTAAATAAAGAAGAAGAAAAATATTACAAGAGAAGAAAGAGCTTATGTTATAAAAAAATCCTGGCATCAATTCCCTTTATAGGTCACGTCTTTTCTACAGAAAACTACCACAAAAGATGTTCCAGCATTATGGCACACTTTCCAACAATGCTTTTTAAAATTCGTATAAAGAACATGCATTCCCTTGAGGTGAGACATGGAAATTCCATACGCTATACATATGCATGTATGTACGTACGTATGTATAATATGCATGCAACGAACTACAGTTCTTAGTTCAGTGACTGAAAACTACCATAGCTTAGTTTTATGAGTTTAAATAAAATATTTTAGGATGGAAACCAAAGAGTATTTTTTTTGCAAAATCAAAAAGCAAATAGCCCGTCTGTTATATGTTAAATATTGGAGTTATTTCAACCATAGGCGTTAATTGGAAAAAATAATATTGAAGCATTTTTATGAAAAAAAAAGGTTTAGTAAATTTGGCCGATGAAAAAAAAAAACTGCTATATTCTATACAAGACTCTTTATTGCAAAACAGTAAAACCGAGTGACTAAGATCGAAGAAAACAATGAGAGACAGAAATATTTTTTCAGCCGTGCATGGGACAAAGAAAGAAAGAGTGCGTTACCCGGACGGGGGAACAGAAATCACGACGGCAAATATTGACTTTGGACTTTTACTCTTTTACTCACTTAGCCTAACTCCCGACTGCACTGCAAATCACTCTCCACTCAAAAGGAAGAAGAAAGTTTTAAATTTCGAATTGCCTTAAATGCTTCGAGTGCTGAGTGAATTTCAGAATATAAGTTTTGCATATTTGCCTTGTGTACTTCTGAAGGCGATGAAAGGTAAGTTTGTGAATAAATACTAATATTTAGTTATTTGATCGAGTTATTTGTAAAGTATCTTTATCTTCAGACTAGACTGTTCCGCGCAACTTCGTCTGCGTAACTTTAACCGTTTTCGCAGCGCACGCAACGGAAGCTCTCAAAAGGAACATATTTTCCCCGTTTTCCCAACATTTATCATTGATGCTATAGCCTTCCTCGATAAATTCTATCCAACTATATATTTTATTATTATTATTTAAATTATGTATTTTTATTTGCAGTAGGTGCTTTATTATTTTTCATAGGTCATCCAATAAGATACATAAATAAAACACAATATAATAATAATACTAGCTTGCTATATTTCGCCTTATTAGGACATCTTCAGGCAACAATATTTACAAAATAATCTGGGTACATTACATATATATTTTTCTTTTATTGTTTTTGTTACTTTTTTTATATAATTTATAAAATAGCGTAAATCACGCCATCTCACTTGTACGTCACAATAGTCTTTATTTCTACAAAGTACTTGTACCTACACGTTATAGCTTACAAGTAACTCTTCTCATATACAATGTTATTAAAATAACAAAATTATATCTTATAAAAAAAATGGAACAAAATTAGTTTCCTGAAACGGTCTTAAAAAATCTTAGCAAAGTCGTTCCTATATCGACTGTCACCACTATCAGATTTAAATCTATGATATTGTCATATTAAAGACTTTGAACTGGGAACTAATTCACAGGATAGATAGTTAAATAAATGAAAAGATCTTCAGAAAATTTCTAGGATTTACCACGTAAATTTTCTCATAGTAATCCCGCAGTCGACAGCGATCTAACTTTATAGAATTCTGGTTCCTGAAAAACGGCTAACATTTAATCTTTTCAGACGTTTTCAAATACCTCCTCATTAACTTGTGTACCCACTTCAGACATCCACGATTTGTAACTTTAAATCCCGTCGATAGAATGAAGAAGCAAACGATTTCAGGAATAGAAGCTATTTTCTGATGAAAGCCATTTTGACTGTTACATTTGAAAAATTCAATAAGAATAAAATATTTTGTGTCATTATATAAAAGTATAATATATATTTATTATTTTATTGAATATTATTTATTTAATTTGTTTTAAAGTTCTCTAAATTAGAAAGTTAAATTAATTATTAAATTCTAACGTCATTTCTAAGCTTTAAAATATTTTAAATATATTCACTTTTATTGTATGTACAAAAAGCATCAATAAATAAACCCCTACATAAATAATGGACACATAAATAATCATAATTGCAAAGGTTTTAAAAAACGGCTCAATTAAAAATCTCCGAAATTGGCAGGCATGTATGAGAAGAGTTAAGACTCTGGACGAGGTGAAAGAAGTATGTACAAATAGGCACAAATGGCGCTTGATTACTTTTGCCTACCACATAAGGGACTTTATTAATTATAACTTTTATATAAACAGCTTCACGAGTTGGTATAGTGAAACTGGGACCAACGGGATCTCCTAGAAACTAGTGGTGTTGTCAAACAAATGTTTTTTTTTTTTAAATATAACAGAGTATGCGTTTAGTCTCAATCTTGCCTGATGGAAAGCTGATGAGGTCGAAGAGATAACACACTTACTGGGAAAAAAGGAGACTACCACCTCGACAAGAAATCGATGCAGTAGTCCCCTGAGAAAAAAAAACAATACTTATCAATAAATTTTAATTAATTAAATAAACACTTTATGTATTCGCGATCATAATATCAAATTATTGAATATTTGTTTATTTAATATGTTGTACCAAATTGTACAGAACAAATTATTTGCGCTAAAACTAATTGAGCTTTATCCTACATATTTGCTTCACGAAATTGAGGGTATGAATTTTGAAAAACCACTGTGTCTATATTTGTTTGTCATAATAACTGAACCTAAATACCCGTTCGTTCAATTTGCATTGAACAGATTAACGCCATAATCGGCGCGATTCAATCAGCTATCCCCAGGCTTGGTCTGGAGTTATATAGGGATAGGCGATAAAAGAGGAGGTTGGGGATAGCCTGTAAGAACGGGGGTTGGGGATAGGCGGTAAGAAGGGAGAAGGATCAACGGCCGCCATAGGATATCGCGTTTACTACTAATAACTTTGATAAAATGCTAATTCTGTGTTGATTTCATTAATACTGAAAGATAGGGAATTGTGATTGCATAAAGGCTCGATGGCAGATATTAAGGAATTTATTACGAATTAAGTCTCGAATTTCGGAATATTGTCTACTTTATGTGATATTTTTTACACAATAAAATAAGTCATTATTAATAAAATAGAAATAAGGTCAATTGTCTATTTATCATATCTTTGGTTATATAGATGCAAAAACCGTTAAGTGACCTAACCATGTTTTGATTTTAGTCTGTGGGTTTACCGGTAGTTGAGGTATTTTTTATTTATTTAAATGCTTGTTTTACCTATACGATTTATTTTATAATATAACATATTTATTGTGCAAAATACGTAGTACAATTTATACAAAATAATATTTTACTTTACTCGTAGTACCATCATGGGTGCCTCACTGCGTCAGATACCTCCCAGATCTACCTCCTCAGGTAGGACCCGTAGGACCTCAGAATAAACAACAGCAGGGTTTTATTCCTATTTTGTCGTTGCAGATGGGATTCTGAGTCCACACTGAACATTTCTATAAACAGCTTCACAATTTTGTATAGTGAAACTGAGACTGGCAGCTAAACATGCTCTCCGAAGCACTATAGCGATGTTGTCAAACACATATACATATTTGATTTAATTAAATACTTATTGTTACAAACCTGGTTTGAACCGGTGTTGTTAATTTTAGGGCAACTTGGCCACCATGTATATATTAATATATATAAGTACTATTTGATAGAATTTATATAAAATAATACAGTATTTATAAATCTAGCGGTCTACAATATAAGTGTGTCGATAGAAGGAATCGAATGGTAGGAAGCTCTCGAGTTCTTTGTTTCCTGACCTGAAGTAAGGCAATCCGATCTAAGTGAGCGCTTGTCATATTGATTCAGCGGTACAGTAAGTGATTTCAGGGGCAAAAAGATAAGGCAAAACGTACCTAGAACGGACCCCTGCGGACCATCGGAACACTTTACTATTATGAATTAAGTACGGTGAGTTTTATAATATGTTGGACCATACCGTGGTTAAACAAAAGAAGAAAATTGGGAAGTAATAGAGTGATTCTTAAAAAGATGTAACTTGTTCTAAGTAATTAATAATTAATGTATTAACCTACTCCTTAATTTTCTTGGGGACTATTTTTTAAACTTCAGATTAATTTATTGAACAAGATAACTTGTACAGAGCATAGGTACATAAATTTGAAAGTTCTTCATAAAAGTTATTTGACTTTATCTGACGATTGTAAATTGTGTATATACACATGGCAAATAAATAATTTAGTTCATTTTTCTTTATAGCTTAACGGCCTGGATGTTTATGTGGATACACATAGTTTTTTTTTTTATGAGAGCTCGGCATGTGACCTCACCTCATCTACCTGATGGAAAGCAGAATGAAGGTCCAAGAACAAATGCAACCAATAATTACGATCTACATAACCGTTGATTGCACCTATTATGCCGGCTTAAGATGCCTATACACGCTTCGTTTAAAGGACTCGAGATTATAGGAAGAAGGAAACTCGCGAGCAGGTAAAGCATTCCACATTAGACACATACATAGTACAAGCCTAGACCTTAGTTTGTGATCAATTTGTGGGTTTATATTATTATATTCTAATATTATAAATGCCAAAGTTTAGATGTTTGTTACTTAATAAACTGAAAGGACGCTGAACCAATTTGTATGATTTTTATTACATACAGGGTAATATATGGTGCGACATATTATTATAGGATGTTCAGTATGTTCAGTGTAATCATTCCGCATACAATTTTTATGGGTCAAATTCCAAATTTCGGGCGTACGTAATTGCGGGAAGGAATTAGAATAAGTTAAGTTACTACTAAATTTAAACCCTCTAATATTTGATACTATTTTATTCTATTAATTACTTTTTACTTTCATAACTTGATATATCATATGTGTTTAATACTACATGTCTATGTTTGTCAACAAAAAAGTCTTTAGTAGTATTACTATCGGTTTTTAATACGTGGTGGCCGAGTTGGTTAGACCTTGGAATTAAAAACACTAAGGTCCCTGGTTCGAATCCCGGTGTCTACCAATAAGTTTTTAATTTAAAAAATGATGTACATTTGTTTGACAACACCACTATAGTGCCTCGGAGAGCACGTTAAGCTGTCGGTCCCGGTTTCACTATACCAACTTGTGAAACTGTTTATAGATGGGTTATTGAGTCTATTTAAAACATCGCGACGAGCTAGCCACTTGTTCGGTGTAGACTCATACCATCGGCTACGACGAGGTGGGATTAGAAACCCCTCCGCTGGGTACCCTGGGGCCGTCTAGGCGGTCTCGGGCGCCGTAAGGGACCCGTGAAGATACATATACTATCGTTTTTTTTTTTCCATTTGTATTATTATAAAGTTCATGCCTGATTTTGTAAAAGCTCAACACTAAATAAAAAGAAACCAATTTGAGACTCTACAAACAAAAAAAGCTACTTCGACGTCACCATGTTGTATGCCAAGCAACTTTGCAATCCAAGACTTTAAAAAGAAACCTCTACTTTGGTCACAGTTAGAGGTAAAATAAACATAAAAAGTAAGTTTCAAAATTATAACTAGATTAATGTTCGGCAAGTGAAACTAGTCGGCTCAAAGTTCTCAAACTAAGCGGAAACAGACTTTTATATTATTTTTAACGAACCAAAGCGCTTTGAGAATTTATTAGCGTCGAAAGTCTACCCGACATAAGGCAAACTTTATGAGCGTATCCACTTATTAGACTTTAATTGAGGGAACCATATTCTAGTGCACAAAAAAGACTCTTGAAGCAATATTTTTAGGAAACCAATTAAAAAATAATTTTCTACCAATTAAAATTTAATTACTATGTCTTTTGCAGAATTTAACATTAAATCAATCGATAAAAAAATTACATAATATGGGTTACTGAAGTTCTTATTGTTACTCATATAAGCTCTCTATTTTTTTTATCGGGGCAACTTTTTACCTGATGCTAACATCTACAAAGAACAACATCTATGAATGAGTTGATCATTCTTATTTGCCAGCATTGATATGCCGGCTTAATGATGCGGTTACGAAATGAGCGACGATAAATAAGAATTTGCATTACAAATCCACGGTATTATTTTCGCTGCATTATCGTTTCGTGTCCTCACCCTGAACTACCACTTTAACAAAAATCGATGCAACAGTCTTTCGAAAACCGATGAATCCACAAACTAAAACCGATACATGACTAGTTCAGTTGACGGTTTTCGAATCTTTATTGGTGTATTAATATTCACCAACATTATGGAAAAAAAAATAGAGTTCATTACACTGATATTAACTTGTGAAATGGGTAATAAATTATTTTATTAACTAATATTTGGTGTAGCGTAAATGTAAGCCAAAATTGTGCCGTGATTAAATTATATATAAATTGTACTACTAACAAGGTTTCACCACTATTATTAATTTAGTCCCAAGTCTGGTTATTTGCTAAGAAGAATCAAGTCTCGGTGTGATATTAAAGTCAAATATAGCTTTGCATAATGTCGATGGAGTCCCTCGATGGAGTAACGAAGCTGAGTAGAAACGCTCCTCATTACGCAAATCGCTGGCGTTAGCATATCCTATTAGTTCAGTCAATGTTGGCAGACCCAATCAGTCGACGATCGGTCTGTCAGTCACTCCTTCTCGTTTATGACCGATTATATATTTTATTTATTTTATTACTCGATAGGTAGAATATCAATACTGGGTGTTTTTAACTATGATAGTATTTTATTGATACCTCCAGTATTATATTATTATACTATTACTTTTAGAACCCACTTTTGAAATAAAAAAAAAGTAAGTAGGTATTATTTTCTTTAAAAAAATAATCCGAAAAATAAAGTATTATATGAACAAACGTCTATATGCTTAAAATTACTCCTACAAATACATAATAAGTCTTCGTATCTAACAAGTAAAACACAATTAGACAAGTGATAGGCTTTTAATGCCTATGTTCATGTCTAATTGTTCACGAGTTTAGTATGAAAGTTAACGAGTTTTGTAGATCTTTTTTGTACTTTAAGTTATTTATCTTATTGTTTTTGTATAGGCGACACTAAAAGGAAAAAATACGTGTTTCATTATTTTTAACATAGAACACAATATAAAAATTTTATCACCGTGACAAAAAACTTCCAGTATATATAATAATAATAATGATATGTAGGACAATATTCAAATATTGCTCTGGCCACAAAGTAAGCTCTAGGCTTGTACTATGTGTACCAGAAACAATGATATGATACATATTATATTTTTATAAACATCCAGTATGACCATGACAAACTGTACAGAAAAACGTACTAATATTTTTTTGCCATGGGTGGGAATCGAACCCATGACCTCCGGATACACCGCCAAAGGCGCAACCACTAGTCTACGGAGGCTGTAGAATAATAATAATAATAACAATAATAATAATATGTAGGACAATCTACGGAGGCTGTCAACGAGAATAGCTCTCAATTATGCAAAAATCATGATCAGATGTTAGTAAATACTAATAGTGCAGCCAATATTTCTAGAGACAATTAATTGGTGATTGGTACAGATAGTTTGGCGAGACTATCAGTTGCTTCTCTTTCTCGTTCGTGATCCATTTTAGTGTATCTTTAATTTTATTACTACTTTAATCTAACCATTTTACTTTTTTGTAGTATCTGAGATTTGACTAATAGTTGATACATATAGTACTTAAGGAGTAGTTGATGAACATAGAACATAGGCTCGCTTTCAAATATAATTTGAAGTTCATAGTAGATAGATCCAATTCTGCTATTAACTAAGACGATATGGATGCCTTTCAAGAACGTTGTATGTCCAGGTAATGTCCACTCCATCTGGTATCTACAGCTCGTCTCACATCAAGACAGAATCCTTCGTTCTGTTTTCAACTCGACTCTTTCTATTCCTTTTCATACTCTTTCTCAAAATCTTTTTCAGTTGCCGCTGCAAGACTCTGGAATGATTTACCGGTGGGCATTAGACAGGCTCCGAACAGGAGTATCTTCAAGAGACTATGGTGTATAAACATTTTATGAGTGAGTGATGTGTCTTTTACTTTTTGTTATTATTATTTGTTTGGGCTCACTCTCTTTCTCTCTCATCCTGTGTTTCTGCTTTAAATAACTATTGTGCTGTGGGTATTGCTATACTGCGCTGTTGCTGTAATACTTGCTATTTTATTATTATGTGTATTATTAATATATTTATGTGTATTGAAACGTATATACATACATACTAATAATGTATGTATAATGTTTGTATAATCTATTTTTCAATATATTTTACTGCACCTATTTTTTACTTACTTACTGCTTAATTTGTCCCAAAGGTTTGACTGGTAGAGAATGCCTAGCGGCATTAAGTCCGCTTTTGTACTAAATTTGTGCATAGAAGTTTGTTTTTAATAAATTAAAAATAACTACAGAATCACCAGCCATGTTCCAATAAATATACAGTCAATATAGTACCCCTTTTACCTGTTATTGCTTGAATCACGAGATTTATTATATCAAAGCTAAAAATATTACAAAAATTTAAATTTAACGTTCATACAAAACCAGAATGCTTTTAGGAAAAGTTATCCAAGAATACGTCAAGAATATACTGCGGGAGAGAGCGGAAAATATTTAAAATCACTATTATCATCCTGGAGCCACATTTTTCGGCAACTTTATGAAAACGTTACGTTAGATTTATGAATAAAACCTTTCAGGGTAGATGCGGAGCCTCGATGTAATTTAGAACATATATCTATAAGAGAGAGCCTCAAAATTAGACCGTTATCATTCTGCTGCCGTCGCAAGATCAGCAGTTATATGGGGCAATACACCGAACGAACAGAATAAATTTGCTTTATACCAGACAGTTGACCTTCATATCCGATATTGTGCCTTTATACAAGGAAATATTTTCTTGCCGACCGCTTCGTATTCAACGCTTGCCCGAATTTTTATTGGAATTTTTCATAGTGAATGACTTTTTGCTAGATTACCCGTTTCTTAAACAAAACTGAATAAGTTTATTTATGTTTTTTTTTTATTTTATTTAGTATAAGTCAATAATAATAGCTTATTATTTTGTTTTTAAATCAGCTATTGATTAATTGAACTGATGAAAAGTTTATAAATCGTGATGGTCATACAAAGTGGATGATTAGTGTAATTGATTAATTTACAGCAACAACAAAATAATCATGTAGAAATAATTTATTATGTTAGTTAATATTTAATTGTTTAAAAATACAGGGTGTTTCTGAATTAACGCAAAACCTTTTTTACATTTTAAAGTACCATCGCGGATACCTAACCTAACTGCATAAACCGCCTTATCGCTGGGTACCTACCCAGCGATGTCTCATCTGTAAATTTTACAACTTGGTATAGTGAAACTGGGACTGACAGTTGAACGTGCTCTCCGAACCACTGTAATGGTGTTTCAACAAGCCTAAAATAATTGCTACATAATTGAAATATAAAAGCATATTCCTACAAGCACCAAAATCATTAGACATTTTTGAGCTTAATAATGTATTATTTGTTGCAGTGTATTTTATAATTAAAATCTAGTTGATCACATATTTCGAACTGATATCTGTAAAATCAATCGGTTACTACTACTTGTAGTTAAATTAAAACATATAATTTAAGCTTTTTAAAACTAGTAAACTAGACTCCATACCCTTTAAAATTATTAGTACAGTTAATTATTTAAACGATTTATTTTATTTTATACAAATTATCAAAATTAAAAGAATATAAATAATAAATAAATAAATAATTTCCATCACGAGTGAGACCCAGCTGAGAGAACCCGTCCTCATTTCGCCGATGGTATTAGGAGACAACACCTAACACGTGGCGAGCTTGTTAGGCTGTGTTTATAATGGTATAGCCTCATTATATAAAGCTATCCCATCCTTGGTACGGCGTTGTTGTCATCTGCTTAACCTTGTTATCAGTTGCTAGGCTGGGGCCGCTTTCAGAATATGAATAAATTAGAATATGGATTCATCAGCGGTGGCTGCTGTGGCTGCTGCTTCAGAATCCATCGCTGCCAAAATAGTTATTTGTCTCTTATGCTGTGACAAATGGAGTCTGAAGTGCCCTTCTAAAAGAGACTTCTTAATGGAAGCTGACATTTAAAAAAAAATCACTGGTTGTTCAACGAGGCATTGCTGCCAGTGTTATGGGCCATGACAGGGTTTGGTTTCAGTGAACATTTTTTTTTATGCTATTTATTATATGATTTTCAAGATTAATTTTTGTTATATCTCTCTCTCTAATATCTCTCTTTAGATCTTATATTTTTTAGTTATTTATATAAGAACTTCTTTTGTCGTAGTTTACAATAAATATTAATTTCAAAAGTGATACTTGTACATACAAATTTTTTTTAATTTTTTTATTGAGATTAATTCGAAGATACTTCGTATATCAATATGAACAAGGTAGTTTTTTGCGTTAGCTTCAAAACACGCTTTAGGTATATAATTTATTACATTACTAACATGGCATATATCGGTATTTTAGTGCATTTAGGAATATGCAATTTATATGCTTTTATATTTTAATTATGAAGCAATTATAATTAATTGATTTATAATGTCAATGCATTGGTAATTTTACTGAAGTTCATGAGGTGTAAACTTCGTTCAATGGGGCATGGAGAGCAATCGGTTCCACGGATGTGTACTCTATTTTAATTAGGACTACAATATAAAATTAATTAATTGACCGTCTCTGTGGTCTAGTGGTGGCGCCTTTGGCGTGATATTCGAAGGGGTGGGTTCGATCCCCATTCACGGCAAAACAATATTTACGTTTTGCCATGGTTTGGGTGTTTATGAAATATAATATTTATTATAAGATTATTAATAATACAAACTATTGGCAAAAATAATTAAAATAGTGACTAAAAACATTTAAGAATTTCTTGAAAAATTAAAAGAAATCCCGATTTTGGATCCATGGTCACTCCTTTAAGTCTTTTACCCAAAGAAATAACAACAGTTTTTGCTTCCAGTAAGAAAATTTTTTTTAGCGGTTTTCTGAGTGTAGGTACACCGAACAAGCGACCCGCGACGAGCTTGCTCATCGCGGGTTTTGTATGTGTTTATAAACAGCTTGTTATAGAAAAACTAACATCGATTTAACGTGCTCTCCGACGCACTAGTATTAAGAAGTATATTTAAAATATAAACAAAACTCATTGGTACACACCTGGGTTTGAACTCGTAACTAAAGTGTTTTTAAGTCTACGGTCTCATCATCATCATCATGCCAGCCTTTCGCGCGTCCACTGCTAGACATAGGCCTCCCCCAAGGATCGCCACAATGACCGGTTCTGCGCTGCCTGTATCCATCGGCTTCCCGCGACCTTTTTCAGGTCGTCGGTCCATCTTGTGGGGGGCCTGCCTCTGCTGCGTCCTTCAGCGCGCGGTCGCCACTCGAGAACCTTAATGCCCCAACGGCCCTTCTGCGAGCTATGTGGCCTGCCCACTGCCATGTTAAGTTACTGCTAAGTTTGATCCTGGAGGCTATGTCGGTTACTTTGGTCCTTTTGCGGATCTCATCGTTTCGAATACGATCCCGCAAGGAAACGCCGAGCATAGCACGCTCCATCGCCCTTTGTGTGACTGTGAGCTTTTTCATGAGGTCTACGGTCTAACATAATATGTATACATAAGTTATAGAAGGCTTTTTTTTTTAAAACCTGTGCTTTAAATATAATATTACTTTAAAGGTTTTATTTCCGGAATATAGAAGTAAAACGTAAAGTATGAAAACTTGTTTTAAATAGAGCTCTAACATTCAACATATTGAAAAAAATAACATAATGATTCCATAATATAATGCTAAAATTATACATAGGTACATACATACATATCATCACGGGTGCCTTATGGCGCCCTAGACCGCCTAGACGGCCCCAGGGTACCCAGCGGAGGGGTTTTTAATCCCACTTCGTCGTAGCCGATGGTATGAGTCTACACCGAACAAGTGGCTAGCTCGTCGCGATGTTTTGAATAGACTCAATAACCCATCTATAAACCATTTCACAGGATGGTATAGTGAAACCGGGACCGACAGCTTAACGTGCTCTCCGAGGCACTATAGTGGTGTTGTCAAACAAACGTACATAAATGTTTAAATTAAAAACTCATTGGTACACACCGGGATTCGAACCAGGGACCTTAGTGAAGTCCAAGGTCGAACCAACTCGGCCACCACGTAAAATTATCTGTTAAATTAAAATAATCGATATTTAAATATAGCAGGTTTTAAGCTATAACATTAAAATCACTGATATCAAATCAAAAATATTCACTACACGCGCTATATAAATATACACCATGAATTTTAAAAGGATGTACTTTGGGATACTATGAGGTTCTGCTGATCAAATCGAACAACTTTTCCCATGGAACCATGTGTCTATGAAAAAAAATGCCTTTTTCATACAAACTAGTAATGTTGTAATGACCAATTTCGCTTGACATGATTCCATGGGAAAAGTTGTTTAATTTGATCAGTAGAGCCTCATATTAGCCCAGAGTACAACTGAATCAGAAGAACCAGAATACAAAAATCATCCTGTATATAATATAAATTAATGTTTAACCAATTTAAGAAGCCAGTAAAAGGTTTCGCGATCTCGAACGTCCAATAACGTCTAAATGTTGTTTTCAGTGATATCAAAGTTTATTTTTAATGAAAAAGAACGTAGAGGTGTAAATATTACTTACTCGATCCTAATTAGATAGTATTTTTATAAAAAATATTTAAACTTTTGAAAAGATACCCAAAGTTTGATTTATGATTCTAAAAATATTACTTTAGTTATTATTTTAAAACTAAACAGGTTTTTTATAAAACAATTATGTAATTAGGATCGAGTAAATAAAATCTACACCTCCAAGTTCTTTTTTTCAAAAAAAAAACTTTATTATAACTGAAAACAACATTTAGATGTTTTGTGGCGTTCGAGTTTGCGAATCCTTTTCCTGCCCACTTAAGTTCTTATTTTCAAAAACACTTTATTATAAACATTTTCATTTATATTATTACTTAGTTTAGCAAACTACGGTGTAAATATATTTCGTTTTAAATTACGTGCTGGTTAGAAACAAAACACAGAATGCTTTTGCAACTATTGTCCCCATTGCATTCATGGGTAATTCATGCCGAACACACCTCGCATGCCAAATGCAATCTTATTACGCGAAAAGTCTCGTAGTTTTAACGTTTCAACCTATTTACAATTCGCATTTACTTTTGTAGCTAACGAAAGGTAAATAAATACTAGTACAAATGTTAGGTACGTTTTTATTTAAATTTATGGCTTCATTGCATTATGCAAAATTTTGCCAATGTCATGTCGGTAGTTTATAATTCTTAAACTTGTATTAGTAAAAGAGGGATAATAGGATGGAAAGAAATTGGGTAAGGACCAGGGTAGAAAAGGGAATGGCGGCATGGCCGTATGCAACCATAGCATAGTCCTGCCAATTTTAAGTTAAGAAAGAAAAAATATAACCAACTATAAAATAGGTACCTACCGCCATTTTATCGAAGATTAAGGTATTCATTGAGTTAACACAAATACTGAGAACACTGCATAAATGCTACACTTCTCACACTTAAGATAATTACGATATCTCATTCTACAAAATTGATATATTTTTGCACATATCCTATAAACTTAACCATGTTAAACATAATAGAAACACACGTCCTCTTCGGGTTACCCTCAATCATTAGGTATGT
Organism: Monopis laevigella; assembly: GCA_947458855.1. Taxonomy (NCBI): domain Eukaryota; kingdom Metazoa; phylum Arthropoda; class Insecta; order Lepidoptera; family Tineidae; genus Monopis; species Monopis laevigella. The sequence continues at coordinate 21,019,160 of OX381583.1, read as the reverse complement.
TGATTTTGGTTTTAGTACCAAGATTTTTTTAAGTAACCCCAAGTTTCTAAATTTAATTTCAATTTCAAATTTCTTTATTGTGGATCATAGATTTACAAGATTTTACATAATTTTAGTTCAGCTATGTCCTGCCCTTGAGCATACAAAGAATTACACAATCAATGGGAATTATCAACACAAATAGTCAAAATATATACATAGGTTTAGGGAGTTTAGAATTTAGTATATTACATTATTACTATATTTATCATTTGCCTACACATAATAGCAACTGTTAATTTAGCATATAGCTGTTAATTTAATCTATCATCAATATAACTTTTGAATGTAGGCTCAAAATACTATGGGGCCACGACACTCTGAGGCGTCGCCCCGAAAGGCATCCGTAAGATAATGCTGTTATTAAAAAATAAAATCAACTATAAACAGAAAATTAATTCAATAATAAAGATCATTAATAATGAAAGTAGTAGAGTAGGAGTCCTTGTACCGTCTAATTAGAAATCGCGAGTCGAATTTCCAATGCGATTTTCAGCCGCCTTCTAATGGCTGCCTGAAATAAAAGTTTATATTTACTGTGCGTAGGTTCTTTTTGGGGAATGAATATTTATACTTTCGTGAGAATATTATGAATTCACGTTATTCACCTCAAAGCCGACATCTTTGCTCAGAACTTTTACAGGTTTACTTTTTGCAAAATAGTCAAACTTTGTTTGAGGTTCTCTTACCGCTGATTTTTTGTGGAATTTATTTCGCCCCTTGGTGTGCTTTTTGTAATATAAAGTATTAAGAACAGTATTTTTTTTAGAGGAAATTAATATTTATATCACGGTCAGGTAAACGACACTTAGCACATATTGGACCACTTGAACGGCCTCAGGGCGCCCAGCGTTGGGGTTTTCCCACCTCGTCAGAACCGATGGTATTCTTAATCTACACCGAACAAGTAGCCAGCCCGTCGCGATGTTTGAATATACTTAATAAACATATAACAACTTGTGAAATATATGAATATTTCACTAGTTGTTATAGTGAAACTGCACTATAATGGTGTTGTTAAGCAAATTATTTCTTTTCTATAATTCCAGTTGATAAAAGATAGCAAGATTCCCCGATTTTTTTTGCTGTACGGTATGTTTTATCTGACCGAATCATTGAGCCGGTATATTGGGAACAATCAACGCTATTAAACGATAATAAATGTATTATTCGACCCTATTCATGGAATTTTGAGATCTGTTTACAACCTTCAAATTCCATGAAATGGCCCACTATGGCGGCTAAATGATACGGTAACGAAATTGAGTTTCACCGTACCCACTACTAATAAAGAACTACAAATAAACCTTAGCTCGCTTTTATAACCATACTTGTTTACATCGAACAGCCATTAAATTTACATATGAAATTTGGCAAGATCGCGAATGTCACGCGACGTCTCTCCGCGGCATAGAATCATTTGTTACAAGACCAATAAAGCAGAGGATTAGCAGACGTCAGAGGGCGTCTCCAGCGACAAACTTCCCAATAAGCCCTGCCGGCATCACAACGTCGCTTTACAAGAGTAATGATGCTTAATTTTAATGACGCGTCGCCGACCAGTAACGTTCCGCGCCGGCTTCGAGACTCCCTTGCAAGCTCCCGCCCGCCCACGGCGCGTGACTTGACTGCGAGATCGACAGGGATATTGGAAGATGCGACGTCGACCAAAAGTCCGACGATAAATTTAGTTATTACTTGTGAAAATAGACGGAAGGAGATCGCTAACTTGTCTTCGTGTGAAGATAATGGATCATTCGAGGGGGTGTTTTTAGTAACTTTACGAAAAAGGTCTTGTTAAAAGCTCTTTTATGTTGCAAGTTTAAGTTGGAAAGTTGTTGTGCTAAGATTTCTTTAGTAAGGCCATGACTAATACGTGCTTTAGCATTCCCTCCGAGGTGTATACTTTTTTATTTCAATTCCAAGTCCTACGTAATCGGTCGATACATTGTTTCATTGATCGCTCTCACTATGCCAGCTTAATGATGCGGTTACAAAAACATTTGCATTATAAGTCTACTTGAATATCCTCGATGTTCTTTTATCAAATTAACTACCCGTTTCGTAACCCCATGGCCTGAATGAACACTACCACTTTAACAAGAAATCTATGCAGTATGTTCCTAAAATCCAATGAACCACAGACTATAACCGAAACAAGACGTTTTTTTTTTGTTAAATAGCTATTAGCTCTGGGGGTAAAATAGATTATATATTATATTTCAATATACATAGAGGGAGTTCAGATATACAGAGTGTTTGTATTTTAAGAATCTCTTAGGAAAAGTTTTTAAATACACCAGATAGAAAGAAGTATTCTATGAAGCAAAGTCGGTTATATTATAGTGACATAAAACTGCTATAAAATATTTAAGTTTTTATTATCTTGCAGTATTTAAACTATCAGTTTAAAGACATTTATTTCTCAAAAGCACATTATCGCTCACTTACAGAGAGAAATTTATATAAATTTATAATGAAACAAAAATTCGTTTAGTTTTTTGCGAACTTATTTACGATATTATATTTACTTTCTGAGATTTTTTTTTTCGTATATGCTAAAACGATGACATTTTATGTCATATTTTTAGCAATTACAGAGATTGGTAGGTGACTACTTACTAAAATACAAAATTTTACCTAATTATAAATAGGGAGTTCAAACGCAAAAGAGTTTTGTAATCTAAAAATGTATGTACATTTGTTTAACAACACCACTATAGCGCCTCGGAGAGCACTTTAAGCTGTCGGTCCCAGTTTCACTATTTCAACTTGTGAAACTGTTTATAGATGGGTTATTAAGTGTATCCAATGAACTAGCCACTTGTTCGGTGTAGACCATCGGCTACGGCGAGGTGGGATTAAAACCCCTCCGCTGGGTACCCTGGGGTCGTCTAGGCGGTCTCGGGCGCCGTAAGGCACCCGTGATGATATGTATATGTATATTTACGTAAAATAAATACGCTTACTAAGTTGTGGGCAACTGCTACTATTAAATATAAAGCAATATATTGCATGCGAAGTAACACATGCGTTATATTGCAATACAGAGAACAAAGTGGACAATGAAAAAATGATCTCTGCCAGCGATCCCACTGATGGTATTGTCTGTTATTCCAGCCGGTGAAAATGAAAACTGTCACAAAAGAGATGAATAAACTGGAATAAAATAAAACGGAGAAGCTGGTTGATGGTCGCCTGAACTATTCGCAGATCGCGTTTGAAGTGGTTTTTCATCGTCAACGGAAAATTGTTTCGAAAAAAAAAGTTGGGTTTTCCTTTCAAACGGAAATAAGTTATCAGCTACTCAATGTATTTCCCATCCATATTTTGCAGTTGTATTGGTTTAATTCAAATCTATATTATTATTGAAAAATGGTTTATGAATAAGAATCTACCTGATGGTAAGCATAGCTAGAGAGTACAATGCGATCAAAGAGTTCATTATTGTCAATTAAGCATTTGTTGCTCCTAATATGCCGTCTAAATTATGCAGTTATAAAATGGGCGAGTTTGTGTTACTTTTATATTCTCGTTGCCCTATCGTTATCGTCAAATCAACTGGCTGTTTCGTAACCGAACCCTGAAACAAGACCACCTCCTGACTCAAAAAAATAGATGATGATAATAGATGCAGTTGTCTCCTGAATACTGGTGAATCCACAGACTTAAGAAACACAATAGTAATATATTATATAATATAATAATATATAATACAATATATAATATATAGTTTATATAATATAATATAAAAATACCTTTTTTAGACGAAGTTGTGAGAAGGTACTACAACAAAATACACACAGTATTAATATATTTTCCGTATCTTTTACAAAATACAAGAGAGCTATTGGAGACATATTATTTGCATAATTTGGTATTTGTCATTATAATTATTTTAATTTAATATAACTTATAATTTTTGTTTCTTCTTAATTTATTTTATATGTTAAGAAACAAAACTATTTATTTATTCCAAAACCTAGATATTTATTCCAAACTTCTACCAGTCTTCTTTTTTAAGTATATAGTATTTGTTTAAGGGTACACCAATGTCTGTTTGTTACTATCTTTGCGATTATGTTTGTTTGTGACTGTGTTGTAACCAAAGTGTTGTAAGTTGTAAAAAATAAATAATAAATACATAGTTTTTGACGCTGTGAAAAAAAAACACCTAGTATAGCATTAAATTTATAGATGTAATATTAGTGTAAAAACAACTGTATTTATCTTGTGTAATGACACTAGTTATATTAATTTTACAAACAAAACCAGAAACCTGAAATCCATTGTTTTCAGTTATCGAATCGTAAAATTTTATTAAAAATTCAAGATCACATATGACTGAACATCGCATGCCTCAACCCAACCGTGTGAGATGACAATTATCAATGTTTGCGTGGAAATTCATTCAACTCTGTCAACATTCACCGCTGTTTGATAGTGCATTGTTTAAATAATGCATTAATAAATGTTGTTTTATTATATTTTTTATTTATTCAAAGTTTAACATAAAATATTTTATACATACATACATTATGATCACGGGTACATATATATCATTACGGCGCTCGAGACCGCCTAGACGGCCCCAGTGTACCCAGCGGAGGGGTTTTAATCCCACCTCATAGTAGCCGATGGTATGAGTCTACACCGAACAAGTGGCTAGTTCGTTGGATACACTCAATAACCCATCTATAAACAGTTTTACACGTTGGAATAGTGAAACTGGGATCGACAGCTTAAAGTGCTCTCCGAGACATGTGCATCTGGATTGAGAGATCTAATCAAAACCAAGCAAAATGGCTATGTTGGCATTTCGTAGCATAATGTAGAAACTTATATATGAAATATTTTAATTTGTAAAGGCGAGGAAAAAAAGTTAACGTCCAAAAATAAGAGCTCTCAATCCTGACGTTTTTGAAAAAATATAAAAAAATATTTATAGAAGTATTTACTCTATGTAATATTTTTTTGTACTAACATTCAGTACACACATCGTAAGAAATGAGTCTACACCGAAAAAGTGGCTAGCTCGTCGCGATGTTTTATATAGACTCAATAACCCATCTATAAACAGTTTCACAGGCTGGTATAGTGAAACCGGGACCGACAGCTTAACGTGCTCTCCGAGGCACTATAGTGGTGTTGTCAAACAAATGTACATAATTTTTCATTGTTACTCACCGGGATTCGAACCAGGGACCTTAGTGTTTTTAAGTCCAAGGTCTAACCAACTCGGCCACCACGTATATTATACATACATTGGTATACATTGTTGTTGTATCCAAATGGCACGACGAGCTGGCCACTAGTTTAGTGAAAGCTCAAACAGAATACCATCAGTTACGACAAGACGATAAAACCCTCACCGTTATACGAGTATATATATATATATATATATATATATGTGACACCCGTAATGGTATATATATATACCATTACGGGTGCCTATTTGTCTCACAAGAACCGATTAAACGGCCTTAGGGACAGGGACTCAGTGGACGGTTTTAACCCGTCCTCATTTCGCCAATGGCATTCGGAGGCAACACCTAACAAGTGGCGAGCTTGTTGCTGTGTTTTAAGATTATATAGCCTCGTTAAATAAAGCGGTCACCCATCCCAGGTCCGGCCTTGTTATCAGTTGGGCAGTGACTTAACCACTAGGCTGGCGCCGTTATGTATACATCTAAATAAAAACTCAAATATTCCATATAAACATTCTAAAGTTCTTTCATTTATCATAAAATAATTTTAACAATACAGTCCACAAAAAACTCAAAAAATAAACTTTTTAACTGAAACCCACGCTGAATAAATCTAAAAATAAAACATAAATAAACAAGCCTGAAATATATTTTATATTAGACTCTTAAGGTACGCGTAACCCATACTGGTGGGGTGAGGTTCGTCGAGGCTATATTAGACGTGGTAACTATATTTTGTTGGGTATAAATTGAATAAACACATCAGCTCGCTCGCCTAAACGTCGCGGAGACAGCACCAATATCGTCGACGGTGAAAACGATAAATATTCAAACTACTAGACTAGCTCACTCGGCGAACATTGTATGAATAAACAATACATGTGTATACACAACATGATATATACCCTTTGAAAATATTATGTACCGCATACGAGTCACATATAAGCGGCTTACCTTTTGCTAACTTGTGTTATATAGAGTATACTACACTTAGGGGCTTAGCCGCATCGATATAGTTTAACAATCGATAAAATGAAGTTTATGAATGAACATTCATTCATAAAATCGATTTATCGAGCCTATCGACGCTGTTATGCCCTTATAGCTTATTTACTATGTTTACTAATTTACAAATAATGTATATTTTTTATATAACATTAAGTTTTTTATTTTATTTATATTCTATCAATATTATAATATAATTTGGGCGCGAGGGATGACCGTTAAGTGAACTAGTAATCTTCGGTTTTAGTTTATGGGCTTACCGGTTTTCAGGATTGATTTATTTTTGAAATGGTGGTCTCATAAAATGTGCGGTTACGAAACGGGCTGTTGATTTGCAAATAAAGCAATAATAGAGATGAACTTTGTAGGCCTGCATTCCATTAGGATACAGAATTAAATAACGTGTTTACAAATTTTGAAATATATAGGTGTTGTTTTATATTTTATACTACACCTGCTCGGAAAGTAGGTTCTTACTTGCGTAAGAATAGGTCAGAAAGTACGTCTTTGTAGTCGTACAAATATGCGGGAGGAAAAAGTGTATGAAAATCCATTGTTAACGTGCTTAAGCGGGAGGAAAAAGTATATGAAAATTCATTGTTAACGTGCTAGTTTTTTTTTTATTTTTTTTCTTCAATTCTTCCAAATTAGGAAAGGCAAGGGTTCAAAGCCATACAGCCTAGTTTTTTTTTACAAGTTCGAAATTTTAATCAAAATAAAATAAAAGTATTGGTTTATTGGCTGTTTACTTTCTTTGCATTTTTGATTTATTAAGTTTAGAAAAGTAGCATAGATTCTTTAATTAATAGAGATTTTATTTTTTATTTTCCTCGTAGGTGTAGTATAAAGCACTATGTATCACTCGGCGAGAAAGTGCGATTCCTAACTCGAGCGAATTAAGGCCCTCCGCTTCGCGTCGGGCCTCAAACTTCGCCCTCGTTAGTAATCGGTGACTTTCTCCCCTCGGTGAACAATGTACTATTACAGCACAGAGTTTGCCAATTGAAATTTACGTATTTGCATTGCGAGTCTATTTACTATCATCGCTGCTTTATCGTTAAATTTATCGTCCGTTTCGTAACCGCACATAAAACGGAGATTTCCGCCTCGACATGAAATCTCCGGAAAACCGGTAAACCCACAGTCTAAAACCGAAATATGCAACGGGAGATGCTTAATAGTACGTTAATAATTGAGACCATTGGTGTAAGCTATAGATTAATTCCAATTAATGACTAAACAGCAGATTTACTAATTGTACTTTCCTACATAACGTTTGTTAAAACTACGAGTATTATTATAACTATAATTTTTAATATATAGGACATATTTTTTAACATAATATACTACCCTGGTCACCAACTAAGCAAAGCCTGTACTATGTGTACCAGAAACAACGATATTAATACTTATTACATTTTATAACCCATGGCAAACTGTACAGAAAAACGTACTTAATATATTTTTTTATGGGTACGAATCAAACCCACGACCTCCGGATACAACGCCAAAGGCGCAACCACTAGTCTACAGAGGCGGTATTATATCATTATTACATTCTAACGTAAATTGCCTATCACTTATATAAACGTAGGTATACCCGTATTGTTTAATATTCTACAAGAGTTTCTAATATTGAGAAACAAATAAGTTCTTGTTACAAGAATCTAAGTGAATATAACTTCCACACGGTAGCTGTACAGCCCCTGGATTATTGGAATTTATGAGGTAAATGTGTGACACACCTTAAAATTGTGCCTTATTCCGACCTTATTTGTTCCAAAGAAACACGCCTTGTAAGAGCTTATTATTGATAGATTTATGTTACGATCAAATTCTATTGTATTTAGCTCTGTAAAGGCAATATTTTCATATTTATTCTTAATTCTACCTCGGCGTCGCGGATGGTTTTCTGTATTATACCTAACAAGTGGCAAGCTCGTCCTGGTGCTTTAATAGACTTATAAACAGGTTTACAAGTTTGGTATAGTAAAGCTGGGAACAACAGCTTTTTATTTTTATTTTTATGAGAGCTCAACATGTGACCTTGCATCCACCTGATGTTAAGCAGTATGCAATATCCATGAATGATAGCAACAAGCGGATGCATACAGGTGCACCGCTGGTTGCCATCATTATGCCGGCTTAAAATGCCTCTTCACGCTTCGTTTAAAGGACTCTAGGTTATAAGAGGAAGGAAACACGCAAGCTGGTAGAGCATTCCACATTTTAATAGTACGGCAGATGTATGAATCGCCAAAACGTTTAGTACGAGTTAGTACATCCGCCACGGTATACATATGCATTTTGCAACCAGTGCGTGTTGTCCTGTAACGGAAAGGGGAAGGGGGAATAATGGTGAAAAGCTCTTCAGAGCAATGTCCATAAAGCTTAAAGTGCTCTCCAATGCATTTTTACACATATTGCTCTGGTCACAAATTAAGCTCTAGGCTTGTACTATGTGTACCAGAAACAACGATATATTATATATTATTCTTTATAAAAATCCAGATCATGACAAACTGTACAGAAAAACGTACTACTGACATGGGTACTTTACTACTTACATTAAATCGGGTCGAAAATTTAATACAGCCCATGTTAAATGCCAATGTTGTAAGTATTTAAAAACAGTTCCTACTGAACTTAAAGCCCTACTACAAGTTTTTGCAAAAAAATTTTACTATAGTCGCTAGTAACTATATATATGAGTGAACCAATAAGACAGGTTTATTCTAAAAATAAAGCGACCCTATTTTTTTAATATGTAAGACAATTTACACATACTCTGGTCACAAACTAAGCTCTAGACTTGTACTATTTGTACCAGAAACAACGATATAATTCATATTATATTTTATAAACACCTAGACCATGACAAACTGTACAGAAAAACGTACTAATGTTTTTTTACCATGGGTGGGGATCGAACCCACGACCTCCGGATATAACGCCAAAGGCGCAACCACTAGTCTACGGAGGCGGTCAAATCTATCTAATAAATCTGGTTGATCCCTACCTATAGTTACTAACGACTATAGTAGAAACTTTTTGCAAAAACTTGTGGTAGAGCTAAATGGTCTTTTTCAGTTTATCCGAAATAAACAAATAATCAAATCTTTTTTTTTATAATAAAAGACCCAATGGTTCTCAAAAAAGTTTGAACGAAAGTGTTTTTAATTTTACGATCTAACCAAATCGACTACCACGTCGTACTATACAGTAAAATTACTACTAACCAACCCACAAACAACAATACGATGCAATAAACTACTAGTTTTTGAACGTATTTTTAAGAGCACGATAAAACCGGTCGTTACCAACAAAAGTAAAATAATCAGAACTGGTTTTGAAACTATCTCGGAACATAAATAAAGTTGGTGACCCATAAATATCGTGAAAGTCGAAGAAATTTTATGAGATCAGTGTTATTGTTACATCACATTCAATTGAGTTTCAACTCCTGATTCAAGCGAAGTTTACGAGAAAATATTTTACAAAAGAAAAGTGGTATAAAACTAAATCATTTTGAGTAAGAATATAAGTTGCAAGTAACAGACGGATGGCTCAACTAGAGGTGCGAATAAAGTTGGGAGTGGAAAAACTTATTCTTCTACAACCCCTGTACTATACTATTTCTCCGCGAAGCCTTCGCAATCCTACTTCGCCTCGAGGTTTTACATTTCGTGAACTACTTTCTTTAAATTTTGTTAATTTTGTACTGTCTTTTAGTAAAATTCTTTGTTATATTTTTGTCGGGGCAGATGATTTGGCAATAAAACAGCGATATTAAAGTAGAATTATTATATTAATTCGTCTTTATATATAATTTAGAAATTGTCCGTTGGATATTATATTCCTTTGAGGACTAAAAAAAATTGACAAAACATTTATATGTCGTACATACAATAAAAAGTGGAATGCATTGCCAGGGTGTGTCTTATAATCCCAGGATCTTAAAACGATGCTTAAATTTGCAACTTAAAAAAACAACATAGCACCTGTCAATTCTGGCGTTAGTAGCACTTATTCATGGACTGCATAATCTTATTACCATCTTAGAGTTATGCAGCCACACATTTATAAAATAAAAAAAAGTTGTTGGTTACGCGGTTTGACAAAAAATAATACATATATCATCACGGATGCCTTACGGCGCCCGAGACCGCCTACAAGGCATCAGGGTACCCAGCAGGGTTTTTAAACCCACCTCGTTGTAGCCGATGGTATGACTCTTTACCGAACAAGTGGCTAGTTCGTCGCAATGTTTGGATAGACTCAATAACCCAATACAGTTTTACAAGTTGATATAGTAAAACTGGGACCGACAGCTCAACGTGCTCTCGGATGCACTTAATAGTGCATCCGACTCACTATATAATTATAGTGAGTTGTTAAACAAATGTACATATTTTTTTACAATAAAAACTCATTGGTACACACTAGGCTTTTAACCAGGGACCTAAGTGTTTTTAAAGGTTTAACCACTACGTATATAAAAAATTTAAATATATATACCTAATTTATTTCTAATACCATACCTAATATATCCCTAAATCTGGTATATACCCTCCGGGCTGTACGGTAGCCGCGTTGCTCTATGTATATACCTAAAGAAAACAAAATCGCATCAACAATAAGCTAGCTAACAATATATGAAAACTGCAGATTATCTTAGTAAAGTAACTCAGCATTCTCGCTAAACTCCGAAGGTAATATAACTACAGAAAGCCATTACTTATGAAAAGCAACTTAACATGCAAATCTTCGTCCATTCCGCCGGCTACAATGACTGCTGTTTAATTCTCGGGGATGCCTGCACGCCATGCTTGGCATGCAATGCGGATCTGCGATACTGTGCTATTGCTGAAAATACGTTTTTGGTCGTACTTTAAAGATGCTTAAGGTAAATTCAAATTCTAAATTCAAAACCTTTAAGGCATTTATGAAAAGTTAAAATACCTATGTTTAATATTTCGTTTTTGCACCTATGTTGCTTACTATACTTTGTTCTGAAGGTTTGACTGGTAGAGAATTCTTAGCGGTATAAATAGTTTTTTTTTATTTATTGAAGCATGGCAAGTGACTTTGTATCTACCTTATGGTGAGGAGACCTACCAAACCCATGAATGAAATCGATCAATACGAGTACATTATCGTTTAACAACATTGATCACTGCCACTATGCCGACTAAATGATGCGGTTACGAAAACGTCTATTTTAATATCTTCGCTGCGTTATCGTAATAGCTATCAGACAATGGTGTAAAAAATATAATATTTCACTTTATTTTAAACTAAATTATGTATATCTTTTGTAGATTACACGAAATAAAATTGAATATATTTTACAATTTTATTTATAGCAAAAATATCTATGATTAGTTAAAGACTGGTGACGTCACACGCAAGTAAACAAAACAATACACAGATCATAAATCATGTGGATGAAATAGAATAGAGTATAATATATAGGAGATTATTTAATCTGTGCTTGTTTGTTTACTTGCGTGTGACGTCACACTTGACATAAACTGTGAAACAGTGTTTTTAGCGTCATTGTGGAAATTCAAACTTTAACATTGATTTTTATTAATAATAGAGAAATATCCCGGAAATATCCATGTAGTGTGCTTATTATGTAACTAGCTGTGCTCGCGACTTCGTCCGCGTGGAATAGTTATTTTTTTATCATACAAACTTTCATCCCCTATTTTATCCCCTTGGGGGTAGAATTTATCAAAATTCTTTCTTAGCGGATGCCTACGTCATAACATCTACCTGCATGCCAAATTTCAGCCCGATCCCCGTTTGGGCTGTGCGTTGATAGATCACTATGTCAGTCAGTCAGTCAGTCACCTATGAGTTATATATATTTAGATGAAGAATCATATAAAACGGGTTTCAAAAACGAGTCAAATACCCTATTCGATCACTCGCTTCGTAACAAGACCAGGAACTACCGTATCGACAAGATATCAGCAGTAGTCTCCTGAAAACCGTTGAACCCACACCTAAACCGCTGACTAAAATAAAAAAAATACTAGGTCACTTCATGGTTTTCGCATCTGTATAGCGTAGCGAAGTTATAGAAATCTTCCACCCACTAAAGAACCGAATTTGTCGGCTTCTTAGCCTACTAGTTGACGTTTTATCCTGAGGTCCTGGGGTTGATTCTCATTCCCCGTGGCAAAACAATATTTGTACATTTTCTGTACAGTTTGCCATGGCCTGGGTCTTTATAAAATATGTATTAGTATACAGGGTGAATTTGAACTTTGGGCTAATATGAGGTTCTACTGATCAAATCGAACAACTTTTCCCATGGAACCATGTGCCGCAAATAAAAAAAAATAATGCCTTTTCCATATTAGCCTTAAGTACATCCTTTCACCATGTCACCATGAATATACGTGGTGGCCGAGTTGGTTAGACCTTGGACTTATAAACACTTAGGTCCCTGGTTCGAATCTCGGTGTGTACCAATGAGTTTTTAATTTAAAAATGTATGTACATTTGTTTGACAACACACTATAGTGCTTCGGAGAGCACGTTAAGCTGTCGGTCCCGGTTTCACTATACCAACTTGTAAAACTGTTTATAGATAAGGTTATTGAGTCTATTCAAAACATCGCGACGTGCTAGCCACTTATTCGGTGTAGACTCATACCATCGGCTACGACGAGGTGGGATTAAAATCCTCCGCTGGGTACCCTGGGGCCGTCACGGGCACCGTAAGGCACCCGTGATGATATGTATGTATGTATGTATTAGTATTGTTGTTTCTGGTACATGTAGTATTTTAATTTAAAGCATTCTTTTTCAACTCCAACTTTCTTTTTCTTTTTTTTAAATTAATAACTACCTACTATTTACCTAATTCCATTTTCAAAGAACTTTAAAAAATTACATTCCATTTTACCTGCGCAAAATGAATTTCAGTTATAATTTTAAATGAAATTATTCCTCTTATTCTCAGTGTTCAAAGTATGAAATAAATGTATTTAAATTCAATTTTATTAGAAAAACTTGTGGCTTTCAAGTTGGTGTAACTAAGTTAGTCAGCGGTTTTAAGTCAGTTAAGAAAATACGGTTAACGGAGAGAGTGCGGCAATCTGGTTAAGTTAAATTATTGCAACTTTTGACCGGCACTTGTAGGTAACTTCAGGTTGCTCCAGTCGACAGTGCTGCCAGAAAGACTTACTTCTCATGTAATTAATCAAAATATTAACAACATTATACGTGGTGGCCGAGTTGGTTAGACCTTAGACTTAAAAACACATAGGTCTCTGTTTAAAACCCCAGTGTTTATCAATGAGTTTTCAATCTAAAAATATATGTACATTTATGCATATTAAGCCGTCGGTCCCAGTTTCACTATACCAACTTGTGAAACTATATATAGCGTTATACAGAAAGATATAACTTACAGTACCTACCTCCTTATATTTTACTCTGATAAGCGCAATTTCGTCTGCGTAACTTTAACCTTTTATGCAGCGCATGCGACGGAAGCTCTAAAAAGGAAATTTATTCTGTTATTGCAACATTTTTTATTTGTGCTCCGCTCCTATTGGTGGTAGCGTAATGTTATATAGCTTATAGCCTATCTCGATAAATGGGCTATCAAACATAGAGTAAAAAGAATTTTCAAATCGGTTCAGTAGGACCAGAGATTACCCCCCACAATCTCACAAACTTTACCTCTTTATAATATAAGTAAAGATTATATTATTTTATACTAAAGGTATTTTTTATTTATTTTATTAATTATATTAAAAGTACGTTTGTCTGGCAGTACTGTCGACTGAAGAAACCAAAAACAGTTCCAGAGATTTATGTATTTCTTCACAGACTGATGAATAAGATTTTTAAAGTTAGTTATCAGACGCTAAGAAAACTTACTCCAGGAAGACGCTACTCACTCACTCGAGCCAGCTTTTTCTAGAAATCAGATCAGAAGATTACCTGCAAATAAAAAAAAAACAATTTCATAAAATACAAATAAAGAAGGCAGTAGACAAATATTTACAGATTTTTTTGTTTGAGGTAAAATAATAGGAAAATAGAGTGTAGAAAAGTTGAGTAAGACATAAAACCTGGCGTTGATGGATGTGTGCGAGATAAAAACATGTTAGCTTATTATGGGGTAAATCATTTTGTGGAATAAAAATAGCTATTTTATTTGTGTGACTTCTCTTAGACAAGAAACACGCCAATAGAAGGCGACAAAAAGTTGTGTGTGAATTGTGAAGAGACCTGCGGCCATATTCTATTTCGTATAACGGAAGCTTCTGCAGCTTCATCTTTTAATATATTGTATAAGTTAATTTGACTAGAAAAGCGGCAGAAAACAATGTCTAAAGTTCTTATGTCAGATATGACGTCATTAAAATGGCCGCCGCTGAGATAAAAAATCTTCATATATCTCAAAATCTATAAGATATATAGGTGTGTGGTATCATGAAAGGAAATTTAATTGTCTAACAATATGTGTTAATAAAGTATCTATATCTTGACAGACTATGGCAAACTATACAGAAAATCGCGAAACTATTAATAGGTTATGTGTAAATTTTCGTAATAAATGAACTGATTTCATAAAAAATACATTTCATAATAGGAACGATAGCTTATTGCTTATTGTTCAACCGTCATTCATCTTTATGTCAAAAATAGTTAAAGTTTACTAAATACGATAAATGCAACAAAAGTTCGTGATTCAAGTTCAGGGGCTTCTGACATAGAGTAAAAAACCCACAGAGATTTTTTGTGATACTTTTACCCAAAGACAACGCGACGGTAGAGGTAGAAACCATTATAGTATTTAACATATAAAAAAATACTAACTAAACATTGATTAGGTATTGTATTAATTATTTAATATAAATTCATTTCTACTTAGATTTACGTTTCAATCAACTATTAAAAAAAAAGTATTGTTTTCCAATACCTACTTGGCCGATGAACTTGTATCCAGTGCTATGTTAAAATAAATTAAAAAAAAAAACAATACCTACTTAGCTTTATAAAAAAACATAACATTGCAGGTAACTATTACGTCATACAATGAAGGGACAATTAGGTTCTGTACTGTGTGTAAATTAAATTATTCTTAACTAGGGATGATTTTTAATCATTAAATAAAGTTATTCGAATGTTAACTTGTATGAAAAACTGTATTTTTTTTAAATTCTCGATACAAGATCTTTTAAATAACTATATCTGACAATTGAAAAATTGGCAATTAATTAACTTTACTTGGCGCAGATACAAAGTTCGGGGTGTACCTCTACTTTACTTTGCTGTTTACTATGTTTACCTTTGCAGTATTTTAGTGTAGGTGTTTTATTTATAAGAGGATTCTGTACGTATTTTTCTTCTGTACCTGGGCCGAGCAGTCGCGATAATGGCCGCGTCAGTCAGCCGTTTGTGGATGCTACAGATTTACATCCACTTGATTTATGGCTTCTTCATGAAGAGGGAAAGAAAAAGAAGCAGTGGAAAGCAGGGGAAGGCACTATGATGTGTGGATCAGGGAAGATAATAGAAAAAGGATATCAAATCGTATATCTTTAGGTAAGACTTCTTAAATTGCTTTTGTTAGAATTTGTTCAAACATTATAAAATAAATAGTGTTATATATAAATTATATAGTGATTTAGAACGTAAAAGTTAACATAGGTAAATATAAAAAATATATAATTAAGAGGTCTTATTTTATTAAACTCAAAGCAGCCGCAAACATTTTTTAAAAGTATTTCATTCGGGGCATTCCATTCCTGGTAAAAAAAAAATGTTTTGAATAAGGCAATTTTAAAAATAGGAATATAGGTTTTGAGTTTTTTTTATAGGTTATGGTGAATAAATATTTTTATGGCATATTCTAATTTCTTCTGTGGTTATGGTTAATTAGTTATATTACAAGACTTAAAAATGTTTCACGTCACGTCAAACTAATGAGTTTTATTATTAATTAAAAGCTATGATTTTTTTTAACAACTCCGCTATAGTGGCTCAGAGAGCGCGAGCTGTCGATTCCACTTTCACTATCTCAACTTGTAAAAGCGGCCACTTAACCACTAAGTTACTGCGCAACTGATAACAAGGTTAAGCAGATGACAACAAGGCCGGACCTGGGATGGGTGACCATCGGTATGGGTATACATCCAGGCTATACTATCATAAACACCGCAACAAGCTAGGGATTTGTTAGGTGTTGCCTCCGGATACCATCGGCGAAATGAGGACGGGTTAATCCCTCCGTTCTGAGGCCGTTTAAACGGTTCTCGGAAGTCAAAATAAGGTACCCGTGATGGTACGAATAATGTATTTAAATTACCCGTAAATATACCGTCTGGTTAAATAAAATTACACCTGTAGCACAAAATATCTACACCTATACATCTGGCTAGAATATTTTAAAATATAAGTTTAAAGTTTTATGTAGCAAGAATATAAGAAAATATTGTCGAAAGCTTAAATCGAAATACAATTTTCGAGAAAACATGTTTTGAATATTTACTTTATAGCTTACAAGCACATTCTCTGCGCTGTATGGATATAAAAGTTGTCACTAACGCTGTTTATTATTCAAGATACGTTGTTCAATTTCTAAGGTAGCGTTGTTATTCCCTAACAAAGAAAATCAGACAAAACATTCACACAAAAACAAGGCTTCAACAGTAACTAATTTTCGTTTTAGTCTCCAGTGGATTTCTGTGAACGTGTGGAAAATAATAGAGGCCTCTTGACGTCTTTTGGCCCGTGTTGAGATAATAAGCTGTCGTGTTTCGCGCTTCGTACGTCAAACATTTCGCGTCCCTCTCAGGGGTAGGTTTCGTGAGAGGGACGGGGCATCTGTTTGTCACTAACGGATCATTTGCGCCGTTTGCCAGACCGTTATATGAGGTTGTTTTTGGCAAACTGGCTGGCGTAATGCGACGCCGCCTTTCGAATGAGAGTGAGTTTGTGTCAGCGCTAGAGAATTGGTTGCCTTCATTACAATTAACGGGCTCTGTTTGTGCGTCTGGCGAAACAGTGCTATTTAGACTAATTAACCTCTGTATTGTGAACGCGTTGGAGGAGTCAGTAAGAAGCTTATGCGGAGACCGGGGGCGGCTGAGTTACATTTTGATTAAAATAAAGTAATTTGTAATTGAATTTACTCACTTTTGGTTTGCGAGTATTTCCTTAATAACTTCTTAAATACGGATTGATGTTTGATAATGTTTAATTATAATATTTACTTAGATATTTTAACATTTTATTTAATTAATTTTGAAAGCATCAAGTGTGAAATTTAAAGATAAATTTATAGTCATAAAGTGTTACTTTATTAATGCAGTACATAATATACACGGCCGAGTTGGTTAGATTTTAAAGATAAAAACACTAGAGAGATCACGTTGAGCAGTTAGTCCCAGTTTCAGTAGTAAAACTAATTTTAAATAGATTATTGAGTCTTTACAGATACGGTGACGAACTGGCCACTTGGTGTGGACGCTGAAATACCATCGTCTGCAACGAGGAACCCCCATCGCTGAGAACCCTGAGACCGTAAGGCATCCGTGATGGTACAAACTGCACAGTCAATTATTTTGATAGAAATAGTAATGCTTAATGCGAAATTTCTATAGCAAAGTATGTGATTATTGAATATTATATGGTTGTATATACCTATTATTATATACTAGGTAATGCCCGCAACTACATGTGCGTGTTTTTTTTATTAATAGTTAGTAGTAGTAACATTACTGCCGCGGTCTGTAATGACTACTTTGCTGGTCGCGCTGATGATGGCCGACAGCGCAGCTCCAGGCCGACACAGCGCGGTCAGCGTGCAGCGCTTAATGGACGAGCTGAGATAAAGGCCGAGAACGTAGGTCAAGGCCTTTACAGCGAGGACAGCAACGGCTGCAATGATGGCCAAGCTGGAAGGCCTAGACCGTAGCTAGGCTAGTTCGAGGCAATCATAGCGTGACCAGCGAAGCAGCCATAGTGGGCCAAGGTTTGTATAGTGCTTTACTCAAAAATGCAAGTACCTAATCTAAATAAAATCTTTTTGTACCTATCTCTATAAATACAAAGTTAGAAGTCCTAGTTTCTAATACTAGATGGCAGAGGAGTGTGTTTTTCTTGTTTTTACTTATTTTAGCGTTTTTTTTATATTTATGCATTTTTTTTTATAAATTCCTTATTAGGATAATCTTATATTATTTTTTTAAAGATAAAAATCCAATGAAAAAATTCTTGGTGGGCGGGACTCGAACCGACGAACCTCGCTATCGCGGCAAGGCGCCCAAACACTGAGCCAACCAGGTTCCAGTCACCCCTCACGAATTTTGTCATTGCTTGTTATATACTTATATGCAGATGCCCTCTATTAGCTTTCTTCTATTGCATACGAGTGAAGTTAGAAGTCCTAGTTTCTAATACTACAATGTATTCATACTATATATTATTATCATAATACATATTATTATTACATACATACATATTATTATTGTTATAAAAACGCTTGTATGTATATTTCATCCTTTTAATCCGCATATTTGGGGAGGTATCTTGTTTATTTTTCCTGGTCACCCCAAACTGTCAGCTCTTCCCTTGACCGAACCAAATGTTTATTAATGTGTTCCCCTAACCACTACAGTAATATTGTTTTCTTTTTATATCCCGTCCGACCTCTAAGGCTTTTACTTCAGTCAACTATTACGCCTTTTACGGTTTAAGTAATGTCATTGGCGAAACGTGAGGGTAAAAAAGTATCCCAGGAAAAATGCCAAGACATAAAGAAGTCTTACAAAAAGACTTGTATAATAGAAACCTTCGAAATGTGTTTTTTTAATAATATCTCTGGTATTTTTTGTATTAATTTTTGGGAAAGTAAATTATGTTTTTTTTAAATTATTTATGTAGGCAGAGACAATATTGAAAAATAAAGACCTCCGTAGACTAGTGGTTTCACCTTTGGCGTTGTATCCGGAGGTCGTGGGTTCAATTCATATAATATATCGTTGCTTCTGGTACACATAGTACAGGCCTAGAGCTTAGTTTGTGACCAGAGCAATATGTATAATTTGTCCTACATATTATTACAATATATTGTTAGCTTTCCTCAATTACACAATTTAATATCACCAATTTCCCAAAATTAACCTTGAATTTAAAGCTCTTACTATATATATATATCTGATATATCTCTTTATAGAGACACGCAGATCTGCGTGTCTCTATAAAGAGATATATCAGACAATATTATAAAATCTTATCTGTTCCACATAATTTAATATGCATTTTTTTTGCAGAATTAAACATGAATTATTTTTAATCGTGGAATTCATTGTTAATCGTACATAAAAATATTTACCCAACTGAAAATTAAAAAAGGCGAGGTTTTATCTACCTGTCAAGCTTGATAAACTATTTTAATTAAAATTAAAGATGAATTTATTCATTCATTTATAACTGTAGACTCAATAAACAAGGCATCAAAAGGACATTGTAATACCTAAATAGAAACTAATTTATAGAAACTAAATAGTATTATTTATTACTTTGTAACACTGAGAGTAAGCGTCTAATAATAAAAAAATGTGGGGTGAAAAATAGTCAATTTTGCAATAATTGCGCTAAAATATTTTTATAAAATATGTTTTGTGTTGTTAGAGAAGTTAGCGACCGTAGCGATGACTTTGCGGGGTGTAAAAATTCGTCGTTAAAGTTTGCGACAATCGCTAAATTTGACAAGAGGAATCGATACCGTAGCGATCTTTGTCGATAACTTTGATAATAGAGACTACCAAAAATCGTTAAAACGCAATCGTTACGAGTTAGCGATCGAATTCGCTAAGTTAGCGATCGCTATCTATGTCGATACTGCAGGGGCAGATTATAAACTAAAATCTGTTCTAATCATCCCTTAATTATAGAACTCAGCGTCCCCTAATTATTTTAAGGTTAATTCCGCAAAATAATCTGGAATTTAAAAACAAAACGGATGAGGGCATCATAATACCTTGAGCTCGTCGTCCGTCTGATGACGTGAAAATTTTATTACTGCTGGCCCTCTGGTGGAGCTCAAGAGGATTAACTTGTAAGCTCGCAGGAGAACCGATATCATTCATTAGAATGCAATTTCTAGCTTTATTACGACTGACATAAATGTTTTTGTTCGTCGGCGAATGATTTTAAATGAGTTTTTAAAGTGATTCATGCGGAAGCTTCGGCCCTGGGACAGCTGCCATTGTTAAATATGTTTATGTCATTCCGATGCCGTGGCGGGATGAAGGGTTAATTAAAATTTCTATTTTGTTATTTCTATTTTTTTTTATAAAATATTTCTGATTAAACGTTTGGAAAGTTTTGACTATAGCCATTAGATGCCCGGTGTAGTTTTTTTTAAACTGTTATGTAGATCTTTTTTTAATTCGTGTCTGTCTGTCTGTTTGTTTGTTTATCGGGGCATCATTTAAGGCGAGGACCAACTCTTGTGTGGTTGTGTGACAAAAATTTCTAAATTCTTGTCAAAATTCGTAGGTTTTTGATAATATTAAAAAAATATATGTGCTAAATAAAAAAGTACACGATTAATGTTTTAGTACCATATAACACCAATACAAAAAAAAAATAGTTATCAAATATTTTGTTTTTGTTTTTTTTTTCACCCAATTCTTTTTTTTTTTTCTTTATTCGATTACTATTTTGATTCATAATTTTACGTGTCAACTGTATTTTTTTTATTTTAATTTAATGTTAAGGCATCAAATATGATGAGGAAAAATGACTCTTTTTCCCTTGATTTCATATTGGTCCTGTCCTTAAAAACTACTGGGCTGATTTTTTTGTTGAATAGCTCTTATTTTTGTGGGTAAAATATATTATATTTAGATACAGGGAGTTCCTATATACTCGTCTACAGGCTGTTTGATGTTTTAAGAGCATCTTAGGAAAAGTTTTTAAATACACCAGATACAAAAAAGTGTTCTAAATGAAATAAAACTGCATTAAAATATTTTTAATTTATTATAAACTTTTTGAGAAAATTATTATTTCGTATATAGAGTTGACATTTTATGTCATCTTTTTGACAACTGTAGTGGTTGGTTACTATATCCCAAAATTATACATATTAAACGGGGTTAATACACATTTGAATTGCTGGCATGATAGCCGTGGTCAACATTGTAACCCTACCTTATCAATAACTCGTTAGGCCGACCGACCGGTCTCGTTACCACCGCCCATACAGATGCAGAAACCGTGAAGTGACCTAGTCAAGTTTCGTTTTTAGTCAGTGGGTTCACCGATTTTCAGGAGACTACTGTATCAATTTCTTGTCGAGGTGGTAATCTCCTTTCAGGGTGCGATTACGAATTGGGTAGTTGGATTGACGATAAGGCAGCGATATATATTAAAATATACTCGTTATGCAATTCGTATATGCTGATGATGCTGTTTTAATAGCAAACTCATCGATCGAACTGCAAGAGATGTTATCGATTATGAATGAAGGTTGTAAGAAGAAAGGTTTGAAAGTAAACGTGAGAAAAACGAAAGTTATGGTGTTTGAAAGGTGTGAAGATATATCAGAATGTAAAGTAAGTATAGAAGGCATGGACGTTGAACAAGTGAGAGAATTTGTATATCTTGGAAGTATGTTTACTAGGGACGGTAAGATTGAGATGGATATTAAGAGGAGAGTGAACGCGGGAAACAAAATTAACGGGGCTTTAAATACTATTATGCGCAGTAAAAATATATCTAAAACTGCTAGAAAAATTGTGCATAATAGTATTCTCCTACCGACACTTATGTATGGAAGTGAAGCATGGGTATGGCAGAAGAAGCATGCGAGTAAGATTAATGCAATTGAAATGAGGTCTGTAAGAAAAATGTGTGGTGTGACCCTCAGAGACCGGATTAGAAATGGAATATTGAGAGAGAGAAGTGGAACGGAAGACGATGTTGTATCGAAGATTGAAAGAGGTATGCTAAGGTGGTTCGGCCACGTTGAACGTATGAGTGATGAACGATTAACTAAAACAATTTATAAAACAAAAATTGAGAATGTTAGTGGAATTCGTGGTCGACCAAGGCGCGTTTATCTCGATCAAATAGGAGATATCCTGAGAAAGGGACAAATTCGCAGTCTCCGAAATAGACGCGCCTGCATGAAAAGATGTATGAATGTTGAGGAAGCTAGTGAAGTATGTAGGGATTGTACAAAATGGCGTACATTGCTCTCTGCCTACCCCATAACAGGGATATAGGCGTGATGGTATGTAAGTATGTATGCAATTCGTTATTGTCGCCCCCCATTTCGTAATCGCATCATTTAGCCGGCATAGTGGGAGCGATCAATATTGTTTAAGAACAATTATTAATGGACTCTATTCATGGACTTTGTAGGACTGCTCACCACCAGGTAGATATAAAGTCACATGACGTGCTCCAATAAAAAAAAAATAACACATTTTTTTTTTTTTTTTAAGTAAAATAATAATTTTCGGGAACCAGTTACTACACCATAAAGTAAGGTAGGTACAAACTTTTTTCATGCTCAGTTTAAACCAAATCGAAGCTCAAGTTAAGCACCCCCATAAAATATGATTAGTGGTTATGTTTGGACGGGTCCCCACTCCCAGCTCTCGTATAAACCGAAAGGCTTTTCGCAAACACTGGTCTAACCTATTCAAATAGCCCGTATGGAAACAAAGAAAAACCTCGTGATTGTCACAGTGTTATTGTTAAATAGTCATATAAAGCTTTTAGCACGTTATTAATAATTTAATAACAATTCGAGAGAACAGTAAGAGTCAGTGCTTTATTATTTATGATGGCATCATACAGGTTAAGTAGTAGTTAAGTTTACCAGGGTGAATTTGAAAGGTAGGCTAATCTAACCTAACCTAACCTAACCTAACCATGTGTCGCTAATGATAAAAAAATGGCTTCCCCATTCAAATAGATCATTTTAACATTACTAGTTTGTATGGAGAAGTCATTTTTTTTTTATTTGCGACATATGGTATGTACTTTGGGCTAATCTAACCTAACCTAACCTAACCATGTGTCGCTAATGAAAAATATTGGCTTCCCCATACAAATAGATCTTTTTAACATTACTAGTTTGTATGAAGAAGTCAAATTTTCTTTTTATTTGCGCCATATGGTTCCATGGGAAAAGTTGTTCGATTTTATCAGTAGAACCTCATATTAGCCCAAAGTACAACCTTTCAAAGTCACCATGTATAAAAATGGCTCAGTCACTCCTTCATAGCTAACACCCTACCAAACCATCACTGAAGTCGGATAATGCCCACGTTGCACTCTGTTGACTAATTGGGAAGCTTCTTTGGAGCTTTGAGCATAAATACTGTCATTTTGTTTATTATAATGTTGCTCAATTGTAAAAAAAAATCTCATAAAGAATGTTTTCTGTGACCTCCCTTTGCGTACCGCTTCAGTAATTGTTTCGATTTTACCATCCTATTCTTTTTTAAATTATCAGTTAAGAATGCGTCTCTTATAGGCTGCAAGTTATAGTCATCTTTAAAATATGCGACATGGTTCTAGGTGCTATCTTCATCTTCCGAGATAAAATCTTTTGCTTTCGGACAGGATTTCTTCGAATTCTTTCCCTTACTACTTTGACCACCTTTTTTGGGGCCTTATTTAATATAAATCCAAAACCACTGAAAAAATAATACCAATAATAAAGATGAGAACAAAAAATATTATATCAATACTCAGAAGTGAGAACAGAATAAGGCGATGAATATTTGTGATTTTTCCTTTATAAGGTTTAGCAGTTCCGTATTATTCGTACTTTATTTATTTAAAAACTTTATTGCACAAATTTAGTACAAAGGCGGACTTAGGTAATGCCGCTAAGCATTCTCTACTAGCCAAACCTTTGAGACAAATTAAGCAGTAAGTAGGTAAAATAGGTACTTTCAAGCTATTCAATTGAATAATTTAGTTTATTCGAAGTTTTTCAGAAAAATATTATAACAATTCTATTTGGCGTAACAATTTGTAATTTTTTTTTGATGCTATTATTAATATTTATTTATTGGAGATATAATTGATTGAATCAGGCGTTATTTTGCGGAATTCCATTATTTTATATAATAATGTTGATGTAATATTAAATTTATTGCAAATTCTTCCGCTAGTTTAATATTGGAGATTCCACTGTTGATTAGATAATGTTGTAATTTTTTTTTTAAATTTAAATTTCATTATTGCAGAAAATTGTATTCTATCAACCATCATTTTCTACCAGCTAACATTTGAAAGAGAAATATGCTTAGGATACAGAACTGTTTCGAAAAAAAATGAAGAAATATATAATTATATCATTGATATAAATTATGGGGGTTACTAAATAAACCCTTGCTATTGTTGCAGTCTCCTTATAAGAAAGAAAAGAAAAAGAAAGAAAGAAAAACTTTATTACATACATACATATCATCACGGGTGCCATACGGCGCCCGAGACCGCCTAGACGGCCCCAGGGTACCCAGCGGAGGGGTTTCCCACCTCGTCGTAGCCGATGGTATGAGTCTATACCGACCAAGTGGCTAGCTCGTCGCGATGTTTTGAATAGACTCAATAACCCATCTATAAACAGTTTCACAAGTTGGTATAGTGAAACCGGGACCGACAGCTTAACGTGCTCTCCGAGGCATTATAGTGGTGTTGTCAAACAAATGTACGTAAATTTTTGAATTAAAATCTCATTGGTACACAGCAGGATTCGAACCAGGGACCTATGTATTTTAATGTCCAAGGCCTAACCAACTCGGCCACCACGTATAGGAAAAACTTTATTAATAGAATAAATACAGATACTAAAATAATTACAAACATTAACATATGAAAATATTTTTTACCAGGAGTGTAGAGTTATACAGAATAACGCAAACAATGTTTACTTATAAAGAATTAACTGATTCAAGCATTACTTTAGTTACACATTAGTTTTAAATAATGGTAGTAAAATATTTGTTTTTTTTGCTGTCTTCCGCTAAATTAGTTTAAGCAAGATACATGACTATTACAATTAAGTATTTGAAACAGGTACAAAAAAACAAAACCATGAAAAAAAAAACAAAAGATCAAGGAAAAATAAACACTGCCTCTTTCATAAACTAATTAATTTGGCGTAAGAAAGCAAAACATAAAAGTAACTACTATTAACCTAAAATAACTAAAATGAGGTCGGTAAATGGGGTGTTATCATAAAGTATATAATAGTTTTACATATAGTATATAATAAAACAAAGTCGCTGAGATCTTCTAAACTAAGCAACGATTTTAATTGGATTATCACTACAGCTTCCGTAGACTAGCAAACCCTTTTTCGTTCTATCCGGAGATCGTGGTTTCGATTTTCACGCAAGGGAAAAAATATAAGTACGTTTTTCTGTACAGTTTATCATGGTCTAGGTGTCTATAAAATATAATATATATGTATTAATATAGTTTTTTCTGGTGCACATAACACAAGTCTAGAGCTTAGTTTGTGACCAGGGTAAAGGTGTATAATGTTCTTCAAATTATTATTATTATACCGTTGCCGTAGATTGTATAAATCAGCTTTTTTTGGCTGATTTATTGGGAATAATTTATATGTATAATATTTGCATATCATATTATACAAATATATAATTTAGACATTTCCATTATACTATTATGAAAATGTAATATTATTTTATTTATTTACTTAATTTTTTTTTTAGTTAATTTAGTTTTTAATGTTTATTTTATTTTAACATTTCTTTTTTAAGTTTTGGTTTTGTTAATGTTTTTTTTTTTAATTTAATATATTTTGAACACATTTATCTAACCAAAAATATAAAATTAATACTAAAATATTTATTTATTATAAAAAATTAAAAAACAAAACAAAATTACTTACTTACCTTATAACAAATTATATTTCTTGTAAATCGCTACCTGAGGAACGGTGTCTAAAAGGCTGGCTGCGTTACCTCTCTGTATATGTACTCGTATTTAGACATAAATATGGATATAATCGAATAATACTTTATGTTGATTTCAAATCGCTTTATGACGCCACATTAATACCTAGATTCGACCTGTTCGAAGCTGTTCACTATATAGTTTAGTAATAAAAAAATAAGTAATGTATCTAGTTTCTAATCTATACTTCTATACTAATCTATACTAATAATATAATAAAGAGGAAAGATTTGTATTTTTGTATGTTTGTAATGAATAAACTCAAAAACTACTGGACCGATTGCAATAATTTTTTCACCATTAGAAAGCTGCATTATTCAGAAGTAACATAGGCTATATAATATCACGCTAGGTCCTATAGTTGTGGAGCAGTAACCAAAAATGTTTTAAAAACGGGGGAAAAGTATCGTTTCTGAGGCCTTCCGTGGCGTGCGCTGAGCATATAGTTAAAGTTATACAAACCTGTGCGAAGCCAGGACGGGCCGCTAGTATTAAATAAAAATATCATCACGGGTGCCTTTTTTTTTAAACTGTTGCAAAGGGCCTCAGGGTACCCAGCGGAGGGATTAACCGTCCTCATTTCGCCGATGGTATTCGGAGGCAACACCTAACAAGTGGCGAGCTGTTGTGGTGTTTGGCCTCGTTGTATAAAGCTGTCCCAGATCCGGCCTTGTTGTCACCTGCTTAACCTTAAATCAGTTGCGCAGTGCTAACCTATAGGCTGGGGCCGGTACTATTAATTAAATATTTTTGAGTGTACTGTGTTATAAAAATAATTATAAAACTAAATTGAATTTGACAACTAAATAATCTTCTTAATCATTGATAATTTTAATGAAACACTTAAAATCAAGAGTTAAGTTTATTAAGTTGTATACGAGTAGGAAAAATAGTAGTAAAAATAAGCAGACAGTAATATTATAGACTAATTTCATTTGTCGTAGGTCATGGAACCGCGCGATATCGCTGGGGACCTCTAACATTATATGATGGTTTTTATAATTAGTCATTACGAGTAATAAAATATATATTAACTTTATATAACTTAACCATGAAACTTAGAATAATATGGAACCACCCTAAGGTCTAAAATCAGCTATGAAACCAAATGTCAAAGGTGTTCGTTGCCGCCATATTGTGTTCTCACTTGAACCTATTTATACGCTCAATAATTGCTTTTGCTTTAAGTTTGTTGTGCGGGCGGTTTCCAGTATTTTATTTTTTTGTGACATCACGGTATGTTGCAGTGTTTCTACTGGAGGGAAGTAGACCTACATAACTAAATAATGAAGATACCCGATACAATGTTGTTCAAAAACAAATGATCCGGTTACAAAACCATTAAAGGCCTATAAACGTATAATCTATGGTCAATAACGGTTCGCTATTGCCATATTAAAATAACAGATCAAGCTACGGACGCTTACATTTTTAACCTTACCGTTAAGTCCATAATTTTATATAGGCATACACATTTTAATAGTACGGCAGTATGAATCGCCAAAACGTTTAGTACGAGTTGGTACATCCGCCACGGTATTTGTATACATATGTATTTTGCAACCAGTGCGTGTTGTCCTGTAACGGAAAGGGAAAGGGGGAATAATGGTGAAAAGCTCTTCAGAGCACTATCCATGGTATAGGCGGTAAAATACGCTCAACGATGCCACAACCCTGCGAAGCTGCATCGGCTCCAAGGTTTTATTGAGCCTTTCGTCTCCAATAATTCTAGTTAAGGTATCGAGAGCAGATAACAGAAATGTGGAACGCTCTACCAGCTTGCGTGTTTCCTTCCTCTTATAACCTAGAGTCATTTAAACGAAGTGTGAATAGGTATCTTAAGTCGGCATGACCAGCGGCGCACCTGTATGCATCAGCTAGTTATCATTCCTGGACATTGCATGCTGCTTAACATCAGGTAGATGCAAGGTCACTTGTTGAGCTCTTATAAAACAAGAAAATAATAAAAAAAATATACTTGCTGCTTATCATTAAATTATTCTGATGCTATTTATAATGTAGCGCCTCCGTAGACAGTTGTGGCGTCTTTGACGTATCCGCAAGTCGTGGGTTCGATTTTTACTCATGGTAAAACAATATTAGTAGTTTGCCGCGGTTTGGTTCTTTATAATATAAAATATGTATTAGTATTATAGTTTCCGGTACACATAATACAAGCCTAGAGCTTAGTTTGACAAGGGCAATATGTGTAAAATGTCCAAAAATATATATAGCATTGAGAAAGGAGACTACTATGTCGAGAATAAATTCTGTGCAGTCTCCTGAAAACCGGGAAGCCCACGCCATACATACATTCTACATAAACATACAAACCATTAACTGACAAAATTGGAGTAAATAAATTTATCGATAATGTATTTTTAAACGTGATTTAACAAACTGACTCGCATTATCATTCTGATCAAGAGCCTCGGGCTCATTTCATACAAACAAAATCCCAGCCATTTTTACAAACGATGCGATTTTGAGAGCCCCTACCGAACCGCGCCTACATTAATTGGATGCAGTGACCGCGAGGCTGGGAGGATGAAAATATTAACGTACGCCACAAAATATATTGGGATATTTCCAGGTGAATGAGTGGACTATTATCTACGCGCGCGAAGCGATCCGATGCGAAATCTGATGCTCGACTGCAAACTCTGATAACTCCGACACGAATAGCAATAACCCAACTTAATAGCTATATAAAGTGAGGCAATTACAGCGCATAGAGTCAGTGTTAACATGAGATCAAATGAGTTACTTCTAAATTTATAGCTCACAGTTATAATTGTCGTCGGCGCGGCGTAACACATGTCGCGTTGCTATAATCTAGCGTGATAATGGAAAACAAAACAAATTATCTGCGTTGTGCTATTGTGAACAGTTCTGGGAAACGATTTGCGGTAGAATAAAGCACAAAGCCTTGCAAATTATTGTATTACCGAATTTTAATAGCGCACCTATTTCGTCGCAGCTCCCAAGTGAACTATGACGGGCAGAATAACAGAAGATTAAGTAGGCACTGTTGGAGCTTAGCTTGGCTTCTTGCTTGCAATAATAATTAATCTCCGTGTTAATTAGTGTAGCAGCCGTTCGCGTAAATCAACTGAGCGGAGGCTGCGACGCGGAGGGCCTGCACAACTTTGTGTATTGTTCTGTGTTTAGTTTGTCTGGCCATTCATTGACACTTCTGACAAACGTTTTCTGTTGCTGGTTTTTATTAGGTTCGCTATTCAAGCTATAACGAAATGTATTATTAAAGTTGGCCTTTGTAGTACCTAGGTTTATGGAAAAAAAAAATACTAGACTAGGAAAAAAAAAATACTAGACTAGGAAAAAAGGTAAAAGTGGATGCTGGGCCGACCGGACTCGTTACAGATACAGATGCAAAAACCGTCAAGTGACCTTGACATATTTCGGTTTTAGTCTGTAACTTTACCGGTTTACCGGGGACTACTACATCGATTTCTTGTCGAGGTGGTAGTCTCGTTTCATAGTGCGGTTATGAAATGAGCGATTGATTTAACGATAAAGCAGCAAGGATATTAAAATAGACTCGTAATGCAAAAACGTCTTTGTCGCCGCCTATTTTGTAGCCGGCATAGTGGGAACGATCAATATTGTTGAACAACAATGGTATGATCGATCCCATTAAAGGACTTTGTTGGTCTGCTTACCATCAGGTAGAAGCCGTGCTCTATTATTTTTTTATTTTTAAGTAAAGTGAAGCATAAACCTGGGGAATAAATAGTAAGTTGACCTTATACTATAAGTTGTGTGTCTCTGTCGTACGTACGTGGGAAATTATACTGCCCGAAGAGACAGAGATAGGAGCTTTCATAGTACGAAATTATTTCTCTTCCGTGTCCGTATTTAGAAATTTTAAGTTGCCTGCAATGTAAAGATAAAGATTTAAAACTTGGGATCCGCTCTTAGACTATGTTTTTTATTTATTTATGTATATTCAACCCAGACCGCATTCTGAATAGGCAGACAATAGTTTGACACTTGCATCTATTTTTATTGTATTTATAACTGCTTTTTACTTGTTTAATTTTTAGTTAACAAAGTACGGTTTCAAGCCAGTATGTTTAAATATTACTCAATATACAGTCAAGTATTTCTTTGTCGTAAGCAAATTAATACGGACCTACAGTCGTATATATAAGTTTTAATAAAAAAAAAATGTTAAAGTAAATATTTAACTTTGATATCCACTACTCATTATCCGCAACTCATTATACACAAGTCATTATCCTCAAGTTATTTGACTCTTCGTATCTAGTTACAAATAAGTTTATGGTAGACGTAAGGTTGGTATGAACTTCCCCGGGATTTTAATGAAGGCTTTAGTCTAAGTATAAACTAGCCTAAGTGTCCCATCTTCTTGGGGATAAACTACATACTTAATTAATTAAATGTCCCTAGTGTTAATAATAAACCAAGCTATTTACAACAATATTAATTTAGTTTATTTTAGTTGTTAAGGGGGGGTTTTAATGCAAATAAAAGGCAGATGGAATATATACATTGTAAAAAAGAGGTGTTTTGTTCCGAGATAATGTAATTTTGTCCGGCATTCTAGATTATTAAATATTGTAATTTTTTTGTTGTGTAGAGTTTCGTTCGCCATGTATTTGGGCGCCTACAAGTGATTGTCAGATTTGTCGCGTTGTAAATTTTTGCAACGTAGTATTGTTATGTCTGTATAGTAATTGCGTGGCTTGTTAGTGGTTTTGGAAGATAACGAAGATATCGCATTCCTTGGGTACCCAGGGATCTCGTCGCTATAGCTAACCACCAGCCATTCAGAAAGACATTTTCAAATTAAGTATTTGCGGTGCGCAACGCATCCGTGTGAGAATCCTGGACGAGTCTTGTTTCCCGGCTTCTCACACATACATATTATTTACCTGTGAAAACTTGTTAATAGCTTTAAGTTATTTTTTAAGTAATTTACATTGTTTAAGATCTAGCTGATAGGTTTCCAATACTAAATAAATAAATAAATAATAAGAATCCCCATCTCATAAGAAGCAAAAAATTTCGCTCTGAATTCTTGAAAACAAATAAAGTTTTATTGCTAAACTATACAAAAAAATTTAGCCATATAGGATATCGCAATTTTTTTTTTGTTTGTGTCGAGGTTACTATATGCCGTTTCGTTTTAAAAATAAAGGCTTTCAAACATTAAATTATATTATATAACTAGCTGACCCGCGCAACTTTGTCTGCGCGTTTAAATTTAACCGTTTACGCAGCGTACGCTCTTAAAAGGAATAATTTTTCCCCGTTTTTGCAACATTTTTCTTTGTTACTCCGCTCCTATTAGTCGTAGCGTGATGTTATATAGCATATAGCCTTTCTCGATAAATGGATTATCCAACACGAAAATATTTTTTCAATTCGAATCAGTAGTTCCTGAGATTAGCGCGTTCAAACAAACAAACAAACAAACAAACAAACTCTTCAACTTTATAATATTAGTATAGATTATTGGGTTTTATATAAAAAATCATAATCGGAGATCTACATTCTGCATTCGTAATCGCGAACTCCGCGTTCTCCATACAAAATTAGCATTCGCACTTTAATAATATTCGATTACTGTTTGTTGCAGAATTAAAATAATATTTTTGTCTGTCAATGTATTTTTTTTTTTTTTCGAAATCAGGAAAAAATATTTTTAATATTACAATACAAAAAATATAAAACTCACAAAAGAAAGATTTTTACGAACATTAAAAAAAAAAATTGAACTAACAGCCATGTTGTAACATTGGAAGTACGTTTGTATGGTCGTCAAGTCGACTCCAGGGCACTTATACAGGCACTTATATAGGGCAGTTATACTGTACTAATGTTTGTAATTAATATTAATTTACCAAATACGGAGACGAAAAAAAAAAAAAATTTGCAGAATTATAATCTGATTTATCAATAATTAAATCGTTTTGTAACCACACTATGATAGTCGGAGATCATAAGTAATGAATCCACAGACTGATTTCAGTCTGTCATCGATGATATCGACAAAAAAAAAGATAAAACTAATTCTGTTTTCATTTATAATTCAAATATCGAACGGAAAAGAATTTTAAATTGTAATCGATACTATATTTTGCATTCAAAGAGACTGTTTTAACAGCGTCCTTCAGTTATAATGAAATTGGCCTGTTTCGTTAAAATAACTCCTCTACACAGAGTTCATTTTAAAACAAAACGAAATAGCCAATTAATTCATGATTACCTTGCTACATGGTATAGGATTAGTAATCGTATTTCACCTAGATGTTTAAGTCAGATGTCAGACACCGGAGTAGTATATTAATACGGACCTACATAGTATTTATAAACCCCTCTCATGTCTGATATCGCATACAGACTGAAAGATTTGTTTTTTATATTTTACATTATGCCTTCGAAAACATTTAATTAAATGTTAAGTAAATTCGATGAGTTTAAATATATATTTATTTTTCATTCTTTAAACGCGTAACGAATATACATCTAACTAAAATAAGAGTATATTATATAGTAGCTGGTGTCAGCAGCTTCGTGAACGAGTTTATTAAAAAAAAATACTTAGCTAAGTATTTTTTTTTCATAGATACCTTCTTTTAATAAGGTTATCAATAACCATCATGTTACCATGTCCGCGTATGTCTATTCATTATATATTTAAAACCTCAATTGATAGGTATAATTTTGGGAGCCAGTACTTTTACTTACCTACGAAATTCTATAGTTGCCAAAAACATGACATAAAATTTCAACTTTTTACGAAAATAATTAAATTTCTCAAAAATTAAATTTAAAATCGAAAATATTTCTTACTTGGTAAAATATATAAATTAAAGCTATAAAAAATTATTGCCAAAAATTTCGCGTCTCTTTGGACTGTCACTGATGACGCCGCTCCAAAGAGAGACGAAATATTTGGCAATAAAATTTTATAGCTTCAATTTATATATTTTACCTAGTAAGGAACACATCTAACACACTTTATTTGTTTCAGATAAATCGAAAATATTTTAATTCAGTTTTATGTAATTAAAATTTATCCAACTTTGCTTCATAGAACATTTATTTTTATCTGGTGTATTAAAAAAAACTCTTAAAACACAAACAACCTGTTATTTAAACTCCTTGTATGTCCATACGTGTACACATATATACGTGGTGGCCGAGTTGGTTAGACCTTGGACTTAAAAACACTTAGGTCCCTAGTTCGAATCCCGATGTGTACCAATGAGATTTTAATTAAAAAATGTATGTACATTTGTTTGACAACACCACTATAGTGCCTCGGGAAGCACGTTAAGCTGTCGATCCCGGTTTCACTATACCAACCTGTGAAACTGTTTATAGATAGGTTATTGAGTCTATTCAAAACATCGTGACGAGCTAGCCACTTGTTCGGTGTAGACTCATACCATTATACTACGACGAGGTGGGATTGAAACCCCTCCGCTGGGCACCCTGGGGCCGTTTAGGCCGGTTAGACACCCGTGATGATATGTATGTATGTACATATCGAAATGTAGTATACTCACTTTACCTACAGAGCAAATTTAATCATATTGTTTTTACATTTTAATAGCTATCCAATAAAAAGGACCGCATATAAATCGGTCCGGTAGTTTTTAAGTGATGCCCCGACAAACAGACGCGAATTCAAAAGGCAATAAATTATTGTTCTTTATATTATATATTATAAAATTTAGAGTCCAATCCGCATTTTTTTTTAAACAGATAAACGTACTTACATATTTTTTCATTTACAATTTTATTATATGAATAGATAATTATCACTGTTATGACTTTTAATAACGTCATATATATAACTTTTGTAATAACGTTATTAGTCAATAACTACATCTACTAAAAATCTATTTTCAATAAAACGCTATCCATTTCCGGTTCGCCAGACAAACGATGTCTTCAGGTGACACCACAATTCAATGCAAACTCGATCGCTTTACCGATTGCACGAGATCAGGTGGTCGCTGAAAACCGATATTTATCGATTTTCATGATTTATTGCATGTTATAAATTTATTTTGTTGCGCACTTTAGTAAAATAGTTTATATAAATTTACTAAAGTGGACAACGAATATTAAACTCTACCATGCGTTTTTGTTAAACAGTCTTTCACTTACACTTTAGGGATCCACCAATGAGAACGATTTATTTGTACTGTCGAAAAAACAAGCGATCTATTTTACAGTAAGTGAAATAATGTATAAAAGAGGTAGAGCTACTAGATATTTAGATATTATTAGTAAAGTAGGTCCTACATAGTAATACGAATAATAATAAAGCAAAAACAATTGCATCCCACTCGAACCACTCTTAGCAAGGACAAATTTTCAATTCCCTCTTCATTAGCTAATTGCACAAAATACTCTTGTACTATATATTTTGAAATATGAGGTACAATTATATAAATTTTATCAAATATTTACGATAGAAATATAGATTATAATTAACTACTACTAATTCTTAATAAAAAAGGAATACGTAGGTATTCCTTTTTTATTTCGATAATTAAGCTTGTGTATTTTTATAATAATAAATACCATCACGGGTGTCTTATTTGGATCCCGTTTATACGGCCTCAGGGTACCCAGCGGAGGGATTAACCCGTCCTCATTTCGCCGATGGTATTCGGAGGCAACATCTAACAAGTGGTGAGCTTGTTGCGGTGTTTATGATGAAATAGCCTCGTTGTATAAAGCAGTCACCCATCCCAGGCCGGCCTTGTTGTCATCTGCTTAACCTTGTGTTATCAGTTGCGCAGTGACTTAACCACTAGGCTGGGGCCGCTTTTTATACTTGTGTATAAAAAGCGTATATTGTGTATTGTTATACTTTTAATTTATTTTAAAATCCCTATTAATTTTTAAATCTGTTTGTATTGATTGACTGTATGTTTAAAAAAAAAGTAAATAAGTAATTAAATAATCTTAAGTATCTACGAGTATATACCTATTAATTAACTTTACTTGTTAAATTAACGAATTTTAAATCTTTATAATTAATTAGGTAAGAATGTTATTTAAGCGTTACTTGTCTGTAAGTAATAATATAATTTATTATTATTCAAACGATACTGTAAACAACTTTTAGCTAATTTATTTAACTATAATATTATGTATTGGTATCAACCATATATTTAACAAAGCCGCATTTGCTAATTCGTAGTAAGTAATGGATACTACAATACAAGTCTTGAAACTAATGATCCACTGGTAACCAATAATATCATGTTGTAAACCTACTTAGTTTGAATAAAATAAATTATCAAATAAAAAAAAATTGTGGCTAACTAAAATTTTTCCTGACTCTACCAGCTAATGTATCTATACTAAACGAAATTAATGACCCTATCACAACATTTGAAATACGCAAAGTGCAGTATCGTAATGGATCTATGCGACAGTTGCATTCTGATCGTTTCGGCGTGGCGCGGCGTCAGTCATGAGGGCCGCCGATATTTCCAGCTTATTGCAAATAGCCGCCCAGCCTCGTGCCCATAGACCTAAATTAAATTAGTAGATAGGTAGACTAGTTAGTCTTAATTAAGATCGTTGTTTATTAAATCTTTTATTTAATTATTTAATATTGTTTTTTACTTTTACTTTGATTTTGGTCGTCAGTTAAAGGTTAGTGACCCTATCACAACATTTAAAAAACGCAAAAAGCTTAGCGTTTCCGTGGGGCGCACTGCGTCAGTCATCTTGGCCGTCAATATATTTAACAAATAATTAAATAATTAAATTTAGCTTCTTACAAATAGACGCACGGACAGCCTCCTGCCCACAGACTTGAGTCAATCATAGTTGGACTAGCTTTTATTGAGCATTGTTCTTTTACTTATAAGGTTTTTACAGTTATAACAACATTTGAAATACGCAAAGGGCAGTATCGTAATGGAACGCGACAGTTGCATTCTGATCGTTTCGGCGTGGCGCGGCGTCAGTCATCAGGGCCATTGATATTTCTAGTTTATTGTAAATGACCGCCCAGCCTCGTGCCCATAGACCTGAATTAAATTAATAGATAGGTGGACTAGTTAATCTTACATAAGGTAGTTCATTATTTATTAGACCTTAATATAGATACCTAGTTAGATTATTTCTAGTCCCATTGCATGTTCACGTATTATGTACCTAATACTTATTTGACTAAGATGCAAATTACTAAAAAATCTTTATTTTAATTTACAAGATTTAAAAAAATTGGCTATATTGTCTCAAGAACCGTTTTTTGTTATATTTAACTCAGAGATCAAACCGCATTATGATGACATAATATTAATAGACTATATAAATTTTCAAGTTTCGTTACAGAGATATAGAATGTATGTAAAATCACTCTTAAGCTTTTTATACCTCTCCTTGTTGAAGTTAGCAGAAAATATTGAACACCAATTTTTTTTTTCACCTAATGTAACAAAATTTAACTACTCTGTAGTTCCTACTGTTACCGAGATATTAACTTCCAGAAATATGTTTTTCCTCTTTTTTTTGTTCCCTTTTCTGTCCACTGTCCAAATGACTCCTTGCTCATTGTCCAAATTTCATATTTCTCACTCCAGTAGAATTTAGTAATTTAGTCTGGGTAATGGTGAGTAAGTACAGTACTTATAAGTCAGACAGGACCAGTCTTTTTATATAGATAGATATGTTTTGTAAATACGTACCTACCTACTATATAATTCTTAGGTTAAAACTTTTAGTCGTTCATATAATTACAAAGATACTTGCTTCAAACTTATGTAGCCTCTATAGGCTTTATGCTACACTTATAATATGTACAAGCTAAATATTGTGAATGCTTAAGCCAAGACAAAAAATAAAGCTGAATGTCCAAAAAATACTTCGAGCGTCGCCCTTTCTACTCTTGTCAGTTTTCAGTACTCGCGGCCGACTAGCACCGTTAATTGGATGTGCTGGTTAAAGCTACCCCCATGAAATATGAAACAGGAGTGCATCGAAATTCCACGTACTTTACGATAGCTCGATACATTAGCCATTAGTACTCAAATTTAGGTTATTTATTATGTCTAAAAGGTACAACACAGTCTGGTTTATTTTAATTGAGGTTTGTTGTTTAAAATGGCTTAGAGATAGCTAAGTAGTTCAAAGTGTCGAGGTGGTATATTTTCTTTTCGCGATGCTGTTACGAAATGCTTAGGTAGTTGTTTTACACAGACTAAAATCTAAACATTACTAGGTCACTTGATAACATTTAATAATAATTTAAAAGCACATAAATATAGCGACGAGCTAGCCATTTGTTCGGTGTAGACTCATACCATCGGCTACGACGAGGTGGGATTAAAAACCGCTCCTCTGGGTACCCTGGGGCCGTCTAGGCGGTCTCGGGCGCCGTAAGGCATCCGTGATGATATGTATGTATAAAATTTTATAATTTCAGGAAAAAAAAATGTAATAGATTGCTTGTCAAAATAACATTTATTTCAGAAAACATATTTTTTTATTGTGAATTATTCTATATACTCGTATACAGGGTGTCCCGAAACTCAACATCAAGCGGGTACGGGGCGATAGTCTATACCAGTACTGTAATAAATAAAAAATAAAATCCATGTTACTCGGATAAGTGTAAATAGGAATTATACCCTAGATCACATATCTAAGTACGTATTCACAATATTGTAGTGTGTTGTTTTTAATATGTTCCTTAATAAATAAGGTATTCATTGCAGTCGCAATTCCAATAATGTATGTTGTCAATTTAGTAAAAAAAATATAGTTTTATTAAGTCATGTTATAAAATGTTTTGTTATACAACTTTTACACTTCGTCTTTTAAAAAAAATTTACTTTACTACCCTAGGCAAGTTATTTAAAAAAATAGCCCATTTAATCAGGATTTCAAAATGTTTCATTACTTGTCACTTATCTTTCCATAAAAAAATATTTAATAATATCAACCATTTAGAGCAATCGTGAGTTTCGGTTTTAGTCTTTTGCTTATTCGGTTTTCAGGACACTTGTGCATCGATTTCTTGTCTTGCCTTTCAGAGTGCGGTTGCAATACGAGCGGTTTATTTGATGATAAAACAACGCGAGGCTTTTGAAGAAGACTCGTTATGCAAATTCGCCTTTGTCGCCGTCCATTACGTAACCGCACATTGAGCCGGCATAGTTCGGAGCGACAATGATTTTAAACAACAATCGTATTGATTGACCCCATACATGGAAAAAAATCCAGGGCTAAAAGAAATCCCTTCATCACTACATGTTTATCTCTAATTTCTACTTCACATTGTGGGGTCTTTGCCAATATCTACAGGAAGAGGAAGAGAAGAAGTATTTTCTATAAAAGAGTTAATACGAGTAATATTATGCGGCCTCCGTAGACTAGTGGTTGCGCCTTTGGCGTTGTCCGGAGGTGTGGGTACGATTCCCACCCATGGCAAAAAAAAATTATTACGTTTTTCTGTACAATTTGTCATATTCTGGGTGTTTTTTCAAGTTTCGTTACAGAGATATAGAACGTATGTAAAATCACTCTTAAGCTTTTTACACCTCTCCTTGTTGAAATTAGCAGAAAATATTGAACACCTATTTTTTTTTCCACCAAATGTAACAAAATTTAAGTACTCTGTAGTTTTTACTGTTACCGAGATATTAACTTCCAGAAATATCTAGAAATACGTTTTTCCTCTTTTTTTGTTCCCTTTTTTGTTCACTGTCCAAATGCCTCCTTGCTCATTGTCAAAATTTCATATTTCTCACTCCAGTAGAATTTAGTAATTTAGTCTGGGTAATGGTGAGCAAGTACAGTACTTATAAGTCAGATAGGACCAGTCTTTTTATATAGATAGATATGTTTTGTAAATACGTACCTACCTACTATATAATTCTTAGGTTAAAAGTTTTAGTCGTTCATATAATTACAAATATACTTGCTTCAAACTTATGTAGGCTCTTTATGGTTTACGCTACACTTATAATATGTACAAGCTAAATATTATATTGAATGCTTAAGCCAAGACAAAAAATAAATCTGAATGTCCAAAAAATACTTCGAGTTACGCCCTTTCTACTCTTGTCAGTTTTCAGTACTCGCGGCCGACAAGCACCGTTAATTGGATGTGCTGGTTAAAGCTACCCCCATGAAATATGAAACAGGAGTGCATCGAAATTCCACGTACTTTACGATAGCTCGATACATTAGCCATTAGTACTCAAATTTAGGTTATTTATTATGTCTAAAAGGTACAACACAGTCTGGTTAATTTTAATTGAGGTTTGTTGTTTAAAATGGCTTAGAGATCTAAATAGCTAGGTAGTTCAAAGTGTCGAGGTGGTATATTTTCCTTTCGCGATGCTGTTACGAAATGCTTAGGTAGTTGATTTAAGGTAAAATCAGCGAGGATAATAACACATTACTTTAGATCACAACACGTAAGGCGATTAAACTTGATTCTCTAAATATACCTTTAAAGTTATTTAAGGCTTTTGCTTAATTATTCTATGAATCATCCTATGAAGTATTCACCATAGGCAGGCCCCATGACCTGTCTATCTTTGAGTTGAATTTTACTTAGTGTTGCGATCTAAAATGGCGGATGTCGTTCATTTTTAGTATAACCTCGGTGTTTTATCCTCAAATCAACTGCTCGTTTCGTATCCGCATCTTGAAACAAAAATACCTACCACCTGGCAAATAAAATAAAAAAATCTTTATTTTGAGATAATAAGTATACCTCTGAAAACCGGTGACTCCACAGACTAAAATCTAAACATTACTAGGTCACTTGATAACATTTAATAATAATTTAAAAGCACATAAAATTTTATAAATTCAGAAAAAAAAATGTAATAGATTGCTTGTCAAAATAACATTTATTTCAGAAAACATATTGTGGCAAAAAAATAAAATTACTACGTTTTTTCTGTACAATTAGTCATAGTCTGGGTGTTTATAAAATATAATATGTATAAATAAAATATAATATAGTTGCTTCTGGTACACATAGTACAAGTCTAAAGCTTAGTTTACGACCAGAGCAATATGTGTACATTGTCCTACATATTATTATTATTATATGGAATCCTAAGAAACCAAGATCTTTTCATAGCATTGTAAATAAACAAATATCTATTGAGCAGCTAAGAATGAACGGTTCAAGAGGTTTGCAGTTTGCGGCCGTCTCGCCACGAGGCGATCAAGCGAACGCAACGAAGATTTATTAACGGACTTCTAACCGGTAAGGCTACACTGATTTTATCAGAAACCTATTTTGAATATGATAAAATTAGTTTAACAAACAAGTTTGTTGGTAATAAATAACTGAGGGAATAAGAAACTCATCAAAATAGACTAATCCATTAGGCTGAAACTTTTTTTCTTTACTTTACCATAACGATAAAATAGCTTTTTATGTGTGTATGCTAAAATAAAGGGTGTAGTTTAGGGGTAGAAATGTATTTAGATATATTACATGTAGGTTTATTCTATGATAATTTGCATCTAGTTAATACTTGTAATATTTTAATGTTTGGTAGAACCTCAGTTTTTTTTTACCATAGATTTAGGTAAATATTACAATTATTAACTAAATACAAATTGACTCACAACCAATAGAATAGCTTTATTAAAAAAATAAAGCTAAAAATTGATGGTAAAGCCTTAGATCCCAGTAAGTTTTACATACATACATATCATCACGGGTGCCTTACGGCGCCCGAGACCGCCTAGACGGCCCCAGGGTACCCAGCGGAGGGGTTTTTAATCCCACCTCGTCGTAGCCGATGGTATGAGTCTACACCGAACAAGTGTTAGCTCATCGCGTTGTTTTGAATAGACTCAATAATATCTATTAACAGTTTCACAATTTGTTATAGTGAAACCGGGACCGACAGCTTAATGTGCTAGCCGAGGCACTATAGTGGTGTTGTCAAAAAAATCTACATATTTTTTTTAATTAAAAACTCATTGGTTTCGAACCAGGGACCTAAGTGTTTTTAAGTCCAAGGTCTAATCAACTCGGCCACCACGTATACTTTCTAGTAAATTTTCTAGAGCTATTGATTACTGATGCTTCAAAGACCTTCGTGCTTTTTTCAGCGAATATCGCTAGAAATTCAATAATTGGCATATATGATTGGTAGTTTTATCTTTTAAAGAGTTTTATTAAGCAATTTAATAGATTTAAATTTTCAATTCAAAAGTCAAGTTGCAATATCCTATAATGATATTATACAAGCATGTAACCAAATCGCGAGAGCATGTGCCTCTAACGCCAAGTATCGAGACAGGCGCCGTCTGGTGCAATAGACGACAACCTACAAAGCAACACATCCACTCTTTCCCTTTGTATTACAGTTCAGTTTACGTTGAAAATAGTAACCAAACCTTGTTATCCACTGTACCTTGACGAATGGCTCGCTGAACCACGCTTATCATTCGAACTATAAATTATTGCGAACGTGCGCTAGCCCTGTCTGCGTTCGACGGCGAGCGAAGCTATGCAATCACTCATAGCTCCTACTGTCGCTGCATTTGCACCAGAAAAATGTTTTGAAAGTAGAAAATTCTATCTATATTTTTACGACTGTGATTCCATTAAAGGGCGCTCAGATGTTATAATCAGGTAAAGCAACTTTTCTGCAGGTACTGATAACTGCAATATGATACTTTTTTTTAAATTGAAACACTCAACATTATATATTGCTATACTTTCAGTGCTTGTAAAAAATAATAATTGTAGAACCAAGTGTTTTATGTGAAACAAACATTTAAAATAATCACAAGTCGAACTGATACTTTGATATCACGAATTAAATTGGAAACCGTTTTAAAACTCAACTTTATGCAATGGTAAGTAAGTAGAATATAAATTCCAGCAAAGTCTTTCCATCGTCTTTTGAAGATCATCAGCCGTTTGAACTATTATGGAATTTGTTTCCAAGACAGCACTAACAGGGTTGGGGACAGAGAGGTGCCTAAGCACAGTGAAGAGAATTTATGAGATATCATAAAAGACATGTTACCCTACTT
The DNA here is from genome assembly GCA_947458855.1 of Monopis laevigella. Classification (NCBI taxonomy): domain Eukaryota; kingdom Metazoa; phylum Arthropoda; class Insecta; order Lepidoptera; family Tineidae; genus Monopis; species Monopis laevigella. The sequence goes on along the minus strand of OX381583.1, from coordinate 20,976,864 downwards.
CATAGTCAAAAGTCCGAGAACATTGCAGTTCACTCCCTCTAAACTAAACCAAGCGATGAATCCGGTAACCCCATGGAGAGTTCATGGATAGCTAAGAACATTGTTTCATTTATCAGGCCCTTACCCTGGAGTCGACTTTACGCTCATACAAATTTACTTCCAATATTGCAACTTGGCTGTTAGTCAAAGTTTAATTATTGGTGTTACAGGATTTTTTCCCATTTCGAAAAAAATAAAAATAATAAATCAACACAAAAATATTAATAAATACAATGACCGACAAAAATATTATTTTAATTCTGCGACAAACAGTAATCGAGTATTATTGGAAATGCGAAAGCTAACTTTGTATGGAGAACGCGAAGTTTGCGATTACGAATGCAGTGTCCTTGAGCAAGAAAAGCCTTAATCAAAGTTGATGTTCATATAAAACTTTTGTTAAATAAACGCGGTTCAATTCCCCATCATAATGTGGGTACTAAAAAATGCATGAATTCTTTAATTACTTAGCAAACAACACTTTATAAGTCAGCAAAAGAGATAAGAAACTTTTTCTTATTATCAAAGGATCTCGTAAATCTCGAAATTAGCAAGAATATCACCGGCGTGGCGGAGTCGCGCGTGTAAACATCAAAAGTTGTGAGACTTCGCCATGGAGTAATAATTTTAAGCGTAATGGAGGCGTCAAAAGTAAACTCGAGAATTTAAGAGTGTCCGGTAATATAATATATTGAAGTAGTGTATAGATGGTAAGTATTTTATATAATAAACACTTTGCTTTATACTCAGTTATTACCTCACTTATTAACTGCTTTGATTGTCCCGAAGGTTTGACTGGTAGAGAATGCATTATATCCGCCTTTGTATTTTATATGCAAAAAACATAGATAAATAATAGAATATCGCCGTTCTATACAAAAGTAGTCCGCTTAAAAAACAAACAAATACCTATTTTATAAAAAAAAAAACTACTGTATTGGAACTACATTATAAACATAGACATATTATAAAATAAAAAAAATAATGTTATGGGTATTTTTGAATATAATCAAAAAAAAAATTTACACTTTTTATATAATTCGTTTATATTTATATATATTTTTATTAACGATTGCTTCATTTGTTGTAGGTAGTTATTACAAATAAATAAAAAATCCTTTTTATTTAAATACGATATTTATAGCGCATGTTTATCTAACACTGTATCTAGTTTATGTATTTTGCTTTCTTTTTACATCATTCTGCGCACCCTATATTACAATTTTCACTCTCCAATAATACCCTAAGCCATTATGCTCGCCTTTGTGCAAAACTTTTAGTGCAATTAAGAATTTAAAAAAAAAAAGTTAGACAGATCCGCTCATCACTTTCCTCCGTGGACTGTAGATGTTTCCAAGATTCAAGAGATATTCCCCACCCTAATGGTCCCACTCTATCCCACCTCCCTATTAGTTTTGTTTGAAATGTTTTAATGAAATTATCGGACTTTTAAACAGATAAATTAAGCGAACTTTAATATAATAATGTGTTAGTGTAATTAAAATATTAGTCTCTTTACTATATAATAATTTTAGTCTAGACTTAGATTTATCTCTTCGACTATTATACATACATATTTAATATATTTAAAAATTATATTAAATATATTGACAAATGAAGCAGTCGCACGCAGCACCCTCTGAATTTTTAGTTTTGCTTCTCAATCCCGATTAAATTTAATAACACTTTATGGATTAAAATTTAATAACTGAACAAATGTTTATAGAAATTTTAAGTTATAAAATACAATATTTATTATCTCTCAATAAATCCTGTTTGTGGCTCATAAAATAATACTATTCGACCAAAATTATGTTAATAAATAATTCATCATTCAAAATTAATTTAATTAATTAATTGCTGATTAAGTAGGAATGCTACAAACTTTTAAATATTAAAACATTAATAATTATGCGTAAATATACTTTGTAATTTATTTAAGCTTTTACAACGATACCATTTGACGGTTCTTTTAATTAAAAACGGAAACCTAATTAGATCATTATCTGTATGTATCTCATACAGATGCAAAAACCGTCAAGTGACCTAGTCATGTTTCGGTTGTAGTCTGTGGTTTTCCGGAGACTATGCATTGATTTCTTGTCGAGGTGGTAATCTCCTTTCATGGTGCGATCACGAAACGGGCGATTGATTTGACGATAAAGCAACGAGAATATTAAAATAGGCTCCTAATACAAATACGACTTTGTCGCCGCCCATTTCGTAACTGCATCATTTAGCCGGAATAGGAGGAGCGATCAACATTGTAAAACAACTATGTATTGATCTTCCCCATTCACGGACTTCGGTCTGCCACTTTCATCATCAGGTAGATACAAAGTGGCATAATAAAAAAGAATTCTATCTTTGATGAATTAGTCTGTGCAGACCAATATCTCGAAAACCGGACTAGGTAGAAAGTTAAAATTTTGGATTGTGTATTTTTGGTGAACGATCTACAAGTATTATCATGTTAGGAACATTCGCTTTGCGATGGTAACTAATTAAATGCCAAATAGCTAATTTCATATCTATTAAAAAAAAACTACCCGGATATAAAGTATGTATTATTTTCGTTATTTATTTGTATTGTTTGGGTATACTACTCGTAATTTACGTGTTCCCTGTAATCAATAACTACTAGGGGGCTTAGCATAAACACATCGATATAATTTGACAGTCGATATGGGCGTTAACACAACAGCATCGATAGGCTCGATAAATCGACAAAAATAAGTTATGAATGAACATTCATTCATAAAATCGATTTGTATCGAGCCTATCGATGCTGTTGTGCTAAGGCCCATCGACTGTCAAATTATATCGATGTGATTATGCTAAGCCCCCTAGTAGTTATTGATATACTGTAATAAATAAATAAATCTATTCGTTTTTTACCTAAATATAAAATTCTCTCCAATACGGAATACCTAAGTTTAATAACAATCATATAATGCATAATTATTTCAATAATATAATTCTTTCTCACAAAAAATATAAATTCTTGCTTCATGTAAAAAGTATATTATGTTTTAGGAAATAAGTAATTTAAATTAAATTTTAATCTTATGAATTTTTTTTTAAAGCGTCCTCAGCCTTTTTGTTAAGTCACTGCGCAACTGATAACAAGGTTAAATCCAGGCCGTCACAAGGCCGGACCTGGGATTGGTGACCGTTTTATACAACAAGGCAATCCATTATGAACATTGAAACAAGCTCGCCACTTGTTAGGTGTTTGTTACCTCGGTTTACCATCGCCGAAAAGAGGACAGGTTAATTCCTCCACTCAGGAGTGAAAAAAGGCACCCGTTTAATTTTCCGCTTAAATTTTCCTACAAAAATTTAAAAATTGAGATTGTTTACGAGAAATAAAACCATAAAAGTTGATCACACGATGCAGTGTGGTATCGTGTGGCAGGGCGTCGGTTCATATTATGATATTTACGGGTCCGCAGAGAACAACTTTTTAATGGCGCGATAACAGACCGCCGGAGACTGCCGGCCGCGCCGACGTTAAATCTCGAGCTCATAAATACGGTATGTAAACCCACCCTAATAATTAGTCCTGGTTACAATGAGTAGTTAAGTTTTATGAAGCAACTGTCCGTGGTTTAAGTGGGAGCAAATGCTTGCTAGAGAGCATTTTTACTCTTTAATTTGTCTAGAAGAGAGTAAGGGGATGAAGGGGATATTCTATGTAGTTGATTGCTCTGTAGGAATTTTGTTTTGTTTTCGTTAATTAAACGAAACCTTAATAAAATTATTTTGCGTCCTATTTTGTAGAAGAATTATATTTGGGTATAGTTTTCAATTTTCTAAAGTAATTACTTTAGTAAACGAAAGAATGAATTAATGAATATTTTTGTTTTAATGGAGCACTTCATGTAGGTTTGCCAGGTCCCATTTTGTGATGTAGAGGATTTGTCAGGAAGTGGTAGACTTCTTTCAGGGTGCGGTTACGAAATGGGTAGCTCTATTGACGATAAGGCAGAGAGTATATTGTAATATACTCGTAATGCAATTTATCTTTGTCGCCGCTTATATCGTAATTGCAACATTTAGCCGGCATAGTGGGAGCAATCAATGTTGTTTAAGAACAATTATTGATTGACCCTATTAATGGACTTTGTAGGTCTGCTCACCACCAGGTAGATACAAAGTCACAAAAAATATAATAAAGTACTAAGGATGGAAATGTTATTTTCAACAAAATATTGTGTTTTATTGTGTCAGTATTGAGTATTACAATTGACCTTTGGGGCTTAGCATAACCACAACGATATAGTTTGACAGTCGATAAAATTAAGTTTATGAATGAACATTCATTCATAAAATCTATTATTTCATCGATTTTGTCGATTTATCGAGCCTATCGATACTGTTGTGCCCTCTACATTTCAAAATAAGGCACATTATCTATATTTAAAGCTGAAAATGAAGTCCTTTAAATTAAAGGACGTCTGGCAACCCTAACTGCATGTGTCTTTAAATATATACCTGATGGTAAGCATACCTACAAAGTCTATTAATGGGTTCGATAAATATATTGTTATTTAACAAAATTTATCGCTCTCACTATGCCGGCTAATTGATGCAATTACGAAATGGACGGCGACTAATTTGCATCACGAGTCAACCTTTATTTCCTTGCTGGTTTAACTAACAATTAACAGACCATTTCGTAAATGCAAGCCGAAAGAAGATTACCACCTCGACAAGAAATCAATGCTGTAAGCTCTTGAAAACCGCTGAACCCACAGACTAAAACCGAAACATGTTATGACCAAAATAAAATGTTAAAATTGTGTTTGTTTGTTATTTTTTATTGATCGACCCCATCCATGGACTTAATTTGTAGGTTTGCCCACCATCAGGTAGATACAAAGTCAAATGCCTGATTTGATAAAAAAATAACAAAATAAAACAGCATTAGAATACTGTCCTTAGGATTTTAACTCTAGGATTTCTATAAAAATTAAATAAAATTTCATATTTAATTTTTTTGCTGTGCGTGCAGTGACAGCAAGTGTAAATGCTTTTTACACCAGCATAATTAAAAGGTTAGCTGGTAGATAATGCCTGAGGCATTAAGCTCGCCTTTCTACAAATCTTTTAGTGCAATAAATAACTTTAAATAAAATAAATAATTGGTTAAAGATCATCTTATCTTACAAAGGTCTGTGTAAAGGTGTGTGTGAGTTGTAAGCCTATACCTGGTATCTTATTTTTATATTGAACATGGTCTGGCTGGTTATAAAATGAAATAATATTACTATAAAATAGTTTATGACTAAGCAATATGTGTGATATATCCTTTTAATACATTAAAAAATAAAGTATAGACTTATGAGTATTTATTACGTTCCATATGAGAAGTTCTAAATAGGCTCAACTTAACATACTTTACAGCTATTGTCACCTTAAATTTAAAACATAAGGTTCAAAATATTATTTAAATTCTTAACAAGTTGAGCGAAACATAGTTTATGTAATTTTACCCTTAAGAGTTAGAATTACATTAAATATTTTTAAAAGGTTGAGAGAACTTCTTTGATAGAGCGGAATAGCCTTGCTGGTACTTACAAGATTACATTACATTGAATTCCAGTAGAGATATTTATATTTGATACTTCAGATAATAAGTACGTAGGTAAAGTAACACGTTTATTGAAAATTTAATTTTATAAGCTTTCTTTCTTCTAAAATATTTAACCGAGCTAAAGTATAAAAAAGTTTTTTATAAATTTAATTAAATAGTTTTATGTGATTATTCTAAAATAAAATAAGTAATTAATATTTAAACTTAGTCGGCAAATGAAATTAAAATGCTTTCATTAGATTGTAATTATTTTCACTTTTAATCGATTTTAGCGCAGTATGACAGGCTTTATATTATTATAAATAAAAATAAAATAATAAATAAATAAATATCATCACGGTTGCCTTACGGCGCCCAAGACCGCTTAAACGGCCTCAGGGACCCAGCGGAGCGGTTTCTACCTCGTTGTGGCCTCCAAACAAGTGGCTATCTCGTCGCGACGCTTGGATAAACTCAATAAAAACAGTTTCACAAGTTGGTATAGTGAAACTGGTAGAAGCTTGACGTGCTCTCCGAGGCACTATAGTAGTGTTGTTAAATAAATGTACATACATTTTTAGATTAAATATTAATTGGTACACACCGGGTTTTAAACTAGGGACCTAAGTGTTTTTATACTTAATTTATGTTGGATAAAATAGGAATCCTAAAAAAATATTAAAGTTATTAGTTTAATAATTATTACCTACGAATTCCATAAATGAGGTTGACAAATTTATAGTTGCTTAATATCATTGATCGCTCACACTATACTAGCTAAATGAAGCGGTCACAAAATAGGCGACGACAAAAACGAATTTTCATATCGAATCTACTTTAATATCCTCTCTGTTTTATCGTCAAATTAACAAACCATTTCGTACCCGCATTATGAAAGGATATAATTTCACACTGATTCATGCTCCTGAAAACGTGTAAACCTACAGAGTAAAACTGAAATTCAATCAAGATAGACTGCGGCAAATGCAAAAAATAATTTTGCAGGCTACCCTGATTGAACAGAATAGGTTTCTCTCAAAAGGGTGACGGCAGCGTACCTTAAACACGAACAAAGGGGATAATCGGCAATTGTGACATATCTCTATACGGGCCTAACGAGCAAATGGTCAGCATTCCGGAAGACTTATAAGCTTATGCTTAGGTTGGTACCTATGTGTATGATGTCAGTATGTTTGAAGTTTAATTATTTTGTGGTTGGTAATTCTGTAAATTACAAGAGAACGATTTGAATTGACAAATTGACGTATCGGTTAAATGTTTTCATGCAATAATCACATAAGTTTTGAGAATTACAACAAAAGCAAAAATAAATTAAATCCGATCTAAAATTATAAGAGGCTAAAATTATCTTACAATCGAATGTTTAATTTTAGCCTCTTATAAACTTCGTTGATATTGACATTGACGTACGCTTTCAGTAAATTGGTTCAAAGTGGGTAAATATTTTTATCTTTTCATAAATATCTGTAAAGATTTATATAATAGTGACAACATCACTATAGTGCCTCGGAGAGCACGTTAAGCTGTCGGTCCCGGTTTCACTATACCAACTTGTGAAACTGTTTATAGATGGGTTATTGAGTCTATCCAAAACATCGCGACGAGTTAGCCACTTGTTCGGTGTAGACTCATACCATCGGCTACAACGAGGTGGGATTAAAACCCCTCCGCTGGGTACCCTGGGGCCGTCTAGGCGGTCTCGGGCGCCGTAAGGCACCCGTGATGATATATATATTTATATAAAATAAATAATTCGCCTCGGTTTATCCCACTGAGGCCGAACTATTAATAATAACAGAAGTAGGTGATGATGATATTTCTCTAAAAGTTTCGTTTACCCATTTGGGCTCTAAATAACCTGCCTTGTGATCCGATTCACCTTAGTTTATCCTACTAAGACCGAGTTATTAATAATGACAGAGCTAGGTGATGATGATATTTTTCTAAAAGTTACGTTTACCCATCATGATTCGATCCGCCTTATGATCCAATTCGCCTTGGTTTATCCTACTAAGCCCGAGTTATTAATAAAAACAGAGCTAGATGATGATAACTATTCTCTAAAAGTTACGTTTACCTATTTAGAGCCTTGTGATCCGATTCGCCTTAGTTTTTCCTACTAAGGCCAAGTTATTAATAATAACAGAGCTAGGTGACGATGATATTTCTCTAAAAGTTACGTTTACCCATCATGATTCGATCCGCCTTATGATCCAATTCGCCTGGGTTTATCCAACTAAGGCCGAGTTATTAATAATAACAGAGCTGGATGATGATGATATTTCTCAAAAAGTTACGTTTACCCATTTAGAGCCCACCTGCCTTGTGATCCGATTCGCCTTAGTTTATCCTACTAAGGGCGAGTTATTAATAATAATAGAGCTAGGTGATGATGATATTTCTCAAAAAGTTACGTTTACCCATCATGATTCGATCTGCCTTATGATCCAATTTGCCTTGGTTTATCCTACTAAGCCCGAGTTATTAATAAAAACAGAGCTAGATGATGATGATATTTCTCTAAAAGTTACGTTTACCCATTTAGAGCCCACCTGCCTTGTGATCCGATCCACCTTAGTTTTTTCTACTAAGGCTGAGTTATTAATAATAACAGAGCAAGGCGATGATGATATTTCTCAAAAAGTTACGTTTACCCATTTAGAGCCCACCTGCCTTGTGATCCGATTCGCCTTAGTTTATCCTACTAAGGGCGAGTTATTAATAATAATAGAGCTAGGTGATGATGATATTTCTCAAAAAGTTACGTTTACCCATCATGATTCGATCCGCCTTATGATCCAATTCGCCTTGGTTTATCCTACTAAGCCCGAGTTATTAATAAAAACAGAGCTAGATGATGATGATATTTCTCTAAAAGTTACGTTGACCCATTTAGAGCCCACCTGCCTTGTGATCCGATCCACCTTAGTTTTTTCTACTAAGGCTGAGTTATTAATAATAACAGAGCTAGGCGATGATGATATTTCTCAAAAAGTTACGTTTACCCATTTAGAGCCCACCTGCCTTGTGATCCGATTCGCTTTAGTTTTTTCTACTAAGGCTGAGTTATTAATAATAATAGAGTTAGGTGATGATGATATTTCTCAAAAAGTTACGTTTACCCATTTAGAGCCCACCTGCCTTGTGATCCGATTCGCTTTAGTTTTTTCTACTAAGGCTGAGTTATTAATAATAATAGAGTTAGGTGATGATGATATTTCTCAAAAAGTTACGTTTACCCATTTAGAGCCCACCTGCCTTGTGATCCGATTCGCCTTAATTTTTCCTACTAAGGCCAAGTTATTAATAATAACAGAGCTAGGCGATGATGATATTTATCTAAAAGTTACGTTTACCCATTTAGAGCCCACCTGCCTTGTGATCCGATTCGCCTTAATTTTTCCTACTAAGGCCAAGTTATTAATAATAACAGAGCTAGGCGATGATGATATTTATCTAAAAGTTACGTTTACCCATTTAGAGCCCACCTGCCTTGTGATCCGATTCGCCTTAATATTTCCTACTAAGGCCGAGTTATTAATAATAACAGAGTTGGGGCCTTATTCCGAGTTTGCAACCGCTAATCACGACAAGACGTTGCGCGTAACTATAAATATGGAAATATAAGCTCTATTCCAATGGTTATATAGTATGTATTAGGTTGGCTATTATAATTCCGCAATCTTGAAATACACGAATTCTTCGCAAGTTTGAACATGTATGGTGCATTGGAATTTCAACTTTATAATTAACAGGATAGAACTTACATTTCAATACCCGGACTTTACGCAAAATGCGCGACGGTGAACGTGTCAAAACACGGAATAAAGCCCCTGGGCGATGATGATATTTCTCTAAAAGATATATTTTCTCATCTTGATCCGATCCGCCTTGTGATTGGATTAGCCTAGTAAATATATTTTTCTTACAGTAGGTATTTCATTAAAAAAAAAGGGAGACGAAATTTATGCTTTAGAGAGCTCACACCGTAATCTCTATCACTCTCGTACTACAAACATACTTTAAACAATTAAGCGAGTCCATAGTATATTCAATTTGTTCGCATCAAAATTTTCGCATCAATGTTTTTTTTATTATAATTTGCAAAATTTTTTTTAAAGTTTAAGTAAGACATGTCTTATTTGTATCACATGTGATATTATTATAAAAGATACCACATCTTTGGATCTACTGAACCGATTTTGAATTGTTTTAGTGTTGGATAGCCCATTTATCGAGGAAGGCTACATCACGCTACAACCAATAGGAGCGAGTATCAATTAACAATGTTGGGAAAACGGAGAAAATTTGATCCTTTTGAAATCATCCGTTGCGTGCGCTGCGGAAACGGTTAAAGTTGGTCAGCTAGGAATCCTATGAATCTGCACTAGATCTTGCCAAAATTCTCAGTAAATTCCTAAAAAGTACATTTTTTAAGTGAGGCATTTTTTATCTTGTCCTTTATCATATACAGGGTAAATTTGAAAGATTGTACTTAGGGCTAAAATGAAGCTCTACTAATTAAATCAAACAAGTTTTCCTATAGAACTATGTGTCGCAAATGAATAAAAAATGACTTCACCATACAAATTGGTAAATTTAACATACAACTAAATTACGTTTGTATGGAGAAGACATTTTTTTTTATTTGCGACACAAGGTTCCATAGAAAAGTAGTTTAAAGTTAGTTAGTTTGTTCAATTAGTTGACAAACTGTACAGAAAAGACGTACTAATATTTTTTGCCATGGATGGGAATCGAACCCACGACCTCCGGATACAACGCCAAAGGCGAATACACTAGTCTACGGAGGCTGTTAATAATAAATAGTGTATGTCATCTAAATATAGATATTACTTTTTCAGTTTCAGCTCCATTTTAATCTTTTTATAGGTACATATAATCACGGGTGCCTTACGGCGCCCGAAACCGCATAAACGGCCCCAGGGTACCCAGCGGAGGGGTTTTTAATCCCACATCGTCGTAGCCGATAGTTGAGTCTACACCGAACGAGTGGCTAGCTCGTCGCGATGTTTTGAATAGACTCAATAACCCATCTATAAACAGTTTCATAAGATGGTATAGTGAAACCGGGATCGAGAGCTATACGTGCTCTCTGAGGCACTATAGTGGTGTTGTCAAACAAATGTATTTTTTATTAAAAACTCATTGGTACACACCGGGATTCGAACCAGGGACCTAAGTGTTGTTAAGTCCAAGGCCTAACCAACTCGGCCACCACGTATGTAAATTTACATCTATAGGTAAAAATATGAATATAAAATATTTAAGAATTGGCTAAAAAAATATTGTAAGATTTTGAAGGACAATTATGTCATCTTTAATTCATTTAACATAATATAATTAAATCCCCTAGGTAGCGCCTAACCTTTGAACCCAGCTTTCTAAAATATTTTTGTCGTTTGAAAATCAAATTAAAATCCAAAGTCTTTATGTAGGTACTTAGACTCGGTTGTTAGGAGTCTACTGCATCTATTTCTTGTCGAGGTGGTAGTCTCCTTTCAGGGTGCGGTTACGAAACGGGTAGGTAATTTGATAGTGGAACAACAAGAATATTAAAGTAACTCCTAAAGTAAATTGGTATTTGGACCGCCCATTTCGTAACCGAATTTTTTAGTCAACATAGCGGAAGCGATTAATGGAGTTGATAGTACGCGGACCTATTATAAAAAAACTAAATTAACTTGTTTTGAAAACTTGGGTATTCTATTTTTTTTTTATTTTGCGCTTACGTTATTTTTAATATGAAAAATAAGGAGTGGGCGCAATATATATTCTATATATATTTTACGGTACGTCATTTTGTCATGTAGCGCCTTAATAACCAATATTGCACCTTATTTAAGTGTACTGACATGAATATTGCAATATCTACTCTATGCAATTGTGTTAAGGTTCAATTTACAATAATACGAGTACTTACTGGTCAGCTACAGAAGGGAACAATGAGGGATATATTTTAACAATGTACTCTATTGCTATTATATTAAGATTCAATTTTGTTTAATCTTTAAAATCATGATTTTAGTGCTTAATTTTATACCTATGAGTGTAGAGGGTTTAATAATAAAGTATGTAATGAATTTAATGATTTTTTGTTCTGTTTTTTATATAATATAGAGATATAATTATACTTATACCTATAAATACTTACTTACAAAAAAACACAGAGTATTTTTTTATTCTCCATTTAAAGTAAACCTAAATAAAAAAATACACAAAATACAAGATTAAATACAAAAAAATCAAAAAATGAACGGACGTCAAGGTACAATGGAAACATGCAAAGACATAGCCGACCGGCGTTACCGGTAAGGTACCAACCGGCCGAGAAGGGGAAGACGGTTATATTTACCTGTGATGCTGCTAGTCGACTCAACTCCGGAACCACCGATCACCAACTTGAGTTCTAAAAATCTTAAACAGTTTTTCAGGAAAAAAGTTTTCAAAATTCGAAGAGGACTCTAAGCAGGTTCAGGCGAAGCGGGAGATAGCTCGAAGCGCGTGTCGCCCGACTGATTACAATGACGAAGCGAGTTCCGGAGTCATGCGGTCAGCCAAAAGGACACAATGCTACTGGCGGCTAGGCTGACGCGGCGCCAGGCTGAGGGCGGGCGGCGTCGGCATGCCATTGGGCGGGTAAGGCCCGCCTCCAGACAACGATGACGTCGCCGATGCCGTCGCCGGGAACTAGCTCTCCTAGGACATATTACATTACTTAATTACCTATATTTAGGTTACATTATTTAGTGCCCTGTAATTTTTTGCTTTGAGCCTGGTGTAAGAATCTTTTTCGAGTACACCTCGTTCGGTTACTACTCGAGTTTACTCGACTCAAAATTTTGCCACTACCTACTTTTTGCCTTTATCCTTCCGTCAGTTTTAAATACTTTTTTTAACGGATAGTAGTCATAAAAACTTTATCTTTTTGTAATTTTTATGAGCTTATACCATTTGGTGCCTATTTTGTACAGCACTAAGATGTACTCTTCGTAGTCTTTTGGTTACGCCGTTGGTGTTATATCTAGAGGTCGTGGGTTTGATTCTCACTGAAGGCTTAATATGTATCGTTGCTTCTAATATACCTACATACAACTTTAGTTAGTATGTAACCAGGGTAATACATACTTATCAAAAAAAAATTATTATATGACTAAATAGGTTTCTGAAACTATTATATTATGTAATTTAACTCTATATTTGTATCACCTACTAATTCTGCGACCGTAAGACCAAATACAGTGAATAAAAGTCGGTCCAGAATTACGCTAAAAGATGCGTTTACGAAACCTTTAGCACTAAATTTTCTGTTTTATTTAAACTGACTGGCTGTTTTCTAACACAAACTAAGTAGATACCTTCACAACACAATCGAACCAGTAAAGTTCTATTAAAACTTGCATATGTATATTTTTAACTGTCTATATTTCGACTTGTAATTTAAAAAATATTCAGTAAAATAACAGTCCCTAGGTGAGTCATTAAGCAACATTATTAATCAAACTTTCGGGATTTTTTGAGATTTTATGATCACGGGTGCCTTCTTCTTCTTAAATTTAAGAGCTAGGCTTTTGTCGGTGTAGCAATCTTGCCTATTCTCGGCCAACCTCCATGTACCAAATGCCACTTGTTTTCTCTTTCATTTGATCTATGTATATTCTTTTCAACCTTCCTCTTCCCCTTTTCCCTTTAATTCCAAAGATTTTAGACACTGTCTTTCTAAAATCTTAAAGGAAAAGACCGGGGAACCGCGCGCCGAAGGTTTCTTTAAAAGGTAAGCCTGGAAATTCAAAGGGGCAATGACGCCGACGTTCTCAAAACACTACCACTCTCTGCCGGTCTAGAGGAGGACGAATACCCTATCATTATTTTAATTTATAAATAGATAAAAAGATCAAAATAAAAATTAATAAAAAAAAAAACATTTAAACTAAATGTTTCGTTCTATTATTGTTTTTAAATAAGTGTCATTCCGTATCAAGTCTCCTGTTTTCTATTATTTCCAATAATGTTCTTCTCTTGTTTACCATTGTTAATACTTCTTTATTCGTCTTCTTCTCTATCCAGCTGATTCTCTCCATTCTCTCGTTCCATTTAAAAGGAATTTTAGTGTAGTGGTCTCCCCATTTGCCTTCGTACTTCGGGTGTCTTATGGCGTCCGAAATCGGCTAAATGACCCCTACAGTGTGGTTTTATTCTCAGCTGGGGCCTATTTCATAAACTTGACAATTGTAATTTACCATGATAATTTATAATACATTGCTTGGTTTAGTTTGTTCTAAGTAAATTATTCCAACTAAACTAATCAATGTTTTAGAAAAAGTCATGGTAAATTACCATTGTCACTTTTATAAAATAGGCCCTGATGGTATTCTGAGACTACACCGCACAAGTGGTCACCTGTCGTAGGATCTGCACCTACTCTTAACAGATTATTGGCTCAAGTCTACAAGGATAACCCTCCTACTAGCTTAACTATATTAACCCACTAATGGTTTAGCTGCACGTTTTATAATTTTGTTTTATCATTTAAAAGCTAATGTACTAATCATTTAATATACGCGGTGGCCTAGTTGGTTAGACCTTGGACTTAAAAACACTTAGGACCTTGGACTTAAACGGTCCCTGGTTCGAATCCCGGTGTGTACCAATGAGTTTTTAATTAAAAAAAATATGTACATTTGTTTGACAACACCACTATAGTGCCTTGGAGAGCACGTTAAGCTGTCGGTCCCGGTCCACTATACCAACTTGTGAAACTGTTTATAGATGGGTTATTGAGTCTATTCAAAACATCGCAACGAGCTAGCCACTTGTTCGGTGTAGACTCATACCATCGGCTACGACGAGGTGGGATTAAAAAACCCCTCCGCTGGGTACCCTTGGGCCGTATAGGCGGTCTCGGGCGCCGTATGGCACCCGTGATGATGATACATATTTAAAAGCTGTCTTTATGCAGTCCTTTTGGTGAAAATAGTGCGGGGCAATCCCAACAGCATCCTGGCTATGATCGTGGGTAGGTGTGATTGTTGATACTTGAATCACTGCTGCAGGGTCCACGTGGAAATTAATAACAAGATGAAAGTTTTTTTTAGAAGACATGAGAACATTAATTTAAAGAAAATCTACTAGCATATTGTAAGATACAATTACTTTTTGTTAAGTTTATTATTATTATACTGCAAACAATAACATCCAAGTTTACTTAATTTTAATTAATAAAACAGCAATTCCTTAAAATAATAAGAATAACAATATATCTTTAAACATCATTCAATTTTTTTCTAAAACTTGTTCGTTCGTAGCCGGCGTAGCGAAAGTATCTACGAACATTTGGCTACGGCGAAGGCTACGGGCTACACTTACGTGCTACGCGGAGATAACGTTAGTGCTTCGAATGCACAAAACTTGCACAATTTTTGTCGCAATATTTCGCTGTTTGAACTTAATGTTTTCCTTATTTTTTTTAGTTTTAGTTTAGTTTTTTACTTATTTATTATACTAAGATAGTAGTCTGTAGTAGCTTTAATTTTTGTTAGTTGTCTAAATTTTACATTCTTACCTTCTGGTCAGCAAGTCATGGAGGAAGGTCAGTGAGTCAGGACTTAGTAGTGCTAACTATAGTGATAAATTACGTATACATATTTGAGTAATTGCTTACGATCCCATTTTTTTTAATCGTATGCAAACTTTGAAGAATATCTTTTGTGATTTATTATATTTTTCAACATTTTTAATTAATATATAAAATAAATATCATCACAAGTGGCTAATTCATTTGGATAGACTTATTACCCATCTATAAACAGTTTCCCAAGTTAATACAGTGAAATTGGGACCGACAGCTTATAATAACTAAAACATTAAGAAAACACCTTCTAGAACAGCGGAGAATTTTTCTCAGAATTTTAGTTTAACAATTCAGAGAGGAACGCCTGCATCCTTGTCACTAAGTTGCACAGCACCAATTTAGATAAAAAAATATTTTAGCAATGTAATAAACTATATAGCCTCGGAGAACATGTTAGTGCCAGTTTCACTATACGAAACTGTTTATAGGCGGGTTATTGTATCCAAACACCGCGCACCGTGACGAGCTGACCACTAGTTTGGTGACTTAGAATATTATCGGTTAAGAGGTGGAAATTAAACCGCACCGCTGTGTCCTGACGCCGTATAGACGGTTTTGGGCAACCGTGATTACTTCTTATTTTTTTTATTTAGTAGTATTTATTTAGTTTAATGATTCACGGTTTCTTTATTTTTTTTATATGTTGCAGTCATTATTGGACATTATTCATACTTATCCAAAATTAATTCATTGTGAAGTTATGTAGATAGCTTATAACTTTATGTTACACGTGCTGTAAATCTTTTGTACATAATGCATATATACATACATACAGCCTCCGTAGACTAGTGGTAGCGCCTTTGACGTTGTGTCTGAGGTAGTGGGTTCGATTTCCACCCATGGCTAAAAAAATAGTACGTCTCCCTGTACAGTTTGTGATGGTCTGTGTGTTTCTAAAATAGAATAATGTATTTTATAAATGTTTCTGGTACACATAGTACAAGCCTAGAGCTTAGGTTGTAACTAGATCAATGTGTAAATTATACTAAAAAATTATGAAATAAGTTATTCAGTATTATAAAGTTATTGGTGATAACAACAATCACTCAAAGACTTATTTTTAAAGCATACGAGCATACTCGTAAATAATTGTTAAAATATACTATAACTAAGCAAAAATAAATCGAATTACAAAACGTCTCCACATAAATCCTATGAAACAAAAATCAAGGATCGCACTTAAAAATTTTGTTTCGTTTTGGAATTCGTTCAGGACTAGTATCCACAATTCTACTCTGTCTCTTGGCGTAATATATGGCATAGTCTGTTAAGTGGCATGCAAAATATATTTATACTTGTACTGCCTTACATCGTTATGGCATACTTCCAAGTAAAACAATTTTGCTTCGGCTCGCGATAGCGGCAATAGGGAAAGATTTTATTATGTGACGATATAATAAACAAAAAAATACTGAGACTCTATTTTATTTAAAAAGGCCGCTTTAAGTTTTTTTGGACGAACAAAACGTGTTACGGAAGCGACAATAAGTTTTGAGCGCTTTACAGAGATTTAATTTTTGGTGGCCGAGTTGGTTAGACCTTGGACTTAAAAACACTAAGGTCCCTGGTTCGAATCCCGGTGTGTACCAATGAGTTTTTAATTTAAAAATTTATGTACATTTGTTTGACAACACCACTATAGTGCCTCGGAGAGCACGTTAAGCTGTCGGTCCCGGTTTCACTATACCAACTTGTGAAACTGTTTATAGATGAATTCAAAACATCGCGACGAGCTAGCCACTTGTTCGGTGTAGACTCATACCATCGGCTACGACGAGGTGGGATTAAAACCCCTCCGCTGGGTACCCTGGGGCCGTCTAGACGGTCTCGGGCGCCGTAAGGCACCCGTGAAGATATATATATATATCTAACTGATGAACCTTTAAAGTCCATGGTTCTATGCTTACCGCGCAGCACTATAATGGGGTTGTAAAACAAATATATACATAAATTTAATTCTAATAAGGTCTACACAACTCGGCCACCACGTATATATTTGTTTATATATTATACTAGTGTTTGCGCCTTTGGCGTTGTATTATAATAATAATGTTAGCCTAGATCGCTCCTACTATGCCGGCAAAATGATACGGTTACGAAATGGACGCGACAATGACAAATTTGCATACAGACTTGTAGTCTACTTTATTGTCTTCGTTGCTGTCATTGTCGTCGCTGCATCGGTTTTCAGGGGACTACTGCATCGATTTCTTGTCGAGGTAGTAGTCTTCTTTAAATAGAGGAAGCGTGCTATCTCTTCGACTTCATCGTTGCTTTCCATCAGCAAGATTGAGGTTAAACGCAGACTCTGTTTATAATGAATAAAATAAAAAACCCTAAACATTTGGGAATTCACAGCAATACAATACTAATTTGGTATTAAATATGAGTGATTACACACATGATTAGAAATTGCTATGAAAAGACGTCAAAAATTTTTACCTCTATAAAGTAGGTGAAAAAATACACGTCTTAAAAATATTGCCTTTGACAACTGAATTAGTGCGAGCGAATATTTCTGATTATTTTATACTTTGGTTAATGTTTTGCGTTTAGTTATTGCTGAAAAAACTAAGTATCTTTTTTTTTTCTCCTTCCCAGTTAAAAAAAATAAACTACTACATAGATATTTAACTTCTTTAATTGTTTATGATGCACATATTCTCTGCGACAAAAGCTCATTTTAAATAAGCGACTCTGAGACTGCCATTTTTCTTTGAAACCATATATTTGTTATACCTATAGTCCAACAGGTCCAACTTAAGGTCCCTGGTTCGAATCCCGGTGTGTACCAATAAGTTTTTAATTAAAAAAAATATGAACATTTGTTTGACAACACCACTATAGTGCCTCGGAGAGCACGTTAAGCTGTCGGTCCCGGTTTCACTATACCAACTTGTGAAACTGTTTATAGATGGGTTATTGAGTCTATCCAAAACATCGCGACGAGCTAGCCACTTGTTCGGTGTAGACTCATACCATCAGCTACGACGAGGTGGGATTCAAACCCCTCCACTGGGTACCCTGGGGCCGTCTAGGCGGTCTTGGGCGTGTCGTAAGGCACCCGTGAAGATATATATATATATATATATATATATATATATATATATATACATATAGTCCAGCAGCCACATTCTGATTCATATAACAGAAACGTTAGCTTGTCAAAATAATGAAATCCTTTATAAATGACACAACAATAACTAAAAAAGACAAGCACTTTATTCAATGGAATTTACACAATGGTGTTACAGATACTATTGCTTTGACAGTTCTTAGCATTCCGTAAGGTGTCAATGGTACATAAAGGATTTCCTTATTTTAACAATTTAACGTTTCCTTTAAAAGAAACAGAATATGGCTTCTTTAAAAAATGTATCCCTAGGCAGTTGTCTTTTATTCTAACATAAATCAAAGAGCACAAATCAAAAGAAGAACCCACGCGAAAGTAGTCGCAAAACAATTGACATTACTGTATCCTTGTCCGTTCTGCGTACACCAAGATGAGCAAACAGATCGAATCCTCATATAAAATAAATTGCCTTGGAGTGGAACTGGAGGAAAGGTCAATGAGGCATGACGTTGACGAGGGTGAGGATCCGCAGACGGCTGAGGTGCGATCCAGTCGCGATCGTCAATATGCACGATTCTGTTTGACAAGACTTTGGAGATACCTGTTCTTGGGTCTGAAATTTCAGGTGCTATTATAATGCTATGCTATTTATAGTTTTCTGAAAAATTAAATAAAAGATTTATATAGCTCATTATTTTTACCTGCTTTAAAAGTTTTTTAATTCCCATGACGTTTCAGATTTGAAAAATATATGAATATTGAATTTTTTTTAAAACTACTTAAGTTATATATCTAACTTTTTACGGACTACTCTAAGCGTATGTTATCGACACAAGAGCAAAATATAGTAGGTAAGCATTAAGTATAAAATAATATGATTATAAATACTATCTAGACCACCCTGCCCGAAGGGTATAATACCCACCTCGTCATCGCCAATGGTATTTTGAATCTACACCAAACAAGTGGCGAGTAGCGGTGTGCATAAAGACTCAGTAATATAAACTAAATATTGCACTTGTAAGTAGGAATGTTAAGTTACAATATACAATTATACCAAAGTGATGAATAAACTAAAGCATGCTAGTGCTTTTTAAATTTTGAAATATTAAGACATTATTTACTTACCTATATACATTTTTTTAAATAAATTATATGAATGTTATATTTAACACGATTTTTAACAAAATACTGTCATAATATCATCGTTCTTTTTTATTAAAGGTCGTTCGAAACCCCTCAATTGAATTTCCTGTAACGAAATTTTCATATTGGGATCCATCTCACGTGACAGATGTAACCCCTTGAACCTGATAATAAAAATCCTCTTACAATTTAATATACAGTACGCTTTTATTGGCAATAAACAACAAGGCAGAAAATCGACTTAATAAAATTTATCGACATTTTTGAGAACTTTCATATTTAGGCGAGCAGTTTAGCAGTCGACCCATTTCACTGTCAATTAAGAAAGCGGCTTTTTTTATTAAAATATATAGACCAACAAAAATATCAATTTATTTTTAAATAACGTTCATATTACCCTGATAAAGTCTTGGTAATAATAATGGTGGATTCTACCTCGGATTTTCATTAAAGTACGATGTTGATACTAAATAAAAGAGCAATCTTTCCCGCCAGGAAAATCTCGATGTTGCCGCATTAACGCTTTTATTCGTTAAAAAATTTATTATTCCGGTCTTCTTGGTTGGAAAATTGTATTAAAGCATTCTAGATTAGTTTATAACTGGGGTCGAATTCATGACGCGAGAGAAACACGGAAATTTATAACTTTAAAATCATATTTAATCCTCTATAATATGTAGGTAATATCTCGGTGGCACTTTTATAAAAAGTATTTTTATTGTTTGCATTCATTCATATATATATAAGTACTTGATAATCCATATCCAGTATAGGTAGGGCCCTCATTTTTGCACCACAGCCTTTGGATAATTAGCTACGCCTCAGACGGCAGCCCAACCCAACACATATTTTTTTTTTACTCCTCATAAATGCCTGTAAAGTATTGCATAGTTTCAACATAAATTATCAGATATACAAAATCAAAATCATTTATTTCATGTAACTTCACAGATATTTTTGAATAGTCAAAAAAAATATTTAACAATGAGGTCTTAGAGTGCGATGGTTAGGCAGCTATTCATTAACAAAAGAACGACAAATATTTATTATTACCTTGTTATCAGTTTTAGAACTTAAACGCAATGGTATAGAAATCTTAATATGAAAAATACTACCGTAACGAACGCATACAACATAACCATCTAGAGTAAAACTAGGTGGTTAGCTGATTCCATTGCCGTATAAGAGTTAAGTTTATTGTCCGGAAGAACATTAGTTAGGATGAGTTGATAGGTTTAACGTCTAGTCATTGTTGATGAGATTCCTTTATTACAGTAGGTATTTGTTCCAGCATGTTGGTACTGCTTCTGAATCTGATCGTTTGGAAAGCTAAGACCAAGATTGATGGCCGTACTTATTATAGTAATATCGAAACTTTTTTCTTTATTATTTACTAGCTAAGATATTTAGCTTTTGGCAAGGTTAAGCTTAGCTCGGCATACTATTTTATTTTAAAAAAACACGTCCTATTTCTACAATGAGAAGCATCTTTAAATATAAAAGATGTTCTCCTGACTGACTGACTTACACAATACCTACACATTATGGACCAGCCGAAACTACTGAAGGATTATAATAACAAATATGTTTTCCTTCTTTGGGATTAAATTTATTGTCATATCCCTAAATCAGTAGAATAATACACTATTTACATTAGATTAAATTGCGTAATACCTAATACTTGTTAGAGACTGTAGGTTTTATATGAAAAAATATGTTAGGTTTATGTAGACTTTTAAATTATAAAGTTGTTATACTCGTAATTAGCATTAAAATATTTATTTTGTAACAAGTTATAATTTATAAAAACAAAATACTTTAAAAAATATGATTAAAAATTCTTGCGTCGATACATTTGCGGCATCACATTTACAAGCCTGTGTGGGCTCGTCAGGGGCAGCTGCTGAAGCAGCCTCTAAATTAAAACATGTAAAATATCAAAATTTGAAACCTGAATATTTATTTGTCCCATTTGCTGTGGAGACGACTGGGGTTTGTGGAACCGAAGCCGTGGTCTTTGGGAAGACGTTATGTGCTCGTCTAAACGAGGCCTCTGGTGATTCTCGGTCCGGTTACTTTTTTAAACAACGTATTTCACTGGCAGTTCAACGAGGTAATGCTGCCAGTGTTATGGCTACTTTCGGACCGGGACGGGGTTTGGATATGGTGGACAATGAATAATATATATTACTTTTATATATTATATATTTTCTTTGGTAGGTTTAATTTTTATTGTAGGTATTTCATTTTTGTTTTAGGAGTGTTCTTTTTTTATATTATATAGGTATTCATTTATTTAGCTATTTATTTTTCTATTTTATGTTTTATAAGTTCTAATATAATATCACATAAGATAATGTTGATAAAATTATCTCTTAGGGATTTTATATGATGAATGTAAAATCGGACCTAAGAAGTATATTAAAAACAAAAACTATCTATAAATTGCCCCAAATTTGTGTAATGGCTCGCGACCTTCAATACTAATCTAAAGATTTTTACACGACAGGTTAAATTCCCACTTTTTAACAATCCATTCACTTTTGAGTTATAAGGCGCCAAGTCATTTGAAAATTGATTTTAGGAATTGATAGATAATGTGACAAGTTAAAAAAAATAAGAAAAACATTGTTCAAATCTTAGTGACAAACATCTCTAGTCTATTCTTAAAACAACGACGCCAAAATGTATTTATTTGGATCATTATATTATATACTAGTTGTGCCCCGCAGTTTCATAAATAATAAAAATAAATAAATACCATCACGGGTGCCTTTTCAGCTCCCGAGAACTGTTTAAATGGCCTCAGGGTACCCAGCGGAGTGATTAACCCATCCTCATTTCGCCGATGGTATTCGGAGACAAAACCTATCAAGTGGCGAGCTTGTTGCGGTGTTTATGATGGTATAGCCTCGTTGTATAAAGAGGTCACCCATCCCAGGTCCAGCCTTGTTGTCATCTGCTAAACCTGCTATCAGTTGCGCAGTGACTTAACCACTAGGCTGGGGCCACCGTCCCGTCGCGTAGCCAGTTTCGCAATTCTTTTTTTCTTCTTTAAGTCCCTAACTAAAACATTAAGTTTGACATCTGTACCTTCAAATAAACTCTTATAGTGAAACTCCGGTGTCTGTAATTTAAATAAAAACTGTCTGTCCACTTCAAATATCTCGAAAACTACTGGTCTGATTTTTGACATTTTCGAAGTTTTCGTAAGGATCCCTAATATTTAAAAAAAGGAAAATATTACTTATGTTACTCAGTGATAATGTAGCATGCTATTGGTAAAAGAATTATTGATATCTGTCCAGTAGTTTTTAGTCTATTCGTTATAAACAAAAATACAAATCTTCTCTCCTTATAATATTGGTATAGATTGTTAAGAAAAAAATAAATGAAGTCTCCGGATCTTCACGATAATTTAATTACCCTTTTAATTGTAAAATATAGGCACTCATTTAGTTACCTAGTATAAGGATCAAGTATTCCTAAATAAGGATGTTATCATTTCAGAATGCTTATTAAATAGACCAGACCTCAAGACCCATCCAGCTACAGCGAGGAGTGAGGCAGGGAGACGTAATCTCCCCGAAACTTTTTACTGCGGCATTGGAGGATGTCTTCAAACTCTTGGACTGGAGAAGATTTGGCATCAACATTAATGGCGAGTACATCACTAACCTTCGATTTGCCGACGATATCGTAGTCATGGCTGAAACCCTGGAGGACCTCGGCATAATGCTCAATGATCTCAGTGGGGCTTCTAAAAAAGTGGGCCTAAACATGAACATGGATAAGACCAAAGTCATGTCGAACGCCCATGTTATACCCACTCCTGTAAAAATAGGAAGCTCCGCACTCGAAGTTGTTGACAATTATATATACCTAGGACAGTCAACCCAAACAGGTAAATCCAACTTCGAGAAAGAGATCTCTCGTCGAATCCAACTCGGCTGGGCAGCATTCGGGAGGCTACGTAATATCTTCTCGTCCCAAATACCGCAGTGTTTAAAATCAAGGTGTTCGAGCAGTGTGTGTTGCCAGTGATCACTTACGGATCAGAGACGTGGTCGCTTCCTATGGGCCTCATGAAAAAGCTCACAGTCACACAAAGGGCGATGGAGCGCGCTATGCTCGGCGTTTCCTTGCGGGATCGTATTCGAAACGATGAGATCCGCAAAAGGACCAAAGTAACCGACATAGCCTCCAGAATCGCCAAACTTAAGTGGCAGTGGGCAGGCCACATAGCTCGCAGAACGGACGGCCGTTGGGGTATTAAGGTTCTCGAATGGCGACCGCGTGCTGGAGGACGCAGCAGAGGCAGGCCCCCCACAAGATGGACCGACGACCTGAAAAAGGTCGCGGGAAGCCGATGGATACAGGCAGCGCAGAACCGGTGTGGCGATCCTTGGAGGAGGCCTATGTCCAGCAGTGGAAGGGCAAAGAAAGGCTGGCATGATGATAATGATGATTAAATATATATTAGTGGTTTTAGCCCGCTCACATACACCAAAAAAATATTGACCTTTTAGAAGATTGTGTTTTTGACATGCCTGATTCTATAACGAATGCTGGCATTTGTTGTATTCAATATTACTATATTTTCAGCATTTGTGCAGTTGCGCTGATTCCGCAGCAGTCTCAGCCCTGAAGAAAGTTTCCTGTAGATAAGATGATGCTAAAGTGTCTGCGCATGTTGCGTCCCAAACTAACGACCGTCTCAACCTCCAAGGAACCGAAGATTTCTAAGCTCACATTTTGGTATATTTATTACAAAATGAACAGTATATTTGCTATTGAATGTTGAATACTCTGTTTTCTGAATGAAAATAAAAGACAAACTCTAGACAGAGACAAAATCTGTGTAATTAAATATAGTGAATTATATCAAGTGACTATTAGTAATGAATTATTACTAAAAATATTCTCTCTAATAATATTCTTTAAAGAATAAGCCTAAAACTACTTAATAATGCTTGCGGTATCGCAGCTATTTTTAGTTCTTATTTCAATTATGTTTCATAAACGAACTAAAGAAAAGAAGCTACAGTAGTACTCTATTGAACCCATGGTAAGTAATGTTAGTGCACACAGAGGACGAAAAAAGGTCTGAGAAAAATGGCAAAATATTTTAATTAAAAGGCAATGCCTTGTTGGGGGACAGAGGAAATGGAAACAAAGAGTTGGAAATTCATCAAGTTCTTTTGACTCAACAGAGAATGTTCCACAAACGTAGACCAATGGCGGAAAAAAACACATACGATTCTTATTCAATAGAGTGAATTCAAAAGGAGTCGCCTAATCTGTAGTTTTGTGGTCCGTAAGCACTCATTTAATTTTTTTTTTCATTGTTAATGAGAGTTAGGTACTTACGATTTATTGTCTTCATATTACTGAAATATTATATTATATTCATATGGAATTTGATGAGTCTACTCCATCTATTTATTGTCGAAATGATAGTCTCTTTTCAGGGTGCAGTTTCGAAACGGGTAAAGAAGGATTTGATGATGAGACTGCAATGTTCATCATTTTCGTAACCACATCATTTATTCAGCATAGTGGGAGTAACCAATGTTGTCAATATACCTTATCGATGCTTTCCATCAGATTATAGAAAATATATAAAATTCAAAGTCACTTTATATTCTTATTACGCATTTTTGGATACAATGTGTTCCTTGTGCAACAGGGATTCTGCCTTATGTGAACAGGTTTTATAAATTTGTGGACAGTTTTTGTCCATAGATTTTTTTATATTGGAGCACGGCACAATACCTTATAGTAAGCAGACCTACAAAATCCATGAATAGAGTCGATCAATACAATATTGTTTAATAGTCGCTCCCACTATATCAGCGAAATGATGCGGCCACGAAATGGGCGACAATAAATACGAATTTGCATTATGATTGGACTTTTTTTAATATTCTCGTTGCTTTATAGACTAATCAAATACCCGTTTCATATTCTGAAAACATACTACCACCTCAACAAGAAATGATGCAGTATGCTCCTGAAACCTGGTGCCCCGTGGGCCCCTGGTTTCAGGAATATACCCCCTGGACCCACATCCTAAAACCGAAACTTTACAAGGTCATCTGACGGTTTTTGTATCTGTATATTGAAAACGGTCTACCCTTACCCAAATTAAAATGATTTTGATAAATGAACGGAATTAAAAATGAATAAAAGAAGTTTCTTTAACATAATCACTTGAAGATGTCTTACAGGAAAACGCTTAGCAACATTGAAGGGCAATTAATTTTGAAATTGAATTCGTATGTCTCCCTTGTAAAGTCACGTAGGAAGCGGCACTGGCGCTCCAGCGGACGCCGTCCCCAGCGACTTCTGATCAAGATTGATGTGTTCACGCGAGACGCCCCGTCGGACATTACCTTCCACATACAATAATAAATATATTGCATTTCTTTGGGATAAGGTATATGCTGCTTTTATATCTGATAATTTAAATTATAAACTTTTATCAGATTTAAAATTACTTAGTGACTCTTTTTTAGAATGAATAAAATAAAATATACTATTACGGGTGCCTTTCGCCGCTTAAACGTCCAGAGGCTCTACCATGGGTTTGCGCATTGTAGAAACGTAACGTATTCATTTACGTTTACGTGAGCAACAACCAATAGGATCGCTTTATTCAATCCTGTTACCAAAAATAAAGCGATCCTATTGGTTGTTGCTCACGTAAACGTAAATAAATACGTTACGTTTCTACAATGCGCAAACCCATGGTAGAGCCTCAGGTATCCAGTGGTGATTTTTTTCCCAACTCGTCGTAAGCGACGGTGGTTTGAGTCTCTACCAAACAGGTGGCCAGCTCGTTGCGGTGTTTGTATAGAATTTATAGTTGAAACAGTTTCACAATTTGGTATAGTAAAAGTGAGAGCAACAATTTAACGTGCTCTACTAGGTACTATACTTATGTAGTTATGTTATAAAATAAATAAATGTTAAAATTATTATTTATGATTATTATTGTTATTGAATAATAGGCGAGCAGCAGATTGCTGATATGCCTATATCAAGCATTGGTGTAGGTAATGTTCATAAAACTAGTGTTTGTTTTAGTTCACTAGTAGTTAACCACTTGTCCAGTTTATTTTTGAAAGTGTTAACAATGGAAGATTCCACTATATATTGTGGTGTAATTATTGGTACAAAAACTATAGAGATTTTAAGTATAAGTTCTAACCCACTCAGTCACCATGTAGTTGATCCTAAACACGTATTTTAATTTAAATATATATATATATATATATCATCACGGGTGCCTTACGGCGCCCGAGACCGCCTAGACGGCCCCAGGGTACCCAGCGGAGGGGTTTTAATCCCACCTCGTTGTAGCCGATGGTATGAGTCTACACCGAAGTGCTCTCCGAGGCACTATAGTGGTGTTGTCAAATTTTAATTTTAATAATAATAAAATATGACTATGACCAAAAGAAAGACAGAAAGAAATAATGGTGTAACTAAAAGATCCCGCCGTCTAAGTGTATGTGATGGAGCAAATGGGTTATGCAGAGATAGAGATTTTAGTGGTATCTGCTCAGGATACAAATTAAATTAACATTTTACTCGTTTTAAAAAAGATTATGACATCAGCATTTTATTAATCTATAGTGAATAGGGTTAAAATAGTCATATTGAAGTCTCTAAACTCTAAAATATATTTACAATAATATAATTTTAATAATAATAAACTTAAGATATTTTTTTTAAATTCAAAAGAAAATTACAGGATTTAAATACTCGTAAAACGCAAGATAATTATATGAATATATAAGTTGAAAATTATACCGAGTTTATAGGATCTACAAATGAAAATCCTTTATCTCTAAAAACTATTTCATGCAACGAGACTAATTACGCTGAAATCTCCCAGAATAGAGAGTAAATGAAGAGAGATATTCCGAGAATATGTTTAATAGTGCTGCTATAGTAATATACAACAAATACACTGACCAAATAAGTTTTTCATTAAAATGAAACATACACATATATTATAATAGACTATTCAAACTAATAATAACTGTTTGGGAAAATTTTCTCGAACATTTACCACATTACCTACTGTGACCGATGTATCAATCAGCACTAAAAGATTTGGGGATTCTTACATCACTATTAAAATGTGCTACCGGCTTGCTTGTTTTCTTCGTCCTATAACCAAGCCGGCATAATGGATAGAATAGATTGTAGTTACTGCTGGAAATCATTCTTGGACTTTCACACTGCATTAAATATGTTTTAAAATAGCCCCTCAACGCGTGATTATCGATGAGATGGACTAACCAGCCGCCTTAGACCTTCCAGTAATTGTAATTTACCAGCAGATCAGGAGTCAGAGAGATTGGCGACGGCTTATGAATTCCACTATCACAGATTATAGTGATGACTACGACACTCTGTAAATACAAGATGAAACCGTGAAGATCAATTAAATTTATATTAAAAAAAACACTGAATACCAAAAATTAGTTAAATATCACAGCCATTGAATTCTAAAGATATTTTTTTACTCCTAATTATAAAAAATAATAAAAAAATGTTATAAGCTTTTGTATTGTACAGCTGAATGATAACACTAATCTAAAATATGTATTTACAGCATAATATGGCCGTTCACAAACTACTAAAATACTATTTGTTCCTGAATAAACAATACTAATAAATATTATATTTTATAAATACCCAGGCC
Source organism: Monopis laevigella (assembly GCA_947458855.1). Taxonomy (NCBI): domain Eukaryota; kingdom Metazoa; phylum Arthropoda; class Insecta; order Lepidoptera; family Tineidae; genus Monopis; species Monopis laevigella. Next base: position 20,948,636 of record OX381583.1, on the reverse strand, counting down.
ATGGAAAACTATACAAAAGACCGTCCTGAAAATGTTTTTCATGAGTGCAATGGGAATCGAATCCACTGTTCCCGGATACTACGCCAAAGTTCAAAAATGTATCTAAATTAGTTGTGACCGCCTCTGTGGGCTAACGTGTACGCCAACGGCGTTGTATTTGGAGGATGTGGGTTCGATTCACACTTATGGCAAATAATATTAGAACAACTTTCTGTACAGCCATGGTCTGGGTGTTTATAAAATAGAGTGTCGTGATATATTAGTCTCGTGATTTCTAATCCACATAGTGCAAGCCTAAAGTTTAGTTTATGACCAGCAGGGTTTGTGATTACGTGCACTAAGTTCTGTCTAACGTGACTACGTCATAGCGATCGGCTTGCGAACTGGTGCGCATAATAACCCTGCTGGGCAATATGTATCATATTTTATTAATATTGGAGCACGACATGTGAATTTCTATTTAACTAATGGTAAGCCGACCTACAAAGTCCATGAATAGGGTCGATCAATACATTGTTGTTTAACAATATTAATCGCTCCTACTATATCGGCTAAATGATGCGATTACGAAATGCAGCGACAAAGACGTATTTACATTACGAGTCGAATTTAATATCCTCGCTGCTTTATCGTCAAATCAGTCGTCCATTTCGTAACCGCACCAAGAAAGGAGACTACCACCTCGACAATAAATCTATGCAGTAGTGGTAAACCTACAGACTAAAACCGAAACATGATTAGGTCACTTTTGCATCTGGTGGTAACGAGTCTGCTCGGTCGGCCTAGCAGAGTTATACAGGCCTGGTAGAGATGTTATTATTTGTTACCACATCGCAATATTTCGTACATCATCAAACCATACGGATATCCGTCCACGGAGTGATTTCCAGTCACTCGCCGTGTCACATCAGGCGAGTTCCTTTGTTTTCTGCTCAGCCATTCGGGGATTATGTTAATGCTGTCTCAGAGACATTTGTCTTTGCGTTCTGGAGTCAGGGTTTTATGTATTAGCTATTAAATGTTAGGTAGCTACTTTGGTAAATTCATTTCGTATGAGGTATACATCATGCTTTACAAAAATCTTCGTACGGTAAAGTTTTGACGCATCTGGAGCTTATTTATAAATTTGAGCACCGAATGTGACTTTGTATCTATATCCTTGCTGCTTCATTATCAAATCAAGTGCCCGTTTCGTAAATACACCTAAATAGAGAGTACTACCCTGATAAGGAACCGGTGAACCCACGAACTAAATCCGAAACATTTCTACATCACGGTTTTTGCATCTGTGTGGGCGGTGGAGTTTTGACTAAATAAGTAAGAGTTGTATTGTTTATTTAAATTCAAATTATTTTTTTACTAAATCTTCAGATATATGAGAAAAGTTAAAAATAAGGTCTCGGAGTGCGTTTGATTAGGCTGATATTCATCACCAGAAGAAGATTATTTTTTAATTTTATAGCTTGATATTTAATACATAAATTAAACGCGTAGTGGAATGACAATCTGTGTGTCATTATCATACTACCCAACAAACTAGTGTAAGACTAGGTGGTTAGCTGATTCCATTAACATGTCAATCAATCTGCCGTATAATATTGCCACCGTGACGACCGACCTCACCGCCTCTACGCCTTAAGACGGCATCCGCTTTAACCCCATATCGCACTTGAATATTTGTCCACATATCACACTTTAGTTTTTGTTGTAAAAGTTTGTAGAATTTATAATAAAAAAGTATAAAATTATGATCTGATAAGTAAAATCTACATTTCTACTTCTTTTACACTTTTTAGACTAAAACTTAACAAATACAAAATCATCAACTTTGTAAGTTCGCGCGGGCTCCAACAGAGTCTAAAACGATATTTTTTGTATTATTTGAAACTTGATATATAAAAAAATGACAGATTTTGAGTTTTTTTTATTTATAAATTCTGTAATATTTTAAAATAAACAATTTTAACTTCACAACCTTTACAAAGCTCAGGTTGGCTCGTGTATGGAGAATTGCTGCCACCTTGGGATGGATCGGCCATATACAAACTGGCCACTCTGGATTCTCCGCTCGCCGCTCTCGGTAGATCGCCGAGCTATGAGGCTTATTGAAAATAAATCGTTGGTCGTAAGGTTTGACAGCTTTGAGCACAGAAGAAAAGTCGCCTGTCTCTCTGTCTTTATAGGTTGCATTTGGGAGAGTGTGCGATGGAGTTACATAATTTAATTCCACTTGGCCCGTTCCGTTGTCAAACATCTAGACACGGAGAAGGCTTTCATCCGTACGTTGTCGATAGCCCACCTGCACGCATAAAGCGTTTTGCATCATATTTTAGTGCGCACAGCTGAGGCGTAGAACTCTCTTCCTGTGGGCCTATTTGACATATTTCCCATTCAAATTGTGTCAATTTTTTACTTTCTGATGATGTTGATCATCATCATGATAATCAGCCGTACGACGCGACGTCTACTGCTGGCCATAAGCCTCTCTTATAGATTTAAAAAAAAGACCGGTTGGAAGCGGTTTCATCCAGCGAGTTCTGCGGTCTTAATAAGGTCGTTGGTCCACCTTGTGGGTGGACGTCCTACGCTGTGACGTTGATACACCAACTGATTTAGTAGAATAACCCTGCATCTATGTACTTATGAAGACACTTATGAGTACAATCTGGATGTCATTAAAATATTGTGAATACTTACGCACTTAGAGAGTATGCGTGCTCTACTTTCTACTTTATCGTTGCTTTCCATCAGGCAAGATTGAGGTCAAACGCAACTCTGTCAATTAAAAAAAAAGTGCGATTTGTATAAAGACAAATTTCGCCTTTGCTCTTAAATATTTATTCTAAGTGACCAATCGTATTAATAATGGCCAATCATTTAGCTATACATTTATCTACAGGTCGTCAAATTGTACCAAGAAGGTCGAGGTTTATGATCTAAAATTCTGTTTGTCTGCATAATAGCCCACCTATAATATTACAGCTTATAGTTTAGGTCTTTGTCGACCACTTTAATTTGATTTTAACTATTTTAATACGAGTATACCAACTTGTATTATGAAACTTTTTATAAGTTGCTAGCCTGTAACTTCGTGTTCATGTTATTAAAAAAAAACATAGTTTTTATAATGTACAGTGGGACTAAAATGTGGTCCACCATAGCTGAAATTCATTTTTAAGTCATAAAACAATATAAGGTTGATTTTCACTTGCAAATTATGACAGCTTGTGCAATCTTTATCATTTAGGATGAGTTGTATCAGAATAAACTCTTTGTAATTGCACCGATTAAAGTTAAAAATGTAGTACCAGCTGTCATTCGAACTGGAAAATGAAATCGACGTTCAACGCTATTTTTATCTTTCATCGTTATTTCAGCGATATTTTGATGACACGGAAAGTTTAGTCAAACTTGATAGACCACTTCCTTGGCCTACTGTACCTATTATTGCATGCAGTTGCCAGAAATACATATTACATGCGCACACTCTTATACATACACACATAAATATACACACTCAATCCATAACTCAAGTATACACTGTTTTACTATTGTTATTCATATATTGTGTTAAATGTTATAATACCAGTATGTATTACCTAATAATTTACTTATATATCCTTGTATTATATATTATATGTTGCATTAATTAGCACTCTGCCTGTTATTGGTCATCTCCCAAAGGTTAGATAGATAAATTTGTAGATAATGCCTAAGGCATTAAGCTCGCCTATGTAGAATAGTATTAAGCTTTTGTGCAATAAAGAATTTTTCATTCATTCATTCATTGTTGATATACTAACCCCTGTAGCACAAGGGTCACAGTATTTAAATTAAATTCTTATAGTAAAACTAATTTATGATATAAGTAACATTAATAAGACTTTATTGTTTTTGTATCTACGAACGTATTATTATTATATTTTATAAACAACCAAACCAATGAAAACTATACAGAAAAACGTACTACTATTATTTCGCTTTGAGTAGGAATCTAACCCACAACCTCCAGATACAATACCAATGCAGACGGTTTTTATTTTTATCAAAAGGTATAACAAAATATTATCTCAAAGATAATAAAAGTCAAGTTAAATACTTTAAATAATATTTACAAAAGTACACTTATTGCGTTCGGATACAATGCTATCGATTTCCACCCTTCGTCTACCACTTTTCCCGGAATATTGTCTGCAGTAGCGCACTCGTCCGATAAGTGGCCCCTGGCGAGAACTTCTAACTGTATTACTCTTGTATGGTATATAATACAGCAACTTTATTACATATTGTCGTTGTAAATTAAACCTTATAGCAAAGGGATACAGTGGATAAATAGGTACATTGTAAAGGTCGACCACAAAGCTATATGAATTTATAATAATAACTGTCTCTGAACGAATACTAAATTATTTCTTTGAAGTCATAACTAACACCTAATAATAAACCGATCGAAAATGTATCAATGTTATTACATTGTGTATTATTTTAATCATATAAATACACACATATATATATATATATATATATATATATATATATATATAAATGGGTGTATAAGCATTTTTTTATTATTGAAATATTTAACATGAGTTTAGTTTAAAAAAAAAAGTGATTTGTGTACTTGCCCTTTTTGTACTTTAAATACCACTTTTATGACAAAAAAACATCCTATATATAATTTGTCAAGTTCATAATTATATATATTTATTTTAAAGGACGTTTTGAGTAAAGAGTTGTAGAAAATTTCACACATTTTGCCCTGGACTAAGTTCGAGGTTTGTACTATATGTACTAGTAACAACTATATTAAAACATAATACATTTTAACTAGTTAGTTTATTTACCAAATTATCATAACATAAACTAAAAACATTATTAATTTAAACAATTCAAAGCAAATGACTGCCAACAATCGAATGTTTGCGAAATTGATTTGGCGCAGGTAAACGGTTATCGCATAATAGCAGAGAGCTGGCTCGTGATAACACCTAGCCTACACTGCAATTAGGGGCCGTAATGGGGCGAGCGAGCGGCGCCGACGAGTCCCGCCAGGCAAGGCACCTACACTACTAGACTACAGGCTTTTCAAATTTTAATGTTAGGTTCATAAAACAATTGGATTATGGTTGCCTGCAGCCATTTTCTGTTTTTCTTTAGGGCTGTAGTATTTTTTTATTGTGGAAGTTTTGCGTCAAAAATTCTAATGCTTGATAATAATGGTTTGTGTAGAAAATGTATGTGAGGTAAATAATATGTAACTAAAATTTTTACATAGGTACTGTTTGTGCGATTTTTTTTTAAAATATTTTATTCAAAGAAAGTCAACAGCAATAGAACAAATAAGTATAAAAATAGGATGACCGTTATTGGACGTTCGAAAATAACTTATTGCCTGAAACATTTACATAATAATATGTATTTAGCTTTATAATTATTTCAGTCACAATCTATTAAATCTTATTAGGCAGAGATAATACTTTTATTTTAGTGAGTTTGTATGAATGAAATGTACATACACACATATACATACGCATACACATACACACACATACACATACGCATACACATACACATACACATACACATGCACATACACATACACATCCACATACACATACACATACACATACACATACACATACACATACACATACACATACACATACACATTCACATACACATTCACATACACATTCACGTACACATACATACACATACGCCTATGAAACATAACTGTGTGTATGTATCTGTGCGTGTGTGCGTGCATTAATTATGCCAGATTTGTAACTGTCATCATTTAATATGACTGAAGCATGTCATATCATATAGTATATATAATACAGCGCCTATCATAAATTACTTTAAGACTATCACTATAAAGTCTGAAAATTCATGTTAGAGTAAAGTTTTGGTCATAAATAGTGTAGCAGCTCTATTGTATAAAAATAGCTTATAGATTTTGTTATATCAGGATGTGTTATAACAAAATAGACATAAGCTAACACTTGAACAATCACCAATTCTATTATATAACAAATAAGTTTTAAAATCACCAGTCAATTTACCAAATGTACTTCTCCCAAATTCTATAGCATTTGGAGGTAATAAAGACAATTTTAAGTTTGTTAGCAGACATGACAATAGTCATAATTTATACCCGAAAAGTTGTCTTTACAGACATTACAACGTATGGCGAACAATATTACAAACATATTTGGCACCACAGTCTATGGTTGTATTTCAATGTAATATTACTTCGCCATAGACTATTAAAACTCAATAAAAGCAAATAAAACTCTGCATTGCCATAAACGTGAGAATAATAAAATTCACTGCACCCACTTTAACCACAAAGTGGGTATTTTTTTTTTGCAGAAATGTGTTTTCTAAACCAATAAGTACGTTAACAAAATTAGATAATTAAAGTAGAGTAGTAATGCAAATTCGTCTTTATCGTCACCTGTGACTTCATCAATTAAATAAATAAATCAAATTAATAAATAATAGTCTATTTGCAAGAACATGGTTGAACAAATAACTTGTATGGAGAATGAATAAACAGTTCTTCAGTATCCCCCCCTTAAATTATCTATTGTCCATACAAGAAATTTGTTAAATATTCTGACGATTCCAAAATCACCCCTTACACAAAAAAAAAAGTTTATTATATTTACAAATGTTGTCTTAGGTTAAAGTTTGCCTATTTCTAATAATATTGTAACTTAAAATACTTTTAAAAAAGTTATAGAGTTCATATTTTATGTTAATAATCCTCTTATGTAATAAGTTAGTAAGTACATGTAATACTCGGATTACACTTTAAATAAGTTATCGAATACCTATCGTATTACAAAGACGGAAGTTTCTATATTGCCATTAGCTACTTAATAAAGTAGTTCACACCTATATCTTCTAAGGCATTTAAACTAATACTACTACTTTCTAAGTAGGTACCAATGTTTGTCAATGTATTAATTTTTTGACGTTTTGTCAAGGCTGCGATGATGTAGTGCTAAAGCACACACATTTTAATTAACTATACAAATTTGGTCCTTCGAGCCAGATTTTTCTTCTCGTACATATTTCATACAAATGTAAACGTTACTATTTATATATCTATACATAAAGATATAACTAGAAACCCTTCGTATTCTCCCAATCCCATTGAAGTGCACAAGTTCTGGGGACAGAGCTCTTTAATGAGGAAGACAATTGCAGTTCGCATAGTTATCCGATAGGGGGCGGCACAATCGCTCTGTTATGTTTATGCGGAAACACGATCTCAAGTTGTGGTTCGAAATTCGAAGAGAATTGCTTTTGGAACTTTCGCTTTGCTGTAAAATTTAGAAGGTACTTTAAACTTCTATATAACTAACGAGTGCGTTATTATACAGTTTAGCTAAAGTTTAAGGAGAGTTTAGTGTTAGCCGACTTATTGTAGTCAATAAATACTACTGTTTATAGTCGGTTTTTATTCATAGACCTATACTTCATTTTCCAGCGACTGCATGCACGTAAAAAAAGCCCTTTTAAAAAAGTTGTAGATACTCCCAAATTATCTCGATGCGCTCTTACGACATATTATTGAATAAACCCCCGAGAATTAATTTATCTCCCTAGCAATATTCATCGAAATCGTTTCAATAGTTTAGAAGTTGGTTAGTTGTGTTATTATACATTAGCACACATGTTAATGTATAATAAGTGGTTGAAGTTTTCGCCTAAATAACACAGGTAAGATGGTTGTGTTTTAAACATGCATAAAATAAAATAAAGCTAAATGACTATTACTTTACCTACGCCTTACGGCGCCCGAGACCGCCTAGACGGCCCCAGGGTACCCAGCAGAGGGATTTTAATCCCACCTCGTCGTAGCCGATTATTATTATTTATATTACCTATACTAATACATTAACTATTACTTTTACTAATATTATAATTAAATGACTTGGCAGTCTGTTTGTTCCAAGTTCTTTTGTTGGTAAATTGTGATTTTTTGTTTGTCAGTATGTTTTTTAATATGTGCGCGCATTACATTGGATTCAAAATAGAATTACGCAAAGTGTTTATTATAAGTTGTTTATTAGCGTTTATTTCATCAATATCGACAAAGAATCAAAATATTTTTTTTTTTATTTAGTTAAACACCTCATAAAGCCACATGGCGCATTTTGTTTTTATTATAAATTAGCACGCATACAAAGTTACGGGCAAAAGCTGGTAATAAATACACGCACACATTATTAAGCATAAAAGTCGTAAAAGTGCAGATAATAAGTTAAATGGTGGTTCGTGGAATTTCCAATTAGGTTCTAATAATATTCCAACAACAATTCCAACTATGGAGGTTCCATTTTGCATTCATATCCATGAGTCAATGCCTGGCGCCAGCCTTAGTTAGGTTTTACCCCTTCACAGACGATATTCTATGAAAACAGTTAGGCCGATGTATATTCCATGTCTGATTATATCCTTAAACAGCTATTGTTCAAGATTTCTAGAGAAATTCATACTATATGAGTGGGGTTCTTTAAATAGCTGTCAGAAACCGTTTTAATTTTCTAGGAAGGTTTTTTTTAGTTTATTAATTTTATTTGTAATGGGGTATTGAACCCTTGGGTAATTCTATGCGTTTATGTACGTTATTAGATCTATCGATTATGTTTAAATGTTGATATATGTATGAGTAATGTACTTATTGTTGTTTTTTAGTACAGGAAATGCTTTTTTTATGAAGTACCTATGTAGCTATACTTACATCTACCTGATGGTCTATATAATTACGCAAGGCCGATTGACCGATTTCGTTACCATCACCCGTACAGTTGTAAAACCGCTAGTTGTAGTGTTTCGGTTCCTAGTTTTTTAGTCTGTGGGTTCACCGGTTTTCAGGAGACAACAGACATACATTTTTAATTGACTCTTCTTTCAAAATGCGGTAACGAAATTAGCTGTTGGTTTCACGATAAAGCAGCAAGGATATTAAAGTAGATGCAGATTCGTGTTTGTCACTCACCATTTCGTAACCGCGGCATAGCAAGATAGATCAATGCTTTATACCGCAATATATTCATCGACCCTATTCATATAATTTAGTAGATCTGCTTACGAACGAACGCGGACGGGTAGATAAAAAGTCACATGTTCTGCTCTAATAGAAAAAAGCATTGTAAGGTCTAAGAAAATTCTTATGTTACAATTAGTTAAGTCTTATGTCCACTTAATAAATTTATTTACGTCTTTTAGGACTCTAGGCTGAAGGTAGAACGGGAAAACACTGGCTATCCTATTAGATAAGTATACACTTAATAAAACAGTTTAAATTACGTATGTAATTCCTACACGAGTATGTTTATGAACTAATAATTGCATTTCGTTGGCATCATAAACGCTCCAGGTTGGCCGGACAGCGGTTTCCCAAAATTATACAGTTCTAAGCCTTGGCTTCTGCCGACTGAGCGGTAACGGCGAAATTATGCGGATACAAATTACATCATTAGAACCGGCATTTTTATGCTGTCGGCCATTCCAAATGAAATTCTTTTATAAGGCGTTGAACGTTTTATTTCTTTATGAGTTTAACTTGTAACGTTCTTAACAATAGCTATTTACAGTACAAAGTGGTATTGAAACATTTAAGGCGATAACAGTTGTTAATAACCTTGGTTTAATATAAAAATGAGAATAGCGTCTATGAACTAAAGGAGGATGGATACTTTGTTATACCTCTCCCCCAATAGCATAGTTGAAAATGGTTATTAATGTATAATATTTACTTTGTAATTCTTTTTGTTCGTTTGGTGATAATGATTTTATTTCATCACGTTATTTCATGTAAATACATCCTATTAAAATAGAATGAAATAACGTTTACTCGATAGTCGATATTTCATAAAATTGAAAAATCGTAAGGTTGAACGTTTATTACATAGAAGCATTAAAATCTCGAGAGTAGGTACATAAGATCTAATTTAGTAGACATAAAGCGTTTATGTTGCTATTTTAGGATTATATAAAGGGTGAATTTGAAAAGATGTACTTTGGGCTAATGTGATGTTCTACTGATCAAATCGAACCACTTTTCCTATGGAACCATGTGTCGCAAATGAAAAAAAAATGCCGCCTTCTCCATACAAACTGTGTTATAGTGTTAAAATAACCAATTTGTATGGGGAAGCCAATTTTTTTTTTCATTTGCTACACATGATTCCATGGAAAAGTGGTTTGATTTAATTAGTAGAACCTCATATTAGCCCAAAGTACATCCTTTCAAATTCACCCTGTAGTACATAAAACTACCTTTGTACCTATTGATATAAAATAATATTTCTATTAAAATTTTAATAACTATATTAAATAAGTACCTTACTTTATATATTTTCTTACTCTGTGATAAAATTTTGTAAAACTTTTTTTTTATTTTTTATTATCCGAGTCTGCGTTTGACCTCAATCTTGCCTGATGCATAAGGCCGAGGAGATAGCACGCTTACTCTGTAAAAAGGAGACTACTACCTCGACAAGCAATCGATGCAGAATTCCCCCGAAAAAATATTTCAAGTTTTTGCAATTGTATACTTATTTATTTTATAGTTTTGTATTAACTTATTTTCGAAAGTTAGTTTACAAACTATTATATTTAACCAGAGAACTAAAATATTTAGAAGACACAAACTATGGTCTTTGCTGAAAGCTCCTTAGTTTTTTTACGTGCTTTTTAATTGATTACATAATATACAGACTTAAAATTATACCAGGCTATACTATAAACACTGCAACAAGCCCGCCAATTATTGGGTATTGCCTCCGAATATCTGCGAAATGAGGACAGATTAATCCCCCCGCTGGGTACCTTGGTATTTATTTATTTCAATTATTATACTTACTACTTATACACACAACATAGTTACTTTGTTTTTTATATATATTTTTTTTTATTATTATATACAACGTCCCTTTGAGGGTACCTTGGTATTTATTTATTTCAATTATTATACTTACTACTTATACACACAACATAGTTACTTTGTTTTTTATATATATTTTTTTTTATTATTATATACAACGTCCCTTTGAGGGTATAGGCCTCCTCCAATTTATTCCACTTAAATCTGTCTTTTGCTGTTTCCATACATTGTTCTCCCACTGTCTCCGTCATCTAACCAACGCTTTGGTGGTCTCCCCTTTGGTCTTATTTTTTTCTTTGGTCCTGTCTATTCCGTTATTTTCTTTGTCCATCTACTGTCCTCTAGTCTCGCTATATGTCCTGCACATTTCCATTTCATTTTCTGGGCATGTTTGAGTGCATCTATAATTTTTGTTGTTTTTCTTATTTGTATGTTTGGTATTTTGTCTTTTAATTGTATTGGCAGTAAACTTCTCTCCATCCGATTGTTGGCAAGTTTTTATTTTTTCTTTTACCTTTTTTGTAAATGTCCAGGTTTGAGATCCATATGTCAAGGTTGGTACAATACAAGTGTCCATAATTATTTTCTTTAGATTCATTGGTAAATTACTTTTAAATATGTCCTTAAATGTCCAAAATTTGTTCCATCCTTCGTCTGTCTAATTCTTTATTATTATTATTCTCGAATGTCAATAGTTTTATAGGTATATATATTGGTCCACATATTCAATTATTATGTAATTTATTTTAATTGTGCATTGAATTGAATTAGTCATTATCTTAGTTTTGTCAAAATTCATTTCTAGTCCAATTTTAAGGATTTCATTATTTAGGTCTTCAATCATGTTTCGTAATTCATTAGGGTATTCTGATAGTATAACTATGCCGTCTGCAAATCTTAGGTGAGTTAAGTAGTCATTGTCTATTTTAAGTCCTTTTTTATCCCAGTTTATGTTTTTAAATATAAGTTTTAGTACTGCATTAAATAGTTTTGGAGACAAGGGATCTCCTTGTCTTACTCCTCTGCGTAAATAAATGTCTGGCCCCAACCGTTCTAATTGTATGTTACTTTTACAGTCCTTATATATAGATTCGATAATATTTATATACTACTAATCGATTTAAAATTTTATTCAATAAAATATAAAAGTAACTAACAACTAACTAAATAAAATATTTCATTAGATCTTCCGATGCTGCGCACGTATTCAAAATACTCAACGCATTGCCCCTCTGAATTTCCAGCGATATTCGTTGGAAGAAATAAGACCTAGCGCGATGGTCTCCAGATGCATTAATTAATAATTTACCAAGTTGTTGACCAAACTTTAATGCATCTGGGGACTATGGTCCTAAAGTTTCCACCGAAAACGCCAGAAATTCAAAAGAGGAGCAATGCGTTTTGTATTTTTGAATCTTTTTGTTTTGGGCCAGAGGCGCCGCAGCACCGGAAGATACAGAGGTGATGTGGACGTAACTTGTATATACTTAATATACTTTTATATACTTAGTATCTATTTCGTGATCGCTCAGCGCAGCCCATATTGCTCTGTGTGTGATCGAATCAAATGCCTTTTTAAAATCTATGAAGGCAACATATAGTGGACTTTGGAATTCTCTGTATTTTTAAAGCAGCTGCGTCATCACATGAATATGGTCTGTTGTACTAAAACCTGCTCTAAATCCTGCTTGTTCGATAGATTGGTATGCTTCCAGTTGTTCCTTAATTTTATCTAGTAAGTAGGTTGAAAACAGTTTGTATAAGTTTGGTATTAGGCTGATAGGTCTATAATTATTTATGTTTTTCGGATCGCATTTTTTGTATAATAAAATATTTTTTGATGACAGCCACTGGCTGCATACTTTTTGTTCTTTCATAAATTAGGTTAAATAGTGTTAATAATGGCTCTGATAGGATAGTTTTGCCATTTTTATTGCTTCGTTTGGAATATTATCTGCTCCAGTACTTCTTTCGTTTTTAAGTTTACCAATTGCTTTATTAATATCGTTTATATTAAAGACTGAAGTTTTGTTTGTTTGTACTTCGTTTTTATTTGTTTTTACTTTTTCTTTATAGGTTTTATCAGTCCTTGTATATTTGGGCTCATTAAAAAGATTTTGGTAGTAATTTGTTGCAATATGTAGTATACTTTCTCTATTTGTAGTTGTTATACCTTTTTCTATTAGTTCAGGTATCCATGGTTTATTATTATTTATTTGTCTATATGCACTTTTTATACTTCGTTTATTAAATATATCATTTTCGATTAGATTTAATTTGTGATGGTCACATTTCTTATGTGTTTGTGTACTTTTTTATAAATTTCTTAAAACTCTTTCCTGTCCTTTTTTCATTTTGGTTTCTTTATTGATAATTCATGTCTTATTTATTTCAATTACCTACGTCTTAATATTTTATCATAATGTCTCTACTGTCTTGTGATCTTTGTCAAAACGGCATACTTTATAGAGATGATCGTGAATAAAAAAAATATCATGGTCATATTCATAAGCATTCTTTACCATCCACCAGTCCAGCAGTCATCACAGCAAATAATAACCTTTTTTCTTTGATCGAGAAATGCAAACAATTTAAATCTCGTTACCTTGTAATTAAACGCATTCCCCGTGTAGCTAAAACAGTTTTAGCCGCGAAGCTCACAGAATTAATAAATGATTGTATAAATAAAAATAACGTAGCTTCCTGGGAAGATGTTTTTCTATATTCTTTTAATTTTCTACACATCTTAAATAATAATAAAAATTATTAAGGCTACCCTATGTTTCATAGTTGATTATACTTTTGAATCGTTTGGCTTGAAATGTCAAGGTCACTTAAGGCTATTAGCGTCTAAACTTTTTATATTTCATGAAATCGTCGATCCATTCGTATCACCTGGATACTCGTGATCTATTAGAGTTTCATGATCGTTGCGGCCTCCTTCAGGTTCATGACCACTAACAATTAGGAAAGGTTTCGTCGGTACAAGTCGCACGGATATAAAACTTTATGTACGCATATAAATTTGGATGCCGAGACATGTTTTATTGTACAGTCGTAAAATTTGGGGTAGGAAGACCGACATATTTATTAAATACGAACAAGATCGTAAAGTCGAATTCGAACATCTTCGTTTCATCGATAATTCCACCGCAACTAACTATAATACTAGTAATAATATTTCATTTCTAAATAGTTTAGGTTTTTTTGTAATTGTGTATGGTCCACTAGATAAAGCTCTAATATTGTCGATAGTTTTATAACTCCCGTTGTATTGAGTTGTTTATACTGCAAGCTTAGCTTATAAGTATATTTAAGACCAGATTTGAAATACTATTCTCGATATACCTTGCAAAAATTGTTAAACTTATTTTGTAATGTTTGGCTACTTTTTTATTATACATGTACCGCATTGATTGACGCAGGGTACACAGCGGTGGGGTTCTCACCTTGCCGTCACCGTTGGTGTTATGAGTCTATTACTAGCAAATGGTCAGCTGGCTGTGGTGTCTGGATAGACTTTTTTTTTAATTATATATTTTCATATATTGGACAATTTACACTGCTCTTACAATTATTGCTCTGGTCACAAACTAAGCTCTAGGCTTATACTATCTTTACCAGAAACAAGACAAATTGTACAGAAAAACGTTAAGTTATGTTTAATAATAAATATTTTTAATTTTTCTATTTGGGCTCTCTAATTATTTATACAACATTTTTTATTGGATAATTATGTAAGTTTTTTTTCCTTTAGTTAACCAACTTTAAATATAGAATTTTACAAGTATTTTCTGCAAACTATATATATATACTATATAAGTGTTATTTGAATTATTCTTTTTTTTTTGGCCTAGATATACTTATACTACGTTATCTATTGTATAATTTTGTATTGTTTTCTTAATATCGATAAAAATAAATATTTTTCTAAAGATAAATTCAAAAATGAGGAAATCCGCAAAACTAAAACTCGGATATAGTTTTGAAGTTTAGCGGACTGGAGTGGAACGGACTGGTCACGTCTGCTGTAAAATAGTTGGAGAAAACGGTTGAAACATATAGGTAATGTATATATTTTATATACGTGGTGGCCGACTTGGTTAGACCTTGGACTTACATCCCACTTATAGACACTTAGGTCCCTGGTTTGAAACCCGGTGTGTACCAATTAGTTTTTAAATAAAAAAAAAAATTGAACATTTGTTTGACAACACCACTATAGTGCCTCGGTGAAACTGTTTATAGATGGGTTATTGAGACTATTCAAAACATCGCGACGAGCTAGCCGCTTGTTCGGTGTAGACTCATACCATAGGCTACAATGAAGTGGTAAAATAGTTATAATATGTATGTATATATATTTTTATTAGATATTTATTATAGTTTTTGTATGTAAACAATTATGATGCTTATTATGCTGTGGAAAGAGCTGCTATACGTTTCTTAGTGATAAATTCGAACTTGATTCTAAGCATGGATATATAATAGGGAGGTGCCCATGGCCCTTAAATCGCCAGTTTTGAGAACAGAAGATTTTTTATTTTATTTATTCTTATAGCCGGGAATCGAATCGGTTGATTTAAAAAAAAACAATAATACGAAATATTTCAGAATCAACCAGTTTAATTCCCAGCTAGGAGAATATTTTTTTAAAAACCTAAAATTTTAATTTTTTATCAAAATTGGCCACGAGACTCATTGGAGCATTATTCGCTATTCCTTGTAGTTTAGGATTTGGCCTTGAAAACAAACTTGAAGAATTAATTCTGTATCTTTACAAAAACAGATTACACAGAGACAGCAAGAGATGTACGTATGTACAAAAGAATCAAAATTAAAAATATGAAACAAAATTAAAAAAAGCCCTTAACACTAAACAAAAAAACTAGGTAAAATTATAATACTCAGACCTCTCAGACCATACACCCAGAACCAGCTCCGCTACACCAATATTGTTTTGGGAGTATAAGTCAATAGCAATAGCTCTACCACAAGGTTTTGCAAACAATTTTTACTATAGTCGCTAGTAACTACAGGTAGGAATCAACCAATAACAGAGGTTTATTCGAAAAATAAAGCGATCCTATTGGACTATAGTAGAAACTGTTTGCAAAGCTTGTGGTAGAGCTACCTGTTTGTGAAGAAATAGTTGCCTAGTGCAATTAATTTTCTGTAACTGACTATAAATTTAATTTCCTTTGATTTTTTTTTTTTTTTTTTTATTAATACGGGGGTAAGAACACAGCAGAAAAGACCTTAGGTCAGAAATTTTGTGTACAAAAATGAGCAGGCTACGTCAGTTTAGCAGTATTTGTCGCTCGCATTATGCTGGATAAGTGATGCGGTTGCAAAATACAAAATGGGCGACGATAAAGACGAATATGTATAACGCGTTTATACTTTAATATCCTTGCTGATTTAACGTCAAATGAATAGGTCACTTAACGACATTAAAAAATTTGTTATATTCCGCTCAATGCATTTTGTATTTAGGTTTAATTTAATACCAAAATCTTGCTGTCTACCGTACTTTTATAGATAGAAAATACATTCAACCTACGTTAAAAATCTCGTTCCGCTAGCTATGAAATCGTTTTCGAGACTATCGCTGTCAAATATAACGTAAAAGGATTTATTTCGATAACAAAAAAATTGAACGTACAAAACGGATTTCACAATAAAAGCAATCGGCTTAGCATGTTGCGAGCGGTCCCGGGCGGGGATTCCCCGTGACGAAGTCGGGAAATACCCGCCACCTTCCGCTCCACTTATTTACCGCGCACATCTCTAATAAATTTAATAAAGGGGAAGCGTCTGACGGGAAAAGGGAAAATGTCAGAATTAGAGCTAGGTAATGTTTTTGGGCCTATGAAGATGTAAACGATTTTTAAGTTAAGTTTTTACTTATTTAGTTACCTAATATTAGGTATTTCATCCAACAATAGTTAAAAATACCTAATTAATAAACTATTAAGTTAAATACGTAAATAAAATTAAGTCAGCTTAAAAGATTTAAGCTGATTTACCCAGAGTAAAATTTTTGGTGTTATAAATTAAATAAGTGTTGCTTAAAAAAATGTAGAGATAATCTAACCTAAAACTGCACACCCTTTCAATATTTACGCACACGCAAAGTATGTTTATAGATGCACCTAATTAATAAAGATCACCTTCGTTTGTCAGAATTGGTCACTTATTCACCCACCAACTGGGTACTAATATGGAAGAACGCATCAACATCACCCACACATCGCAATAAAATTCACATCATTTCATCACAAACATTTAGTGGAGGGAAGTTTTAAATTAGACGAACTTTTAAAACAAATTATTTGTTCTTTTTGCTTTGTAATCGTTTAAACGGTACGACCAATATAGTAAGTAGTTGGTGGTCTAGTTGGTTAGATCTCAGACCTTAAAAAACACAGTCTTTAGGACACCGGATCAAATCTAGGTGTGTTTAATTTAAATATTTATGTACATTTGTTTGAAAACAAGCACTATGCTTCGAAGAGCACGTTAAGCTGCTGGTTCGAGTCTCGCTACACCAACTTGTGAAACTGTTTATAGATTGGTTATTGAGTCTAAGCGTATTACGATGAGGTGGGAACAAAACTCCAGCGCTTAATAAAACGTTGGATAGAGTCTGGTAAAAAATATAATTTAAGCAATAATTTAGCCACAATTTATTTGAAATAAAAAGTTTAATATAGAATTCTCGAAATAAGCCAGTCAGCCATTGTCTTTTGCTGACAGTGAACTTGTAAGAAAGCATCTACAGGTAGTTGGCTTCATTCCAGACCTGTACCTGTTCATATGAAATATATGTTATTTCGGATAACTATCTATGATACCAAATACCTAGTCAGCAGAATGGATAGCAACGTCTCATTGATAGCTTGGTGTTTGGTGGCTAGCTCTTTGTGATTGATAGACGTCTATGTATAAACGCTTGCAACTGAGATCAATTAATAGAACACTATTAATATACAACTACAATCTACTTAGTTTAGTTCGTAAACTGACACCTAACATAAGGGTTATTATTAATCTAATATCGATATAGATTTATGTATAAATGTACTAGCTTTTACTTGGCTTTGTATGCTTTAATAAGTAACTATTTACATTTATATAGTAAA
Source organism: Monopis laevigella (assembly GCA_947458855.1). Lineage (NCBI taxonomy): Eukaryota > Metazoa > Arthropoda > Insecta > Lepidoptera > Tineidae > Monopis > Monopis laevigella. The sequence continues at coordinate 20,930,585 of OX381583.1, read as the reverse complement.
CCTCAAACTTATGATTTTGCTTTCACGACAAGATCTCATCCAATGAGCCATAAGTCATCTTTTATAAAATTTGTCACTCTTTATACATATCTTATAATTTTAATAAACTTATAAGTCCTAGATTTTATACCCTAAATAGCTTGAATGAGTACTTTGCTGCGAAATCAAAGGTCAAATGCCTAGGTTTTTTTTTAAATTAAAAAAAAAAGTAAAATACGTGCTTTACTAGGCCGACCGACCGGTCTCGTTACCACCGCCCATATAGATGCAAAAACCGTCAAGTGATCTAGTCATGTTCCGGTTCTAGTATGTGGGTTTATCGGTTTTCAGGAGATTACTATATCGTTTTGTTGTCGAGTTGGTAGTCTACTTTCAGGGTGCGGTTACAGGATGGGTGGTTGAATTGATGATAAGGCAGCGAGTATATTAAAACATACTCGTAATGCAATTCGTCTTTGTCACCGCCCAATTCGTAATCGCATATTTAGCCGACATAGTGTAGGCGATCAATGTTGTTTAAGAACAATTATTGATTGACTCATTCATGGACTTTGTAGGTCTGCTCACCATCAGCTTCAAATAATATATATATATATATATATATATATATATATATATATTATGAAGGACATTATTTATTTATTTATTTAAAATACTTCATTGCACAAAATTACAAAATAAAATTGTACATAGGCGAACTTAATGCCTTAGGCATTTTCTACCAGCTAACCTTTGAGAGAGTGGAAGATTTGACATTACACACATACTCGTATATAACTCTGGTCACAAACTAAGCTCTAGACTTGTACTATGTTTACCAGAAACAACGATAATAAAACAAACACCCAGACCAAGACAAACCGTACAGAAAAACGTACTATATTTTTATGCCATAATAACCACTTCCGCTTTTAATTTGTTAAAAAAATCGCTTACAAAGCGTGTTGTACTTAGCTTAAGCTCTTTTTTATTTTACAAATAGATACGAAAACTACACGCAAATAATAAATTATTTGCGCTCATAAAGTTTTATGTTCTTTCATGGTTATATATAGAAGCGGTCGTTGCATTCATCATTGATGTATGGAACGGATGGCTCGCGAACAATATGGAAGCAATTCTCTATGGAAAACGTAGAAAATTTTATTATTTCTACAATTTTAAACCTGAATAATATATAAATCAAATGAATGTAAACTTCTGTACTGATATAGTTAAAGAAAATATTTTTAGTACCTTGAAAATATATTTATTAATTTCAAAAATGTTTTATTAATTATATTTTAGCGGTATACATGCATTTTATATATTTCGTATTAAAATATTATATAAATTTAAATCCCAGTATGGATCTTAAAGAAAAAAAATGTACATCTGCTTCCTAGCACATCTATAGTGCCTCAGAAAGCACGTTAAGCCTTTCGTGCCAGTTTCACTAAACCAACTTGTGAAACTGTAGATGGGTTATTTAGTCTATTACAATACCGCGACGGGCTGACAAATTGTTTGGTGTAGACTCAGAATACCATTGGTTAAAACGAGGTGGGAATAAACCCCCACCATGAAGCCGTCTAGGCGCTCTCCCGTGATGGTACAGTGATGAAGAAAACAGGCAAAATATTTGGTACTAAACTCCTCATAGATGCTAATAAAAGATAAATATCTATAAATAGTATAAAATGAAGTTGCATTTTATGACTTTTTGTTGCCGCTTCGTTTAGATTTCTCTCTTAGATTTTTGATGCGGATTTTTACATTATTTAGATAATTTATTTTGTTTATATATATCATGAAGGTAAAAACCGTGCCCGTCCGCGCGCCCCTCGGGGCGCGTTTTTTTAGCTTCATGATATATATGATTAATCATTTATTAAAGAAAATATATTATAAAGGGTAAAAAGAAAAAATAAAACTAAAATAAACCTATTAAATAGTAACTTAAATATATAGAACTTTATCGTCTCATTATTCCTTCTTTCCGATATAGGATTTCATGAACAGGTAACAAAATGCATGCACATACTGTAGCAGATATACAAACCCGCACAAAAAAATTGGCGATTCGTATATCTGTCGCACTATTAAAACGTGGAATGCTCTACCTGCTTGCGTGTTTCCTTCTTCTTATAATCTTGAGTCCTTTAAACGAAGCGTGTATAGGTATCTTAAGCCGGCATAATAGGTGCAATCAACGGTTACGTAGATCGTAATTGTTGGTTGCATTTGTTCTTGGACCTTCATACTGCTTTCGATCAGGTAGATGTGAGGTCACATGCCGAGCTCTCATATAAAAAAAATAACAAAAAGGGTAGGAAGTAAAAAGAGAGGGGTTAGAAAAGAAGGTCCCTATCGGCATTCGGCATGACACTGGCGTTTCCGCGCTGGATAGCCATGCTGATTCCATCGCTATATTTATTATAGAGAAAAGAAAACATTTTTGTTACGAGCAGCCGCAAGCTCCAAAAGTTTCAATCGCAAAAGCTTCAAATTCATAATGAACTTTAAGATGTTTATATGTATTATGTTTTGATGGTTCAGCATTTGCGACAGATAACAATTAATTACATAATATTTTAGAAAATATTAGCGAAATCTCGACGTTATGTCATCAAATCGTAAAAAGATTCTTAGTCCCTTGCATGAGTTTTTTATACATAGTAACAAAATACAACATATTATAAATTAAGTAATTTATTATATAAGTTATAACGAAAAGATTAAGACATATAATATGTTTTTAATAAGTTTTGATTAGAAGTAAAGTGTCAGTGTCAATCTCATAGTCAAATACGAAATATTTATCTGGAAACTATTTTTTATTAAATAATTCCCTATACTCTTCCTGCATACTTAATATAAGTATTTTTTCTTATAAATTAATGGGTTGTTTTTATAGTTTATGTAAACCAATTTGACAGATGACCTAACCACCTAGTCTTAAACTGGTTGGTTATGTAGTGGGTGTTCGGTTGGGTTGTTATTTTTTTTTTTTTCTCCCGCAAGGACAATAGTTTAATAGTTTACGATTTGTTTATTTTGTATTATATTCTCAACATTTGTCTGTGGGAGGAATGGCGTCCTGGCCAAGTGCACACAGGACTTTATATATACTTTTTTTTTTTGACTTTTCATAAATGCCTGTAAAGGTTTACATGAAATAAATATTTTTGACTTGACTTGACCTTGATAGATGACATTTAGTGGTACAAGTTACTACGACGCTTTACGTCATACGCGACTACGCAGTGTCAGATCTACGCCTCTACGTCTCTACATCTACGCCGTAGCAAAGTGAACTTGGGTGCACCGGCTTTTAGGAGACTACAGTATTGATTTCTTATCTTATTATTATGTAGATCTGCTTACCAACAAATAGATACAAAGTCACAGACATATATAGCTCCAATAAAAATAATAAGGATAATAATTATAAAGAACGTGCTATTCTAGATTGTGTGTTCGTGACGTTATGTAAATTAAAAGTACCTTGACTGCTGGAGACCAAAACTTGCGTATTACTGAAACTTTAAAAGTACCTTGGCTACTCGAGTCCAAGACTTGTGTATTACTAAACCCTTAAAAGTACCTTGACTGCTGCAGACCAAGAATTGCGTATTACTAAAATTTTAAAAATACTTTGGCTACTGAAGACTAAGAAGACCTGTGTCTAAAACCTTAAAAGTACCTTGGCTGCTGGAGACCAAGACTTGCGTATTACTTAAGTAACTTTAAAAGTACCTTGATGCCGGAGTATTACTAACTTTTGAGGGATTTTTTTATTGGCTTTTAGCCAATAAAAAAATCGGCAAGTGTACATTGCGGCTCTTAGCTTACACCTTATGAAATCCATTCTAGATGTTAAAATGGCATTCTTTCACCTTGATTTGATATCAAAAAGCTGTGATATCTATATACTTAAACATCTATTCCGGTCCAAACCCCGGTGTGTACCAATGATTTTTTAATTAAAAAAGTATGTATTCGTACATTTGATTGGCAACACCACTATACTGCCTAGGAGACCACTTTAAGCTTTCGGTCTCAGCTTTACTTTACCAACTTGTGAAACTGTTTATATATGGGTTATTAAGTCTATTCAAAAGTCGCGACGAGCTAGCCCAATGTTTAGTGTAGACTCACATACATCGGCTACGGCGAGGTGTGTATTAAACGGCATCAGCGTTTAGTCGGTATCGGGCGCCATAAGACACCCATGTTGATATTTATTGATTTTTTTTATTTAAAAAATAAATAAGTAATATTGAAAAAAAAAATACGGAGAAGTCGTAAAAATATGTAATATATTTTTTACATTATAATTTTAGACTCAAGTATGAGACCCTACAGATTTTGTTTAGAAATGAAAATATTTAAAAGAAGAACTGAGTAGATTACTAATCGAAAAACGATATAACTAAGCTAAAATATAATATCCAACAAAAGTGTATTATATACGATATACTTTGATTGAAGTAAATATTTATAATTTTAGAGATACTATTAGTCACAAAGAGCTAGTCACGCTAAGACGATAAGTTATGGTACCTAAAGCTATTTTGGTGAACTTTTATATAAATACTAGATGAGAACCAATAAAACGATGACTCACGTAAATCTTGGATCTGACTCATTCGTAAACTGACGTTTGACAAACCGAAGTTCGAACGCAAAAATATTACTAATGTTTACATATGATTTTACTTTTATACTAATACTAGATTTTGATGGTCCGACTTCTCTTGTATTTAAAATATTTACACATTCTATAAATTTCTCACACACTTAGGTCTCTGGTTCAAACCCCGGTGTGTACCAAAGAGTTTTAATCTAGTTTTAACCAACATATAAGTATATCGGCGTATTTAATCTTATAGATTTTGTCTAGATATAAAATTATTTGAAAGATGACTTTTGAACTGCGTAGATTACTAATCAAAAAAATAACAATGAAAATATAACACTAATTGTTTTCTTTTCAAAATATCAACCAAATCACATCAACTATTTATAATATGACAATCAAATCACGTCAACTATTTATAATATGACAATCAAATCAAGTCAACTATTTATAATATGACAATCAAATCACGTCAACTATTTATAATATGACAATCAAATCACGTCAACTATTTATAATATGACAATCAAATCACGTTAACAAATAATGTCGTAAGCCATGAAATATTTAGTTTAAAGAGAAGACTTCCCTAGGACGACCGACCGGATTGGTTACAGTTGCAAAAACCGTCAAATGACCTAGTCATGGTTTTAGTCTGTGGGTTCACCGTTTTTTCGGCCTGGATCGATAAAGCAGCTAGGACACTAAAATATACTCGTAATGCAAATACGTCTTTGTCGCCGCCTATTTCGTCGCCAGCATAGTTATTGTTAAACAACAATGTATTGATCGATCCCATTCATGGACTTTGTAGGTCTGCTTGCCACTTAAAAATAAATCGCAACCCTTATATTTTTATTATGTGCAAAAAAGTTAATTATAATTATGTATTTTTTTTGTTAATGCATCTGATATTATCACTATAAAGGTATGTATCTCATAAAAAGCTCAGTCGGGAATTGAAGCCAGTATAATTTGTGTGTGTATTACCGCCGCCCCCCGGGTGCGCCCTTCAAATAGCCATTTAGCTTTGTGTGCGCGTGTTTGGATCCTGCGTACAACACCTTTCTAGCTAAAGATGTGGCTACATTGACGTCTGATTATGTAACCGGAACTTTAGTTAAAATTAGTAATTGCTATTTATTGTATTAGCTTATGAAGTGTTGGGTTACTATACTATAAGCACCAGATTTTAATTTGGCCACAAATGCTTTTTTTTTCATTTTTCATTACTATAGCAATAATTACGGCCTAATTCATAAAAAAATATTGAGTCCTTGAATAAGTAATAATTTTACACAATGTTCATTTTTGTTGCAAAAAAAAAAGAGACAAAACCGTCTATAACTAAAGTGTTCTTTAAGGACTCAATAAGTTTTTTATGAATACTGGTGTTAATTTATTAAGAATTAAAAAAAATTGAGTTTACTTTTATTTAATTACTAGCATTTGCGCTTAGCTTGTTTAAACGGGCGTTTATATACTGACAAAACATATTTAAAGTAAGATGCTAATACGTTTCTTTACCTTTTAATATAAATACTTACAATTTTATAAGTAAATATCTATTGTTTTCTTGTGCACAATGCAGGTGCATTTCCCTTTCAAATAAATAAGTTGGATTTCATTTCTATTATAACAAATACCATAGAAGGAATTTTTGATTCATATTATTATATATACTTACTTAATATAACTCAAAATTGTTATTATGAACGAACCCTTATTGTCGTAAAGGTAAGACCCTTCTCCGTTTCTTCCTCTACGCGTATGAATGTTTTTCTTCCAGAATTTTTTCTTTATTTTATTTTACTCGGTCCCTCTGAATAAATAAAGAGAATCGACGCCTAGACTAATTGAAGGCGATTTGTTTTGTGTCTCCAGACATATTATAGTAGCGTCTTTCTATATACGTCACATGACTAAGTATATAAGATAATAAAAGTAAATAGTTTAATTAAAATATAAATATTTTGTACTTTACAGCTTTCGATTTAAAATATAATGCAATTATATGATTGTTTTAAGTCTACCTCACTTTAATCGAATCATAATCGCATTGCAATAGCTTAATTCGTTATGTGAGTAGTCTCCTAACTAATCGACTGTCAATGTTATTTTTATTTTTATTTTAAGGATTTATTGATATTTTGTAGTAAATACAATATAGTTAGGTCAGAATTGCTGTATTCATTTCTTAGATTTCACTACCATATTGTACATGTTGCCCAAAAAACAATAGCGGCCCCAGGCTAGTGGTTAAGTCACTGCGCAACTGATAACAAAGTTAAGCAGATGACAACAAGGCCAGTGTTGGCGCCGCAGCAGCGCCATCTCTGTGGTGCCGCCTGCAACGCAGTCATCTGCGGCTATATTCACTCTTATAGGAGCTACGTCTCAGCTCGCATACATTAAAACTAGGGCTTTCGAATACCGGATTTTTTCAATACCGGTATTAATACCGAATATTTTTTTCTCAATACCGGGATCCCGGGATACCGGTATTGCAAAAAATAGCGATTTTTTGTCGTTTCGGTAGTAGGTATTTTTGTAGAAAGATTTTTCTCAACTAAATGAAAAAAAAAACAAGTTTTCATTTAAAATCATCATTTATTTATTTATATTAAAATATTAGGTGTCAGTCAGGACAGTCTTTTTTACGATAATTCGTGTTATACAAATTATGATGTTTTTGGTCAATCTCCCAAAGGTTAGCTGGTAGATAATGCCTAAGGCATTAAGCTCGCCTATGTACAATAGTAATAAGCTTTTGTGCAATAAAGAATTTTCATTCATTCATTATGGCAATAACCAGATTAAACTGTTGTCAGTTGACGTTGAAGCTCTACTTGCAGTTTTATTGGAACCACGGTTTCTTAGGAGGGAGTAAGGTCTCTATAACTTCGTTAGGCTGACCGACCGGTCTCGTTACCACCGCCCATACAGATGCAAAAACCGTCAAGTGACCTAGTCATGTTTCGGTTTTTGTCTGTGGGTTCACCGGTTTTCAGGACACTACTGCATCGATTTCTTGTCGAGGTGGTCGTCTCCTTTTAGGGTACGGTTACGAACTGGGTAGTTAAATTGACGAAAAGCAGCGAGTATATTAAAATGTACTCGTAATGCAATTCGTTATTTTCGCCCCCCATTTCGTAATCGCATCATTTAGCCGGCATAGTGGGAGCGATCAATAAAGTTTAAGAACAATTATTGATTCGACCCCATTCATGGACATGGTAGATACAAAGTCACGTGTCGTGCATCAATAAAAAAATTAAAAAAACAACAAGTTGCACAGTTCGCATATGGAATCCACTCGTTGGTCCACCATGAGTTTTTAGGATCTTTTGAAATAAACCACGTAAAAATCAAAAACTATATAATTTGCCGTAGGCTTCATCAGTCGTTTGACATATTTTTTATAATAAATAAAATGTTATATTATTTATATGTTTATAGATACGTACCCAGCGATAAAGTAAGTCACAGAGTCAAACTACTGATGATAACGTGAAAATCCACTACTCACTTAACTCACTGTTTATTTCACGACTAGACTACTTGGTTTGTTGACCCTGGTTGTTTGGTGGGGCCGAGTTCCGGCTAGGGTTGACCCTGTTGGTAGCCCGCCGAGGACTTGTCGCGGTGTGCGCGAGGTCCCTCGCTGAGGACGGGGGTACCTATGTGGTGGCGAATTTTGTAAACTCGTCTGGGTTTTCCCGGCGCGTTACAGGCGGCAGCGCGCCGGGTTGGAGAATTTATGGTGGTGGTAGAGTTCAATTGGGGGAATATTCGCCTCTGAGAAGCTCTCTCGACGTAGGCCTGCCATTCGGCAGCCGTGCGTGTAATGGAGCGATGCCGCGAAGATGCTCGTGAGGTCCGTTGTCGGCCCGGTCGTACATCCGACGGGCGTGCCGCTCTATGAACTCAGCTAGCGGTTCGATCGTAGCACCGGCCGGAGCATGGAGCGAGCGGCCTTGGCCTTGTTGATGGCTTGTGTGGCCATTGGGCTTATACTCAACGACGAATGATGGTGCACCCCAGGTACTTAATGGAGTCGGCTCCTGTCCCCAGAGTTCCAGTTTTGGTGGGCGGCGGCGACGGCTGGTGACCAGTAGGGCGGATGTCTTTCCAACGTTTACAGGCGTCCGTTATCTGACGAGCCACGAAGAGAGGACGTCCATCATCCTCTGAATCTTCTCGGCGGCGAGTATGGGGTTTTTGTGGGAGGTGAGGTAGGCGCTGTCATCCGCGAACAGCGTCAGGACCACGTCATCCTCTCCATATAATTGACCGGAGAGGGTAGGGATGTCATTGGTGAATAGAGGCGAGTTAAAGGCAGCTTCCCTGGGGGACGCCTAAATAAATGGGGTGTTCCACTAAGACCTTTCCCTCCAAGGCTACGTGGAAGTGGCGGTTTTTGAGGAAGGCCGTAGTGCCAGACACGGCCGAAAGCCTTCTCGATGTCGATCGGCCTGCGTTTAGCTCGCTCGCCATGTGGTGCAGCACCCGGACTAGTTGGAGCGTGGTTCTATGTCCCTCGCGGAAACCAAATTGCTCCGGTAGAATTTCAACGTATCTTAAAAAAAACACTGTTTCAGAACTAACTGCTTAGTGTTGCACTTGTGGGGAGGCGGGGAATTTTCCCTCACCGCCGACTGTACTGGAATGACTTAGGTTATTGCATATAACCGTAAAGTCGTTAAAACATTAAAATACCGTTATGTACAATTCCAAAATGAATTAAATGGGTAAAAATATTTATGTATAACAGTAATAGTTTATTACTATGTGTGTTGTGCTAAAAATTACATAAAATCACTAATACCGGGATCCCGGTATTGGAAATTTCAATACCGGTATTAAAAATGTCGGAAAAAAGTCCGGGATCCCGGTATTGCCGGATACCGGGATCCCGGTATTGGAAGCCCTAATTAAAACCTCTATTTATTAATAACATATTAAACCATGTAAAGAAGAAGTTAAATATACTGTGTCAATCTCATAGTCAAATACGAAATATTTATCTGGAAACTATTTTTTATTAAATAATTCCATATACTCTTCCCGCATACTTAACATAAGTATTTTTTCTTATAAATTAATGGGTTGTTTTTATAGTTTATATAAACCAATTTGACAGACGACCATGATATATAACATTTAGTGGTACAAGTTACTACGACGCTTTACGTCATACGCGACTACGCAGCGTGCAGATCTACGCCTCTACGTCTCTACATCTACGCCGTAGCAAAGTGAACTTGGGTGCACCGGTTTTCAGGAGACTACAATATTGATTTCAATCTTATTATTATGTAAATCTGCTTACCAACAAATAGATACAAAGTCACAGACATATATAGCTCCAATAAAAAGAATAAGGATAATTATTATAAAGAAATTGCTATTCTAGATTGTGTGTTCGTGACGTTATGTAAATTAAAAGTACCTTGACTGCTGGAGACGAAGACTTGCGTATTACTGAAACTTTAAAAGTACCTTGGCTACTCGAGTCCAAGACTTGTGTATTACTGAAACCTTAAAAGTACATTGGCTGTTGGAGACCAGGACGTGCGTATTATTAAAATTTTAAAAATGCTTTGGCTACTGGAGACCAAGACTTGTGTATTACTGAAACCTTAAAAGTACCTTGGCTGCTGGAGACCAAGACGTGCGTATTATTAAAATTTTAAAAATACTTTGGCTACTGGAGACCAAGACTTGTGTATTACTGAAACCTTAAAAGTACCTTGGCTGCTGGAGACCAAGACGTGCGTATTATTAAAATTTTAAAAATGCTTTGGCTACTGGAGACCAAGACTTGTGTATTACTGAAACCTTAAAAGTACCTTGGCTGCTGGAGACCAAGACGTGCGTATTATTAAAATAAAATTTAAAAAATACTTTGGCTACTGGAGACCAAGATTTGTGTATTACTAAAACCTTAAAAGTACCTTGGCTGCTAGAGACAACATCTATTCCGGTTCAAACCAATGATTTTTTAATTTAAAAAAGTATGTACTCGTACATTTGATTGGCAACACCACTATAGTGCCTAGGAGAGCACTTTAAGCTTTCGGTCTCAGTTTTACTTTACCAACTTGTAAAACTGTTTATATATGGGTTATTAAGTCTATTCAAACGTCGCGACGAGCTAGCCCAATGTTTAGTGTAGACTCACATACATCGGCTACGGCGAGGTGTGTATTAAACGGCATCAGCGTTTAGTCGGTATCGGGCGCCATAAGACACCCATGTTGATATATATTATTTTAAACATAAATAGGTAATATTGAAAAAAAAAATACGGACAAGTCGTAAAAATATGTAATATATTTTTTACATTATAATTTTAGACTCAAGTATGAGACCCTACAGATTTTGTTTAGAAATTAAAATATTTAAAAGAAGAACTAAGTAGATTACTAATCGAAAAACGATATAACTAAGCTAAAATATAATATCCAACAAAAGTGTATTATATACGATATACTTTGATTGAAGTAAATATTTATAATTTTAGAGATACTATTAGTCACAAAGAGCTAGTCACGCTAAGACGATAAGTTATGGTACCTAAAGCTATTTTGGTGAACTTTCATATAAATACTAGATGAGAACCAATAAAACGATGACTCACGTAAATCTTGGATCTGACTCATTCGTAAACTGACATTTGACAAACCGAAGTTCGAATGTAAAAATGTTACTAATGTTTATCATATGATTTTACTTTTATACTAATACTAGATTTTGATGGTCCGACTTCTCTTGTATTTAAAATATTTACACATTCTATAAATTTCTCACACACTTAGGTCTCTGGTTCAAACCCCGGTGTGTACCAAAGAGTTTTAATCTAGTTTTAACCAACAATAAGTATATCGGCGTATTTAATCCTATAGATTTTGTCTAGATATAAAATTATTTGAAAGATGACTTTTGAACTGCGTAGATTACTAATCAAAAAAATAACAATGAAAATATAACACTAATTGTTTTCTTTTCAAAATATCAACCAAATCACATCAACTATTTATAATATGACAATCAAATCACGTCAACTATTTATAATATGACAATCAAATCAAGTCAACTATTTATAATATGACAATCAAATCACGTCAACTATTTATAATATGACAATCAAATCACGTCAACTATTTATAATATGACAATCAAATCACGTTAACAAATAATGTCGTAAGCCATGAAATATTTAGTTTAAAGAGAAGACTTCCCTAGGACGACCGACCGGATTGGTTACAGTTGCAAAAACCGTCAAATGACCTAGTCATGGTTTTAGTCTGTGGGTTCACCGTTTTTTCGGCCTGGATCGATAAAGCAGCTAGGACACTAAAATATACTCGTAATGCAAATACGTCTTTGTCGCCGCCTATTTCGTCGCCAGCATAGTTATTGTTAAACAACAATGTATTGATCGATCCCATTCATGGACTTTGTAGGTCTGCTTGCCACTTAAAAATAAATCGCAACCCTTATATTTTTATTATGTGCAAAAAAGTTAATTATAATTATGTATTTTTTTTGTTAATGCATCTGATATTATCACTATAAAGGTATGTATCTCATAAAAAGCTCAGTCGGGAATTGAAGCCAGTATAATTTGTGTGTGTATTACCGCCGCCCCCCGGGTGCGCCCTTCAAATAGCCATTTAGCTTTGTGTGCGCGTGTTTGGATCCTGCGTACAACACCTTTCTAGCTAAAGATGTGGCTACATTGACGTCTGATTATGTAACCGGAACTTTGGTTAAAATAAGTAATTGAGGAAATGCTATTTATTGTATTAGCTTATGAAGTGTTGGGTTACTATACTATAAGCACCAGATTTTAATTTAGCAACAGATGTTTTTTTTTCATATTTCATTACTATAGCAATAAATTAATTACGGCCTAATTCATAAAAACTTATTGAGTCCCTGAATAACACTTTAGTTGAAGAAGGTGTTGTCTCTTTCATTTTTGTTGCAAAAAAATCAAAACCTTTTCTATAACTAAAGTGTTCTTCAAGGACTCAATAAGTTTTTACGAATACCGGTGATAATTTATTAAGAATAAAAAAAAAAATACTCTTATTTAATTATTATTCTTCGTTTATATGCTGGTAGAACATATAAGTTAGATAATTCTTGCTAGCTAGATGTTTCTAAATTCAAATTCAAAATTTTATAACTTCAATATAAGAATATACTGGTTAAGGAATTTACAAAAACATAATAATATTTGACTGCCTCCGTGGACTAGTTGGTCCTTTAACGATGGTCGTGGGTTCGATTCCCACTCATGAGAAAAAAAAAGGTTTTTGTACAGTTTGCTATAAGTTCGTTCATATTATTATATATACTTACTTAATAAAACTCAAAATTGTTATTATGAACGCACCCTTATTGTCGTAAAGGTAAGACCCTTCTCCGTTTCTTCCTCTACGCGTATGAATGTTTTTCTTCCAGAATTTTTTCTTTCTTTTATTTTACTCGGTCCCTCTGAATAAATAAAGAGAATCGACGCCTAGACTAATTGAAGGCGATTTGTTTTGTGTCTCCAGACATATTATAGTAGCGTCTTTCTATATACGTCACATGACTAAGTATATAAGATAATAATAAGTAAATAGTTTAATTAAAATATAAATATTTTGTACTTTACAGCTTTCGATTTAAAATATAATGCAATTGTATGGTTGTTTTAGGTCTACCTCACTTTAATCGAATTATAATCGCATTGCAATAGCTTAATTCGTTATGAGAGTAGTCTCCTAACTAATCGACTGTCAAAATTGGGAATTCATCTATTATTTTTATTTTATATTGATGTTATTTTTATTTTAAGGATTTATTGATGTTTTGTTGTAGATACAATATAGTTAGGTCAGTATTGCTGTAATCATTTTTTAGATTTCACTACCATATTGTACATACGTTGCCCAAAAAACAAAAACGGCCCCAGCCTAGTGGTTAAGTCACTGCGCAACTGATAACAAAGTTAAGCAGATGACAACAAGGCCAGCCTGGGATGGATGACCGCTTTATACAACGAGGCTATTTCATCATAAACACCGCCACTTGTTAGGTGTTGCCTCCGAATACCATCGGCGAAATGAGGACGGGTTAATCCCTCCGCTGGGTACCCTGAGGCCGTTTAAACGGTTCTCGGGAGCCAAATAGGCACCCGCGATGGTATTTATTTATTATTATTATTGTACAAGTTGTAATTATACACTTTCTTGATTTATCCAAAATATCAAGGGAAGTTGTTTTTTTTTATTATAAATTATTGAAGCATCTGTTGGTGAGCAGACCTACAAAGTCCATGAATGGGGTCGATTAATAATTGTTGTTAAACAACATTGATCGCTCTTACTATGGCGGGTAAATAATACGATTACAAAATAGGCGGCGACAGAGACGAATTGCATTACGAGTTTAATATTCTTGCTGCCTTATCGTCAATCCAGTCACAATTCAACAACGAAACATGACTAGGTCGCTTGACGGTTTTGCATTCGTATGATTTTCAAATAATCTGTATTTTTTAGATGAGAGGTTTTTAATTTTTTTATGGATACATAAATGATCAAACTATGAGTAGATTAAAAATCTCTAGGCGCGATTGCTCTCACCACTAATAGCCTGAGATATTATTTTGATTGTTCAGGCAATCAAAGGTGGCTAGGGGCAACGTATTGCGCAGTCAAACATATATATTATAATTCAGATTGACAACTGTCAAAATCAATAGTTTTTAACTAAGAACACGGACAAGTCACATAACCTGAATTTTCTCTAGAAGCCCCCTGATTGCCTGAACGATAAACATATCGGCCGACAAAAAGTCTAGATCTCAGTCTGATTGCCTGAGCGAATCAGTATGAGAGCTGTCGTACACTAGAGACCCTTGGTCGACCTTGGTGATCGTTTAATAGATCAAAATTAAAATTATGCAAAAACAAGCTGCTATAAACACTACAAAGGTAGTATCACGATTTTTATCTAACACTATTAACATAAATACACAAGAACTGAATGAAGATAGAAATTAACCACTAATAATGCTCTATAAGTGACAATTCATTTATTTAATAAGCCGATGGTATGAGTCTACACTGAACAAGTGGCTAGCTCGTCGCGATATACTCAATAACCCATCTATAAACGGTTTCACAGGTTGGTATAGTGAAACTGGGACCGACAGTTTAACCTGCTCACCGAGGCACTATAGTTGTGTTGTTAAATAAATGTACATACATTTTTAGATTATAAACTCATTGGTACACACTGGGGTTTGAACCAAAAAGATAGTACTTATTTTGTACTGATGTAGCAATAGTTTTCATGTATAGTGAATAACTAACTATCTGTCAAAAAAAAAATCGATTGGGTGTTGAAAACTCCTATAAATATCATTATACCCGCTAACTCTAAGTTGTATACTCTACCTCTACCATACCTACCCCTAAGGGAACCCGTCGGAAAGATAAATAACAAAATGAAACTGCTACAGCACTATGCAACCATTGTTATTAACCTATCACTTAATGCTGGCTAGTAAATAGTTTTACAAAACTACACATTGCAATTCCCAAAGCAAACTCCAGTTAACCCGTAAAGTTTAATTTACCTATATAATATACATAATAAAACTAACTTAGTACTATAAATTGTATTTCCTCATTACTATAGCTCCACGGACCCTCGCTAAAGCTAACTTTACAAATGATCATGAATTCAAAAGTTAATACCCAAGCTAAACTGAAATACGAGGTAAAAAAATCTCGTTTACAGGCACCGACCAACAATTCCAGTCATAAATTAAAAAAAAAAACACGAACAAAAACCCAGCATTTGGCTGTAGTCAACACTCATCCAATGCTATTTAAAAAGTCATTTTCTTTATTTTAAAATTGGAATATATTACTTACCTACGCTACTGTAGTGTAACTGTTTATTTTAATATAATTAATTAATTACATTTGTGTAATTGTGTATTATGTAATTAATTTAAAAATATTTAATTCTTATAATAATTAGAATATAAGTATATTATAAAATATTAATAATTAGAATAAAATAATAAAAAATAGTAGTAAGTACCTACAGAGTAGTATATAGTAGCACAGCATGTGACTCTAGATCTAACTGATGTTAATCATTATGACAGTTAGTTGAGATGCCTTGAGGCTGTCTCTATATGGAATGTTTCAACTTGTTCACCAGGTGGTACGTTGTTCATCAGGTTCAGTCTGACTATTGTGTTTAACTTGGTTTACTTCCTAGTAAAAAGTGGATGTATTTTTTTTAAGATATCCTTTCCACAACATTTTTTTTATTGTAAATATAGCTGGTACCTTGTATCTAATCTACCCGATGATAGGCAGCCGGCCTGCTTCCAGCCTACAAAGTACACGAACGGAGCCAATATTTTTGTTGTTGTTAAAACATTCGTTGCTCCCACTATGCCGGCTACATTATAAGTTTATGAAATATACCGAATAACTATATTTTTATTATATAGCGGTTTTTTTTCGCAATAATAGGTCTTAATTGAAATAAAATACTTTATAAATAATAAAAACGATATATTTCGCCGTATAGGCTTCATCAGTCGTTTGGCATATATATATTTTATAATAAATAATATATCTTAACTCTACATAAAATATTATTATTATTATATGCTTATAAATGCTTTGAATTGAGAGTTCTAATCAGACCTCGACTGCGCTCAACACATATAATATAATATTTGTTGGTATTTCAGTTTCCACGAACTTTCATTAACTTCCCGTTCAAAGGCTTATTTCCTTTTTGAGCATATCAAAATAATCAAGTTAATATATTCATCATAAGTTATTTAATATATATATATATCATCACGGGTGCCTTACGGCGCCCGAGACCGCCTTGACGGCCCCAGGGTACCCAGCGGAGGGGTTTTAATCCCACCTCGTCGTAGCCGATGGTATGAGTCTACACCGAACTTTTACTACACCGGGTTTTTAATCCCACCTCTTCGTAGCCGATGGTACACCAAACAAGTGGCTAGCTCGTTGCGATGTTTTGAATAGACTCAATAACCCATCTATAAACAGTTTCACAAGTTGGTATAGTGAAACCGGGACCGACAGCTTAACGTGCTCTCCGAGGCACTATATAAGTTATTTAATAGTGCTAAGACAGTCAGTTTCGAATACTACCGTCCATACATATGAAAAAACCGGCCGAAAAACTTAACCATTAAACAGCAAAAACGCAAATTCGTCCTTGTTGCCGCCCATTTCGTAATCGAATCGTTTAGCCAGCATAGTGGGAGCGATCAATTTCACAATCAAATTTAACAATTTTTCCTATAAAAAAAAGACTTGTCATGTGTGTGGGTTTAACAATTTTCAGGTGACTATAGCATCATATTGATGATGAACGAGAATATGATATAGGTACCTAAGAAATAAAATAAAATATGATAAAAAGAAATAAAATAGATCCGGCTACGACATTACTATGTTCATCAAGTATTTTAATGAAAATCTATTTTTTAGACAGTACTGACCGTACTTTGTAAAAAAATATTATAATATAGGTAATATGATTTTTGATCGAAGCTCTATCTAACTAAAATAGACCTTCCCTTAGATTATTTTTGCCTTGCATTCATTGAAAACATAACGCTTAGGTAATAAGCTAAGTACCTACCTATTAATGTGTAAAAGACGTGGTGTCTTAAGACAGGAAATCCTAGTGTGGTGATAGAGCTCAAATTAATTGTAATAGATCTAGAAACGAAATGTGTAAACATGTTTTAATGTATTCTGTAATTTGTTAACTACTTACTGAATAAATAAATTTAAAAAAATAAAAAATCAACAGCTCGACAATAAAGCAGTAAAACCAATTCGATTAATAATAAACTAACTACTTTGTAGTAGTAACAATGTGACGATTTTAATCTAAATGGATGGGGAACTACGGCTAACATCCGGAGGCAGCGCCGAGGTGGCGCCATCTAGTTTAAAACACTGGCTAATTAAATGAATGAAAATGAAACTCCAATGTTTTCATTCCATTTACCGTTCATTGCTTCACTTTTGTTTTATTTGAAGTGGGTATGTGGGAGTG
The DNA here is from genome assembly GCA_947458855.1 of Monopis laevigella. Classification (NCBI taxonomy): domain Eukaryota; kingdom Metazoa; phylum Arthropoda; class Insecta; order Lepidoptera; family Tineidae; genus Monopis; species Monopis laevigella. The sequence continues at coordinate 20,912,827 of OX381583.1, read as the reverse complement.
TAATGCATTACATTATTGTTTTTGTTCATGAATACTGTTTGTTAATATAATAACTTTTAATCAATGTTTTGTCACCACCACTAACACGTCTTTGTCTAAATAACACAAGAGATAAAACAGTCAAATAGCTTCGCAATATGACTGTTTTTAGGCACATTTCCTTCTGGCAGCGATATGGAAGAAGTATTTCTGTTATAATATATTTATTTTATAATTTAATAGGGGTTGTTTTGTAATAGGTATATTTGAGTTTTTTGTTTCTGTTGTTTAAGTTTATTCTGTTAATATTTAAAATATATATAATTATAAAAAAAATACTTATACTTTTATAGATAAAGGGGTTGTTATAGGTAAATTGTTGTCTGTAGGTAAAATATTTTTACTTTCAATATTTTTCTTGTAATTATTTATGTTATCTTTGTTATAAATACATAATTGGTAATTAAAAATAGTTCAAAGGACATATAATTTGCGTTAAAGAATATTTTTACTTTATCTTTTGATGCCTACCTAATATGTTTTTACTTTTGAAAGCTTAATTTCCGATAGCACACAAAAATTTATACATATACTAAATATATTACCAAATAACATTTCATGTTCAATAAAATTTATTTTACATGATTATAATAATTCGTAATAGACCTTAACTTAATTGAATTTCTATTTAAAGACAATTAACTAATTAACTTAAACACACAAGAAAATATAATTTAATTACTCTGTTAACGTATTTAATACACCAATAATAAATGGTTACTTAATTTAGCATAACCTCATCCGACCAGTCAGCCAGTCGGGAGTTGAAAAGTCATTTAGTCGATTATATGAATCGCTGAGCACATCACTGGCGGCATTCAATGTAAATTAATTTAATGATGAGAATGTTTTTGAACGAAACCTCTCTCTTCTCGTCGCCGATCTATTAATAAATTGTTCTGTGTTACATTTCAGAACAAATTGTTGTTTTACCAGACAGACAATTTGTTTTTTGATTTGTTCAAATATTCTCCAGTTTCGATATAGGAGAGTCTGGTTTTTTTTTCACAGTAACTTTTTATTTACGATGGACATTGAAAACACTAGGCTTAAAAGCCACACGCACTGTTATAGCCTGCCTTTCTTTTAAACACTAGGGATACCATAAATATTATACTTTAACAGGACAATGATTTTTTATCGGTGTTGTCGTCTTCGAGTCCTTACATATACATTATATGTATTTTTTTAATGAAATGATAATGAGCCCAGCTCACACCTAATTCTTTTTACTTTTGCAAACCAAGCACCTGAAGTTTCGTCAAAAAAAAAGTATATATATATCTTCACGGGTGCCTTACGGCGCCCGAGACCGCCTAGACGGCCCCAGGGTACCCAGCGGAGGGGTTTTAATCCCACCTCGTCATAGCCGATGGTATGAGTCTACACCGAACAAGTGGCTAGCTCGTCGATGTTTTGGATAGACTCAATAACCCATCTATAAACAGTTTCACAAGTTGGTATAGTGAAACCGGGACCGACAGCTTAACGTGCTCTCCGAGGCACTATAGTGTTGTTGTCAAACAAATGTACATATTTTTTTAAATTAAAAACTCTTTGGTACACACCGGGTTTCGAACCAGGGACCTTAGTGTTTTTAAGTCCAAGGTCTAACCAACTCGGCCACCACGTATAAAAAAAAGGTTTACAAATAAAATGGAAAGTTAAAAAACGGAATATGTGATCTACATTTTTGACATCCCACATTAGACTGCGACATGGCAAAACGTCAAGAAATCGACACAGTAGTCTCCTGAAAACCGCAAACCCAGAGACTAAAACCGAAAAAATACTAGGTCACTTGACGGTTTTTGCATCTACGAATAGGGGTTGTAACGGTGCAGCTGCATTTCTGGAAGGATTCTGAGTCTCCACGCTCTTAGCGGCAGTAAATTTTCTGTCTGTTATTGAACCTCCTTAGCCGATGAAACGACCATGGTTGATTACGCGCGCAGTCGCTTTCGAAGAGGTTGTTTATTGAGGTTGTATACACACTTTATTTGTTTAAAATGAAACAACCAAAAATATATTACTAATTTTAAATTCTGGTCACCTCAGTGCTGACGTAAGATATGGTCAGCGGGTTGGCGTCTAGTCTCCAGAGAGGCGACCTCAGTAAATTCAGGCGTTTTATGTCGGGAAGCCTCTGTAATACTTATGAAATTATGAACGTTTAGTCTGTATATATTTTTGGTCATTTGATTTGCATTGTTGTACTGCTATAAATACATTTATAAATTCCACATTCAGCCCGCTTGCTTAAAGTTTTTAGAGATTATTATGAGAATAGGTATCATTCTGTCTGTCTGTCGTTATAGATTCTGAGGCTCTACCATGGGTTTTTACTTTGTGTAACGTAATGTTAATACGTGAGCAATAACCAATAGGTGGTTCCTCATGTTTTAACGTTACGTTGGTACAAACCAAAAACCCATGGTAGAGCCTCTGAATCTATATAGATATTATTACAAGTTCCAAAAGAAGTAAGTCAAAAAATAATTATAGGATCAAGTGAAAAAGGGTGAAACATTAAAAATAACTTTCAACAAATAGGCGAAGAGGGGAATCTAAAGAATCTTAATAAATAATTTGGTTAATCAAAAATGTCGGGAAAATGACCTTCCCTTATTTCAGAAGTTGACGGACCATTTTTTTAAAATGATTTAAGGGATGGTGGGTAATTAGAAAACCAAATGTGGAAGGAGAAATAATTTGATCACCGAAAAATGAAAGAAAATATTGTGATAAGACAAAATATCGGAACCATTCGCAGGCGAGGTTTTGCACTCATTAGATTTTTAATTAATGCTTTTTATTACCTACTGACAAAGAAAAAATATGGTGAATTTAATTACCTAGGTAAGACCATTAAAAAAATCAAACAATACCTTTATTTTCTACTAAAATAAAAAGAAAAAAAAACTGCTGAATTAATATTGGTTTTTCGGTATTTTTTTATTATTAATTAATGAGACTATGAACACAAAAACTCGTTTTTATTTATTAATTAAATTTAATTAAAAAGATTAAAACTATTGTTTTGTGTCATGAATAGTTGAATTAATATGCCAAATTGCTTTGTGTTGAATGAATGTACTAACTACGAAATTATGTTTCCATTCCAATTTTATTCAATTATATATTTTTTTAAATACCTATGACAACACAATATGACATTGGCTGTATGTCTGATATGCCTATGCCTTTCCAAGTGTCGAAAATAAACACAATTTGATATGATATTATAGTTTTCTTTTTTTTAAGTGTATAAAAAAAAAAAAAAAAATCTCCTATCTATAGTAAATATAAGGCAGAATATTTTTTCTAATAAGGTACTTATTTTAAATCGATTCCATCAGAACGGTTGATTGCAAAGTGCCAAAGCGCCAGAACACTGTAATCGTAATTCCCTATTCTGGGTACGAAAAGCGATCATCGGGGTAAGATTATTTTAAATAATCTTTCTTTAAAAGAACAATCTTAAATCCCCAAAATAAATTAATACTGTGTAAGTATGTTTATACTACTTATTGAGTCCTTGAAGAACACTTTATTTAAAGTAGGTTTTGTCTCTTTTACGCATTTATGTATTTCTATAGCTATAAAACAGAGACAAACCCTTCTTTCTCTCAACCCTCTTCAACCCGATAAGTGTTTATGAATACCGTTGGTAATATTTATTTATATAAAAAAGTAATATAATAATATATTGGTGTGTACCAATGAGTTTTTAATTAAAAAAAAAATACATGTGTTTGCCTCGGAGAGCACGTTAAGCTGTCGGTCCCGGTTTCACTATGCCAACTTGTGAAACTGTTTATAGATAGGTAATTGAGTCTATTCAAAACATCGCGACAAGCTAGCCACTTGTTCGGTGTAGACTCGTACCATCGGCTACGACGAGGTGGTGGGATTAAAAACTCCTCCGCTGGGTACTGAGGCCGTCTAAAAAAAAGTCTGGTAAGGCACCCGTGATGATATTTATTTATTATTTAGTAATATAATAAAAAATATATATAATAATAAAAATATATAAAGTGATACCTTATGGTCGTCCATTTTTTTTTTTGATATTTTAACTGGAGATGAAACTATAAAATTAAATGTTTTTAAGGTAAATTGTTATTAGACCCTCTATATATAATGAAACTAGAGTTGGAAAGAAAGGACACATACAAAACAGTATAATATATAGGTATTCTCAAGTGCCAAGTGTATATCTTGCTATCTTTTATCAGATAGGGAATATTTTGTAGGTAGACGGGAAAATGGGTGTTATCCGTGACACAATGCCAGGGTTCCATAGATTGAATCCCGGATGGCAGTGAGCTATCGTCGCTTCAACTACTCCATAGGGGACGTAAATCTGGAACCTTGGTCTTTTGCTGCCGTATAAAATGGTGTTTTCGCTTTTAAGGAGTGAGTGAAATTTTGGGATTACTTTATGTAATTTAGTCAAATATTTACATTGGTGACGCGGATAAAAGTTTAAACTGTTTTTTTTTTAATAGAGCAGGACATGTGACCCTACATCCACCTGATGGTAAGTGGCAATGTAACGTCTAAGAATGTTCTCAACCAATAGTAGCAATGGTGCTTGCTTCAATTGGTTGATTCCACAAGTTTCTCAAGCAGACATGAGAAACTTATTCACGCCACTCTTAAAGGACTCTGAGTTAAAGGAATAAGGGAAAACGCATGCAGGCAAAGGCATTCCACCTTTTTATCGTGCGACATATATAAGAGTCACCATACCTTTTTGTTCTTTTTTGTAAACGAAATAAGAATTTACTCATGGCGATGTAGCAAGTTTGCCTCTTAATTGTGTTTATCGTCATTTTACAATAAATAAGTTGTATATTTTATTACCTACGAATGCTGTTTGCACACTTAGAATCTGTATAGAAAAAAATATATATAAGTTTAAATTCAGGAAGAAATGATGCTCAGGTGAGTATTTTTTTTTCTTCAGATTATTCTATAATATACCAAGAAGACACTAAAGATCTACTACTATTCCATATTTTAAAAAACCTTTTTACCTCTGCCGGTTATCGAGTTGGACAGAGTGATTCCATTAAGTTTTTTAAAAGCCAAGTTTTTTAAAATCTTATGTTAACTCTTGTAAAAATAATAAATGTGGCTAAATGTTGGAACGTTCTTATAAGTCAGGAGGTACCTTAAAATCTTTTTTATTTAATTTATATTTTTAAAAAAGCTACCGGTTAGCAACGCAGGTAATTATTTGGATCTTATTTAAAATAAAAACTACCGAAATGGCAAAACCTTATTAAATAAAAAAAACTTCAGAAAGAAGAACCAATTTAAAATGTGTGATTTAAGCGCTGAATTAGGGCTTGCGTGACGCCAGGGCGGCGCGGCTTCAGGCGGGCGGCGCCCAAGCCATTGGTGTCAACGCCACTGCATTCTCGGGCGCACTGCAGTTACCCTCTGTCGTGCAACATATTCATGCAAAAATGTTAAACAACGACGTTTTATCCTTCATTATTAGAATACTTGGCTTTATTGCTCTGTAGTTTCAAAGGTAACCGAATGTAAAATATTCTGGAATTGTTCCGAAATGTTATGATGTATTGCGCATTTTTTACTAACTAAAATATTTTAATTAATAATTTATTTACCTACTTCTCATTGGAGTGACTAAAATTGTAATAATCCTATATAATTATTAAAGCGATTATGTTAACTTATTAGTAAAGTGAACTTTTATGTTTTTTAATGAGTAATAAAGTTGTAATAAACACTTTTTTTTCATTAAATATGAATCATATTATACCCATATTGCCCTGGTCACAAACTAAGCTTTAGGCTTATAGTATGTGTACCAGAAACAACGATATAATACATATTATATTTTATAAACATGGACCACGAGAAACTGTACAGAATAAGTACAAATATTTTTTTGCCATGGGTGGGAATCGAACCCACGTTCTCCGGATACAACGCCAAAGGCGCAGCGTATCATTACGTATCTTAAATGGATTCTGTACCTGTAATAGCGTATGTAAGTAACTACAAGGAAGAGACTAATCACCACGACACAGGGAATCCTTGTGTGGTGAATAGTGAAATATATACCTTTGAAAAACTCAATATTTATATAACTAGCAAATAATATTTTTTGTTTCTTTGTTATTTTTGTGGCTTCGAATAAATACTTTTAAATACTAGTCTACGGAGGCGGTCATTAATTGCAGTAATTGTTGCCAGTAGATTATATCAGAATACTATTTAATAAAAACTACTGCAGGCGAATTATTCAGAAGATATCTGCGTAATCTCGCGGTGATAAGATTAATACACAACAAACTTACAGTGTGTTAATATAATTTCCGCTAAACATATCAACTGAGCAAGCCATTTTTACAATTACTTGCGTCGCGGTAATAAAATAGGTATTGTCTTGGAGACATAATGGGGCTTTACTAAAGTTTTATAATAAAACCCAAATTATCTTATTTTTTGATATTTTTAATATGTTTTTTAATATTTACAAGAGAGACGTCTCGTCTGATGGACGAGATGTGAGCAAGAGTATAACATATTTAAAATGCTTGCGATCCACCAAGTGGGTGTTCCTAAAAAAAGCTATACTTAAAAATTACATAAAATCAGTGCGGTAGGTCGGAGGTCGTCTAACGCCTGAATAATTATCTTATTTAAATAATAATTAATTTTAGGAGTTTATATAATATTAGGCCTGCGCCTAAACATCTTCCGGCCCGTTGAAAGGTTTGCCTTTCAACCTTTATTTTCAGTCTTCTCCATGATGTGACGGTAGCGCAGTCATCGGTTGGTTTCGGAGACAGTGCCCTGGAGAAGGAAAGGAGGTCAATAGGGAATGCTGGTAAGGACTGCCAGGAGGCGAGTAAGTATTGAGAATCGCCTCCACTTGAGAAAGTCCAATTTTACACAATTTTCGTCTTTAGACGAGATTTCCAACTGCAAAGTGAGGAGCGTAGTGAGCTTTTATTAAAACTATAGCAATTTTACTTTATTTGCAAAACCTTTGAAAGTTTTACGCTCCTCTATTTAGGTATGCACGCACGACTAATAGTACCTATTCAGTTTTATTGTCAACTATTTATTATTATTATTTATTTAAGACTGGCCGGAAGCGCCAATAAATTTAATTTAGTTAAGTACCTATACTTGTAGATGCCTAAAGAAATCAAACAAAATCTTACACAATTTTTAAATCAACTTCTATAATTATCACTTTCTGTAGCTAAATTATTATTTATATTCATACACTAAAATGTTATGTGCTAGTGTAGGTACAGGTTAGTTATTGCATTTGCAAGATTGGTAGGTATAATTTATAACCCGGTGTAATTAAGAAAAAAAGATTAATTATGAAACTTTATTTTGCTCATATTAACCTTATGCTATTTATTTACGAGTACCTACAATTTATTCATTATTAATATGAGAAGTATTAGGTAATTTTAGTTTAGCTATACATTTTTATACTAGTATACTTAGCCTTTTATAATTTTTCCAGAAAGAACTCTGTTGGTAATATTAAGGGTGTTCATAGATATATATTTGTTATTGTATTTAATTTTAAGGTGTAGTACATTACTAGTAGGTAATTTTCTTTTATTTATATTTCTATTTATTGTTTTATTTAGCCAATAAATTTATTTAATTTAATATTTTTTGTTATACAGGTTAGTATTTACACAAAAGTAGTTGAGCTATTATTTGTCTAAGTATACTTACTATTTATTTTAGGATTAGAATGATATTATTTAAAGTATACACTTATTGAATATTAAGTTTTAGTTAAGTAGGTATAGATGCATTTTTGTTTAGCTTTAACTAGGTATGTAGAAGTAAACATAATTAATCATACTTAATTCCTATTTTACAACTTATAACTATTATATTTAAATTATCGTTAATACGATTATAGATAACACTATAAACACATATCTATGCCTACATTTATTTACGTAGGTTTAGACTATTTTAGGTATTACTATCAAACTTTGCCGTAATATTATTTTGCTTATGTACCTACACACTTATGAAATTGCATGCATTGAAAAGCGTAGGTAGTACTATTATTTAGTACGAGAAACTATTTTTCTCGAAATCTGTAACTTTAATTAATAATTATTTTTTAATTATTAGTTAACTTAATCTATAATCAACATTTATTAACCTAGATATCTATTTATGTATATTTTATTTTACTATAAGTTTTACTTTTCTTATTACTAGGTAGTTTGTTTCACATTAGGTGATACTTAAAATATATATTATTATTATTTAATCTTAAATACCTAACAATGTAAGTTACTTGTATTTATTTATTTAACTTATAAGAAATTGAAGGTATATTTTTTTTACGAATTTTCTTATAGTTATAGAATAACTTTTCCCTTTTATAAATATTATATTTTATAGATTTAAAAATAAAGAAATATTTACATCTTATTCTATTTTTAGAAATGTACTTTATAGGGTTCCGCATGCCACAATTTAATAGGGCGCGAATCCTTTTTCTTTTATTATTTTCTCTTTTATTATCCTTAAGTAAAACTGTAGATAAAATTATTTTTTTATTATTATCATTTTTCTTTGATAAAATTATCAGATCTTTGTCTTCAGTTTCGGCAGCGACTTTGGCAATGCCTGAAGACATAGGACTGTGAAGTAGGCTATTATAAAATTGCTCATTTGATTTCATTGTTAATTGTTTAAAATATTTATTCATGTTATTGATATTTTTGTTATTGTTATTTAGGTATCTTATAAGGTAATTATCTTTTATTTGATTATACCTGTAATTGTTATAATTGTTGCTATTTTTAATTGTTTTATCATTGTTCCCACAATTGTTACTGGAGTTATTTTTGTTATTATCAGCACTGTTGTTACATTTGTTATTGTTATTAGTTTTGTTATGGTTATTAAATTCGTTATTAATATTAAAGTTGTTACAGTTAATATTGTTAGTTTTGTTATAGCGATTATAGTTTGGAGATGCAAGAACATTTTCATTATTGCATGGGACATCATGCACATTATCTGATGCACATCTATTTAAATTCTTATCTTTATAATTTTCTAATAATATTTTTGCAGTAGCAATATTCAAAATAATTTGACCTTCTATTTTGTCTCTTTCGTCTAATTCAAAATCTAAATTTTCGAAATTCAACAGCTCGATCTTATCTTGCAAATTATCAAATTCTGTTAGTTTTCTTTCGAAGTTAATAGTGTTAGTTGCTAACTCAGCTAAATCAATATTGCATAAGTCTGGTTTACCTTGCACAATGTTTAGGTATTGTTTAAATAAGTTTATTTGGTTGGTTAAGGAGCTACGCGTCGCATTAAGTTCGCGTAGACGAGACTCTCCCAAAGTCATATTTACTGTTTCTAAAGGCATTGCAAATGATTGAGCCAACCAAATGAATTAAAAGTTAAAATTAAAATAAAATAGTAAAGGTAAATATAGCTCACGCTCCTCGCTTTAGCTGCATTCGTTGACGGGGAAGTTTGTCAACCAGAGACAGCTTGGCACAGCTCGACACAGCTTGGCACAGGTCGATACAGCTTGACACAGGTCGATACAGCTTGACACAGGTCGATACAGCTTGACACAGCTCGGCACCTCTATGGGTTTCTTGACCTTTGGCAAGTTATAGCTGAAATTGTCGATGATACTTGTTAGTAAAAAGTAGGTAAAAGTTTTAAAATAACAGAAGCGAAGCGTTGGAATACAATTTTATTTTTTTTAAGATTTATGATACTTTAATTGTTTTAATTGTAATAGTAGTTTGTAAATTTATATGAATAAATAACAATAAATTTTATTTTTATGTAGGTAGGTAGGAACAAAAAAAAACTTAAATTTTAATTTAAATTATTTTTATGGATGTAGGGTAGCACTTTAATTAACTATTTTACATTACTATATTATTTTGATAGCAAACCAGTTTGATTATATTAGTATTAGGTTATTGCTATCATGTAGGTCTACTTTTGTAGGTATTTATTTAAGTGGTTTATTAGTTGTAAGATTTATAAATTTATTGTAGGTATTATGAGTTGTGTAATTAGGTTATTATAAATTTTAGCAATATAACATGAAAATAATTTAAGCAATAAATATTAATTTTAAGTACTCGGAATTGAATATTTAGTACCTAGTTAGAATAGCAATTAATTATGTAATATAATCTTTTTAGCAATTTTTTTTTTTAAATATATTTAGTAGGTATCTACTTTTATGTTTGAGTATGCAACAGTTTTAGGTAGCCTTTTTAAATAAATTAATTTAAGAAAGTTATAGCAATTAACTTTTATTAAAATGCTATGACCATTTGCGACTGTTTGGCAAATGGCAACCTTTCGTCAAGTGGAGGTTTCTCACTATACTTTCGACGAAGGATGCATATTAGTGGGTGTGAAGGTGTGAGTTTTGCAAGGAAATAAGGACAGGCACTTATCTTTTTATTCACGGCTGCACGAGGTGGCGCTTTGGATACGCCGACTGCTCCCGAAGTCGATGCAGGTGTGACCTTCCAGTTCCTCTGATCTTCTTGTCTTCAGACCCAGTAGTGTGTGCGGTGCGACGCTTTAGCTGCGTTGCTGACCGTCACGTGTTGCTCTTCTTATGGCGCGGTGCGACGTTTTGACGTGGCTTGACTGACGCGTGATGATCTACTTTCACCCTGGTGCGGTTTACACGCACTGCCAGGTAGCGCGTGGTGCGACGCTTTTGCGTGGCTGACCGACGCGATCTTCTTTCGCCTTGGTGCGCTTCAATACGCACTGCCCAGCGTTGTGGATTACGACGTGATGCACCTTGGTACGCTTTAGACGTACTGCCCAGTGCCGTCGCCACGTGGAGGTTGTGCACCCTGGTACGCTTAGTACGTACTGCCAGGTGCTCGTCCGGATGATGGTCGTGCGGTCTGGTGCTTCATGCACCACTAGTCCGCCACGGTGTGAAACTTTGGTTTCACTGCCCGTGGACCAGCTTCCAGCTACTAATCTTCAACGTGGCTGTGGTCATCTTCTTCATTTTTCGTTTAATTTTTATTGTTCCCCTCATGGGCCACAAATTTATGTCTTGGAGACATAATGGGGCTTTACTAATGTTTTATAATAAAACCCAATTCATTATTTTTTTTGATCTTTTTATTATTTTTAGTTATTTACAAGAGACATCTCGTCTGATGGACGAGATATGAGCAAGTGTATAACATATTTAAAATGCTTGCGATCCACCAAGTGGGTGTTCCTAAAAAAAGCTATACTTAAAAATTACATAAAATCAGTGCGGTAGGTCGGAGGTCGTCTAACGCCTGAATAATTATCTTATTTAAATAATAATTAATTTTAGGAGTTTATATAATATTAGGCCTGCGCCTAAACAGGTATCAATACACTACAAAGTGGGTGGATGATACTTCACACTACACAACTATTGAGCAAGCGAATTCTTGACAGATACTTGAGTAATATTGCGGGAATAAATACCTATGCTGGACGTTTTTTTGTCACGGTAATAAAACTTTTATATTGTATTCTATGATGAAAATAATGAAACACGTATTTTTTTCCTTTTAGTGTCGCCTATACAAAAACAAAGATAAATACAAAAAAAAAATGTCATACAGTAAAAAAAATATTATCCTATATAATTTATTTAAAAATACAATAAAGTGATATATTAAGAACATTTTCGTAATGTTTTATTTATTCAAAGGAATAAATAAAACATTATAAAAATCAATATTTTAGTATAAAAACGTGTCTCGAAGTTTTCTGTCAGAGTCATCATCACATATTCTGTTTTTATAATAAAACCGAAGAAACACTCCCGATCTAAGGAATGGGTGGGTACACCAGATGCATACAGGCTAGGATATTTATTGAAATTAAACACCCTTAAGTTGCTCGGTATTGAAATTAAACACGAAAACTTGCCGGTTTCCATCATTATGCACTGCACTGCACATCAGAATGCTTCCAAAAGTTGGGGGCGTCCTCCTAAGAACATTTTCGTGTGACTGCAATATTTTGTGTTACTTTATTTTTTACTATAATTTATTTTTATTTTGTATAACTGTAGTTTTATGTCCTTAGATGTCACATTATATCACATTATCCACATCGAGTGACGTCCCCGGCCAGTCCAGTGAAACATCATTGTACGTAAGATGTGAGCAATGTTCCCAGCCCCGTTTTTTTCGAGGAAGCAGAGGCTTATATATATTGGGAAAACACACAAACAAAATTTTATTCAAGCTTCCTCGAATACCTTTTCGAACCAATTAGATTTCAGTCAAATTTTAGGCCACTACAAAAATTCATTACCACTAATAAAAAGAATCCACGTGGTATTCTTTTTATTAGTGGTAATGAATTTTTGCACGGATTACCGTTGCAAAATTAATAAATAAAGTAGTAATTGAAATTACCAAAAAAAGCTGGGAAGATCTACTTACTTTTGCATACCGAACTTTATATGTCAAGAGAGGAGAGGGTCACAACGTTTCCCTAACACGAAAAGTCAAAAACAACTGTGACCAACTTTCAAATGAACAAAACACAATAACCTTGCAAACACCCACCTCTTGCAAACATCAAAAAAATATTTCAGTATCAAAAAAATTGAGGACAAAATTAATGACGGTGACCTAAAGGGGGCTGCTGACCTGATATCTTTTCTCTTATGATATTGTCGCTCCCGACTCCCCAGAAACTTTGGCTGCCTTTCAGAGCAAACATCCTCCACCAGCGGTAACACTTCTCCTCCCCGATCCTCCTGAACAAAATGATTCTTGCCTTCAAATAACATCCTCGGAAGTGCAAATTACCATTTTGTCTTTCAAAAATGGATCGGCAGGTGGCCTTGATGGCCTGACTACAGCACTACAAGGACCTGATCAGCGGAACAGCGGGCGACGCCGCTGAACCTCTCCTTGTTGCCCTAACCTCACTTGTAAATATAATATTCTCCGGCAAGTACCTATTAGCATCACTGATATACTATACGGCGCAAATATATGTGCACTTAAGAAAAAAGACGGCGATATCAGGCCGATTGCCGTCGGCTACACTCTACGCCGTATAGTATCCAAAATCTGCAGTAAAATTATAGTACCTACTCTCATCACGAAATTTCAACCTATACAAGTGGGGTTTGGCTCTAAGGGTGGCTGTGAAGCTGCTGTCCATGCTACTCGGAGCTTTGTAGTGAATCACGGTGGGGATGTGCTCTTGAAGGTGGATGTTAAAAACGCCTTTAACACGGTTGATAGAGGTGCTATTTTGGAACAAATCAAACAACAAACCCCAGAAATTTTCAGTTATCTTTGGCAGTCCTATATCCCCTTCGAAATTAATTTACAAAAACTATACTATACTTTCGGCAGTGGGTTGCCAACAAGGCGATCCGCTCGGTCCTGCTATCTTCAGTTTGGCAATCCATAAAATCATAAACAACCTAAATTCAAAATTCAACATATGGTATCTGGATGATGGCACGATTGGAGGAAACACGGATACAGTTCTCGCCGATTTTCAAAAACTTATAAACGATTTTGGCACCATCGGTTTAGAACAAAATTTTTTGAAATGCGAACTCTATCTTTCAAATTTAATAACACCTAGCAAACAATCTGAATTAATTTCACTTTTTAATAGTCTAGCACATAATATTAAAATTTTAAACAATCAAACGCTCCAACTTCTAGGATCGTCAATCTTAGATGAATCAATCAAAATTTACGTTCAAGAACAAATATTCAAATTTAACTCAACTTCAGTTATTTACAAATACAATACATTTATTACAAATTGAACCCCACATGGCACTATTTATCATCCGATTTTGTTTGTTTATCCCCAAATTTACGTATGTACTCCGTTGCTCTCAACTTTGGAATTTTCCCGACGAACTTCTTTTACTAGACAAACTTTTACAAAATTATCTAACCAAAATTCTAAATTGTCTAATGAACGATCGTACTTGGGCCCAGGCCTCGCTACCAATTCGCTTTGGAGGCTTGGGAACCCGCAAAATTTCTAGTGTAGCACTGCCAGCGTTTCTGTCGTCTGTACATAGTATTGTCGAGCTCTACGGAAGTATCACAAACCCATCTTTGGGTTCCATGGAGCCGACGTACTTGTCAGATGCCAGAGATGCCTGGTCATTAGCATGCCCCAATGTTTCGGTTCCAAACCTACCAAAATTCCAACGACTATGGGACGAACCGCTCTGCAAACTGATACTGGAAGATATTTTAACTTCCAGTAACATGAAGGAGCGGGCATGCCTCATTGCCGTCTCCACTAAAGAGTCGGGTCTCTGGTTGCAGGCTTTTCCTTCAGCGTCGGTTGGGACACTCTTGACCGTAATACATTGACCATGGCAGTGTGCCTACGTCTCGGAGCACGGACTGTCCACCCACACAAATGTCGGTGTGGGGAACCAGTGAAACATCTCGGACACCACGGGCTTTCTTGTGCTAGGAGTGCCGGCCGCATTTTAACATAACTAGTTTATTTGGAGAAGGCAATTATTTTACATGTGGTATTATATTTTACAGTGGGTTTATCATGCCTTTATTATAAGATTAATAGTTACATTATATATAAACTTTTTAGGCATCAGGAATATTCCTGAATCCTAAAAAGTTCTGATAAAGTTATCATGCAAGGTGTCGTTTTTCAAATAGTGTCTGAAAATGCATCATGATGCAAATAAATAGGTAGGAATAGCACTGAAGTGTATTGGGTAGTATTAATTAGAAAAAAATCTAATCTAAAATTGCGCGTTTCTATATATACTAAATTTGACAATATCGTCAAATGTGTGTGTATCTATGCGCGCTCCCACGATCTCTGTTTGTGTGGTAATTAAGTGACCAATTCTGACCAATGATGGTTACTAAATTGAATTAATTAATTTAATTAATATACATAAGTTCTTTGCTTGTATACATTAGCATGAAATTGATTCGCAGTTTTAGATTTTTAAATCTAATAATTTCACAATATTTCATATTTAGAATAATTTACAATATTTACATTTAAGGAGGTGACGAGGGATCAGAAAATGTGCCCATAGCACTAACTGCATTTCCGCGTTGTATGGCCATTGATATTCGTTGGCCTAAAAGAAAACCTGAACGCGGATCCCCTGTTACCTGTTTAAGCTTTTTACCTAAAGACAATATAAAGGATTTTGCGGACTTAGACCAAGTACCCATTGTCTCGACAATGAATGGGACGAAAAAATTAGAATTTGAAATTTGAGTGTATTTGTTAATTTTTTTTATGGCATAGGCTTCAGCGGCAAATTCGGCCGATTTTGAAGACCCTGAGGTATACGAGGGAGCCAGAGTGTCCACACATGCACACATTATTATTATTAATCTAATAATAATAATAATACTATCACGGGTGCCTTTATTGGCTGCCGAGAACCGTTTAAACGGCCTCAGGGTACCCAGCGGAGGGATTAACCCTCATTTCGCCGATGATATTCGGAGGCAACACCTAACAAGTGGCGAGCTCATTGCGGTGTTTATGATGATAAAGCCTCGTTTTATAAAGTGGTCACCCATCCCAGGGCCGGCCTTGTTGTCATCTGCTTAACCTTGTTGACTTGACGTATAGGCTGAGGCCGCCTTTTTAAACCTTTCAATATATCTACTTGGTTAAAAATGCAATAAAGAATACCCGAGGCAATAAAACCACTTGTGTTAAAAGGTTCCATATAAGCCACATGTAGAGTAGATATTGCGCGAAAACTAAAAGTTTCACTTTTAAATAAAGTGTCGGAATAAGCTCCCTAACATTACTAAAACAAAAGAGCAATAACGGCCATAAATTTCACGGCAGCTGTCTTTTGCATTTCAATTTAAAACTTCATGCGAAAAAGTTTTGCTTAAACTGCAAACTCTGTAGAACATTACGGAACGTGTACCGTTCTGAATCATTACATTCTTCGCACGTAAAAAATAAAATCTCTTCACAATCTTGACAGTCTGTATGGATGTAATGTAACACACATTATTATGAGTACTTGTGGTGTACCAAATTATTAATACACAAAGAGATTCTGCGCCACGGATCTTTTCCTAACCTTCCCCGAGAAACCTACGTGATTATTACACTTCAGAGTAAGTATACTTTATTTTATTTTACTTTTGTTGCAAAAACATCTGCTGGAATATAATATGTCTAATTAAAATATTAGCTAACGTATATAATAAATTTCATTATATTATAATCATAATCATAAATCATTTATTTGTGAACAAAAGAAAATGTACAAGTACAGATGTTACAATTTGCGGTCGCTTTTGTTCTACTTTACGGTATGCAAATATTAGGTAGGTACACAATACAGATATTTTACATAGTAGTTACACAATTTATACTATTAGGTAGGTACACAATTTCGACAATTACACAGCAGATACACAATTTATATTATTAGGTAGGTACACAATTTAGACAATTACACAGTAGGCGCACAATCTATAATATTAGGTAGGTATACAATTTAGACAATTACACAGCAGGTACATAATTTATACTATTAGGTGGGTACACAATTTGGACAATTACACAGCAGGTACACAATTTATATTATTAATATGAATGGCTTTAATCATAAAAAAAAACTTAAAGAACACTTTAGTTTAATTAAATAGGTTTTATCTGTAAAAGAGTCAAGCCCTACTATAACTAAAGTGTTGTTCAAGGACTCAATAAGTTTTTTTGAATAAGACTATACATATATATATATATATATATACATATACTAACATAATTCATATATAAACTATAAATAAGTTTAAACTTTTTTGTGTTGTAAGTTTTCTGCAAAACAAGTAAGCTTAAAGTGGGATCACAGTCTATATATACAAGTATATTGATAATATGGATGTGTCAAGTTCAAGGACAAAAAAATAAATAATAATTTATTGACTCGTTTATGACAATAATCTACCAGAACTGTTTTCTCTATCCCATAGGATAAAATGCTATAAATGTCTTATTTTTTATGTAAAATTATGTCGTTACCTACATATACGTTATATACATTATAAAATGTAAAAATTATATATATAAATGAGATTTTCATGATTGGCTGAATGACTAACAAAAATACTTGCTACCTTCAACATTTTTAAATTCAGATGACATCTGAATCAAAGTTAGTAAGATTCATAAAATTATTCCTAATGGAAAAAAGTAAGACCAAGATATAAATGAAAAAGTTTTTAGGCGCGTGATAATGTTAATAATGTAAATAAGATGAATCTTCAAGTACATTTTAATAAGTTTTTTTTTAATTATTATTAGGTAAGATATTAATATAATATAATATTTGCATTAAAAAAATACCATTAACTGCAAGTTAATGGTATACCCCCATGCAACTCAACATGCCCAACGGAGCTAAAACTCAGGTTGTACAACCTGAGTTTTAGCTCCGATTTTCACCTGATGTCCTGCAGTTTTGTTGTGTAAACTGAAAGTACTGAAATACATACATATTATTATAGTGTAGCATATATGATACAAAGGTACATAATAATATTATTATATATTTAGATACCTACATAATAATTAAAAATATAGTAAATAAGGAACAAAGTAAATATTATTAACTTAAAAAATAATATATCACATATCAGTTTATGCAGTATAACTACATCAGCTGATATTTGATTAAAAATCATAAGGTTTTTTAATTTTTATTTAAAATCTAATACCAACTGATTCAAGTAAATTCTGGACCAGCTAGATTTATCAGAAAATCATTTAGGGATTGGCCAGTTGTTTGGCCTAGCGTTTATGAATTATTATTGACCCGGCGACCGCACAGTTGGGTCTATTTTACCCACGCCATTTTAAAATGAGCGTATATCGAGCATGCAGTGTTGTACTACGGAGATTGCGTAAATTGAAAAGAAAATACCACTGACTTATAGTATATTATTCTTAGTCCTACTGTAGATTTCATTTATGTCTATTAATCTAATCTCCTATTAGTTAAAATTTTACAAAAAAGGTTGTTTTGTTCATATTTTAATACTTTAAGACAAAGGTTAGAAATTCGTTATACTTTTATAAAAAATCCATTAAAAAATAGATTTGTATAAGGTTATTTTTGTTTACCCAAAATCTCTTAAACAGTAGTCGTTTCGTTAATTTTTATATAATTTATCCAAATATTACAATATGTTATTAAATTTTAATTAAAATCATGGCGACTTTTCATTCGGGTCTCCTAGACCCAACCCTACTATATTTGTTACATGTTTTGACCGTGCTGACGCCCGGGTTAAATTATTAGGTTTAGAGAACATTTTGTTTCAAGTACAGTAAAATTTTACAGTTCCTATAAAACGTAAAGTCAAATTACCACTTCAAGCATTTTGTAAGTATTTATTAATGTAATAGAGTCATCGTAACTATTAAATTTAATAGTGATATTATTATGTCCTCGTTCATATCACTCCAGAACATTAACTGATCGTTGGGGTTTATGACCCTCTTATTGATAAATATAATGTAGATATACGTGGTGGCCGAGTTGATTAGACCTTGAACTTAAAAACACTTAGGTCCCTGGTTCGAATCCAGGTGTGTACCAATGAGTTTTTAATTAAAAAAAATATGTACATTTGTTTGACAACACCACTATAGTCCCTCGGAGAGCACGTTAAGCTGTCGGTCCCGGTTTCACTATATCAACTTGTGAAACTGTTTATGGATGGGTTATTGAGTCTATTCAAAACATCGCGACGAGCTAGCCACTTGTTTGGTGTAGAGTCATACCATCGGCTACGACGAGGTATGACTCTACACACACTACTACCTGGGGACGCCTAGTTGGCGGTTTCGGGAGACGTTAGGCACTCGTGATGATATGTATTAACTTTATTATTTATTTACAAACGGGTCACACTGTGGAGCTCTAGCCAGGAGTTGAGTAGAGTAAGTCCATGGCAGGTGTGAGTGTAGATACACATTAGCCCGTGATGATGGAGTCACAAGAAGACTATGATATCTGCTTCTGGTATAGTTATCAGGCACATAGAGCGTTAGAAACCTATTGACTGATTGAAATACTAGTGACATAATGCAGTCTATTTCGTTTCTAATAAGATTTAAAATAAATTATAAATAGAACCTTTGCTAGAACTTTTTGTGATCAGTGCAATATGTATGAAATAATAATAATAATATGTAGGACACATATTCTTCTGACCACAAACTTACTTATACACAGTTACATACAATATAAGATTATCCTATAAGGATAATATAAGATTATCCTATAAAGGAATTTATAAAAATACATAAATATAAAAAACTGAAAAAAGTAAAAACAAAAAACAGTCTGCCATCTAGTATTAGAAACTAGGACTTCTAACTTCACTCGTATAGAGTTAATAGAAGAAAGCTAATAGAGGGCGTCTGTGTATAAGTGGATAACAAGCAATGACAAAATTCGTGACGGGTGACTGGACCCTGCTTGGCTCAGCGGTTGAGCGCCTTGCCGCGATAGCGAGGTTCGTGGGTTCGAGTCCCGCCACCAGGATTTTTTCTATTGCATTTTTATCTTTAAAAATTTAATATAATATTATATTTTATAAACTTACAGAAAAACGTACCAACTTTTATTTGCCATAGGTGGGAATCGAATTGATTGTATTATAATTGTATATTTAAAAATAGAACAACTGAAACTGTTATAATAATAATATGAGAGAAATGTTTAATAAGTTTCTAGAAAGTTGACCAAATTTATTACCAAAATTAAGTAACCCAATATGATTGGTGTTGCCTTTTTGCTAATTTAGATCATACATTAATCTTATTACCTATATATTCTAGAAACTCGACGTAAGTTACAGACAGGTAAATACTTTAAATAAAATATAAATTTTCTATTATAAAAACAAATTTATTTTATTCCTCAAACTTATTATAAAATTTCCAAATATAAAAAATAAAAAACAACCACAAAAGGTTTTATCGGAACTAACAATCAAATTTTTCATTTCGGTTTTCGTTTCATTTTAATAGAAACTAAGATTGGAAAAATCGACTTTAATATAGCAGGCGCTCTTATTTCCTCTTATATTGAGTACGCCCTCGGTTCGCCGCGCGCCGCTTATATGAAGCTACTCGTCTTTTTGAATATACCTACAGTACTGTAGAAAGTGCACTCTAAATGAAAAAGTTGACACTTGAATGTAAAAGAACAATTTATTATACATATACTTAGTTTCTGGTACAGCCTAGGGCTTAATTTCTGATCGGGGCAATATGTATTATGTCGTTTATATTATTATTACTGTAGAAAGTGCACTCTAAATGAATAATTTGACACTTGAATGTAAAAGAACAATTTATTATACATACAAGTAGTTTCTGGTACACATAGTCAAAGCTTACAGCTTAATTGATGACCGGGGCAATATAATATATATAGGTATATTATGTCGTTAATTTTATTATTATTTTTATAATCGTCTTTTCTAATATACCCACAGTACTGTAGAAAGTGCACTCTAAATGAAAAAGTTGACACGTAAAAGAACAATTTAATACATATACACGCAGTTTCTGATACACATAGTACAATCCTAGAGCTTTGTTTATGACGGCGGCAATATATACTTAATGTCGTTCATATTATTATTATTGATATAATCGTCTTTTTTAATATACCTACAGTACTGTAGAAAGTGCACCCTAAATGAAAAAGTTGACACTTGAATGTAAAAGAACAATTTATTATACATACAAGTAGTTTCTGGTACACATAGTCAAAGCTTACAGCTTAATTGATGACCGGGGCAATATAATATGTATAGGTATATTATGTCGTTCATATTATTATTATTTTTAAAATCGGCTTTTTTCCCTTTATATCTACTATATATATTCTGTAGAAAGTGCACTCTAAATGAAAAAGTTGACACTTGAATGTAAAAGAACAATTTGTTATACATACACGCAGTTTCTGATACATATAGTACAATCAATAAAAGAACAATTTATTATACTTAATGTACTAACTTATACTTAATGTATTAACTTCTAGTTAATAGTACAAGCGAAGAGTTTAGTGGAAGACTAGTACAATATTTATAATATCCTTCATATTATTATTATGATTATTATTATATACCCATACAAATGTGTCTAGACTGACGAAGTGGTAGTCTTCTTTCAGGATGAGGTTACAAAACGGGCAATTGATGAAGCAGTAGACTCGTAATGCAAATTATTTTGGTAGCCGTTCATTAATATATCGCATTATTTAGTTGGCATAGTGGAAGCGATCAATGCTGTTGAATAAAATATGCAGATAATGTCTACAAATTAACAACTAATTAAAAATTATTGTTAACACCACGAAACACGCACTCAAAACCAATACAGTGTTAAATACAATCACACCCACACACAAAACCACACAATGAAACACAAGCATTTCGCACCCTTTTCAGTGTCAAATTTATGGTATCTGTAATAAAAAATTATATATGGCTTTTTATTTTGTTAAAATACTTTGTAAATATATTACAAAATGCTGTGAAATTTTATGTTTAAATAAATATTAAGTCTTTACAGTAAAACCCACAAAAAAACGCTTAATTCAATAAAAACTGCCCAAACGTTTATTAAATTAAATGAGAGCTTTAACCTGAGTATATATATTCCTATAATTCTATTCAAGAAATAAAAATGTAAATGTAATATATACCTATTACCGAATTAGGTCGGCCTTCCTTAGAACCTTTATAAAGAAAACGAAAATTTACATATCAATCGACATTATACCCTCATTTCGTAGCTTTCCGAATAGACATATTTCTAACAAGCAAAACATTTTATTACATTCCTTGCACGTAAAAAATAATATCCAAGCCCACACCGGGTAGTAAGCAGCGAGAGCAAATAATATCTAAATGTAATTTCCATACGAGGTCCCCGCAATGTTTACCCAAAAATATTAACATGGAAGGCAAGGGACTGAATGTCTCCTAAGTAAGTTGCAAAAAATGTACGTGATTTTACTTCAAAGTCTCTTTTGTCTTTATGGCAGGAAGGTATAAAAGTAAAGACCCGGGAATGACACATACAGAAAAATTACGCAGTATAATGATGATGTACCCGCGCGTCTCCCTTCACAATATTTCCTTTTCTACTTAGTGTGCTAAAAAATATTTTAGTAACGTCTGCGTCTTAAATGGGGAGATAAAAGCTACAACTGATTTTTGGTAAATAAAGTTTTAAAAAAAAAGAAAATTCAGTTTAAAAAAAACCGACCGACACGGACGATAGATTTTTTTTTTGTTAACACCGCTACCAGATGCAACAGTCCAGAGACAGAACCTAGTCATGTTTCGGTTTCAGTCTGGGGGTTCGCCGTTTGTTTGTCAGGGAACTTTTGCATCGATCTCTTGTCTGTATTCATTATTTATTTATATATTTTTTATTTACGATTTATTCGTACTAGCATTATAGTTATATAATAATATAAATAAAACACAATTTTATTTAGTTACGATATATTTCGCCGTTAATGGCGTCTTCAGTCGTATATATCGACTGAAGACGCCATGTACGGCGAAATATATCGAAACTAAATAAAATTGTGTTTTATTTATATTATTATATAACTATTGTCTGTATTCATAAACTTTGAGGATCTGATTAACATCAGATAAATATAAAGTCATATGCTGTTCTCCAGTAAAAAAATCTTGTAGATGACTAAATTGTTAAGTTTAGTCACTAAATATTATGGATTTCCCCAAGTAAAATCCAAAGGGTGACAACGCCATACAAAAAACGTCCTCAGTAAAATTCTTAAACGTCAAAAAGTAAATTAGTTAATAAAACCCTATTTTCATACTAATTGGGTTAAATTTAAAATGAACGCTCTCTTATTATATAATTTAATGTTGACATTGATATTGCACATACCTAGATCGCGGACGGTTTTTGGCTTAGCATTTCGTCTCTTTATGTAAGTAATAATAACTCAATGGTAAAAACAAAGTCATAAGATGTGCTTCAATAAAAATAAATAAATCTAGCAGACGACTAAATTGTAAAGTTTAATCATTAAATAGATTTTAATTACTAAAACCGTTTAGTTTAACGCTTTCCATTAGGAACGCATTCCACATCGGGCTACTACGAAATGGCTCAAACTCGTAGGCAATAACGCCGCTATTATGAGATTGAATGAGTTAGTGAACGCGGGAGGTCCTTAAGTAACGCAGTGGGTACTCTTAAGTAACCCTCTTGGTGGACTGTAGGGGAATGTTGTAACATGCCACTTAAATGTTAATCTTGTTAGCTCATGTGGTTTAGAAAAAAAAAATTAGGTATGAATTCAAAACGATTTTTTTATTTTAGTAACCATATGAAGTACTTACCTAGAATGTTGAAATAATAAAAAATATATCTTCAGATTTTTAAATTAAAATTTTAGGTTTTTATTAGTTGTTACTCCATATGAACTAAAAAAAATGTTTTTAGTAAATAACTTAAACACTACCAAAATACCTACAAAATATATGGGAATATTTAAATTATATATGTATTTATTTGCAGTAAGTAGCTGCTTTATTATTTTTCACAGTGTAGGTACCCAATTACATAGTTACAATAAATAAAAACACAATATTATAATATAGGTATATAATATATTTTTTTATTTATATATGTATATACATTTCTAGATAAGTTTATCTAAAATAGTTCCTAAGATTATAATTTACTAATTTAATTTTTATTATATCTGAAATCGAAAATTTCCCTATTCCCTATTATCTTTTTCGTCACTTGTATGTAACTAACAAATACATGGTATTTAGTATTTTGAAAGAAAGAAAGAAAGACACATTTATTGCCATAAAAAAAACACATATACAATTTACATTTCTTGGTATCATTGCTAATATATTACAAGTAATAATGTTACAAGGACAAGCTGCAAGGACACTACAAAGAATTATATTTTTAATGTATTAAAAAAACACAATAGATATAGCTCTATTTTTTTTAAACCGCCTCCGTAGACTAGTGGTTGCGCCTTTGGCGTTGTATCCGGAGGTCGTGGGTTCGATTCCCACCCATGGCAAAAACAATATTACGTTTTTTCTGTACTATTTGTCATGGTCTGGGTGTTTTTAAAATATAATATGTATTATATCGCTACTGTAACCAGAGCAATATGTGTAATTTGTCGTACATATAAAAAAAAAAATAGAAGATATACAGCAGTGTATTTTTTTTTCATACAAAAAATATTTACAAAACATTAAGCTATAGTTAATCTTCCTAAATTACTATTAGTTTTCTAACACCGCAATAAACAAAAAAAAAACCAAGATTAGTATTAAGAGTTACAAGATTAGTAAGCATTTTCTATAAGTACCTAATAAGTGTATTTAATGTTATATGTGTGTGATTTTTGCAGTAAAATACATACATCCTAAATAATACTGATGAAGATACCTACTTATTTATAAATACCTACTTGTAAATAAACGAATATACAGTTTAAAGTCAAACATTGCTCACCATACTATATTAGCTACAAACTTAAGGACACAATCGCTTTTCTTACTAAAATTTGCTTTCTTACTAAAAATTGTCGCAACCAGTGCAGAACAGAACCAAATAACATGTTTTATATATTAAAATACACTTAAGTATATAAAAAAAAACAAGAAAAGAAAAAACGAGACAACTACACCTTAACGGAACATTGGAAAGCCGACACTAACTCAATTATCCACGGAAGGATTTCCTTGAACCAAAGTGAGCTACGCGTCCCTCCCTGTGGCGAGCACTTCGTTTAAGAAAGTAATTACTTGACACTGCAAGTTCGTCTCTGCGCTTGTGTAGCGTCACATCATTCATTGTGCCTAGTGTAATAAGATAGAATACCCATTCTTTATGACTGATAAAATGTATGATAAATATTGTCATATGCGTTTTACGACTTGTTAACTTTATTATTCCTTTTATCAAATCTATTTCATAAAATATAGCTTAAGTCGGTCTGTCTGTTGGCAAATTTGGATATTGCTACGAATGTTGATATTTATGAATAAAGTATGACTTTGTCATATTTTACTAAATATATTTGAATCATATTAAAATACATAATTGAATATGCATAATATGGCTTTATTGGAAAAGTATTCAAATCAATGTATTATCTATCTATTCTTTGCCCATTAAACAGTCTTCAGTGATAGCGTTGGTAAAATCATTGAGGAGTTAATCTTTTCAAATACAGATATTGCTCGCAATAATTATGATTTCAGTTTTGTTTTTTTAATGAAACTATTTGAGAAGGAAGAGTTGACATTTTGAATGTACTCGTATATATGTATATTTTGTACATAAAAACGCTACAGTACAGACTATTAATTATGTGTAAACCTAAAAATAATGAAAGAAAATGTGAGGATCAAACATTTTCTTTCATAATTTTTAGGTTTAGTACTTTTGAGTTAGACAATTAATTAATTTTTTTATGAGTTTATAACTAAAAACTAACACCTAAAATAAAATAAAAAACAAACTAAACCTAATGTAAAAAAAAAATTGAGGGCCAAAATAGAGACTACATATTTATGTAGCAGCTTTTTTTTGTTTCATTACCCATCATCCTCCAATCGAAACTCAATACTATTATTTGTATACATCCCCATTTAACCTAAGTTATTTGATTTTTAGGTTAGGCATCAATAACTTCGTTAGGCCGACTCACCGGTCTCGTTACCACCGCCCATTCAGATGAAAATACCGTCAAGTGACCCAGCCATGTTTTGGGCGTTTTGGTTTTAGTCTGTGGGTTCACCGGTATTCAGGAGATATACTCAAACCATTTCTTGTCAAGGTGGTAGTCTCTTTTCAGGGTGCCGTTACGAAATAGGTAGTGAATGGTTGCGATCAATGTTGTTTAAGAACAATTATTGATTGACCCCATTCATGAACTTAGTAGGTCTGCTCACCACCAGGTAGATACAAAGTCACATGCCTTGCTCCAACAAAAAAAAATGTACCTACCATAGAATTCCTAATATTGCGTGCTCTATGTAAGTAGCATTACCTATAACCTCATCCACATTATGATGCAGAACGCGTCACACCACGAAGGCGATAACGCAAATTCGTTTGGCCGAACATCGCACTAATAGACTTTCACTAATTTATAAGCCCGTTAAGTTCCGGGCCGCTGAAACTGCGTAAAACTGTCCGCGGCGGACGTAAAAAGGATTTCATGGTAGACCCTCTTACATATTTGATGGTACACAATCTTTCTGAACGCGTTGTGGTGGCTTTAACCCGAGACCCGCTACAGTACAGACTATTAATTATGTACTCAAATTAACCATTATTAAGGTTTTATCAAAATTAAACACATATTATTATACGAGAAATGATTGCATGTTATTTCCTAAATAAACATTATGTATATCAGTCATTATATTTACACAGACTTCATATAATACCATTTATAAAAATATGCATACACACATTCACATATACACACCAACATACACACACTACACATACCCACACACACGACCTACCCACACACACACACACATCACTCTCTTTCAATTAATTATAGTTTAAATTCATATTGTTTTTGTGTCACTGACGAACAATCAGGTCAGTTGGTATAATGTTATTTTTTTATCTTAGTGTTACCAGGATTACGGAAGTAAAAAAAAAGTGATACAGGTTACCATAGTACTATACTATATTATACCTATTACAGTATTGTTTTTAATAAACAATATAATTGATGAGCTGGGAATCATCAATATATACTATAAAAGAAAGTGTACAATGTTCTTGCGGCTATACCAACTCAGAAACAAGTTTCGCTACGATCAAGGGAGTAAGGTATGGTAGTCTTCTATTCCCCATCCATAAACATGGTTCCCGTTTTTATCTGAATGCGTTATTTGGAATATATAAGGGCCGGAGTTCGCCTTCTAGAAATTTCTAGAACAGTTCAGAACATTCGAGAGTATTCGAGAGCATTTAGGATTACCCCTGAACATTCTGAAATGTTTGAGAATAGTCTAGAACGTTTAGGATCACAAATCATTGTGATCTTGACAAAACACTTTTCGAATATTTTTACTCTTAAAGTTCATCCTTTTATTCCAACCACTACAATCTCATATGAAATACCTATTTGTATTTGATAATAATTTTATTATATTTATTTTATTTTATTAAAAAAAAACTTTATTGGACAAATTTAGTACAAATTTAATAATAGGTATATTATATTGATAAACCTAATAATAATATGTGGGACATTTCACACATATTGTCCAGACTACAAACTAAGCTCTAGGCCTGTACTATGTGTACCAGAAATAACTAAACTAATACATACCTAATAATACCTATTACATTTACCCACCTTAGAAAATTTTACAAAAAACGTATTAATATTGTTTTGCAATGAGTGGGATTAAAACCTACGACCTCCTGATACAACGTCGCGTTCATAGCTACTAGACCACGAAGACCGTCAAATGTACTATGACCAGTTGCAGTTAATTTCCAAATTTTATTTTATTATGGCGTATCATCGCAGGTTGCATAAACGGCCTCAGGATACTCAGGATATGAAATTATCACGGGTGCCTTACGGCGCCCGAGACCGCCTAGACTCCCTTAGGGTACCCAGCGGAGGGGTTTTAAAACCCACCTCGTCGTAGCCGATGGTATTAGTCTACACCGAACAAGTGGCTAGCTCGTCGCGATGTTTGGATAAACTCAATAACCCATCTATAAACGGTTTCACAAGTTGGTATAGTGAAACTGGGACCGACAGCTTAACGTGCTCTCCGAGGCGCTATAGTGGTTTTATTAAACAAATGTACATACATTTTTAGATTAAAAACTCATTGGTACACATCGGGGTTTGAACCAGGGACCTAAGTAGGATACCCAGGAGAGGGGCTTTTTTCCTGAAATATATTGCAAGTTGCTATCCCAGTACCTAAATATAATAAGTTTACGTACAGCTTCTTAATTAAAAGCTGAATATTAGTAACCTGCTGCACCTGAGGAGCTCTAAATTATAAGAAGATACTCCATAATCCGGCCGGGACCATAAAAAAAATATCTTATAAAACAAGACACCAAAATCTTAACCAACTAAAAGGGGCCACTGTTGTGACATCAATTCTATGAAATTGCCGTCTCAGCGTCAGATTAAAATAATTATGTCCCAGTAAAGCGAAACGTAGAGGTAAATATTCATAATTTATTTAGTTACAAGGGCTTTTCTGTCTCCCCCATGGAAGTACGAATAATATGGAAGCGCCCTAAGGCCTAAATCGCCTGTCTCAAGATTAGAACGGAAGATGGCCGCCCACTATACAACTCCAAAAGAAAAATAAGAACGAAAGTAATTAATTATAAATCAATGCCAAATAATGAGCAGAATATGGCGATTGCTAATAACAGAATATGTTTGACATTTTATTGGAAAATTAAAAGAAACAAAAAATAGCTATTTATATCTGTCCCACATGTAGATTTGAATGAGGGCAAACGAGATTTATGAATTTTTGTGATTGATTTCTACTTTATTATGTGTGTTATAAAATGGCAGCAAATAACTTAAACACAATATTGCGTATGAGGGTAAGTTTGCAAACTTTTGAGGAAGAAAATAAAATACATTTAGTAGAAAAATCGTTTCGGCACAGGTAAAATCTTCAAGTTATGTTTAGGGAATGATACAGCACTTCCATGTTATTCATACTTTCATGTCTCCCCACAGGGTGCCCGCTAAATAGCACCAGCCATTATGGTACAAGATTTTGTTTTTCGGTGACTTGAAAACCAACATTGCAATACAATGAAGGTTGTTGACTTTAAACTCTTTATTTATTATTTAAGGTACTTTATAAAGCTTTTTAGAATACAATGTACGTACGTACCTACTTGGGTAATTGAATACAGTGTTGTTCTGCTGCTGTACATACACTGTCCGCTCACTATATTACAATTTTATAATAATTATAATATGTAGCACATTTCACACATATTGCCCTGGTCACAAACTAAGCTCTAGGCTTGTACTATATGTGCCAAAAACAACGATATTAAATAAAATACCATAACGGGTGCCTTTTTGGCTCTCGAGAACCGTTTAAACGGCCTCAGGGTACCCAGTGGAGGGATTAACCCGTCCTCATTAATGGTATTCGGAGGCAACACCTAACAAGTTACGAGCTTGTTGCGGTATTTGTGATGGTATAGCCTCGTTGTATACAGCGGTCACCTATCTCCATCATCCTGTATTACGATATTAATATTTTTTTTATAGACAACCAGTCCATGACAAGTTGTATCTATCTATATCTACATATAGATAGGGGCTTAGCATAACCACATCGATATAATTCGACAGTCGATAAAATGAAGTTTATGAATGAACATTCATTCATAAAATCGATATGCATCGATTTTGTTGATTTATCGAGCCTAACAATGCTGTTGTGCTAAGGCCCATAGTATAAAAGAAAGTTAATTCCAGAGTCTGACTGTTGTAGGTACACTCAGATCTCCTAAACTAGGCATCAGTTTTTATCTCTTTTTCATGAATATTTAGATAATTTATTCCGGAAGGTGTATATGTATAATACATAGTACTATAATACAGATAAATCATAGTAATCCGTGCAAAATTGGGTCGCTGCTAGAAAATATAGTAACACTTAGTGTTGAAGACTGGTGGAATATATTTATTTATAAGTTTTCTTTACTAGGAGATTTTTGTTGTTATTAATTTGGATTAAGAGGTTAGCTTTTGCAATGTATCAGGGAGCTTAGACAAAATTGTTATGAATCCCGTGTATTATTACTCTGGGAGTGCTCTTTTAATTCCTACCAGCATATATACAGTCTATACGTAGTATTAGCACCTAACAACTAATTGACTTTAGTCTACGGATTTACCGGTTTTAGGAGCCTATTTCTTCGATTTCTTGTCGCGGTATTAATTTATTTTCTGGGTTGGGTTACGAAACAGTTGATTTGACGATAAAGCTGATTATATTAATAATAAAATATACTTGTAAAATAAAATTTGTCGCCGTTTATCTCGTAACTGCATCTAACCAACTCCGTTAGCAAGCTGACCCAATGTCAATCAAAAGGGATGTACAATACAATGTTTTTAACAGTTTAGGGAGAACTATTCTTCCAATTATTCAATGTTAAATCACAATTATAAACTACGTATATTTTTTTGGTAAATAAACTTTTATCGGCTACAAAAGAGAAACGATAAAAACGAATTTGCATTATGAAGCTTTAACGTCAGATCAACTCCCGTTTCGTAACCGCAAACTAACACCTCCAAAAGAATATTAGTCTCCTAATATACAAATTCTGCTTAATGTGTTCAGTAAAAGCAAGAAAAACGGAAAACTTTTGTAAAATCGACACAAAATTTATGGTTCAAGTGCGTAGATGTTGGAGCAACGATCACCCGCCTGGCTGTAACTTAAATTTATGTTCGGCCGGAAGTGTGGTTAAAAGTGGTCCGGAAATAGCATCAAGTCGGCTTTGCAGACTCGCCAATGCCGTACAATGCAAGGAAATTTATTTTACAGCTGTATGTACATTTTATTCTTATTTGAATTGGTAAGTACAACCAATCGGTTTAATATATTTTAGGATGCGATTACGAGATCTCTAATTTTCGTTTTGGTCGAGTTAAATAGGATATTGGACCACTGCACTTAAGTGTAAGCAGCCCTGAGGTTGATACATAATAAAGCTTTGAAGGAATGTTGGTACACGTATAAAAAAAAAGCATTTGTTATTGTAGTTACTAAAATGTGGTCGAATGAAAATCTAGTTTTTTGGAACTTATTGCGGTGTTTATGATGGTATTGCCTCGTTGTAAAAAGCGTTGTAAAACCCATTCCAGGTCCGCCATTTTATCAGAGGCGTAGCTACCTAGGGGCTAGGCGGGGCAGTGCCCCGGGGCCCTCAAGCTCAGGGGGCCACCTCGAATCCTTATCAAAAAATCTCGATCAAACTGAACTATTGAAAATTTCTCCCATTTTCAAAATAAATATGACAGGTTAATCAAGGCAACTCAGTTGAGAGAAATTCGAAAGTTATACCTAGGGAGTCCCCTAAATTCTTTCTGTTATCAATTTTATAAAACAAAACCAGTTTAGATAGCCATGGAGTACCATTTTTTGATTTGCTTCAGGGCCCTTGGTTACCTTGCTACGCCACTGCATTTTATATCTAGTTCTTCAATGACTTAAATATGCTGTCATATACCTTTACCAGATATTCAGATTCGTTAACGGTAGTGGAATTTGCTTCCTCTGTCTGACTATTACACAGGCCCCCTCTATTGGATTTTTAAACGTTGACTCACTACCCATTATTTTTAAATATAATTATCTGAAAACTTGAACTTCGTGGCAATTTTGTTTAGTATGGTAATATATTTATGTATTGCGTGTATTTTAGTATTGTTTATGCATTATTTATTTATTTTATTTTACAAGTAAAACTTACAGATATATATTAATTTACTTAGATTACTAGAGCCTATACAAGGAAATTATTATTTTTTAAATCGCGTATAGAATCAAGCAAAGGAAAAATAAATTATAATATTAAACATAAAACCGCTATCAATTACCCAAATAAATTTATACTAAGTTACCCGTTGGTCGTGAGTTCGGTTCCCACTCATGGAAATAGTGGGTGTTCATAAAATATAATATATTTTAGTATCGTTATTTACCTGATACAATAATACCGTTCTAGAGCCTAGTTTATGATCCTCATTCTATACATTATTACTTTAATAAAAGCACTATGGGTTCAAATAGAAAATTAAAAACTTTAAATGCTTTCAAATTTAAAAAAAAAAGTGTAAATATTACGCAATATTTTACCCATTTTATCTACTTACTGCATAATTTCTCCCAAAAGTTTGACTGGTAGAGAATGCCTAGCGGCATTAAGTCCAGTCCGCCTTTGTACTAAATTTGTGCAATAAAGTTTTTAAATAAATAAATATTTTTTTAAGTGTTCGAATCTAGATCAAATACCGACTGAAAAAAAATCTTATTATTTATTATTACGTTATTTTTATATTACGAACAAACTTTATTTTACGTAAGCAATTAGTTTATTTTATGAATCTTTATGAAGAAGTTTAGTTTCAGTTTTCATGAGTTATTTCAGTTGTTTCAAACTTTTGAGTTTTCTGTAAATCTGTTCTGGTTTTCGGAATATTTTCAAATATGGAATATTGTCTAGTCACTGGTATTGAGTTTAAAGTTAGAAATTTCAGGAAAGTAGCAACTGCTTTAAAGTTTGGATATTGATTTTATATTGTGATTTAACTCACTGTATTAGAAAATACTATACTAT
This sequence comes from Monopis laevigella, assembly GCA_947458855.1. Classification (NCBI taxonomy): domain Eukaryota; kingdom Metazoa; phylum Arthropoda; class Insecta; order Lepidoptera; family Tineidae; genus Monopis; species Monopis laevigella. Next base: position 20,880,271 of record OX381583.1, on the reverse strand, counting down.
ACATCATACATTATCCTGGCCACAAACTAAGCTGTAGGTTATATAATATTGATAAAATAACTAATGAATTGTAGAAGAAAAATAAATTAAATTACCTACTTCTTTTTCTAAATTCAAAAAAAGGTTCTTAAATCGAAAGATTAATAAATACAAAATAAATAAACATATAATTACGGGTGCCGTATACCTAGCGGAGGTTTTTTTAATCCCACCTCGTCGTAGCAGATGGTATAAGTCTACACCGAACAAATGGCTAGCTCGTCGCGATGTTTTGAATAGACTCTATAACCCATCTAAAAACAGTTTCACAAGTTGGTATAGTGAAACCGGGACCGACAGCTTAACGTGCTCTCCGAGGCACTAAAGTGGTGTTGTCAAACAAATGTACATATTTATTTAAATTAAAAACTCATTGGTACATACCGGGATTCGAACCAAGTATCTAAGTGTTTTTAAGTCTAAGGTCTAACCAAATCGGCCACCACGTATCCACAAATTATCTTCCATACACTTCTCATATACAAATATATTTTGTGTATGGCATTTTCTACCAGCTAACCTTTGAGAGAGAGAGAGAAATATGGTTAGGGTGCAGAACTATTTGAATATAAATATAAAAATAGACATAGTAATTATCATTAATAAATACATGGATAATGATGGATGAAATATTATTTATTTATTTTTAATAAACAATTAAGACTAAAACTAAATTTTCCCACAGAATAATCAGGCTAGGGTTTTCCGCACTATGTCTACAATAAACAGATATGTATTTATTAGATTTTCAGCATACAAGCACTAAATGTAAGCACCATAGTGCATAGTTTCAAAACATTCAATTTAGTATTCAATTCACGAAAACAACTAAATAAAAATGCAAACACGCGCAATTGTGCTTGAAAGAACAGAATCGGACAAGAAGCGCTCGAAACCGAATGAAGGTATTCTACACACATGTTCACATGCGACCATATGAATTTAGATAGCTGCCCATATTACAGAGGGCAGATGCAAAAACAGAACTCTATAGAGGTAAAAGTAGCGATAGACCCCCGTCTATCGCTACTTTACTCTACTACTCCGAAGCCGAGGGTAAACTAAAATCAGTAGGATACAGCATAAAATACCTATATACGTATTAAGAAATTGTGTTATTAAGAACACCTGCGTAGCATTACTTATATTGGATTTAGAAAGTTTATTTTAAATTCTTATTTGCACCAGGAGCACTTTCTACCAGCTAACCTTTGGGAAAGTGAAATATGCTTAGGGTGCAGAACTATTTGAAATAGACATAATTATCATCAATAACTACATTTTATTAAATATCGCTCAGGGAAATATTGTCCTGAACTACTTGAAAATATTCAGTTACATGTTCACTGAATGCAAGATATCGCTTTATCGTACCCTGGACCAAAAACAATTATAGACGAGGCTCGTATTTTCAAAGAATTAGTACAAAATTAAATTATCAGAATATCGATATTCATTGCGACATTTATTGCAATTATTTATTTTATTTTACAAGTAAAACTTACAGGTATATATTAATTTACTTAGATTACTAGAGCCTATACAAGGAAATTATTTTTTTTTAAATCGCTTGATTCTAGCAAAGGAAAAATAAATTATAATATTAAACATAAAACCGCTATCAATTACCCAAATAAATTTATACTAAGTTACCAATATCTAAAAAAAATAACAGTATATAACAATGTGAGAGGTATTTAATAAAGTAGATAACATTTAGTGCTTGTATGCTGAAAATCTAATAAATACATATCTGTTTATTGTAGACATAGTGCGGAAAACCCTAGCCAGATTATTCTGTGGGAAAATTTAGTTTTAGACTTAATTGTTTATTAAAAATAAATAAATAATATTTTATCCATCATTGTATTTATTAATGATAATTACTATTTTTATTTTCAAATAGTTCCGCACCCTAACCATATTTCTCTCTCTCTCAAAGGTTACCTGGTGGAAAATATAATACACAAAATATATGTATGTATGAGAAGTGTATGGAAGACAATTTGTGTATACGTGGTGGCCGAGTTGATTAGACTTTGGACTTAAAAACACTTACATACGTGGTTCGAATCCTGATATGTAATAAAATAAATACCATCACGGGTGCCAATTTGGCTCCCGAGAACCGTTTAAACGGCCTCAGGGTACCCAGCGGAGGGATTAACCCGTCCTCATTTCGCCGATATGTACCAATGAGTTTTTAATTAAAAAAAATATGTACATTTGTTTGACAACACCACTATAGTGCCTCGGAGAGCACGTTAAGCTGTCGGTCCCGGTTTCACTACACCAACTTGTGAAACTGTTTTTAGATGGGATATAGAGTCTATTCAAAACATCGCGACGAGCTAGCCATTTGTTCGGTGTAGACTCATACCATCTGCTACGACGAGGTGGGATTAAAAAAACCTCCGCTGGGTATACGGCACCCGTAATTATATGTTTATTTATTTTGTATTTATTAATCTTTCGATTTAAGAACCTTTTTTTGAATTTAGAAAAAGAAGTAGGTAATTTAATTTATTTTTCTTCTACAATTCATTAGTTATTTTATCAATATTATATATCCTACAGCAGGATAATGTTTAAAGTTAGAAATATTTAGTATATGAAATAGAAATAGTTAGTATAATATTTTCTAATACAGTGATTTAAATCACAATATAAAATCAATATCCAAACTTTAAAGCAGTTGCTACTTTCCTGAAATTTCTAACTTTAAACCAGTGACTAGACAATATTCCATATTTGAAAATATTCCGAAAACCAGAACAGATTTACAGAAAACTCAAAAGTTTGAAACAACTGAAATAACTCATGAAAACTAAAACTAAACTTCTTCAGAAAGATTCATAAAATAAACTAATTGCTCACGTAAAATAAAGTTTGTTCGTAATATAAAAATAACATTTAGTGATAATAAATAATTAGATTTTTTTTCAGTCGGTATTTGATCTAGATTCGAACACTTAAAAAAATATTTATTTATTTAAATACTTTATTGCACAAATTTAGTACAAAGGCGGACTGGACTTAATGGCATTCTCTACCAGTCAAACCTTTGGGAGAAATTAAGCAGTTAGTAGGTAAATTGCGTAATATTTACACTTTTTTATTTTATTTGAAAGCGTTTAAATTTTTTAATTTTCTATTTGAACCCATAGTGCTTTTATTAAAGTAATAATGTATAGAATGAGGATCATAAACTAGGCTCTAGAACGGTATTATTGTATCAGGTAAATAACAACACCCACTATTTCCATGAGTGGGAATCGAACTCACGACCAACGGATTATAATATTTTGTTTATTTTAATTATATACGTACCTCCTCGAATTTTTATATTTTATATTTTATACCTAATTGTCTGATTGATCTACCAAGTTCGTGCGGTTACGAAATGGGCGACGACAAAGATGAATTTCATTACGAGTATACTTTATCATCAAACCAACTAGATTTGTAACATAGTGTAGCTCCTGAAAGCTGGTACGAGTAATTAGCATTAAGATGCTTAACATGCTTTTTGGCATCATAATAAAGCAAGTAGGTAGAGTTCACTGAAAATACTAAAATAGTGTTACCTTAAATTAAAATAACAAAGTAAAGGTAGGTAGTACATTAGTCAAAAGTTATTAAGGCTTCGCGACAAAAGACTAGAATTAGTTAGAGAGCTCCTACTTTGGCAGGCATGAGACGTCACGTCGGCTTCCTCCTCAACTCATGCAAGTAATCATAACATAATAAAACTTTTGCACTTTGCCAAAACCTCGTGAATCTTCATAACACGATATCTCCAGCCAGAAGTCTCGGCGGGTAATCAGAAGTTAATGAAAAGTGCGCCCGGTCTTCAGACTTCTGTAGCTACCCAAATTTTAGGGGTCACGTAAAATATTAAAGCGAGATGAAGTAGCCAGGGTTTGAGTAGGGGATTTTCTGGTTTTCCTTGTTTTTATTATTCGTAAATAAGACGAGTCGAGACACGTTTGTAGGATCATAACGTAAAACAAGTTGCCATAAACCTTCTCTTTAACACGGGAGGGCAACTGTCGTAAAAGTTACGACTCACTTTTTCACAATTAAGTTCTAAATTATTCAAGTGCATATACATTTTTTATTAATATATCCTCATTATTTTTTGTGAAAATAGTTGCTTAATCAAACTCTGAATTGGATGGAAGTTGAGATCAAAAATGTAAACAAAGAAATTTAAAATTTCGGCGAGACGAGAATTTTGTAAATAATAATATCAAGCTAGCTAAGGCTTTTTTGAATAGTGGTTCAATTTCAGATCATGCACGTTTAATAGCATGTTTTGAGCGTGAGTCTTGTGCATGGCTTCAGACATATCCCTCCCACAACTATAATAGGTACACTTTTAGATATTAACCCCAAAGAATATGTTTCGGTATTCGCGTTGGTGCCAAAATTTGTCAACCACACGACTGTGTTTGCGGGGAACGGGTCGGTGAGTTTGGTCATCATAGGCTCTCATGCTCCAAAAGTTCAGGGAGAGTGTCTGTCTAGGCATGCTGCTTTAAATAACATCCTACACAGGGTCTTTGTCTCCGCTAATATACTTAACGTCCTTGAACCTACCGGTCTTACCCTAGAAGATGGAAAAAAACCAGACGGTATGACCTTAATACCTTGGGCGTGCGGTAGAGCCCTGATTTGGGATGCAGCATGTGTGGCTGCTCTTGCTCCAAACCATTTGCACTTGTCATCTAGCAAAGTTGGATCTGCAGCAGCAAAGGCTGAAACTACCAAACAAACATCAAACAAATATAAACATCTTAAAGTTCATTATGAATTTTCAGCCCTTATGGCTGAAACTTTAGAATCTTGGGGCCCCGGTGCTAAAGATCTCGCTACAAAAATGTCATGCCCTCTCTATAATAAATATAGCGACAAGCTGGCTCACCACTTGTACAGAGAGTCAGCAGCTATTCAGCGCGAAAACGCTGTCAGTGTTATGGGCACATGTCATGCCGTTTATGATAGGGACCTATTATTTTAACCTATCTTATTTTACTTCCTACCCATTTTTAATTATATATTTAAGTTATTAGGTTTATTTTAGTTTTAATTTTCTTTTTACTTTTTGTCCTGAATAAATGACTACAACTTTTTTTGAATAAGAATGTACCTAAAGATCTGGTAAAATACATTTACTAGAAATATTCTTCCGTTCTTATTATAGTATTATAACTTAGATTTCACGTGTTTAATATAACTATATATAATACTCTAACACAATATCTCAGTACTTTATTTTTGAAGTGATTTTACTTGTCTATCTCGAATTCCATTTCGGAGTATACTCTTTTACTAGACATTTGGAATATATTTTATTTGATTCAGAATAATACCTATCTATAATAAATAATACTGCATTTTTTTATTTTTTTTATAAAATGAATCACAAATAAAAAACGAAATGCCGGACATATAGAAGGGAAAATTCATTTAAAAACAGAGATGAGGAAATAAAAAGCCGAAGATAGCCCGAGAAAGGTGTGAAGAAAACGCCTCGCGAAAATACGGTCCAACTGAAAACATACAATACCGAGTAGTGATGTCTGTTATTATTAATATCGATATATTTTACTATTAATATAAGGGTTGTTATCAAAACTGGAAGATAAAGTACCCATCTTTTACTGAATATTTTTTTAATTTATTGACCTGTATTTATAAGGTTCACTAGTATTTTTATGGCCAGCAAAAGGTAAATAAATCATCATATCATATCATCATATCATCATGGGTGCCTTACAGCGCCCGAGACCGCCTAGACGGCCCCAGGGTACCCAGCGGAGGGGTTTTAATCCCACCTCGTCGTAGCCGATGGTATGAGACTACACCGAACAAGTGGCTAGCTCGTCGCGATGTTTTGAATAGACTCAATAACCCATCTATAAACAGTTTCACAAGTTGGTATAGTGAAACCGGGACCGACAGCTTAACGTGCTCTCCGAGGCATTATAATAATCTTAAATAATATAATAATGGTAAATAAATAATAATCTTTATTTTAAACCTTTATATTACAGAGTGTATATATTATTTTGCCGTATATGTGTGTATCATCACGGGTTCCTAATTACCCTAAACCGCCTAACCGTGCTCAGGGTACCGATAGTTTCCATCGATGGCATTCTAAGGCAGGCTGCGAGACTGCCGCGATGTTTTTATAGATCCAATAAAATAAAATAACTAGTAACTAAATATAAAAAGGATACCAACATAATATGTATATATATATGTATAGATAGCGTGCTTTTTTAATAAAAAAAATAATAAGTCAGAATCTCTATCCCCGAATAACCTTGTCATCTTACTGTATATATTTTGATACATTCATTCAAAGTTCAAATTAATTAATTTAATTATATTAAATTCTTTGTGTGTTACGGAATATTTACAGTTTTACACAGCCATAAATAAGAAAACAGTTCAGTCAGTTTATCTCTACCCGTGTAAATCACAATAGCCTTTTCATTTATGTTTCGTTTTTTTTCTAGCTTAAAATATATTCAATAATATTACAATTCAGTAAGTATATTCTTTAACAGGAAACTATTGAATATACTTTAAACTAGAAAAAAAACCGAAACATTTCATTTATGTTTCGGTTAAGAATCGATAATAAAACTTCACAACACGTTTCCCATCACTATTGTGATTCACACGGGTAGAGATAAACTGACTGAACTGTTTTCTTATTTATGGCTGTGTAATTTTCCGCCCAGACATTTTCGAATTATCCTCTTCTTTTTATTTGATATTTGACTCCCAACTTCGTTTCTGCTCGCTCGTATTATTTCGACTGGAAAATCTATCTTTGTTCTTAAGTACTTAATAGTTTTTGATCTATGTATGGTGTTGGTATTGCAATTTTCGGAGTACGTTGGTGTATGAACATTTATTTATTTTAAAATTTGACTTGACAAATCTGTTTTTAGGGTAGCCCAAAGACTCTAGACGCATGTTTGATTTATATTTTTGTTTGATATTATTGGGCACAAAATTACTGAGTTTGTTGTTTGTTGATATATTATTTTTTTAAAGATAAAAATGCAATGAAAAAAATCCTGGTGGGTGGGACTAGAAACCACGAACCTCGCTATCGCGGCCAGGCGCTCAACCGCTGAGCCAACCAGGTTCCAGTCACCCCTCATATATATGAGATTATCCTAATAAGGAATTTATAAAAATGTTTGAATAAGCATAATCATTCTCACTTCGCTGATGGTGCTCTGAGGCTCTACCATGGGTTTGCGCATTGTAGCAACGTAACGTATTTGTACGTATACGTGAGCAACAACCAAAGGGCCGCTTTATTTTTGGTAACAGGATTGAATGAAGCAATCCTATAGGTTGTTGCTCACATATACGTATACAAATACATTACGTTGCTACAATGAGAAAACCCATGATAGAGCCTCTGAATCTATAAACCGAACTAGCGGCGAATTCGTCACAGTTTTTATATACTAAAACTACAGATGCTTTTCTCTTTGTTACCAGAATATCTGTTTTTTTTACTTTAGTAGGTACTGTAATGATTATTTGATTTTTGTAAAAAAAAAATACCTAATACTAGGTATTTAATGATGGGTAAAAGTAACAGTTGCTATTTTTTTTATAAACACAGCATTTGACTTTGTATCTACCTGATGTTAAGCAGACCTACACTGTGTATGAATGGGATCGATGAATACATTGTTGTTTAACAATATTGATCACTTCCAATATGCCGGCTAAATTGTGTGGTTACGAAATGAGCGGCAACAAGCACGTATGTATTTGCTTTACGAGTCTTTTAATATCCTCGCTGCTTTATCGTCAAATCAATCGCCCGTTTCGTAACCGTGTTATGAAAGGAGACTACGACCTCGACAAGAAATCGATACAGTAGTTTCCGGAAAACCGGTGAACCCACAGAATAAAACCGAAACTTGACTAGGTCATTTGACGGTTTTTGACAACAGATTTACAACCGGTAGGTAATAAATACCATGCAGGCCTTGAAGAACACTTTTTTAAGGAATGTTTTGTCTCCTTTACGCATAATATTTTTTGTTGCTAAATAAAAGAGACAAAACCTTCTAAAACTAAAGTGTTCTTGAAGGACTCAATAAGTTTTTATGAATAAGGCCATTAAATCATAAATTACGTGGTGGCCGAGTTGATTAGACCTTGGACTTAAAAACACTTAGGTCCCTGGTTCGAATCCCGGTGTGTACCAATGAGTTTATAATTTAAAAAAAATTGTACACTCCGAGGCACTATCGTGGTGTTGTCAAACAGACAACACCACGATAGTGCCTCGGAGAGCACGTTAAGCTGTCGGTCCCGGTTTCACTATACCAACTTGTGAAACTGTTTATAGATGGGTTATTGAGTCTATTCAAAACATCGCGACGAGCTAGCCACTTGTTCGGAGTAGACTCATACCATCGGCTTCGACGAGGTGAGATTAAAACCCCTCCGCTGGGTACCCTGGGGCCATCTAGTCGGTCTCGGGCGCCGTAAGGAACCCGTGATGATATGTATGTATGTAAATTATAAATTCCGTGAGTGGAGTGTTTATTTCCATTTTATTAAAATGCTAATAGTTGGCTGTAAGGCTGCACTCGTAAATGAGGGATTGCAGCCACGTTTTCAATATTCTTATGACTTGTGTAATGAAAACCCCATTTATTTGCTTCGTGAATTACATAAAACATAAAAAAGTTAATTGTTTAAAAGATTAACTGCTTATTACGAGTAGTTGACTATTTTATAACTTTTTTCTATTTTACCCACTTTTTCCTTTGTTCTTTTAAAGTATTATGGATTTGTTTCAATATTAATATAAATTGGTTTTTTTTTTTATTTACCATTATTATAGCGAGATTTAATATTTTACAAGCCAGGCTTTCCGTCAATTAGTTTTTTCTATGTGAAATAGTAATATTTTGAGTGTTTTTCTACAGTGACAAAATATTTTTATTGTGTTTTATGTTGAAAATAATAAAACACACTTTTTTTTGCCTAAAGGTAGATAGGAATATATTTTATATTTGAATAATACGACAATATGCATTTATTGGAGATATTTAACCATATGTTTTCATTCATTAGATATATATATTTTTTTAATGAAATAAAATATCCAAGTATCTATTTTATTTCAGAAATGGGTTCTAAAACGATATTGAATGTATTAAAAAAACATTACCACTGTAAAAAAAAACACCAAGTACCATATAGGTATATAATTTTTCGAAATATTTTGTCGTTAAATAATTTTAACGTAAGGTATTTTTTTAAATATCTACCTCCTATCTTTTACCACCTTATTACACATTTAGTTTTATTAGTACAGCACTAATACTGACTTATAAATCAACACAACTAAAAAAACAATTCTCTAAAAGAACTAAAAAGCGTTCCAATGTAATAATGAAAGTACAACACCCAAAAACAATTTAAAGTGTGAATTATAGCTGTTTTCTGGCAATAAGTCTGTGCTTTACATGCCGTATAATGGTATGACGCGACAAACAGCTTTAAGTGTGTAAAATATAGTGGTGGATGCCAGCCTAGACTGTATTGTAGCCCTAAGATACGCGCTGGCGCGGGACGGAACGTATCGTCGCGTCTCTAGACTAATGTAATATTATGTAATACCTAAGTACGTACAACTTTGTAATGAAAAGTTTGAAATAAGAACTTTGTCATGGGAATAAATATCTGGAAAGGATTTTTTGTTTTAGCTCTCTGTAGATTTAAAAACAGTCCCGTTTTTAGGTAGCAAGTTTAAACGCCGGTGTGTAATTTACGTGGTGACTTTGAAAGGTTGTACTTTGGGCTAATATGAGGTTCTACTGATCAAATCGAACAACTTTTTCCATGGGACAATGTGCGGCAAATGAAAAAAAAAAATCTTCTCCATACAAACTAGTAATGTTAAAATGACCAAATTGTATAGGAAAACCATTTTTTTTAAATAAGAACAGCGTTTTACAGCAGCCTCATCAGGTAGACATCAGTATCACGGGTCTATATTCCCCCTCCAAGTCTGGCGCCACTCTTTTTTCTATTTCAAGATACCCCGAGCCAACGAACGTTCACCAAAAATGCGACTCTCAGTTTTCTATAGGTACTTACCTATAAACCATGTTGTGTGTGTAAGTATATATGCGATAAACTAACCACTTGTCTAGGTGGAATAAAACTCTACTGTAAACCATATTATAATACACGCGTCCTCACAGACTGGAAAGTATTTTTTCTTAATTAATTTACCCTTATTTCAATAATATGAATCACGGAAATGTCAGTTGAGAAAGGAGTTATTATTTTGCAAGGATATATAAGGAAACAGCAAGTTGTCTGCAAGATTGAATTAAGAAGAATAATTGGATTTTTTTAGGTGGGAGGAAGGCATCTTTTACTTCGCTAGGCCGACCGATCAGTCTCGTTACCACGGCCCATACAGATGTAGAAACCTTCAAGTGACCTAGTCATATTTCGGTATTAGTCTGTAGGTACACGGGTTTTCAGTAGACTACCACATCGATTTCTTATCAAGGTGTTAGTCTTCTTTCAGGGTGCGGTTCGAAACGGCTGGTTGATTTGATGATAAAGCAGCGAGGATATTAAAATAGAATCGAGCAACTATTATTTCTTCTGTGATATGTACGAGTATTTTTGACGACCTCAGGCTACCCAGCGGAGGGGTTTTAATCCCTCGTCGTAACCGATTGTATGAGTCTACCTACACCTAACTAGTGGCTAGCTCGTCGCGATGTTCGGATAGACTTAATATCACATCTATAAATAGTTTTACAATTTGTGTGAAACTGGCATAGAGAGCTTAACGTACCTACTCTGCGAGGCCTTATAGTAGTGTGGTCAAACAAATGTACATAATTTTTATAATTAAAATCTCATTGGCATGGGTTTGAACCGGGTACCTTAAAACTATCTTTAAGTCTGAGATCTAACGAACTCGGCCACCACGTATATTTAATTTAGAATAAAAAGCAATTTCTATAGCTTTACTAGAATAAATAGAATACAGAGAAAGTACTCTAGTACAATACCTACAGCAAACTTCTTACCCCAAAAAATGCTAAAAGCTCAGAAAATACTGTACAGAGTAATCAGCTGGCTGAAGAAAATCAATGTTCTAGATGAAGTTAACTGCTGCTGACGTCACAGATAAGGTTCCCATTTGCAAGAAGCGAGAAGTCAACGATCTTGAAGGCCAGACATCCTGGCGCGCCGCGACCTCTCTAGAAGCTCATTTACAAATAAATGTTACTGCTAACCTTTCATTGGCTACAACCTACACTTTAAGATAAATTACTTAGTCATAAAAAATATTATTGTAACGATATATTATTTATAATGGATCTTAAATTCTAGAATAAAGTGGCAGAGGCAATTTAACTATCTTTGTTTTGTACTATATCTTGTACCGTTGGCAATTTAAGTCTGTGGTTTTCAGTTCTTCTTCTTCTTTTAATTAAATGGCTTTCTACGCTTTACGCATAATTTTGCCAATGACAAGTGGGTAGATTTAAAAAGTAAAAAATGTAAAGTAAAAGTGGCATAAGAGGATGGAAAGAAATTGGGAAAGGACTAGTATGTAAGCATACGGTATAGTCCTGCCAATGTCAAGTGAAGAAAGGAAATATAAACAACGATAAAATCAGTACCGCCATTTTATCGAAGGTAAAAATTCACTGAGATAACACAAACACTGAGATCACTGCGCAAATACTATACTTCTCACACTTATATCAAAGCACTACGAATGCTTATTCTACAAAATTGATACATTTTTGCACAATAATATCCTATAAACTTAACTATGAAAAATATAACACAAACACACATCTTCGGTCTTCGGACCTCGGGCTACCCTCGATTAATCGTAGTTTTCAGTTAAAGTGGAAAGATTATCAACGGTACTTTACAACGTATTTTAGCACGGCATGTAACTTTTTATTCATCTGTTGAAAAGCAGGCCTACAAAGTTCATGAATGGGGTCAATCATTACATTGTTATTTCACTGCACTGATCGCTCCTGCTATGCCGGCCACGAAATGGGCGACAACAAAGATTTATCGTCAAATTAACTAACCACCTAGTCTTAAACTATATAGTATATATAGTTATGTAGTGTGTGTTCGGTTGGGTTGTTTTTTTTTTCTCCCGCAAGGACAATAGTTTAATAGTTTACGATTTGTTTAATTTGTATTATATTCTCAACATGTGTCTGTGGGAGGAATGGCGACCTGGCTAAGTGCACACATGGACCTTATATATACTTTTTTTTTTGACTTTTCATAAATGCCTGTAAAGGCTTACATGAAATAAATATTTTTGACTTTGACTTTAAACTGCGCGCTTCGTAGCCGTATACTGAAAGAAGGCTACCGCCTCAGCTAAAAATCGATGTAGTAGTCTCCTGACTGGTGAACACACGCAAAAATAATACGCACACGAAGTTGCAGGCAATACCAACATCAAGCAATAACACATAATCGCAATAGAATTTGAAGGCAATAAATGTCGCATAACCATAAAAGTAACCATGTATAAATCTTTCAGGTCACGTTCAGAGCCTGATAGTATTTTGATCACAAAATAAGTCTTAAAATAAAATGTTTAAGAGCGTATGTTCATATAATTGTCGTTGTAAAATGATATAGCATCATAAAAACTCCACAGGAAATAATTTTAGAGATATTACTCGCATTCTACGAGACATTTCGCCCTTATAAAAGTTGAGTACGAGACAGCTAATGGATTAGAAGAATTGCCTCCAATCGTAAGACCGGGTAGAGAAGCCAACAAGAATGAGTTGTTTGAAAAAAAAAAGAATGTAGTCGATTCATTTGGATGAATAATATTCAATTGATATGTCTAGTCATGGCCTCAATCCATTGGTAAATGAGAGCTTCTATTAGAAAGACAATGATTTTTGTTGCTATAAGTTAGCAACAAAGTTTTTGTTTTTAGTAATAAAAAGATTCTGTAGCGTATAATAATAATAATTCATTTATTTCTCACAAATTAATAATTCACAATATTAATTTGATAGGTACTATTATACCGACTATTTATTTTATATAACTTGTCACTTTAAAAAAATGCTTGTTAACACTGAGAATTGGAGCTAATAAGATTGTGTAGCGTAGGTACTCTTACAGCGACATTTTTTTTTATAATAAGACTTGTGTGACTTTTAAAAATGTGCCTGTTAAAACTGAAAATTAATAAGATTGTGTTGCGTAAGTACTCTATAGCGACTACTTTTTATCTTCTAATATGACTTGTGTGACTTTTTAAAAAAAATCAAGCTAACTTTATATCTTCTACATAGTATGAAACAATGAGGCTTTCTGGAACTATCTGTGAGTCGCTTAGATGTTTCAAACTACCCAATGGATTCTGATTCTTTAAAATAGTTTATATGTATAATACATGTATATTATAGGTATTATTGATGACAACCTCCGTAGACTAGTGGTTGCGCCTTTGGCGTTAAATCCGGAGGTCGTGAGTTCGATTCCCACCTAGCAAATAAATATTAGTACGTTTTTCTAAACAGTTTATCTGGGTGTTTATAAAATGTAATATGTTTTATATCATTGTTTCTGGTACACATAGTACAAGCCTAGAGCTTAGTTTGTGACCATAGCAATTTGTCTAAATTGTCCTACATATTATTATTTATTATTAGTAGAAAAAATATATAGAAAAGTCAATGTTTTGTAAAAACATATTGTTTGGGGTGATTTATTGCTCTCGCTGACTAAACTTTACGAGATATATGAAAATAATTCACTACAGTAGAAGGTATCTTATAAAGATTTACAAAAAGTCCTACATTGCACCTGTATAACATGAAACTACTTCAGTATAGTCAGTTTAAAAAATAAATACTTAATTTAAATTTCCGCTCTCTTCTAGGTTAAAGCTTTCCCATAAGTAGGTAGTATATATGTGGAGGTACCTATGCATATAGGTGATGGAAATATTTTAACACCTAAGTGCTATGCCTCAGGCGCGTCCATTACCGCTCACAGAATTGAGATTTAGGACGATTCGAGTTGTTTGCGGGGCCTCGAACCGGTTACTTTTTTGATCTAGGTCATTTCCTAGCGAATGTGTCCACGTCGATTTATATCCACTTTTACTGCCATGGCAAACTTCCAATTCAGTCGTTGTTTCCATGTACACTTGAAACATATTTTTGAATCCTAACATATTTTTTTATTTATTTAAATTACTCTAGCGATAGGAAATATTTTTACCTCTGGTTTTATTTATTTTTGAAGGAAGAAATGAAACAATAAAACAAAATTCAGACGTTGTTTCCATGTACACTTGAAACATATTTTTGAATCCTTACATATTTTTTTATTTATTTAAATTACTCTAGCGATAGGAAATATTTTTACTGCTGGTTATGTTTTTTTGAAGAAAGAAATGAAACAAGGTTTTGGGTATACATTTGATATGTGAGAATAAGAAAATACGAGTTTAGTATTGGTATAGAATAAGCTGCGACCCGGATATTTACAGTTCTTGGCACGTTTGTCGAGGGAATGAGAAAATGTTCACGCAGTATGTGCCTTAGCGCACAATTTATGCGCTGGACACAAAATAGGATTTAGATAAAATAAAGGGTAACTAGGTCCCTGCCAGTGGTGTATTTTAGCTGAATTCGTAATACGGTTTACTTGTAAACGTGACATTTCACATATAAATAAGCTTTGTATTAAATATTGCATACGTCTGCATGTCATTTTCTTTGGAACTGTGTAGATTTATTATTTGTATTCAGCATTTAAAATCATTTATGGGCCCATAAATAAATTGCCTGAGTATAGCTAAACTTTATTTACCTATATAAAAATAGTACTCTCAGGGGTACCTTACGGGCGCCGAAACCGCCTAGACAGCCGTTGGGCACCTTTGGGGTTTTATTCTCACATCGTCATAGCCGATTGAATTTTCAGTCTACACCGAAAAGGTGACCAGCTCGTCGCGGTATTTGGATAGACTTGATATCACATCCATGAACAGTTTCACAATTCGGTATGGTTATACTGGGACCGACAGCTTAACATGCCCTTCAAGGCACTATAGGTGTTGTAAAACAACTCATTGTTAAACACTGGAGTTTGAACCGGGTTTCTAAATACTGTAGTGTTTTTAAATCTAAAGTCTAACCAACTCGGCCACTATGTAAGTATATTAATATAATAAACCTATAGCAATAAATTTCAAATTTAATAAATATAATTTGTGTATTTTATAAAACAAATTGTTTTACGAAAACTAATTAGTTTATCGTAATTAGGCGCACGCACTGGAGTGTCCATTTTCAATTTGTCTCAGTGTCCCAGGGTTAAATTACACACACAATCTTAGTGGACATTCCGAACACTCTGCCCCTCGTCCTCGGCGACGGATACCATAGACCGAAAGCACAAAAAGACAGGGCATTCGAGTACATAATAATGACATACAATGTCATGTTTATTATTACCTACACAGTATTGATCAGAATTATGCTTTTAGTTTATGTTTTGCACTTAGTTTTTGAGCACAGTTTATGACTTTGTTTCTACCTGATGGTAAGCAAATCTACAAAGTTTATTATTATTATTTTTTATATATCAAAAAGATATCGCTTTAGTGATTTAATGGTTACGCAATTGGCGTTGTATTTGGAAGCCGCATTCGATTATTATCTTTAATGGAAAACTATATTGGTACGTTTTTCTTTACAGTTTTCCATGGTCTGAGATACTAATAAATACATATTTTTAAATAATCTGTATTAGAAAATAGTAATTAATGTTTTTCCTGGTACATATTAGTATAGTTCTATACTAGTTTAAATGATTAGGAAAATGAAAATAAACTACATTAAATAATAAAATTAAACTATAGGTACAAGGCAGTTAAAGAAACTTAGGTAAGCTATATATAACTTTTTGCAATGCTTCTAATAAATTTTATTTTAATTAAATATGACATAATCTATAAAAAAAAAATTACGAATAATTCAGTTTCCTTTAGCGTTACGTGAATTTCTACATCATGGCTGATGATGTCTATCTTCGGGTAATAGCAATAGCTCGTTTATTAAAATTAATGAAGTTTTATTTCTCTGCATAAATATATGTCATGTAAAATTACACTCTACATTCGCAAAGCAATAGTCAAATATAACAATGATAACCGTGCATAACACCATTGGTATAACTATTTTCAGGCAACAGCAGTAGCTCGGCCACTGAAACTAATGGGATTTTATTTTTGGGCATAAATATATGTCATGTAAAATTATAATCATTATTTGACGAAGAGATAGTCAGGTAAATATTGATAACCATGAATTTCTATAACCCGATTGGTATATCTATCTCCAGGCAATAGCAGTAGCTCGGCCACTGAAACTAATGGGATTTTATTTCTGGGCATAAATATATGTCATGTAAAATTATAATCATTATTTGACGAAGAGATAGTCAGGTAAATAGTGATAACTTTGAATCTCTATAATACGACTGGCGTATATATCTCCAGGCAATAGCAGTAGCTCGGTCACTGAAACTAATGGGAATTTATTTCTCGGCATAATTATATGTTATGTAAAAAGTGATAACTTTGAATTTCTATAATTCGACTGGCGTATCTATCTCCAGGCAATAGCAGTAGCTCGGCCACTGAAACTAATGGGATTTTTTTTCTGGGCATAAATATATGTCATGTAAAATTATAATCATTATTTGACGAAGCGGTAGTCAGGTAAATAGTGATAACCATGAATTTCTATAACCCGATTGGTCTATCTATATCCAGCTAATAGCAGTAGCCCGGCCACTGAAAATTTAATGGTATTTTATTTCTGGGCATAAATAAATATTATATAACATTATAATCTTTATTTTGCGAGGCGATAGTCAGGTAAAAAATGATAACCGTGAATCTCTATAACACGATTGGTACAAGTATATCTATCTCCAAACAACAGCAGTAACTACGCCACTGAAAATAATTCAAAATAATAGCATTTTATTTCTGGGCATAAATATATAATAAATAAATACCATTACGGGTACCAAGATCCCTTTTTGGTTCCCGAGAACCGTTTAAACGGCCTTAGTGTGCCCAGCGGAGGTATTTATCCGTTGGTATTAGTTCGCCGATGGTATTCGGAGGCAAAACCTAATAAGTATATGACATGTAAAATTATAATCATTATTTGACGAAGCGGTAGTCAGGTAAATAGTGATAACCATGAATTTTTATAACCCGATTGGTATATCTATCTCAAGGCAATAATATCTAGCTTGGCCACGGAAACTAATGGGGTTTTATTTCTCGGCATAAAAATATACATACATATCATCGCGGGTGCCTTACGGCGCCCGAGACCGCCTAGACGGCACCAGGGTATCCAGCGGAGGGATTTTTAATCCCACCTCATCGTAGCCGATGGTATGAGTCTACACCGGACAAGTGGCCAGCTCGTCACGATGTTTTGAATGGACTCAATAACCCATCTATAAACAGTTTCACAAGTTGGTATAGCGAAACCGGGACCGATAGCTTAACGTGCTCTCCGAGGCACTATAGTGGTATTGTCATACAAATGTAGGTACATAATTTTGTTAATTAAAAACTCATTGTTACCCACCGGGACGAACCAGGGACCTAAGTGTTTTTAAGTCCAAGGTCTAACCAACTCGGCCACCACGTATAAATAACAATTATATGTTATGTAAAAAGTGATAACCCTGAATCTCTATAATACGATTGGGGTATCTATCTCCAGGCAATAGCAATAGCTCGGCCACTGAAACTAATGGGATTTTATTTCTCCAGAGTAATGCATTAATTTCATTTGTTAGCTCATCGATGCCGGAACAGTCTCATTTCTGTCCACTTTGTAGTAAAGTGGATTTTCTATGACATATAACTACTTCAGATGTAATTTATTTTTGTTATTATTTTCTAGATATTAATGCTGTTTATGAAGCGTACGTAATTACGTTTTAATGCAATTTTTATAGAGTTATTTCTCTTAAATTATATTATTGTTGCTGGCATTTATGAAGTACCTCTTTAAATAAAATAGACAGTGCATTTTTCATAATATCCTATATTGTCTTGTTTTTTGTTCTTAGTTGTAGCAGATTGTATTCTGAGTCTACACCGAACAAGTGACAAGCTCGTTGCGGTGTTTGTGTAGATTATTCTAATTTAAAAAGTTGGTATAGTGAAATTGGGACCTACAGGGTAAACACAAAAACATTTATTTGTATTAATTAAAAACTCATTTGCATCTACATACATGACGTGGTCTAATTTAAACCGTGATCTAAGATTTTAAGTCCACGTTCTAAATTTTAACACCCAAGTTTGTAAAATAAACCTATTTTAAAAATAATAAGAGTTTTTTTTTAAATATATTTTATGTAGGACTATTTACATATATTGACAGCCTCCGTAGACTAGTGGTTGTGCCCTTGGCGTTGGATCCGAAGGTCGTGGGTTCGATTCTCACCCATGACAAAAAAATATCAGTACGTTTTTCTGGGTGTTTATAAAATATAATATGTATTATATCGTTGTTTCTGGTACGCATAGTACAAGCCCAGGCTTAAGCGTAGCTCTAGAGCTTAGTTTGTGACCAGGGCAATATATGGGTGTAATGTCCTTCATATTATTATTGTTATTACTCTGGTCACAACACCAGACCATGACAAACTGTACAGAAAATCGTACAAATATTTTTTTGCTATGGATAGGAATCGAACCCACGACCTACGGATACAACGCCAAAGGCGCAACCACTAGTCTACGGAGGCGGTCTTATAAATGTCTTATATAATTTTGTTTTGTTACAGATATTATTGTCTCAATAGTACAGTTACTGGAGCACACTGAGACCGTTACCTACGGAGAAGATTTCTCGACTTCAGGGTTCAACTCCTGAATTATAAATCTGAATCACGACACTTGGTACAAGTTGCAGCCGCACGCTTGAAGTCGTGAATAAATAATTTTTATCGTCTGCATTGTTTCGCTAACAAATAATCCACTCTGAACTGTTCTTAATAAAAATCTTTCTTTTTTATCTTACTTTAATGATTAGATTCTTTAAAAAATTACGGTCTCATAGTATGCTAAAATATGTACCTATATAAAAAAGTTACCAATATAAAAAATATAAATATGTGAAAAATCAGAGGTAACTTTGGTAATTAATTCTATCGAGGTAACTTTACATAATCTCGTTTCTATTTTTACAATATCGTCGATAGTATCCCAGGTAGCATTTTGACGTCCCTATGACGTCAACTTTGTGTCATTCTCGACGTAATCGACGTCATAGGGACGTCAAAATGCTACCTGGGATGATCAATGTCTGATATGTAGATGATATATATACTGAAAAATTTAAACTTAAGGCATATTTATAAAAAATCTATAGCCAAGTTTAGCCTCTGATTTTCTTCAAGGACTGTTTCAAAATTCAAATATTTCTACCCGTGCGATTTCTCCGGTTAATAAAAGAGATGGGATATACACAAATTACATATCTCCGACTATTTCTTTTTCCCGAAAGTTCGTACAGCTTTGTACCGTCGAATCCGATAGTATAAGTCTACACCGAACAAGTGGCTAGCTTCTCGCGATATTTGGATAGACTCAATAACCCATCTATAAACAGTTTCACAAGTTGGTATAGTGAAACTGGGACCGACAGCTTAACGTGCTCTCCGAAGCACTATAGTGATGTACATACATTTTTAGATTAAAAACTCATTGGTACATACCGGTGTTTGAACCAGGGATACTTATAATTTACATGGTGACTTTGAAAATATGTACCTTGGGCTAATATGAGGTTCTGCTGATCAAATCAAACAACTTTTCCCATGGAACCATGCATGTGTAGCAAATGAAAAAAAAATGTTGGCTTCTCCATACAAATTAGTCATTTTAAGATTACTAGTTTGTATGGAGAAGGTTTTTTTTTCTTTGTGACACATGGTTCCATAGAAAAAGTTGTCCGATTTGTTCAGCAAAACCTCATATTAGCCCAAAGAACATCCTTTCAAAGTCACCCTGTATAAAGTCTAAAAGTTATAATTGCATATGAAAATTTAAAGGGTAATTAAATTAATGCAAATAGGTAACGAGTATCGGCTCAAATAAGTTAAGACTAATAAATAATGGTAAGGGATCATATCAGAACGGCTGCGCGCACCGCCCGCCCTCGCTCGGCTCCGCTCGCCGCCCTCGCTCTCCCGCTCCGCTCGCCGCCCTCGACTCCGCTCTCATGCTGTTTATTCTAATTTATGGCCTCAAGTATTGCACTGCTTATTACTTCAGTTGCAGTTTTGGAGACCGGAAGCAAATTTTATGGCGTTGTAAACCATGAAGTTCTTAGCATAATTGCTAAGTAACTTTTAAACTTCTTATCGACTGCGTACGTTACGTATTTTATGAGTTAATGACATTTATTTGAATTATAGTACTTTTTTAAGTTTAACGTTTAAACTGACTCCTATATATTGGTCTCTATAACTTTGCTAGACCGGTGTTGTTACACCGCTCATATAAAGATGCAAAAACCGTCAAGTGAAACAGTCATGTTTTAGTCTGTGGGTTCACCGGTTTTCAGGATTTTAATGCATCGATTTGTTGTCAAAATGATTTTTCTTTAGGTTGCGATTACGAAACGGGAAGTACGACATAATGGTAATGCGTAATGCAAATTCGTTTTGTGGCCGCCCATTTTGTAACTGCATCATTTTATATATAGTATATAACTACTAAATTAATTATATTGTATTTTAAGAACATAGTACTATATAGTTACTATAGTACCTTTATATATATATATATATATATATATATATATATATAAAGGGTGAATTTGAAAGGATGTATGAGTACTTTGGGCTAATATGAGGTTCTGCTGATCAAATCGAATAACTTTTCCCATGGAATCATAAGTCGCAAATAAAAAAAATGGCCTTCTCCATACAAACTAGTAATGTATGTTAAAATTACCAATTTGTATGGATACCAATTTTTTTTTCAATTTGCGACACATGGTCCCATGTAAACAGTTGTTCAATTTGATCAGCAGAACCTCACATTAGCCCAAAGTACATCCTTTCGAATTCACCCTGTATAATAGTGTTTTACTATAGGTATACCTATAGTAAAATATATTCAATTATCTTGAGTAGTAACCACAGAAGAAATAATAGTCCAAGTAGTATTATATTTTAATGATTTTATTTTATATTATCTATGAATAACAAAAAGTCGTCATAATGCTTTAGTAGATTTACTAATTCCCGTGTTAATTGGCAACAGATGCGATCGACACAATGGTCCAGTCTGAACATTTGTAATTTCAAAAACAAAATGAAATAAACAACAAATAAGAAAATAGAGGAAGCGTAATAAAGGATTAAAATATATGTATTTTTAAGGTGCTAGTATGATTTAAATGTGTGTTGGTTTTACTCTAAAGAAATAAATATATTTATTATTACAATTAACCTACTGTATTTATTCAACAAAACACTAATACTTAATATTAAAAATAAAAAGAGCCCTGTCAATATAAAGAAGTAAAATAAATTAAATATAAATAATTCTCAAGTTTGGCATTGCCAAAGATATATTATATAGACATATTTTATTTGTTATATGTAGAGACCGCAATCATAAAATTAAAACTATTCAAAAAAATATATAACTTATCGTTTGAGGCATAATTCGATCTTTGATAATTTGATGGTAAACCAATAAATAAGTAGATATTTTTTAATTAAGTCATTGGATAAAAACACACCGGGATTTGAACACGACTAAGGTCTAACCAAATCGCCACTACGGTAGAAATTTACTATTAGTTTATTATACGGTAAATCTATTCATTATAATAATATGCTGATAATGAATTTATATATAATACTAATTTTTATTAATATGATACTAATTAATACGGGGTGTATCTTATAATAATTATCTAAACTTCCTTTCTTTTTTATGATAATTTTGTTGGAAATAAAGCACTCGGTCGCAGTACATAAATTTCATGTTTGCTTCGACCGGCGAACTGCCAGCGGATATTAATCAACGAATATTGAAATATGTTGTTTTTTTGGACAATTGATAAACGGGCGTGAGAGACCCTGGATTAAACATTGACACTGCATTACTCAATTATGAAAAAAAAACAATCGTTACTTTAGAGTTTAGACTATACTTCACATATTGGAGGTCCAAGGGCGGGCCCGATCTAGTTATTTTTAAACGTCTACCTAATTACCTATATTTTAAGAAAAAGCTTAACTGAATTTTGGCTAAATTATTCAAATCATAATCGTCAAAATGAATGAAGACTAAATTGTTGAACTTGTTTGAAATTATTTTTTTATCATTAATTTTAATTCAATTATAATTGTCAGTTTTGACAATATTATTAATTACCTACCTAATTAAGTTTTTTTTGGTCATTTGTCTCTTGGCAATGCCCAGACTCAAATCATAACATACGGTCCAAATTTCGCTTAAATTGAATACAGTCAAATACTTTCACGAACGTATTTCAACTCTAGTTCAAATTGCTTTTAGTCGAATACGCGCATATATATGCGGTTGGTATACATACACTGATACCCAAATACAGTGCTCTACCTGTTTTCCGTATGCAGTCGAATTCGGCCCAAAGACAATATATATACGACACGGGTGACGTCACAAAATATCTTTATTCGATTAAAAGAGCATCTTGAACCGGTATCTACAATATCATACAGAACATGTAATTAAGGTGAGGTATGCTCGACAGTGAAGTTACGTATTTGCACCTACTTCCCTATGTTTTATCTCAGCGTTATAAGTGCTATTTTTTTTTTATAATATGTAGGACCAATTACACATATTGATCTGGTCACAAACTAAGCTCTAGGCTTGTACTATGTGTACCAGAAGCAACGGTATAATACATATTATATTTTATAAACACCCAGACCATGACAAACTGTACAGAAAAAACGTACTAATATTTTTGCCATGGGTGGGAATCGAACCCACGACCTCCGGATACAATGCCAAAGGCGCAACCACTAGTCTACAGAGGCTGTCTGTATTTCTAATGAGAAAAAGCCAAAAGTCGCATGGAAAAAAATGTCTTAAGTCACAATGCATTTAAATATTAATTTAAGGAAAACTACTAATATAAAAATTGTAAAATATAATTCAACAATATTTTTTATTTATCATAAACACTTTTATAAATAAATAAATTTTTAAATATCTTTAGTAATATTATAAAATCCAGAAAAGGAAAATTTCAGAGCTATTTTCACGATTGATTTCTATCGAACAAACTATTTATGTATTACGTTTCTGACGCAACACTGATATCCTCCAGATTAAGGAAGTATTTTTTCAGTTCTAAAAACAGTCCTTTCTTAAAAAAATTGGAGCAATCGACCCAAATTATGTTTGTTAAACAAAATATGTTTCAGTAGCTGTCAATTCAAAATGGTATAAGCATTGGATAGAAAATTACTCAGCCCTGCCCTGGCACCTATCGTATGATGTACTATTATGTTTTTTGTCTCTATAGTGATTTGACTGATACGACGAGGTGGGATTAAAGAAAACCCTCCGCTGGGTACCCTGGGGCCGTCTAGGCGGTCTCGGGCCGTGATGATGAAATGTATTTCTGTACCTACAGTTTGTCATGGTCTGGGTGTTAATAAAATATAATATGTATTATATCGTTGTTTCTAGTACACATAGTACAAGCCTAGAGCTTAGTTTGTGACCAGAGCAATTTGTGCAAATTGTCCTACATATTATTAATATTATATTATAATAGTAAGATAACTCCATTATTTATCCATTGTAGAATGTCTTAGATGTCAGGACTCGGTTCGAAGCAGTTCTTACCTTATCTTGTCACTTTTGTTTTAAATCAGCTTCACTCCACCACTACTATCATTTAATTATGTAGTTAGTTCAGAGTGTTGGGTCAGTAATTAATTATACTAGTGATACCATAAGTCTTAGTTACCCCCACTTGTACCTGCCCAAAAACCACTTACGCTATTCTCGAAAGCGGTATATAAGGTACCCGTGATGATAAATAAAGGCTCTATCATATTTGCCAACGTATTAACG
The DNA here is from genome assembly GCA_947458855.1 of Monopis laevigella. NCBI lineage: Eukaryota > Metazoa > Arthropoda > Insecta > Lepidoptera > Tineidae > Monopis > Monopis laevigella. The sequence continues at coordinate 20,855,976 of OX381583.1, read as the reverse complement.
TACCATTAATTAAGACATTCAAATTAAGTATGATGAATTTGAAAAAAAAATGCAACTATGGGAAAATGAAAAACCAAAATTTAAAAATAACAAACAAATACTTCAAAAGGAAACTATGGAACTAATAATAAAAAGGTAAAAAAATATAGAAGCAAAGAAAACAAATAGGGATAAAAGTAGGGAGATAATGGATCAAATTACAGAAATAAGCAAACAAATTAATAGAAAGATTAAAAGAGATAGAAATAAATATATACAAGAAGTATTAAGTTACCATATAGAAAAATCAGGTGGAGTAAAGAAAGCATTTAAAGAGTTGAACACCCAATAATATATGCAACAAAATCCCAAAAGAACTTTAAATCACCAGGTGAAGATAAAATAACCAACGAATGTATAAAATACTATCTACCATACATAATAAGTAATATGAAAGACATATTTAATAGTATATTAGATACCGAAATTATCCCAGAAGAGTGGACCAAATCAACAATAATTTTCTTACATAAAAAAGGGGATAAGAATGACATCAGCAATAACAGGCCAATTAGCTTACCATTTAACATATACAAAATATTCTCTAAAGTTATGTTAAACCGTCTGACAAAAACCTTCGACGAACAACAACCAAAATAACAGGCTGGATTTCGAGCAAACTATTCTACAATCGATCATCTTCAGGTGGTGAGACAGGTCATAGAAAAATAGAAAGAATATAATAAACCGAACTACATGGCTTTTATTAACTATAATAAAGCATTTGACTCTTTACAACATACTAAAATATGGACCACATTATTTAAGACAAACATTGAAGAAAAATACATAAGAATAATAAAAACTATATATGAAAATGAGCACTGCTGCTATAAAACTTGATAAAGTAGGAGAAACGTTTCCTATCTGTAGAGGAGTTAAACAAGGAGATTCACTGTCATCAAAACAATTTTCTGTCGTTTTGGAGGATATTTTTAAGAAATTAAACTGGGAAAACTATGGACTTAACATAAACGGAACAAAATTTAATAATCTAAGATTTGCGGATGATATTGTACTGTTCGCGACAGATTCATACACTATGTGTATAATGATGAATGAACTAGTGGAAGTGAGTAAAAACGTGGGTCTAACTATAAATATGTCTAAAACCAAAATATTAACAAACAACACTGAAGATAAAATAGATGTTTAGGGAAAAAGAATAGAATACGTAAAATAATATATATATTTAGGGCAGTTAATCTCAAACTTTAAAATCATGAATAAAGAAATAGACAGAAGAATAACTTTAGCATGGAAAAGGTATAAAAGTAAGTAAGTTAGTTTAAAAGAAATTATGAAAAACAACAAAATACCGATCATAGAAAGAATAAAAGTCTTTAACACCTGTATTCTCCCTATAATGACTTATGGGTGCCAGACCTGGACTCTGACAAAAATAAATTTACACAAACTAGAAGTATGTCAAAAAGGAATGGAAAGGAGTATGCTGGGTCTTAATAAAAAAGATAGAATAAGAGCAAGTATCATAAGAGAAACAACAAGGATAATAGATATTAAACAGAATATAAAGAAACTAAAGTGGAAGTGGGTAGGGCATATAATAAGAGAGAAACGTGATAAATGAGATATTAAACAGAATATAAAGAAACTAAAGTGGAAGTGGGTAGGGCATATAATAAGAGAGAAACGTGATAAATGAGATATTAAACAGAATATAAAGAAACTAAAGTGGAAGTGGGTAGGGCATATAATAAGAGAGAAACGTGATAAATGAGATATTAAACAGAATATAAAGAAACTAAAGTGGAAGTGGGTAGGGCATATAATAAGAGAGAAACGTGATAAATGGACCAAATCAATAACCGAGTGGTACCCGCGGGATAGAAAAAGAAAAAAAAGGAAAGCATACAAAAGGTGGGATGATGACCTTAGAAGTCTAATAGGAATCAACTGGAAACAAAAAACACAAAACAGAAGAGAATGATCAGCACTGGAAGAGGCCTATGTCAAAGGACAGACTTCTAACGGTTATCTAAAAAAATAAAAAAAGTTTATTATTAAATTAATATAATGTATAAATGTGAAAAAAAACTATGTAAATTCAGTTAAATAAAAGGCTATATATAAAAAAAAATACGTAAGGAAACACCATTGGGGTCGTTTTATTTTTTGGAAGAGTAAATAAAAGTTTCCTATTGGTACCTGTTGTAGAGCCTAACGTTTCTAAGGTAAAAAACTCTACGTTAGACGATAGAAATTAAACTCATGTTAAGAGTCTCAGGTACCATTTTTTTTTTCATTTAAATATAACCTTTGTCTTAGGTGTGTTTTAAATATAATATTATACTGGGTGTTTTTTTAACAATGATAATATTTGCTTGATGCCTCCAGTATCACTTTTAGAACCCATTTTTAATATAAAAAAGGTAGGTAAGTATTTTTTTCTTAAAAAAAAGTCTATAATGCTTCAAATTACTCCTACAAATACATAATAAGTCTTCGTATCTAACAAGTAAAACACAATTAGACAAGTGATAAGCTTTAATTCGTGAGTTTAGTATGAAAGTTAACGTGATTTTTCGATCTTTTTTCTTATTTTTCATTGTTTTTGTATAGGCGACACGAAGGAAAAAGTACGTGTTTCATTATTTTCATCATAGAACACAATATATTTTTTTTATCTCCGTGACAAAAAACATCCAGTATACGTATTAATATATCTATCTGTTTATTATTTGACAATCTTACAAATGTTAGCTGTTAGTTACTGCCCAAGGCTCAAGCTCGCCTGTGTACAGTAACGGGTTCAAAACCCAGTATGTACCAACGAGTTTTTAATAATAATTATATCACTATACCAACGTGTAAAACTGTTTATACATGGGTTATTAAGTCTATCCAAACACCGCAACGAGCTAGCTAGTTTAGACTTTAAAAATCATCAGCAACATATAGGTATACTTTTAGTCGGTACTAAAGAAATAAATTGTTTTTTTGTACATACATACATATATACATATCATCACGGGTGCCTTACGGCGCCCGAGACCGCCTAGACGGCCCCAGGGTACCCAGCGGAGGGGTTTTTAATCCCACCTCGTCGTAGCCGATGGTATGAGTCTACACCGAACAAGTGGCTAACTCGTCGCGATGTTTTGAATAGACTCTATAACCCATCTAAAAACAGTTTCACAAGTTGGTGTAGTGAAACCGGGACCGACAGCTTAACATGCTCTCCGAGGTCACTATAATGGTGTTGTGAAAAAATATTATCAACATTATTTATGAATGATGTAGATAAAAAATTAAATTATACAAAAAAATGTTTTTTTGTATAATTTAAACAAGTACATTTTTATATTTAGGCATACAGCTACTTGGTTATAAGATAATCATAAAGAAGAATACTGTATTAAAATTTGCATAAGAAGCTTCATCAATCACGAAAAAAATGCATATTGGCTGTCAAAAAGGGAAATTTATTAATAATTCCGCCAGAGGGTGCGTCTTGCCTGTCGAAGAGGCTCTCGCGGGAGAAGAAAAGAAATACTAGACAAATATTAATTAAAAGTTGTTCTAAAACATTTTGTTTTATTTTTGTAATAAGTTTTTATTTTATTTTGTAATACTCTGTTTATACCCTCATTAAAATGTGTTAAGTGAATATAAAATATATTTTATAAAATTTAAATTAATATCATCACGGGTGCCTTACGGCGCCTGAGACCGCCTAGATGACCTCAGGATGTGTTGATACGACCCTGAGGGCGTATTGGCCGGTCTCAGGCGGATCAGAGGGGTTTTTAATCCCACTTAGTCATACCTCGTAAGGTATGTAATGTAATATGCATATCATCATCACGGGTGCCTTACGGTGCCCGAGACCGCCTAGAGTATGAGTCTACACCGAACAAGTGGCTAGCTCGTCGCTTGGATAGGCTCAATAACCCATCTATACACAGTTTCACAAGTTTGTATAGAGAAACGGGGACCGACAGCTTAACGTACTCTTCGGGGCACTATAGGGGTGTTGTTAAACAAATGTACATAATTATTTTGATTAAAAACTCATTGGTTTACACCGGGGTATGAACCAGGGATCTGAGTGTTTTTAAGTCCAACGTCTAACCAACTCGGCCACCACGTATAAAAATACGTAGTAAAATACAAAAATCTCTATTTTTTTATTGGGGCACCGTATTCATTTCATTGTTGTTTTACAGCATTGATCCCACTATGCCGGCTTAATGCTGCAATTATATGAAATGAGCGGCGTTTTAGACTATTGATCGCCGGTAATTTTGTAGGTAATTGCATTTCTATTTTGATTTGATTAGCCCAAATCAACTCTAAATAAACTATAGAAAAAATATCTTAAGTTTGTTTTTATGATTCTTGTCTTGCCTGTTTGTTTGTTTATTCGTGTAATCGCCTATACTCAACCGTTTCGTATGTGTTGTTTTTTTTTAAATTAAAAACAAAACACAAGTGTTGCACATACAAGACTTGCGTTTTGTGATTGCTTGCTTGCTGTATTCACGAACTGGAACTTCAAAAAACATCAATATGTTGTTTTCAGTGATATTAAAGATTTTTTTTATAACAAAATAACATGGAGTGAAGATTTTACTTACTCGATCCTAATTACATAATTTCTTTATAAAAAATCTGTTAAATTTTAAAATGACAACTTAAGTAATAAATTTTAGAATCATATATCAAACTTTAGTTGTCTTTTCAAAAGTTAATAGATTTTTTAAAGAGACTTTCTTATTAGGATTGAGTAAGTAATATTTACACCTCTACGTTCTTTTTTGTTTTAAAAAAACTTTAATATAACTGAAAACGACATTTAGATGTTTTTAGACGTTTGAGTTCGCGTATCCATTTCCTGGCTTCAATATGCTCCGGGTTTTCCTAAATGGGTACCTAAAAAAAACTGTTTTTTTTTTAATAAATAAAAAATACTTTTTACCTAACTCAAAGTTATTATCTAGCAAAAAGAGGGAGACACCGCAACTCTCAGTACGGGGCGTGTATCTCATTTATTTATGATTTATTGTTCGATACAATTTTCCATTTTCCTGTTCATGCCTCTAGAGGAGACAATGTGACACGGTAGGATCATTATTTAATATGATACATACACGCTTGTGCTGTGTATGTATCATATTAAATACACGTAATTGAAATAAAGGGGAGAAATGTTACTGTAAGATATACATTTGAAACTCATGTACTTTAATTAATTATTGCTTTACTCTAGATTTGCTACTTTTCATTACCAAATGATTTTTGTATTTGTATGCGTTTTATATTTTTACTGATCTTATTCTAATACAGGGTGAATTTGGAAGGTTGTACTTTGAGCTGAATTAGCTTTGATCAGTAGAGCCATTAGAAAAAAATGTTTGGCTTCCATAATTCCCATACAAATTGGTCATTTTAGCATTACTTGTTTGTATGGAGAAGGCTTTTTTTCGTCGCCATGGGAAAAGTTGTTCGATTTGATCAGTAATAGTTCTCTTAGAACAAAATACCACCTTTCAAAGTCACCATGTATATTTTTGAAATGAGTTATGCCTTTATAAAAAGTATATTTTTCATTTTAACACATAGTTTTTTTTGAGCGATCTTTTACTACTCTAATATTTATTATGTTTAACACATACTTTATTTTGAGTGAACTTTTACAACTTAAATATGTGTTATGTTTAACATAATATACTTAAAAAGCGGCCCCAGCCTAGTGGTTAAGTCACTGCGCAACTGATAACAAGGTTAAGCAGATGACAACAAAGCCGGCCTGGGATGGGTGACCGCTTTATATAACGAGGCTATTTCATCATAAACACCGCAACAAGCTCGCCACTTGTTAGGTGTTGCCTCCGAATACCATCGGCGAAATGAGGATGGGTTAATCCCTCCGCTGGAACCCTGAGGCCGTTTAAACGGTTCTCGGGAGCCAAATAGGCACCCGTGATGGTATTTATTTATTTTATTATAATATACTTTATTTTGAGTGAACTTTTACTGCTCAAATATATAAGTAAAAGTTGAATGTAGCAACATTTCAGGGTAAGCAAAATCGTTTTAAACGAATATCTTATACGAGTTTTTTTGCTGTTAACTTTTCAATAAGATTCCATAGAGTAACGAAAAGGCTCTATTGTAGTATACTAAAGCCATAGTACCTACAGCTTCCATCACATCATTAATCTCGCCTGTACAAACATTTCTTGCTCGCGCTATCGCTATCATTATCTATCGATGAAAAAGATTATGTACCTACTCGAAGTACAAATACTTTTTTGGAGAAGAGAAAATGTTATTTTTCACGTTAGTATTTCTCGAATATGATTGCTTTATTGTTTGCTCAAAGTATTTTCATTTCACGACACAATATCCTAAACAAATATAATCTCTGGAATGTTACAATGAATGTTGAACTGAGTTGTATTTTAATGTAATTTTATTATTTGTTTATTATTAAAATATAATAATTATTATAAGGATTTCGTTGAAAGGAATTTATTTCACAGAAACATAAATAAATTAATTATAACAAAAATAAAATTTAAAAACTTACATTCGTACTCGTGAACTCCGCGTTCTCTATACAAAATTAGCTTTCGCACTTCCAATAATACTCGATTACTGTTTGTCGCAGAATCAAAATAATAGTTATATCGGTAATTGTATTTATTAAATCTTTCTGTGTTGGGTCATTTTTTTTTTTTCGAAATCAGATAAAACTTTTTTAATATTATAATACAAAAATATTTATTATCCACAACAGAAAAATGTTTGCGTACAATTACGAATATAAAAAAAAATACTTCAACCAACAGCCAAGTTATAATATTGGAAGTACGTTTATATGGACGTCAAGTCGACTCCAGCGCCCTTTATACGTGTTATTACACGTAAAAGTATGATAAAATAAAACAAAAGCCGAAACAAAAGTAACAGAGGCAACGTATTTTATTTACTTCTTTATATATTTTAGGCAACTAATAGTAACTTTATATTGTGTTGTAGAGACCGTACGTGATGTACGCCTCGTCTAAGGGATCGCCAAATATCGTTTACTACGTGCAAGGAGAGACCTACCAGCAAGTTAAATAAATCAAACGTTTAGGTAACAGTTTGTTTTCAAAGAAGTAAAATTACTATTTTTTTCGTCTCTTTAATGTTTTTATAGAGCTATGGACGGCCCCAGGAGGGGTTTAAATCCCACCTCGTCGTGATGACTATGGTATAAGTCTACTCCGAACAAGTGGCTAGCTCGTCGCGATGTTTTGAATATACTCAATAACCCATTTATAAACAGTTTCACAAGTTGGTATAGTGCAACCGGGACTGACACCTTAACGTGCTCTCCGAGGCACTATTAGTGGTGTTGTCAAACAAATGTACATATTTTTTTTAATTAAAAACTCATTGGTGCACACCGGGATCGAACCAGGGACCTAAGTGTTTTAAATCCAAGGTCTAACCAACTCGGCCACCACGTAGGAACCTTTATTCTTAGATTAAAATAAAAAAGGGAAGATACGGCACGTTCTCTATAATTGTTATCAAAAACTGGACCAGATACAATTACACGCCATCCACAACAACATAACCAATCTGGTGCCTTAGAAACTATACAACGATAAAATTAGATACTATAAACCAAAAACATCACGCAGTATGTACAGGCCAATAGCTTGTAGAACAATGGTTACGAAATAAGAAAAGTGCGTCAGTTAGACGTAGTTCGTGCGCACAGGCCAATAGCTTGTAGAACTAACTACCTACCTAATATTGTATAGTTTTTTTGGTTTGTTTCTGATTTTGTTTATTTGTACCTAATTTGCTTTTATTAACTATTTATTTTATTATTAATTGTGTCCTTTTTATCCATTTTATTTAATAATATTATAATTTAACATACCATAATTGGTGGAATATGCGATCTAAAAAATAATTTTAACATCATTTGTGTACCCTATTCCGTGAATAAAATATTTCATTTCATTTCAAGAACAATGGTTGCGAACTAACAAAAGTGCGTCAGTTAGAAGTAGTTTGCTCGGTCCACATTCCATATGTACGTACCGTAATCTTTTTGTTTTAATCTAAGCCTTTCTTACTTAATCCGTCTGTCTGTCAAGATCGATATTTCTAAAACCAGTTGACATAAAAAGTTAAAATTAGTATAATTTACATGTTTAAATAACGCTCGCATTGTTATCATTAAAACTGTATGTTTATATTTACCGCCTGTTTGTGTTTACAATTTCGCTATGACTGCGCAGAGCCTGACAGGTTAGTAAACATGGCGGCCGTGACGTTATCCAATGGCGCGGGGTGAGATAAAGCCTGCGAATTTCAAGTTATGGGCACTATGTCATTTTACCCATATATGTCATTTTGTACGTACTTCCCCTACTTATAAATATACAACCTAACCGAATTTATTTATTTTTCCATAATATGACAGATCGTTTTACTTAATTGATTACGGATTTAGGTATAGATATACCTACCACTGCAACTATGCGTTGTTTTGAGTTATCCAAATTTTATTGGAAAAATATGTAACTAAATATTGTTGAAATAGGTAGCTCCTACTTGAACAATATTTCTTCAATACGACTTTACCTTTTTTAAGAAAGGTACAAGAAACATTTTATATATTATTTTTATTGACTCACAGCATACGACTTTATATCTACATTATGGTAAGAAGACCTCCAGAATCAATGATTGAGGTTTCTCCTTATATTTTTATTTTTATTTAATCGTCTATAGGTATTTTAGGTGCCACGTGCCATTATAGATAATATATGTACATAATACATTACCACTTGCGGCTTCAACAAAGTTTCCATAAACAAACATGTTTACAAAGACTGCTTTAACTTGCCTAATACCAATTTACGCAGCTTTCCTTCTTTATATTACAGCGGAAAATTACCATAACTCCTACAAAGAAAAACATTAACACCGTACCTTACATCCGTCCTTCAGCTTGTGGAATACTATTATGTCTGTCAAAGCGTACGCTGACCCCATATAAATAAGGTTTTTATTCAATTTTTCAAGGATAGTCATGTTAACACGTGTTCCTGTAAGTTGGGGCGACACGTAGGGCGAAGTTCGCAGGGGCGCTCTCGGCCGGGCCAAATGAAATTTGCTCCACTGACATCGCGATGTGGATGAAGAAAGCTGAGAAAGTACAGTGGAAGGATTTCTCTTCTTTAATATTAATTTATTATAATAATCATACAAGAAATAGTTGAACAAGAAATATTATTTTTTAGTGTAAACATCGTGTTAAAAAGCGATGAAAGCGCGCGGACCCTGAATCTACCTAATGGTAGGCAGTCCTATAAAGTCAAGTTTTTCATTACCCCATCCAATAGCCGGCAATCTATCAAATCTATGTTACAACATTGATTGCTGCCACTATACCCGGCCGGCTATACGATGCGGTAACGAAAAATTTATAAATAAGCTATTAACAAAAAAAACTATAGGTTCAACAACAATGAAAAAAATACTAAAATTTAATCAAAAAGGACCTATTAAAATAAAACTATATTTACTATAAATAATATACTTTTTTTTACTCCATATCGCCGTTTAAAGGGGGGGTAATGGGATGGTTCCCAAAAGGCGAAATGCGTCAAAAATGTATTTCAGTAAAACTTTATAGGCATTTAAGAAGAGTTCAAAAAAAAATAGTACCTATAAGGTAGTATAGTGCCCTGGTTAGGTCGTCATTCTTTGTACAGATACACAAAAAATAGCAAACAAACTATACATACCACGTAACCAGCCAGTGTAAGACTAGGTGGTTAGCTGATTCCCTTGACTACGGTAAATATAGTCTGTCAGGCGACCAACCTGAAAAAAAATATTTACACCCAAATTTACATTACAAGTAATAAATAATATACAAATAGAAAATATCATTCAGGGCGCAAAAACTGAGATACCCCAGAGAAAAAAGTACCAAAAAACTATAGCGTTCCACACATACCGTACCATCAGAGGAGCGTTATAATATAAAACAGAAGTGTATAAAAGAAATATAGAAATAAAATAATAATTAATATAAAAAGGGTATCCATTTTATTTCAGTGTCTATGTTTTACATTGTTACAGTGAGCAAGTTGCCGCCTCTTCTACGACATGCGTTCCCGCAGTAAATTCACTCAAGGCTCCGACATGTTTTTATTGTTTTAAATGCGTACGTTATTTCTCGCAGGAAACCATTCCTCTAAAGGAACGTGTTTCGAGAGTTTTATGTTAAAAAAGAAATTGCAATAGTATTATGTTTGTATCTTTGTTGCTCTTTCATAGTTTGTATTTTATGTGAAACTATAGAATTTATGGTTGACTTCGTTTTCATTAATTTAAAGAACTTTAAAGACATATTTAATAATTATTATTGAAACGTACCATAACGAGTACCCTACGGCGCCTTAGACAGCCTCAGGAAATATACCCAGCGGCGGGGTGTTATTCCCACCTCGCCTACACCGAACAAGTGGTCAGCTCATGTGACTTTGTATCTATCTGGTAGTAAACAGACCTTTAAAGTCCATGAACGGGGTAGACAAATACATTGTTGTTTAACAATATTAATCGCTTCCTCTATGCCGGCTAAACGTATGCGGTTACGAAATGGGCGGCGGAAAAACGTATTTTCATTACGAGTCTATTTTCTATGTCAAAGTATTTTGGGCACATGGGCTGATGCTTTAGTTTTTTTCGTTTAAATTAGTTGATGACTGAGCAACATTTTACTTTATATTTTCTCAATTTATTTCTTATTTAATGTAGATAGGTACCTGTTATATATCTCAAGTCGTTGTATTGGTGTGATATTTCTTTTTTCTTTAATATTAATATAAGTACACCTTATTAAGTAAAAGTACATTTATTAATTGCTAGTCTTTGTTTAATATTATATATACGCGATAACTTTTTAAGGGTTTCGTTGGTTTATCTACTCTAGAAATTTAAGTAATTATATATAGCCATAAGTTTTTCGTCTAAAATTAATATATTTCACTTTAGAAGAAAAATTCAACATCAACACGCCAAGAACTTTTATCAAGCAGAAGTAATCTATTACTACGTGTCTCTATTTCCGCATAAATTGAACTAGCTTAAATAATTTCATCTAACTAAACTTATTTGCTATTGTCCACCAAACTTTCCACAACATTTTAAAGACAAGGCAATAAATATTAAGCGACAAACACAAGTCACGGATTAAGGAGCTGAGCACGTTCGCGGCTAACATTCGATTCCAATTCGGTGTCAGTCGATATTAAATTAAAAGCTCCACCACAGACTTAAGTTAAAAAAAGGAGAAAGGCACATTACTTTGCCTTTCTCCTTTTTTTATCAAGTTTTTCTCAAGTGACTTATTTGCTTTTTATTGCCTTAAAGGAACCAAAATCTCATCACCGCATTACAACTTATCAAACATAACATACCAACTGATCTTGAAGAGTTTTGTTACCTACTGTTCGTTGTTATCGAAACGTCAAGGCTGTATAACTGAGTTCTTTGTTCCACCACAAGATTGTCTTTGTATACATTATACGTGAAAGGAAATTATGAAAAAAGAGATATGATCAAATAAATAGCACCCACAAAAAAAATGTACTCAAAGAACTTGCTCAATATCATTTTCTTACAAATCAGTAGCGGAGCGTTGGAGCCCTTGGTGGCGAGTATATGCAATTCTACTTGGTGTTGGTTTGATAGTAGTCTACCTTAAAAATTGATAGTAATCGCGGTATTAAGTCCGCCTTTGTATTTTGTATGCAATAAAGATTTAAATAAATAAAATAAAACTATATTTTTTTTTAAATCGATTGCTAGCTCTAGTTTTAATTTTAACCGCTAGATGACACTAGTTGATAATTCATTGATCACTCAATGAATTATTTTTTATACTAGTATCATCTAGCGGTTAAATTTAGAACTAGATTCGAGGGAAAAATAGAACATGAGCGTTTTCATTATTTGAGTGTAATTTATATGTACTACTCTGTTTTAAAGTTAGTGCCTCGCTCCCAATATACAATTAAGTAAGTAGTATTTTAATGTAATTCAGTAGTATAAACTTTCAAAAAAATATGAGGATATATTTAACGAGCGAACTTAAGAAGCTAGGAAAATTATATTGAACGTTTAAAAACGTGTAAATGTTGTTTTTTAGTGATATCAAAGTTTATTTTAATTAAAAAATTAAAATAGAGGTGTAAATATTACTTACTCTATTCTAATTAGATAGCCTTTTTTATAAAAAAATATATTAAATTTTGAACAGAGACCGAAATTTACTTTAGTTGTTATTTCAAATCTTAACCCTTTTTTTTTTAATAAAAGGATCGAGTAAATAAAATCTACACCTCCATATTCTGAAATAAATAAAATATAAATGAAAATAACATTTGTTTTTTTTTTACGCTCGAGTTCGCAAATCCTTTTCCTGTGCATTCAACCGTTACCAGAATTTGTTTAAAATAATTTAGGTGGAAGTAGGTCTCTCATAACTCTTGGCTAGGTCGACCGATCGGTATTGTTAGAAGCAAAAATCCTAAAATGACCTAGTCATGTTTTTGTTTTAGACTGTTTTCAGGAAAGTATAGTATCGATTTCTTGATGATGCAAATAAAATATTAAAAGTTGGCTTGACCTTCAGTTAAAACTTTTAATTTATAGTCATTTAAGGAGTCATATACGTGGTGGCCAAGTTGGTTTAGATCTTGGACCTAAAAACACTTAGGTCCCTGTTTCGAATCCCGATGTGTACCAATGAGTTTTTAATTAAAAAATGTATGTACATTTGTTTGACAACACCACTATAATGCCTCGGAGAGCACGTTAAGCTGTCGGTCCCGGTTTCACTATACCAACTTGTGAAACTGTTTATAGATGGGTTATTGAGTCTATTCAAAACATCGTGACGAGCTATATATATATATATAAGGAAAGAGTCATAATAAATACTAAGTCATTCTATCTGTATCAGTTTTCTATGGGTCCGACGAATTCTTTTCGCGCCTTTTTCCTGTCCATTTGCAAGGGCCGTGTAAGTCGGGGTCACATTTCGCTTACCGTCAAGCTATCGACATTGGAATACTAATGATGTTCCCTCGTAGACAACATTCTGCATTTTAAATATGGAACAATTTAGCACGTTATTAGCATATTCTTCAAATAGAAATACAAGCTATGTGTTCCTAATTCCAATAGCTTTCAGGAAAAAAATTACAATTGATAGACTATAAGTTAATGCAAAAAAGAATTGAAATGATTTCTAAAGGAAGGGTATTTCTTTATGAAATCTATGATTAACATAATTTCTTTATGTTAATCATTATATTATTATACATCTTAGAATATAATTTGTTTGCAAAAAAAGTATATAATCAGTTTTTGTGACAACGATTTTCTTTTAGTATTATTTATTTTCTGAACATGCACATACTCGTAATATTATTTGACAATAAAATGACGAAGAGGTAAAATTAAAATAGATTAATTACACTATCTATTTTACCATAATAGATTATATACGTGGTGGCCGAGTTGGTTAGACCTTGGACTTATAAACACTTAAGTCCCTGGTTCTGTGTACCGATGAGTTTTTAATTAAAAAAGTACAGAAAGTAAAAGTACATTTGTTTGACAACACCACTATAGTGCCTCCGAGAGCACGTCAAGCTGTCGGTCCCGGTTTTATTATACCAACTTGTGAAACTGTTTATAGATGGGTTATTGAGTCTATTCAAAACATCGCGACGAGCCACTTGTTCCGTGTAGACTCATACCATCGGCTACGACGAGGTGGGATTAAAAACCCCTCCGCTGGGTACCGTCTAGGCGGTCTCGGGCGCCGTAAGATGTTTTTTTTTTCTTTTTGATTATTATAATATGAGTATAATAATCTATTTAAATTTTGCCTCTAGTACACGGCATGTGTACTTTGTATCTACCTGATGGTAAAGCAGACCTACAAATTCCATGAATGAGGTCGACCAATACATTATAGTTTAATAATATTAGGTCGGTCGCTATTTAAAAGGATTATCCTGTATATGCTTTCCTTTCAGTTCGACGAACAAATTTTCAGGGCCCAGTAGTGAGACGCTGCGCATACTTGAATGGCGGAGAACTTTTTTATTTGAATCGTGTGTGAATGCGATCGACCTTAACAACCCCTGTAAAACTGAATTTTGTCAAACGTCCATCAATAACTTTGAAATATTTTTTTTTATTTCTTAACAAAAGAAATGCATATACATTATTAAAGCACAGCACGCTGGTGGTAAACAGCCCTGTAAAATTAATAGATGGAGACTCCAATATAATATTATTTATTGATACAGTATGTATGACATACGGCGCTGAAACATGTACACTTACGGTAAGACTGGTTCAGAAAGTCAAGGTCGCTCAGCGAGCTATGGAAGGAGCTATGCTAGGAGTTTCTCTTATTAATAAAATCAGGAATGAGGATATTCGTAAGAGGACTAAAGTCACCGACATAGCTCTGAAAGTTAGCCAACAGAAGTGGCAGTGGGACGGTCACATTTGCCGCAGAACAGATAACCGTTGGAGCAGGAGGATATTAGAGTGGAGACCACTTCAGAGTCTTGGCACACGTAACGTAGAACGCCCCGCAGCTAGACGGAGTGGTGGCTGGCAGAGACTGGATGCGAAGAGCGGAGAATAGGGATCAGTGGCGTGTCTTGGGAGAGGCATGTCCAGCAGTGGACTGCGATAGGCTGATAATGATGACAATATTGGGTACAGTATGCGGGCTAAGTGATGCAGTTAAAAATCTGGTGGCGATAAAGACGAATTTGTATAACAAGTGCGTAATTATGATCAAATCGCCCAGTTCGTATCTGTACTCTAAAACAAGATTATCTGGGCAAGGAATCGATTAAGTAGTATCCTGGAACTGGCGATACCGAAAATATTTTTGATATAATAATACTATTATGACATAGGACATTCTACGATGTACCTATGTTAAGGGTTATTTTAATACTGTTAATAAAATTAAAAACGATAATAAGACACGAAAACTTTTATTATAAACTAGATAAATAAACTAACACACGATGGAAATGACGTAAGCGAAAATACAAACATACGTCAACCTAACGTTTAAATTACCCAAAACCCTTACAGCTATATCCGTATGTTATATGACGTAAAAATGACGTTTAACTTTCTTTTACACAATAGTAAATTTAGATCATATACAACATTTTCGACTATTAAGCGTCTTTAATATGACGTAATAATAACGTTTAAGCTTCCTTTAAATAATAGTAAATTTACGTCATACACCAGAACTCAGACTATTAACGTCTTTTGTATGACGTAAAAATGACCTTAACACTAAATGTACAGGATATCTAATTGCGTCACCAACATGAACTTAATTAAAGATTAACCTTTTCTTATTACAGTTTAAGTGATTAATCTACGCTTTTAACCATATATATATTACTTATCTTAACAATACGATGTTTCCCAGCTAATAGACAACCACATCCAACCAGCTCCTTGGTATTAAGTATTTATTACCGGGTTTTAAAAAGGCATTTCCTTAGGCTAAAATAAAATCATACACATCAATGCAATAAACGAATAATAAGCGCTGTATATATTATAAAAACTATATTTTATGCTTACCCTGCTTTAAATGCATTCAAATATTATTTAATTTCGTTAATTTATTCTAATCCTTTAATTATCTCTTATTTATAAAGAATTTTCTTCATTCTATCGTTTCTTGTCTTTTTTCAATTCCTCATCACATGCACCTACCCACCTTATTATTTTTATTTTATTTCTTTACGACGAAAGCAAAAGGGATCGATGCCATGCATAAGTATTATTAATTACATTTGTATGCCTAAATAAATATTAATTTAAATATTTAACCGTAACAAATATCTCTCCTCCTCAAGAAAAGGAATTGACCCAATCCCTTTTTTTTTTTTTAACTATCTTATAAAAGAAACACGTCTTGAATCCATAGATATATTTCGTATCCCTTTAATTCATGTCTTAAATGGTTTTATATCCTTCGCATGCCAAATACCAATATCTTTGCCAAATGCATTTTTCAACCTATACACATTAGTTGATAGTTTTTCAAATATTAGAGCCTTTTCAAACTTCGGCGCAAGTTTTGCTGAAAAATGTGTTGCACTTTTTGATAGGTATTTAGTCCTTTTCCATACTATGTCACCAACTTTAAACGCAGAAGGTCTCTTACGTAAATTATACACCTTCGAACTATCTAAATAAGCTTTTTTTAAATTATTTGCCACTTCTTCATATATATTCTTTCGCTCTTCTATATTTTTTATTAATTCTTCACGTTGAAAATGAACATCTTCAGGATTGTATTTATTAATATTCCACGATTTCATTGTCAATGACGTTTCTCTACCGAAAAATAAATAAGAGGGTGTATATCCAGTTACATCATGTACCGCCGTTCTTATAGCATGACCTATTTCAAACACATGTTCATCCCATAGTTTATGATTTCTTGACTTCATTAAAGCAGCAATTGTAGTACCTATCACTCTGTTAACCCTTTCAATGGGATTACTTTGAGGATGGTAGTTTGGAGTATACCAAATATTTATATTATACTTTTTTATAACACTTTTAAAATCTAATGATACAAATTGTTTGCCGTTATCGCAAATGATCACTTCTGGGAATCCAAATATAAGCATTTGCTCTTCTAATATAGAACAAATTTTGTCAGCTTTACCGGTTCTTAATGGATATAATAATGTAAATTTGCTAAACCAACAACTTATAGCTAACAACATAGTATTTCCCTTTTTACTTTTAGGAAAAGGCCCCATTAAGTCCATTGATATGATTTACCATGGCTTTGATACCTCTCTATGTTTGCCCATTAAACCTAGTGGTCGCTGTTGACAAACCTTGTGTTTAGCACAAATTTCACAATCATGAACATATTTTTTAACGTCTTCAAACATTTTAGGCCAAAAATATTTCTGTCTTACTCTAAAGTATGTTTTACGTATCCCAAAATGACCGGATCTAGCTACATCATGATGCTCCTTTATTATAGTGATTCGTAAATTATTGGGAATATACAACTTCCACGTGTCGTCATTATCAGGAAATTGTTTCAGTTTAATCCATTTCCATAGTAATCCTTCAATGACTTTCCATTTTCTATCTATATTTCCTTTCTTAACTATAGCTTCTACTTTATTTCTGTACCATTCATCTTTTTCAGAATCTGTAATCTTTAATAAATTAATTTCATTATTCTGTAGCGACCGTGATAAAACATCAGGAACTATATTATTTTTCCCTGCACGATGTAATATTTCAAAATCAAATTGTTGCATTTTCATTGCCCACCGTGCTAATCTTCCATGCGGGTCTTTCATTTTGTGCAGCCATTGTAGTGCGCTATGATCTGTTATAACTATTTAATAATTTGGTTCCATCTACATATGGTCTAAATTTCTCTATAGCATATACTACACTCAAAAGTTCTCTTTCGGCTGTTGAATATCGCTTTTCGCGTTCGTTTAATTTCCGACTTAAGTAAGCTATCGGTCTTTCAGAATTATCGATATTTTGACTTAATACTGCACCAATTCCATTATTTGATGCATCACACTGAATAATAAACGTTTTCTTATAATCTGGACATGTCATCACTGGTGCTGAAGTAAGTAATGTTTTAAGAGCGATAAATGCTGATTCAGCTTCATCTGACCAAACTAGTTTTTTTTTGTCTTTGCCTTTCGTTAAATCATGTAATGGAGATGCCACTAACGAGAAATTTTTAACAAATCTGCGGTACCAACTTGCTAAGCCGATGAATCTCTTAAGTTCCGTCCACGTTTTTGGGCGTGGAAAATTTAAAATTGCAGCAACTTTTTCAGGATCTGTACGTAATCCATTTCTATCGACAATATAGCCCAAATATCGTAAACTAGGCCGAGCAAATTGACATTTGTCTACATTTATGGTAAGACCTGCATCTTTTAGTGTATCTATTAACCAATATAAGAGTTCAAGGTGTTCCTGAAAAGACTCGGAGCAAATAACAATGTCATCAAGATAGGCCCAAATCTTATCCTCAAAACGTGCCCGTAATAAAATATCCATTAGTCGTTGCTGTGATTGTGCTGCATTTATGAGACCAAAAGGCATTACTTTAAATTGGTATAATCCGCGGCCTGGGACGGCAAATGCTGTCTTTTCTTTACTTTTAATTTCTAATGGAATTTGCCAGAATGCACACTTTAGATCTATTGTGCTCAAAAATCGAGCATTTCTTAAATTATCTAATATATTAGTAACGCGAGGTAACGGATATGTATCTCTTTTAGTAATTTTGTTAAGTTGTCTACTATCTAAGCATAATCTGTTCTCTCCAGATGGTTTTTTAACTATAACTACAGGAGAACACCATGAGCTATAAGATTCTTCAACTACGTCCATCACCAACATCTTATTTAATTCTTCTTCTACTTGTTTCTGAATTGCCGGTGAAAAATTATACTGTTTTTGATAAATTGCTGTATGTTCTTCCGTATCAATTTTATGTTCAATCAGATGTGTTCTTCCCAAACCTTCACCTAGAACCGTTTTCATATCTGTAATTAATTTTGACAATTTGCCTTCTTCTTCTGTACTCAAATTTTCTCTAGGTATAATTGCCAAATTAGACATATTGTCTTGTGGAGCTATATCCATTTCATTAATATCTAAAGTTACTAAGTCTTTAAAATTAAATTCTACTCCAAAACTATCAAAGAAATCCTTGCCTAATATCAAATTTTGTCTTAAATCCTGCATTACATATACCGGAAATACCTTAAAATAATTATTAAAAGATATAGGTAAATCCATTAGCTGAAATAATTTATGGACAGTGCCATCCGCGGTAGAAATACGCACAGACTTTAATTTATGTGTTCGCAAACCAACTTCTTTTAATTTCTGACAAAATGCTTGACTGATTACGGATTTATTTGCACCACTATCTAATAACCCATTATAATTATGCCCTAAAATATCGATAGACACATAAGCTCTGTTATCATTTTCTTTACTAACTATAATTGGGCTCATTTCATAAGACTTAAAACATTTTGCCACACACTGCAACCAGTTCTGCCACTCGTTACTATTTCTGTTGCAGGGAAAGTTTACGTGGCAGGATTTCTTTCCCCGGTTTCGTTTCCCTGACACTGACAATCTTTAGTAATAACCCCAAACCTACCACATCTGTAACAAAACAACCTTTGTTTTGGCACACTACAAGTTCTAAACGTATGGCCTCTTTCACGACAATTCCAACATCTCTTCTCAATAGTATTGGGTGCCGGGATTTTATTATCAAATCTAATCAAACAATTTTCATTTGGTTCATTATGGCTATTATTAACTCTATAAGCCAAATCTGGTTCTAAAGTCGATTGATTTACTGTGGGTTCTGTAAACTTATCACAATTAATCTTAGTTCTCTCAATTATTCTCAATATTGTAATTAATTCTGATATTGACTCAAATTCATCCCGACACAAGGCTCTTTGATAATATGGCTGTATATTTTTCATAATGATGTTAATCTTCTGATATTCAAGTAATTTTGAGGGAAGTCTGTTAAACATATTTTGCATCACCGCGACATATATTGATACAGATTCTGTTTTACCTTGTGTTCTTTTCTTGATTTCTTCCAGCAATTCTTCTTGATAACAAGGTTTTTGAAACGTCTTCTTTAATAAAACTACAAGTTCTCTCCAGTTCTCAACATACCCTTTGTTAGCCCTAAACCAAATCAGCGCTTCATCTTGAAAGAAATCTATTGCATATCTCCAAAGATCATCTTCTGTAGCATTTCTAGCGTCCATTATTTCTTCTATTCTCTCTATGAAAGCATTTACGCTCAAATTATTATCTCCCGAGAATTTTATACCCCACTGATTTATTGGCACAAGCTTTCTGCGTGTCGCCATTGGTTCATCAATGGTAGAAGTACGAAACAAATGACCCTTCTGAAAAATATGGGATTTATTTTTATTCATCTGCTGGCTTTTTACGTCATGTTCTGCATTATTTATTTCTATACCTGAATTCAAAGAATCCTTTTCTATATTTCCAATTATTATGTCACCTAATTTTCCAAGTGTCTCATGTAATATTTGTTTATCTTCCTTAGTTAATTCATCTTCTTCTATGATATCATCTAACGTTTCCATTTTTTTTATATATTCATCTACTTGCTTTAATAACTCATCCCTTAATTTAATATATTCTTCTTCCTTAACTGTTATATAATTTAGTCTATTTCTAACATGCATAAAACGGGAAACTAATCTACGAAAAAGATTTTTATCTGGTTTACATACTAATTCATTCACATATGACATTAATGTGTGTGCTTTATTTTTACATATAACTAGTTGACCACCTGGATCTTCAAAACATGCTTTTGGAGCTTTTATTGTATGAGACTGAGCACCAGAACTTTCAGACTCTAATAGTTCTCGTAAAATCTTTTTTAATATTGGTGCCGTTGATGTGACGTAAACACCACGGGTTGCCAATTCAAATTCTAACTCATCCTTCAATAAATAGTGTATATTCATTGTGTTTGGTTTTTTTTTTTTTTTTTTTAGAAGAGAGGTAATAACTAACAATGTAACTATGTGTAATAATTTATCTTTACAATTAAATTTAACCCAAAGCAATGAAAAAGTACAATATTTAATACAATAATTCTAACATATAACCTAATTGTGCTGTAAAATTATATTATACAAATAAAATATTCTAGAAAAATAACTCAAAATAAAAGTAAAATTACGATAAAAACTAATTATAACCTAAAGTAGTAGATACTTTCCTATTATCTTTGTATACCTATCAGTTTATTTCATTATTTACGTTGGGCGCCATTTTGTTAAGGGTTATTTTAATACTGTTAATAAAATTAAAAACGATAATAAGACACGAAAACTTTTATTATAAACTAGATAAATAAACTAACACACGATGGAAATGACGTAAGCGAAAATACAAACATACGTCAACCTAACGTTTAAATTACCCAAAACCCTTACAGCTATATCCGTATGTTATATGACGTAAAAATGACGTTTAACTTTCTTTTACACAATAGTAAATTTAGATCATATACAACATTTTCGACTATTAAGCGTCTTTAATATGACGTAATAATAACGTTTAAGCTTCCTTTAAATAATAGTAAATTTACGTCATACACCAGAACTCAGACTATTAACGTCTTTTGTATGACGTAAAAATGACCTTAACACTAAATGTACAGGATATCTAATTGCGTCACCAACATGAACTTAATTAAAGATTAACCTTTTCTTATTACAGTTTAAGTGATTAATCTACGCTTTTAACCATATACATGTATATATTACTTATCTTAACAATACGATGTTTCCCAGCTAATAGACAACCACATCCAACCAGCTCCTTGGTATTAAGTATTTATTACCGGGTTTTAAAAAGGCATTTCCTTAGGCTAAAATAAAATCATACACATCAATGCAATAAACGAATAATAAGCGCTGTATATATTATAAAAACTATATTTTATGCTTACCCTGCTTTAAATGCATTCAAATATTATTTAATTTCGTTAATTTATTCTAATCCTTTAATTATCTCTTATTTATAAAGAATTTTCTTCATTCTATCGTTTCTTGTCTTTTTTCAATTCCTCATCACATGCACCTACCCACCTTATTATTTTTATTTTATTTCTTTACGACGAAAGCAAAAGGGATCGATGCCATGCATAAGTATTATTAATTACATTTGTATGCCTAAATAAATATTAATTTAAATATTTAACCGCATTTAATGCATTTAAATATTTAACCGTAACACCTATTATGATTATGACGTTTTGTTTAAGTCCCTGGTTCAAACCCCGGTAAGCAATAAGTTAACCAATAAGTTATTAATCTAAAAAAAATATTACATTTGTTTAACAACACCACTATTATAGTGCTTCGGAGAGCACGTTAAGCTGTCGGTCTCAGTTTCACTATACTTGTGAAACTGTTTATAGATGGGTTATTGTGTATATATCCAAACATTGGGACGAACTAGCCACTGGTTCGATGTAGACTCATACCATCGGCTACGACAAGGTGGAATTAAAAACCTCTCCGCTGGGTAGGTACCTGAGGCCGACTAAGAGGTCTCGGGCCCCGTAAGGCGCCTGTGATGATATATATACAAACTCGAGTTATTGTTTAATTAGGCTCGATTTTTACCAACTACTGGCATAAGAATTACTATCAAATTCTTATTATGAAAATATGACATTCGTATTATGAAAATCCTGATGCTTATGATAGTATTCGATAAAATTATATATTTAATAGTATTTATCTATCAAGTAGAAAACCTTATTTAAAAACAAAATTGGTTAGACTATAATCTTCTATCTAAATGAATTCGTGAATATTGATTGAGTCATGCAACAAAATTACATGTAAATCGTCTTTCGGGGACACATTCACATTCATTTTATGAGATGTGTTCATACATCTTTTATTTAGCACCGAAGTTTGTATGGTGGCTTTTACATTCCGAACCACAGAATATAAATTGTTGTATGGTATGACAGTTAGATCTGATATCTTTAGTCATTGAATTTAAAAAATATTACTCTTTTTTAATTGTAAAAGCATAGGTCTTAAACACACATTACAGTGGGTAGGAAGTTAACTTAAGATAATCTAGCAAAAATAATAAGTAATAATTAATTTTAATAAATAATTAACAAGAGGTAGATAGGCACTAAATATAACATGGTTTGAGTGAATTAAAATATAGTATGTGTTAGATCAATTTAAATTTGTAGTTTAATTTTAAATTAAACTACAAATTTAAATTGATCTTTAACAAGAATTAACAAGAGGTAGATAGGCACTAAATATAACATTGTTTGAGTGAATTAAAATATAGTATGTGTTAGATCAATTTAAATTTGTAGTTTAATTTAAAATTAAACTACAGTGATTTGTTTTCTGTCTGTTTATGTAGGTATAACAGAACTACATAAGGACAAGATCGTATCACCGTCTCCTGAATTTAAATACGATACATTTATACAACTATTAAAGGGATAGTTATAAAAAAATATTGCAAGAGATAGATCGCCTGTAATATATGCCTCGACTTCATCTCTTATAAAGGCAAACAGTTTATGATGTTGGTGAGTCAGGACTATCTAACCTTGTTTTATTAATAATCAATCTGCCTACTGTGTTTTAAATATACTTTAGTCACTTTTATGGTAACCGACAAACAATATTTAATATTTAAGGTGCTATTATACGATGTTATTATAAAAATTAAGTATCATAAAAGTGACTTAGCGTAGAATAAATAGAGTTCAAATTCATTTTACGTGTGTAAGTTAGAGACGTAGATATTGCGCCCAGCCCTTAATGACTCTTAACAGAAATTACACCTAAAAAGTGGCTACCTCATCGTGATGTTTGAATATACTCAATAACCCATCTATAAACAGTTTCACAAGATGGTATAGTGAAACTGGGACCGACAGCTTAACAAGCTCTCCAATGCACTATAGTGATGTTTTCTAACAGATGTACATTTTTTTTTAAATAAAAATTCACACTGTAGTTTGAATTGTCGGCCTGACCTAAAAACTGAAAAACCTCAAATCTAATCAACTCGGTCCTATGCTCTTAATAAAAAGGAAATATTGGCAAATTTTTAACCAGTTTTTCTTTGTAAGATACAAAAGTGTCAACGTAGCCTGTGTAATTTTTTTTTTACCATTTTGCCAGAAATTTTATAATTAGAAAATAATGAAATGGCTACGAAAAAGCAGTTGTTTTCCCTTTAATGACGTTGCACAAACCCGCTTGTTTAATGACAATACCCAACATGTACTCGCATGTGCGATGGTCGTGGGCATCTCGCCGCAGGGTCTGAGAGTCCCGCCCGGGCTTCATGTGCCCAGCCACCATGAAATTAAACCCGTCGCGCACCAAACGAATGATTGAATAATAAACGAAAGAATCCGCGTCCTGCCCTTGTATTATGTATTCATGACAACTGGTCCGGTGGATAGAAATAGGATGTGGAGATATCAACAACTAGAATGTACTTTTTTTTTGTTTTATTTTTTGGTTAAATAAAGTACGTACCTAAAGTATATTCTACGAAAACTAATAGTGACGTCATCGCGTCTTAACGTACTCCGTTACACACAAGAATGTAAATATCGTTTTTATGTCGCTAATTGTCTATAGTAAAAAATCTAAAAATTACATTTAAATGAGTGGGAGCGATCATTATAGTTAATAATAATTTATTGATCGACCCCATTCATGGACTTTGTAGGTCTGCTTAACATCAGGGAGATAGATCACAGTCTGTGGTGCTATAAAAAAAAACAAAGCGATATGTCGTAGTACGACCACGGGTCGGCGTTTAATAATGCGTAGTACTGCGTTATCTGTTAAAATTTGCTGACGTCACTATCAGTTCTGGTAGAATAGAGTATGTAATAGACATGCTTATTTTTTTAATATATTATTTTAAGACCGACTACGTGGTCTAGAGGTTCCGCCTAAGTTCCATTCCCAAATATAGCAAAAATAAAATTGATAATTTTCCTGTAAATGTAACGGTATTTGTTGTTGTTTCTGGTACACATAGTACAAGTCTAGAGCTTTGTTTGTGACTATTATTGTTATTGGAATATAATAATATATTTTATTTATTTATTAATCATCACGGGTGCCGTTCTTAGGTTATCCAGCGGAGTGGTCGTCGTCGAATATTAATCTCAGTAAAAATAAATATATTACTCTTTTTTATTAAATAAATCATTTAGGGCCGATGTTTCAATAGTAAAATAAAAAAAAATGCCCTAAAATATTTTTAATAGGTACCTACATAAATACAGTTAAAAATAAAATGATATACCTAAATATATAATAACCTGGCGAGCGTGATTGTGCTAGTTGAATGTTGTATTTTTTTATATTTTAATACGTAATGTCTTATTGCTAGTTGTGGCGTTTTAAGTGTATCTTTACAAGTAAAAATAATAAACTAATGCATCACGCCTATGTCTTTATTAAGAAGTAAAAATAATATGATCCTAAACATCCATCCACATATGTGCAGCATTTCCAAGACTCTATACATTTGAAAAGTCTTTAAGAACACTTTTTTAAAGACTTTTCAAATAAATAATATGTATAACATTTTACACATATTGCCCTGGTCACAAATTAAGCTTTATGCTTACCAGTCTATGGGTACCTGAAACAGCGATACTAATGCATATAATAGTTTATAAACACCCAGACTATGGCAGACTACAACAATGCATAGACTTCTGTAATTATTTGTTTTCGTAATAAATAATCTTAGTAAAAACAACGACTTATTTAAATACGCAATATAAGTAAAGCCAACAAAATGAAAATGTAAATTTAACAGAAAAGCTAAAAGGGATTTTACATTCGAAAAGGTCTAACCCAAATCGGAACGCAACCCTAATAGTTCCACCATATAGAAACTTAACCCGAAATTAAATCAAAGAGGGCTTAACCAATCACACCGAGTGCTATCATTGAATCGGCAAAAGAACACTAAAATTACTTCTTGATGCGGAGAAACGAAGATTCATCGTAAAAGAGGAGGGATAGGAAAGGGGAGGCGGTCGCGGTAGGGTGTAGTCTGAACGGTTTTCCGTGTTTCACAGACGTCCGCACTCGGCGATTACGTGGCACGTAGCAAGTAGACCGGACTGCTCACGGCTGAGGCTAATGCTGTGTTTAAACATGAAAAACCGTTCCGGTAATACTGTAAACGCTAGATGTTCAGATTTATTTTTCCCCCGGTCGCTAAGAGTTCAACACTTATTTCAATTTTATGCTACAATGAACTGCTGAATGCATTTGAATTTTCCGCTCACACTCACGTTATTTTAAATGTAATTACGTAGATATCTAGCTAGGAATGTTATTATAAAAACTGTAATTTTAATATATTAAAAGCTTTACGAATAAGTGCGTACTCCGAGACAAAGGCTCCCTAATTTAACGTACACCACACGCTCGCGCCGAATTAGCGCTGCCACCTGAGTCATGTCTCTTTTACTTTATTTCGGAAAGATTAAGTTGGCTGGATACAGGCGGTGAGTCCCCCGCGGTGAGTAAGTCATTTGACCCCTGTTTAGTAGACTGGGGGATTTTTTTACATCAGTCTGCTCTCTACGGCCTACCCCCTGGCGGAATGTCGTAGGCGTTAAATGCATATGCTCCAGGGGGTTTTGTGTTGGGATGGTTAGTTGTAGATATTATAATATCAAGGAAGTATAGCTAACATTATTCTCTGGTAAAATTAAGTTTCGGGAAAACAAAAGTACGGTAACATAATTAAAGTTCATCGTGGATTATTATTCCTATCACACTCGGTAACTCTAGCTAGAGTATATGTGTAAAGAATTAATATATACCTATTTACTATAAGTTCTATATTTCTGTTTGTAGGGGTAGATTTTCTATGGTATGTTTTATTAAATAATATAACTTAACCCTATAAACATAGGGTAAATAAAAAAAGTAATTCGTTAGATTCAGGTGTCCTTTCTACTGTCCAACCTTATGAAATATTTCGTACATTCGATTTACTTGATATATGGAACGGTTAAAGATTTTATTAATCTACATATCTATACTAATATTATAAAGCTGAAGAGTTTGTTTGTTTGTTTGTTTGTTTGTTTGAACGCGCTAATCTCCGAAACTACTGGTTCGAATTGAATAATTCTTTTTGTGTTGGATAGTCCAGTTATCTAGGAAGGCTATAGGCTATATAACATCACGCTACGACCAATAGGAGCAAAGATATAGTGGTAAATGTGTAAAAAACGGGAGAAATTATTTCATCTTTGAAGCCTTCCGTTGCGTGCGCCGTGAAAACGGTTCAAGATACACAAAAAATATGTATTAAAGAATAATCTAAATATATATAACTCAAAGGTGACTGACTGACATAGTGATCTATCAACGCACAGCCCAATCCACTAGACGGATCGGGCTGAAATTTGGCATGCAGGTAGATGTTATGACGTAGGCATCCGCTAAGAAAGGATTTTGATAAATTCTACCCCCAAGGGGATAAAATAGGGGATGAAAGTTTATATGATAAAAAAATAACTATTCCACGCGGACGAAGTCGCGAGCACAGCTAGTCTATACTAATATTATAAAGCTGAAGAGTTTGTTTGTTTGTTTGTTTGAACGCGCTAATTTCCGAAACTACTGGTTCGAATTGAATAATTCTTTTTATGTTGGATAGTCCAGTTATCGAGGAAGGCTATAGGCTATATAACATCACGCTACGACCAATAGGAGCAAAGATATAGTGGTAAATGTGTAAAAAACGGGAGAAATTATTTCATCTTTGAAGCCTTCCGTTGCGTGCGCCGTGAAAACGGTTCAAGATACACAAAAAATATGTATTAAAGAATAATAGCTCTTTTAATGATCTAAAAAACAGTCCGCGAAACGAAGTCGCGAGCACAGCTAGTCTAAAATATTTGAGTATAGGCTCAGGCGATCAATATTAAAATACATTGAATATTTGATTTATTTATTGAAGAACAGCAAGTGTTTTATCTACCTGATAGTGTAAATCACCGGGTAGGGCGTATAAATAAACTACCTCCACTGGGTACCCTGAGGCCTTATGGGTGTAGTCTTGTACAGTTGTGGTGATAAGACTCAATATGTAAAGGTCACACCAGATAAAATCCTCATTCTTACCTTAACCTGTTTTAATCTTACTTGAATTCCTCCTTTCAATACCTGTATGAATATAATAAATAACCAGCTTATAACTGAAACACGCCACAGGAATTCCATATCCCTATCTTATTCAGTATTCATTCGAAATTCAAATAAGTACAGGATTTGGAGCCAATTTTCATTTGTAATTATGATGAAGTCGCCCGTGCTGGGATCGGGGTTCCGTAGGCGTCGCGTCGCAAACAAATCAGCACAATAAATACGGAATCCCTCAGGACAACTATGCACTGTCAACACAAGATGGAATATAAAAGCGCGTTCCGAAACACCGATAGTTGTAATCTCTTCTGCTTTTACACTTCACGACTTTTTACTTTACATTTACTTTATATATAAAGTGATATAATACTGACATAGATAATAAAAAAATAATGAATAAAGTTTTAAGTTAGCTAATACTAAGGAAAAGATAATAAAGCTAAGATTAAACACAAGACTATCATTGAGAAGACTATAAATGATCCAAAAACTTAGGGAAAAGGAACTTAATAAATATCTTATTAAATCTATAAAGTGATATAATACTGAAATTGATAATAAAAATTGATAAATAAAGTATTAAGTTAGTCAATACTAAGAAAAATATAAAAAAGCTAAGATTAAACACAAGACTGTCATTGAGAAGACTATAAATGATCCAAAAACTTAGGGAAGAGGAACTTAATAAATATCTTAACTAAAATTTAAAAAATCTCCCAGCTACTACTATGACTTAAAATACCTAGTATACTTGCAACATTGCCTCTTTAAATGATAAAACATATTCTTTAAATGAAATGATAATGAGCTGGAGCACTACTCTATATTTCCTTAAATCGCGCCGAACAGATTTCAAATTATACAGATTTGGTTGTATTTGAAAACCTTATAACGTTAGTCAATATTTTTGAACGACATAAAGGGGATGCCAAACATACATACATTTTTTTTTCCGCAAGCTTAGAGATGCTTATTGTTACACATAAAACTGGAACCAGTCATGAAGTACCATATACATTAAAAGTA
The DNA here is from genome assembly GCA_947458855.1 of Monopis laevigella. Classification (NCBI taxonomy): domain Eukaryota; kingdom Metazoa; phylum Arthropoda; class Insecta; order Lepidoptera; family Tineidae; genus Monopis; species Monopis laevigella. The sequence continues at coordinate 20,826,994 of OX381583.1, read as the reverse complement.
GCATTATTAAACGGAGCATTAAAGGTAGCATTATGGAACCTCTTATTTAAAAAAGTAGATATTTCTACCTTCACATAAATTTGAAACGTTTTATTCTCCCAGGCAGGAATTGAACAAACAGAAAAACAAAATAATAATAAACTAGATTTGTATATGGGTCAAGTGTCTCATATAAATATTATGACCAAAACCAAATATCCCGTTAGTTTTTCCCACAATGTAATACAACTAAAAACCAGAAAATAGGTATTAATATACTATATTAGTACCTAATTTCTGGTCTTTACTTGTTTAGGTGGAAGGAAGGTCTCTATAACTTCGTTCAGCCGACTGACCGGTCTCGTTACCACCGCCCATACAGATGAAAAAACCGTCAAGTGGCCTAGACATGTTTCGGTTTTAGTCTGTGGGTTCACCGCTTTTCTGGAGACTACTGCATTGATTTCTTGTCGAGGTGGTAGTCTCCTTTCAGGGTGCGGTTACGAAATGCTTAGTTGGATTGACGATAAGGCAGCGAGTATATTAAAATATACTCGTAATGCAATTCGTCATTGTCGCTCCCCATTTCGTAATCGCATCATTTAGCCGGCATAGTGAACAATTAATGATTGACCCCATTCACAGACTTTGTTGGTCTGCTCACCACTAGGTAGATTCAAAGTCACATGTCGTGCTCCAATAAAAAAAAACTAGTTTGCATTACTACTAGTTTTAATGATACTACGCAACTGAGTGATTCGACTTTTATAGGTGTATACTAGAATCGCATGGAATAGAAAATAATATAAAGAATGAGACTTTCCAACTCCACCAACCAATACCTTTTGTTAAGATTTTGTGATTTCCTATCGAAAAATCTATTTAGATCTCAAGCAAAAAATAACCCTATTTGCCATGAGATTTTAGTGTCTAACATTCCCATCAAAGATAGCACTTAAAAAATATAGCATGCCAGCAAAACTATTTGGTGCAGCCAAAGCCATGTAAGAAATTGAAAAAAAAAAATACTTACAAAAATATCGTTACATGTAAAGGCCCCTCCAATGCCAGTTCCCTAAATCCAATCAGCTATTGAATTAACCCGGTCGGTGTGACGGGAATACGGATTCGCCCTATCCTCACGTCAAATGTTTATCTTTCATCTGGCCAGAGCGTTAATGTAGTGCGCGTAAATGTAAGGCCAGGGCCCGCCCGCGTGGCTTAATTTCGAGCTAACCGAAGATCTGCTGAGTTTGTCGTGTAAAACCCAGGGATTACAGCTTCGATTACTAAGCTACTATAACTATTTGCAATGAATACTTATATTTCTTATGTTTTTATATTTTATGTAGGGGTCGAAGCTGTAATTCCTGTGGTTTACCCTATAAACTCAGCAAATCTTCGCTAGATTTAACCGAAGCGAAGTGAAGATTTGCTGAGTTTATAGAAATATATAGAATTGCAGCTTTGAGTTACGTAATATTTAAGTTGCTATAACAATCTGTGATCAACCCTATTTTTTTAGTGTCTCTATTTATGTGTACTAAAATTTACCTATAAGTACTTAGTAGTATATAGAGGATGATTTCGAAAGATTGTACTTTGGTCTAATATAAAGTTACATAAATAGAAACACAAAATAGGGTTGATTACCGATTATTATAGCAACTTAACTATTACGTAACTCAAAGCTGCAATTCTCTATATTTCTATAAACTCAGCACTTTTCGCTAATCGTGACTTGGGTACTAATTTTAAATTTAATTTTTACCATAAAATATTTTTAGAATCTAAAATTATACATTATTGCTAGACTTAACATGCCATTTAGTTTTCTAGCCGAATACTATTAACTTATATTTTAAGAAACTGTAGCAACTTTTGACCGCGCTGGTCTAATGGTTACTCCATTGTTTTATATTCTAGAGATCTTAGGTTCCATTCTGACTCATAGCAAAATATTATTAGTACTTATGTTTTATTTTGTAGTTGATGATGATTGGATGTTTAATATATATATTTATCTTCACACCAGTGGCCTTATTCTACTAAATCAATTGTGTATCAACGTCGTATAAAAGTTAAAATTTGACACATTTAGTATGGGAAATATGCCAAATTTTAACTTTGACGTGACAACTGCACATATTCAATTCATTTAGTAAAATAGGCCCCCAGCGGCCATATTCTGTTTCTTATAACGTAATCGTTAGATTGCCAAAATAACGAATTCCGTTTTTAGCGCTCTGTCCTCCAATCAGCGAAGGCAAAAAAACTACTCTGATTGGAGGAGAACGTGCTAATAGCGGAAATTTGACAATCTATAACGATCACGTTATAAGAAACAGAATATGTCCGCTGGTCCTTTACGGAGTACGGCCAAGCGCTACTTTTCCCTATTCCTACATACTCCTTTTGCCTCGTCAACAGTCATAACTCATCTCATACATGCACGCCGATTTCGGAGACTTTTAATTGTACCGTCTTTTAAGACCTTTTTCAATTTGATCACTTGTGTCTTGGTCTCCTTCGGCCACGTTTACCCTTTACCTCGCTTTTATATATTTGGTTCGTCAGTCTTTCATCACTCATTTTTCCTATATGCTCAAACCAGCGGATCTTTTCTTATTTTCATGCCTATACTTTCTTTCAGTTCCACTCGTTCTCGAATTACGTCATTGCGGATTGTGTCTGTTATTTTAACACCGCACATTCGTCGCAATGTTCGTAATTTCTACTGCATTTATTTTTCTTTCATTGTTATCCTGACATACCCATGTCTGACTTCCATACAATAGTGTCGGGACAAGCACTGCGTTATGAATCTTGCTTTTTAACTCATATTTGACATGCTTATCATCCCTAGTGAAAACACTACACAGATATATAAATTCAGACACTTATTCTAGTTTCTCGTTATCGTTATTGTTGGATTCGTTATCTCATTTCTCTCGAAAATCCTTAGATTTTCCCGCATTTATTAAGAGACCTCTTTATGTACATCCATCTTTCATGACTGTGGCAAGTGATTGCAGCTCTTGCTCAGATGATTAAATAAGGACAGCATCATCTGCATACAATATTGTATTAATCAACATGTCACCCATTTTCATTCCACATCTGTTTCAGTCTCTACAGGTATTTGTCTAAGTATATGATAAACAATCTGGTGTATCACACATCCCTGTTTGACGCCAATGTTGACATTGAAACATGGCGATAATGCGCCGTCCACCCGTACGCTTGCTGCACAATTCCTGTATAGGGATTATATAGCTAGCATGAGACTGCTATCAATACCATAATCAGGCAGAATGACCTACAGCTCCTTTCTTATAAGTCAAACTTTTACAAATCCATAAAAACACAAAAACATTCTGCTTAAGGACCGGAACTTCTCTGTGATATTACGGAGGAAGAAGATCTGATTCATGCATCCTCTATCAGATCTAAAGCCTTTTAGCCTCCAAAAGTCATCATGTCCATTCTTCTCGTGAGGATTTTTCCATACACTTTGCTTCCCAAACTAATCAAACTTATGGCTCTGTAGTTTAAATGTGGACCCCTTTCCTTTATACAAGGGAGCGATTACCGTACCCCTCCAGTTTTCAGAAACTCTTCCTATATACCAGCATAAGTTGCACAACAAATGGAAACCCCTCCAAAGTTTTCCATATTTGATCATTTCTGGAAGTACCTTATTAATACCGCTGCCTGACCGCATTACAATTTGTTTATCGATAACAATGCTGCGACTAACTAATGCAACTATAGATATACTTTTTTATAACCCCTGTACTAATAACATAGATTTCCATCCCCTGGTAGTAGATATTCATAATATTTTTCCCTCGGCGCCCAAATAGCGACCTCTGCGGACAATATTTTGCTCGGCTTCTGCGATATCGGTTTATTCAAATGCTCTGTGTCCTATCCGAAACTCAAAGATCCAACCTGCATAATATTATACATATTGAAATTCTTCCGCTCGAAGCATCCATGGATTTATATTATGAATATGTTTACTACACACAGTATTCGAGTAGCTTCTACACAAATAAGGTTCGTTTGTTTTTCTCGCAGCTCTTCTGCATTTTTTTGGCGTAATATGTATATTGATTACAGTATCTAAACAAATCTGAAAGTCTAAATACTTTAATTGTTGTAACTAAATAAATCTGAAATTCTAACTACATTGATTTCTGTAACTTAACAAATCTGAAAGTCTAACTACTTTGATTGTTAAACAAATCTGAAAGGATCGCAATCAATTGTTTTAGTTACCTAAAAAAAATACATTCTTTTATACAGTAATCAGAGTACTTAGACTTAAAATACTTTGATCAAAGTACTAAATACTTTGATAGTTGAGACTAAACAAATCAAAAAATCTAAGTACTCTGATTACTGTTCTATCTGGAGATCGTAAGTTTGTCTCTCACTCAATTCGTGGTAAAACAATATAAGTATGTTTTTCTGTACAGTTCTCTATGGTCTGATTGGGTCATTACCGAACAGTAGTCAGCTCGTCGCGGTGTTTGTATAGACTCAGTAACACTAAATGCGTTTACAGTTACAAAAGTTGTTTTTTTTTAAATACGAAACCAATCTAATTACTTAGGCACTTTAATACACTTTAATTAGTCCTTCAAACATAGGTCCAATAGTCAAATGAAATACCCCTTACAAATGAAGTCGACCCTCCAGATCGTAGTCCAGTCAATCTGCAGAGTGGCTCTCGGATAACAAAGCCACGACACATCAAAGCAGTGGCCGCCACTGTGGCTACATCAAAAGCAAAATTTTATTGATAGCATTTACATTTTTATTGGCACGCTACGACGCCGCCTGCCGGGGATGTGGCGTAAGTGATTTTGAATTTTCTGATGTGTATTTTATTATCTAGTTTCATGTTCGTCCAATGTGGCGTCACGAATGGTTCTAAGTTTAGCATGAGTAGACCCCATTAAAGAAAACCTCTGCGAAAACCCTAAGGAAAATGTACTAGATTTATTTGTATCCAATTTCCATACCAAAGGCATTTCTTTGTTTTATCTTTTTTTATAATCTAAAATGCATTTTTATTTTGTTTGAAGTTTATTTATTGGTTATTTGAAAAGGTATTACAAATCTGATGTTAGTAAAGTTATACAATGTCATGCATACGGAAAATAATGATATTTAGAAAAAAAGGCAATACCATCAAGTGCTTTATGGCGCCTAGACAGCCTCAGGGTACACAGGGTTTTATTTTCACCTCGTAGAAACCGATAGCAGTCTGAGTTAACACCAAACAAGTGGCCAGCTCAAGTGGTATTAATTATTAGCACATTACATTAGCCCATCTATAAACAATTTTACAAGTTTCTATAATGAAACACCGACAGCATAACGTGATCTCCAAGGCACTATAATGGTGTTTTCAAACAAATGTACTTATTTTTTTTTTATTAATAACTTATTACTACACACAGGGGTTCGAACCAGGACCTAAAACTGTAATATTTTAAGTCTGAGGTTCAACCAACTCAGCCGTCACGTATATAAATAATAATGCAATTCTATTATGTACATAGGCCAGCTTAATGCCATAGGCATATTTTACCAGCTAAGCTAAGTAAAATATCATTACAATAATATCACTTAAGTATTCATCATACATAACACATCATACATAAGTATCAGTTACGTTATTACTCAACACAATTACTAAGTTATAACTTCTCTATCTACCTCACGAAATGAAAATATGACACTTTTTTCTTGAAGCCCCTAATCAAGTTGATACATAGTTGCTAGCGGCACGTGCCTCCCATAACGGAGCAGTGCTAACGACTTGGCAACCAATTAACACAAGTGGACTTTCGTCTGTGCTTCCTCTGCCTAAGCTCTTTAAAAGCTGGCACTATCTTATGGGTGTATTTAATCGATAAATTTTAGTTACTAATTTTTGTTGGTTCTTAATTATTTATTGATTAAATGTTAAATCTACTTCATACATACTTGCTAAGGGCACGTGCATCCCATAACGGAGAAGTTCTAATGACTTGCCGATCAATTAACACGAGTGGACTTTCGTCTGTGCATCCTCTGCCTAAGCTCTTTAAAAGCTGGCACTATCTTATGGGTGTTTTTAGTCGATAAATTTTAGTTACTCATTTTTTGTTGGTTCTTAATTATCAATTGATTAAATATTAAATTAACTTGATACATAGTCTAATGACTTGTCGATCAATTAACACAAGTGGACTTTCGCCTATGCTTCCTCTTCCTAAGCTCTTTAGAAGCTGAAATTATCTTATGAGTGTTTTTAATCGATAAATTTTAGTTGCTCATTTTTAGTTGGATCACTTGGATCTTAAAATTTAATTTAATTGATATCTGAGCAGTAGTTGACTTTCATCTGCCCTTCCTAGAGTTCTTTGATGGCTGCCAAATTATGTGTTTATTTTTTGTCTTTGCTGTTCTAATTAAAATTTCTCTAGAAAATTGTAGATTTTCTTGATTTACAGTTTATATCAGAAACACATACTAGAAAATAGTTATCAACTTTTTATTATTGTTGGTGACAAATCTAAATTCTAACGATTTTTTTTTAAATGTAAATTTATACTATGAATTCTAACGACTCTATATGTCACTTAATTATAATTATACTCTTACAGCAGTTGCTAAAAAGCTTCCTAATATTTATATTAATTTCCTGTAGGTATTATAGCTATAAGTGATAGGGAAGCCTTATCCTTAAGAAACAACAGCCGGTGTAATACCTCCACACGCGAGAACCCACTGCCATCACCCAACAAATATTGCTGTCAATTTGTTGGAACGCAACTTGCGACGCCATTTAGGATTCGGTGAACGAACTATGCGACCCCCGACTTATGAACGCACTACGAATAAGAACAACAAAGTTGAGATGTCAGGCGATTAGCCGAAAGTCACGTTATCTTCCCTTTTTCGGCCAAGTAAATATATTTTGCTCCCAAATACGCAGGCCGCAAATCCGGGTATTGCGTGCGCCTATATCGAAGCTGATGTTTTATCGTCGAGACGTTTACTGGTATATTTTTAGTTTATTTACTAGATTTTGTAATATAATTTATGTATCTTATGTTTTGGTTTTATTTTATATAGAATATTTGGTTGGGAGCGAGATAAAGTGCGGTCGCGAAGAAGAAAGTAGTGCTTGCAGGATATATTTGCCACGAGAAGATCGCTGGTCGTGGTCGCATCAAGTTTTGGGCGTACCATTAAATAAAAATAAACAAAATACAATATAATAAATAACACTGTCAGTACAAAGTGTGCTGCCAGTATTATGGGAACCTTCAGGCCGGGACAGGGTCCAGACCGGGACATAGTGGATATTTTTTTTTAATCCCCCATTTTGTAAGAATTTACATTTCATTTCATTTATTCATTATATATAATTATGGTATACAGTTGATACACTTTAACTCGACATTTATTATTTATTCTCTTTTATTTTTAATCTTTTGTACAATTTTTTTTTTTTTTTAATATAGTAAAGAGGTTTATTGTGGTGACAACTAAACTCTCATATTTTTATTTGAAATAAGAACCTTCTTATATCTAAATCTAAATTAATAGGGTTTCTGTTTTTAATTTAAATACTTTGCTACCTAGTCTCAGAATATCATCATAATACCACGATATGGGAATAAAACCCCACCGCTAGTACCCTAAGGCTATCTAGGCGATCTCGGGTGCCGTGATGGTAGTATTTTTTATGACAGCCTCCGTAGACTAGTAGTTGCGCCTTTGGCTTATATCCGGGGGTCATGGGTTCGATTCCCACCCGTGGCAAAAAAATAAATTAATACGTTTTTCTGTACAGTTTGTCATGGTCTGGGTGTTTATAAAATTTAATATGTATTGCCGTTGCTTCTGGTACACATAGTACAAGCCTAGAGCTTAGTTTGTGATCAGAGAAATATGTATAATTTGTCCTACATTTTATTATTATATTTTTGTTACCTACCATAACAAAATAGGTAAATAATTCCAATATACATATCATAAATCCAGTCACAGCTTAAGTTATTTTCGCTACAAATCCAATATGTACATAAATCATAAGGGAACCGACTTGCATATGCAAAAACGTACTACCCTATTAGTCTGCGGAATGGGAATGAAAATTTGGGGTTAGCGCAAAGCAGTTGCTTCCAGTTTCCTGTCACGCTCGCCGGTCTCAAACAAGGCTTACTTCCATATTCTCCCTAGCAGATATAGAGACAAAACTCAGCTTCATTTTTTGCACCTGTTTTTATTAACTATTTATGTATATATCTTTTGTACAGCTATAAAATACCGTTTAATTTTACGTTGATTATTCTGGGTGTTTTGTATTATTTATTTTATTTTTATTTTATTTTTCAAAAAAGGTACAGCAAACGAACAACAAGTTAATTATATATTAATGGCACATTTTTTAAATCTTCAAATCAATACTCAACATCAAACTAAATATATCAGTAAACACTTTAAACACATTAGACAAATCAAAATTAATTAAACATTAAATAAAAACATAAATTCCTTATCAAACTGAGATTTGCAATAAATTAGTACTAAACATTTTAAACACTCGTACATTAGATAAATTAAATTCAAAACATAAATTAAAAGCTAAAAATCGAAAACTACAAAATTATGACATTACATATTCATAGATTATTATTATTATTATTATTTTTTAAATATTACACTGGCATTATTTATTAGGTATTGTGAACTAGTACAAGGTAACAGGTATATATAGACTCTATATTTTTTTTTGTCTTAGGTACTTATAGATAAAATATGTGATGGCCGAGTTGGTTAGACCTTGGACTTAAAAACACTTAGGTCCCTGATTCGAATCCCGGTGTGTACCCACGAGTTTTTAATTTTAAAAAATATGTACATTTGTTTGACAACACCACTATAGTGCCTCCCAGAGCACATTAAGCTGTCGATCCCGGTTTCACTATACCAACTTGTGAAACTGTTTATAGATGGGTTATTGAGTCTATTCAAAACATCGCGACGAGCTAGCCACTTGTTTGGTGTAGACTCATACCATCGGCTACGACGAGGTGGGATTAAAACCCCTCCGCTGTAAAAAAAATATCGAAAAGTAAATTATCATATGAACGCTTATATTGCATAAAATTACTCCAACAAATACATATTGTCTTCGTATATACTTTTAGACAAGTTGGTCTCAAGGTCTCAAGACGAGGTCTCAATCGTATGTTTAGTATAAAGTTAAAGTGATTTGTAGACCTTTTTTATAGTTTAAGTCATTATATGTTTTTGTATGGGCGACACCAAAAGAGAAAAAAACATGTCTCGTTATTTTCATCATAAAACAAATATAAAATTTTACAACAAAAAACACCCAGTATAAATAAAAATCTTCACAATAAAATAAAATGCTATGTTATATATTTAAAAAAAAACAAAGAAATGCTAATATGATGAGAGTGGTGACTGTCTGTATGTCCCCATGATTTACTTTAAACTTCAAAATGTTATTGTCTTATTGAGCGAGATGGTAGCAAGTAAAAAAATAAACAGAAGTGGAGAAGTTCAACAAAATATTTGATAAAAAAAGTTGAGTTGGATATCGAATAAAAGCTATACTCTACATAGCTTATTTAAAAACGTTTTTAGAATTTTAACAAAAAAGAAAACCATCATCCAGATATGTTTGTCATTAAAAAAGAAAACAAATAGCTAATATAGATCTCTAAGCTTCATGGACCCAAAGTTTAATCTCGACACGTACCTTTAACAGAAAAACCTGTCCGCGTAAAGCACTACTTATTTAACTAAAAGAGCTTATCTGACAAAGACGGGAGACAAAGAAAAATGTACTTATTCAACTTCCACGGACTCTATAAAGCGTCACCAAACAAAAGCCGCTCCAACACCTGTTAGATGGCACAATTTAAATTATCTTCTCGAATAAAAAGTAGAAAGACAATACCTTAGCCGCTTGGCAGTCCACTGTGTCGTCGCGAATCATTAATTTTAATTCGTATCCCGTGACGACGCTACCTCCCTAATGAATTATTGGAAATTGCCAGAGTATCTCTACTTCTCTCCCCTAAGTTTTCTTTTGAGACTTAGCATAATGTAAAAAAATGTTCCGCGGCCTGACTGCATACTAATTATCTGCTGTTGTGCCCCTTTTAAATAATGCTACCAACTTACTGAGCGTGTTTCATGAAAATGTAGGGGACATTAACAACTTTGTCTTCACTTAGCTCATTATTGGTGTTTTTAGGTTCAGTTCTTTAGTCGATTTGACTTATCTTAGGTAACAAATAAATAATTACATTGCTCTTTGATTTATTTGAATAAAATTGAAGATAAAATAAAAATAAATAAAATAAATACCATCACGGGTGCCAATTTGGCTCCCGAGAACCGTTTAAACGGCCTCAGGGTCCCAGCGGAGGGATTAACCCATCCTCATTTCGCCGATGGTATTCGGAGGCAACACCTAACAAGTGGCGAGCTTGTTGCGGTGTTTATGATGAAATAGCCTCGTTGTATAAAGCGGTCACCCATCCCAGGCCGGTCTTGTTGTCATCTGCTTAACCTTGTTATCAGTTGCGCAGTGACTTAACCACTAGGCTGGGGCCGCTTTTTTAGATAAAATACAATGAGAAAAATCCTTGTGGGCGGGTCTTAAGTAGTGTATAATAGATTGTAAGTATTATTTTTACTCAGTTACTGTATTGTACTTACCTCACTTATTAACTGCTTTGATTATCTCGAAAGTTTGACTGGTATTTTATACCTAGCGGCCTGAAGACCGCCTTTGTATTTTATATGCAATAAGGAATTAAATAAATAAATATTATCTTACTTATACATGGTGACGTTGAAAGGTTGTACTTTGGGCTAATATGATCAAATCTAACAACTTTTCCCATAGAACCATGTGCAGCAAATAAAAAAACATCTCCATACAAACTAATAATGTTAAAATGACCAATTTGTATGGGGAAGCTAAAAATTTTTTTCATTTGCGACACATGGGAAATGTTGTTCGTTTGATCAACAGAGCCTCATATTAGCCCAAAGTACAACCTTTAAAATTAACCCTGTATATTGTCTTATTTGTTTTTATTTATACAATGAAGGCCAATAGAAAGTTAGAAAGTGTTTGAATTTGTTCTAAGGGTACAGAAGTACGTGTGAACGCCGGCACCAAGGGGCACCAAAACTTGTATTTTTTAAACTTTTGCCTTCGAGTAAACTGAAAGCAAGAAAGTTACAATTGTATTCCTCCACGTCCCCCTTCAATATGTGACCTGCTTATTTATTGGAGAGACGTCGGCGGAGTTCGCAGACAATATGTCGCGCGGGGCAAGATACCGGTTACACTATACAACCTACGCAATACTCGACTCCACTAATACTCGTTTTGTCTGTAACTTCTTTTAGTTTTTGTTCTAAAAATACCTAACTTTACTATAAAAAAGAGAAGAGGCATACTTTGTTAATCAATTTCTAAATGATAATAAAAAAAGAGAATAACCTTAAATAAGTTTCAAAAATAATAAGTTCGATAATTGTATATGGTATGGCATAGACATAATGAGTGATAAAAAATACGAAGCAGTTAGATAACTAGATTAGAGAAAATAAAAGACAAATTTAAAGAGTGAATTGCAAAGTTTTTCCAAATATAGCGGTCTCAGAAAGACGATTATATTGTCCGAAAATATCGAAATGTAACTTTAACAGAACCACCATTTTCATAGTGGATTTTAATTATTTTAATGCGATTATCAAGCGAAATTGAATTCATTGTAACAATTGCAAATACTACAAATACGCCAAAAAACTAAATGCCAAAACTATCATGTTGTTGGTGTAGCCACAATTGAAAAACAAAGTTCTTTTTGAACAACCCTTTATAAACAAAAATTAAAGCAAAAAGAAAAAATAAGAAAGGTTTTGATATAGGTTTAGATATTATAAACTATTAAAACGATTACTTATTTATGTATTTTATTGAATAAATTTTATTCTATTCTATTCATATTAATGACCAAAAACCTAGGCTGTATTTTATTTTTGGAAATTAAATTAAAATATATATATAAATATATTATGCGTCCGATACGTCGGTTTTGGGCGCCGTAAGGCACCTGGGGCCTATTTCATAAACGTGAGAATTGTAATTTACCATGACAATTTATAATACATTGCTCAGTTTAGTTTGTTCTAAGTAAATAATTCCAACTAAATAAAAAAGGCCCCAAAACCTAGACCCTAAATTAAAGTTGTAATATTTATTTTATTAAACCCCAAAACCTCGCGTATTAATAAACAAATAAAAATACTCTTTATTTCAACTCCCTGTGAAATGTAATAATGATGAAGAAACTATGGGTAAAGATTTAGTAGTGTCTAGCACGTAATGCTCAGGACTTGCAGAGTCAGCGAAGAGCTACGTGGCCGAGAAGGTGGCTCGTTCTGTATTCAGAGTGCATTCGTCATTAGCCGGCAGACGTCGGATTTCCCAGTAGATGGCGAACGGGCAGACTCAACATCCTGTTGAATAATGATGACATTAGAGCCTTCGATGGTCTACACCAGTCCCTAAATTCATTATACCTACATTTTTTTAAATATCAACAACGCTTAAGAACGTGTTCGAAGCCAAAAACGCCAATACACTTCGAATTGTTGTACGGAACGCAGAAATTTAAATACAAAATCCATTTTGTGTTCAAATGAGTTTTGGGAATAGCCAATTAGTTGTTAGCGCCCGCCCGCCCTCGTTCGCTTTCATTAGGCTATCTAGTTTCCAAAATATCTCGGCCCTTCGGAGATATATCTTGCTGGTCCCGCTTTCTTCTAACAGTTATGCGGAGGGCAGAAAATAAGTCAGTTGTAAAATTTTAGTAGTCTATGGCAAGTTGCTGGGCGCTGCGGGATATCTCGTTCCTACCCAGTGCCATTATTACACTGACGTTGTGCTTAATCGATTAGAAAATTCTAAAATACATTTTTAAGTTTTCCTTGTAAAATACTTTATATAATTATTTCTCGTAGGTATTAATATCTGGGCCATACTCAGAAAAAGTGTACATTCTTTATGTACACTTTTTCTGAGGTAACAAAACTGCTATTATAAAGCACAGTTACACATTAAGCTACATATTGCTCATCGATCACTAAAATCTCAATGAACGGACGCAGGTTTAGCTATTAGATATTTTTTTTATCATCTATGTAAAAAATGCAAAGACTTGTATAAAGCATATTTGAATAATAAAGTAGTACAAGATTTTCCCTATTTTACTTTATAAATTATTTATCAGTAATTGAAGATTCCGACACCCACCAGTCATTGAACAAATAGAGCAAGCGCTCCTCAAAGTATGCAATTTCTTTCTTATTTCATAACGCAATCTTCTCGTCGGTTCCTTATCTAACAACGAAAATATCTCGCCCTCGTCTTCGAGGAAAATCGTCCAATATAAAGTCGGTTTAATTTGCGCTTTTCGCACTCAATGGGATGGAATAATATCGGGCAATTTGGTTACCGCTGGCATAAATATGCCGCGCCGCGCTGTAATTGTAACGCGGGCAATTCGCGCCTCGTAACGGCCCGAGGAGAAAACTTAGGCCGTTTGGTGAAGCAATAGCCGCCAGTCCAATGTTGCACGGGCAGCTCATTGCCACTAGCGCGTAATGTTGCAGCAACTGAATATATTACGGTATTTTAACTAACAATAATATCTTTATTTAAACATCTTTAAAAACTACAGAAGAATTTTCCTAAAAGCTAAACATTTCATATGTTACAAAGCCTTGTTTATGCTCTAAATTATGATTTCTTTAACAAACGAAATCCTTTTCACGGGTCACATAACAAGCTTCAAAGCAAGTCTTAGATTATGGTCGTGACGAAACAGTTCGGGTTGAGCACACAAAAGTAATTACGGGTGCGGGTTTTCCTTTGCTTAACATAATAGAATAACGAATGTCATTTTCTTTCATTCTGACCCTTCCGCGGTTCGCGCGGGGAATGCAAAATTCACGAAATTAGAGTGAATAAACCTGCGATGTAATTAAAGGCGGGCGGCGAGCGCTTCGGCGAGGGCGGGCGGCGCCCATCTTTCTTGCTCGGCCTACGAATTAAGCACCGAATTGCTTTAGTAATTCGAAGTATATTTTTCTGGACGCTGTGAGTTAAATGTAAATCACTTTTAGTGTCCCGATCTTCTTCGAGTTATCTCTAAACTTCTAAAGGCGGCATTGGACAGATTAAAACTGTTCTTATTGCGTTCATTAAAAAGACAACCCTTTTTAATTCATTACATTGTTCCTGACTCAATAAACACATCTTACGTAGGTATTTTTTTTGCTATTGGCTATTAAATCTCTAACTTTTATTTTTCCAATACTTCAGTATTGGGAAATTTTAAATCAATTATCGGTGTAATAAAACGGAAATTATCTTTGAAATTCTTGTCGTTTATTCAGTAACAGGCCTCGGTGTCGGTCAGTGGTCGCCGCCTACAATCAAGAGGCGCAACAGTTATGCTTACAGCGGCGACCACTTCCGGCCGCCCAGCGCCGCGCCGCCCAAACTTCAACAAACTCTCATCAATTGTTCTAATGCTGCTACTTCATAATGTTAAGTTCTGATGCTAGAGCATTTAATTAAAAATATGCAAATAAATATATTGTTTTAAGCATTTTTAAAGTTTTTGAAATAAAAGAAACTTTAAAAACCTAAAGAAATTTAAAAACAAATGAAAAGAACATGCAACAATATATGCTGGGTACACTGAGGCCGTTTAGGCGATCTCAGGCGCAGTAAGATAGCCGTGTTGATATTTATTTTTATTTATAATATAAATAAAACAAATAGATACATAAACCCATTGTTATTTCTTTGTGTATATATTATGACTTAGAGGAGTTATCGGGGATCCTAAATCAGGATTTCTTTTAGAACAAAAAGTATTCATAGCTATCCAACGCGGAAACGCAGCTAGTGCTCTGGGTACCTTTTCAAGAAATCCTTGATTGTTTTTGGTCATTTGTTTAATTATTTTTTGCCATTAGTTTGTATTATTAAGCGAGAAAAAGAATTTGTAATTAAAATACTTTCGATTATCACCATAATCCCATTTGTATTTTAATTTTGCGGCCCACATATGTACCTACATATACAAAATTAAATACACAAATAATATACTATATATGACTCGACATGTAAAATCAAAATTCGAGAATGGTTTAACAATGCAAATTATATAGATAACGAAAATACATACATATATACATACATATCATCACGGGTGCCTTACGGCGCCCGAGACCGCCTAGACGGCCCCAGGGTACCCAGCGGAGGGGTTTTTAATCCCACCTCGTCGTAGCCGATGGTATGAGTCTACACCTAACAAGTGGCTAGCTCGTCGCTATGTTTTGAATAGACCCAATAACCCATCTATAAACAGTTTCACAAGTTGGTATAGTGAAACCGGGACCGACAGCTTAACGTGCTCTTCGAGGCACTAATAATAACGAAAATAAATAATAAAAAATACATATTGCTCTTGTCTCACATCAACTAAGCTCTAAGCTTGTACTATGTGTACCAGAAACAACGATATAATACATAATATATTTTATAAACACCCAGATCATGATAAACTGGACTGAAAAATGTTTAAGTATTTTTTTGCCATGGCTGGGAATCAAACCCACGACCTCCGGATACAACGACAAAGGCGCTGTAGATTTAAAATATTAATCTAGTACTTAGTGGAAGTTTTCATAACTGGAAGCACTTAAATTGCTTCGAAGCAGAATCTATTATCTGAATAATTTATTTGCTTCGACGATTCTTAGACACGAATGTCATTATATTCCAATTGCAAAGTGCATGTACTTCAGAATATACTTTAGTACTTTTATTCAGTGTAAATAAAATAACATTTAAAACTAACATAACAAAAAAATACAAACAAAACCTATATTAATTATAAAAAAAATATAAAATAAAAAAAATAGTAATATGAAAAATATGTATAATTAAAGTACGTAGTCGGCACTGAAAATATATATATGCAAAGGGGACCTAAGCCCTAATGATTTCTATACTTTCCCTAAAATAAAAAATCAATTGCGTGGTCAGAGATTTTCATCACCTGAAGAAGCTGTGGACGCCTACAAAACGGCCATTTTGTAGACCCCAACTTCCGAATGGAATGGTTGCTTCAATGATTGGTTCCATCGTATGGAAAAATGTGTCAAATTTCGCGGAGAATACTTCGAAAAGCCATATAAATTATTAAAATACATTTTTAAATAGTAATGTTGTGTCACTTCCTTGATTCCCGAAATTTTCAGTGCCGCCCACGAGTCCCTGAAAATTGTAGTATGTTTTTAAATCTGTTGTCTAACCAACTCGTTAATAAAAAGACTAAAGAATATAACTTATAAAAATAATCACAAAAATCGGAAAAGTGGTTCTCTAGTTAAAAGCTCACAAACGGACAGACAGAAAAACTGAGAGACGTTGCATTTTATATGTATTAATTATTTTATATGTGTTGATTATTCTTATCTAAACTATTAACTATCATAGTAGTTATTCCATGTATTTTTTTAGTTTCCAAAAAAATATGTAAACATACAAAAATATTATTAACAAAAACAAAAAAAATATGTTTCATATTTTTCATAGAACTGTAATTCGCAACTACTTGAGTACAGGAAAACGAGTTGACGTTTTAAAAGTACTACTCACGAAGAGACTTACTTTTTCTCTGGAACAGCTACTTTACAAAATACAAGAGTATCTTCTCTGAAAATTTTCTTGCAGTCAGAAAGTATTGTAATTTTTATTCTGAAGGTGCTATTAAAATAAATTATAGTAATACATTATTACTAAAATAATATTTTTTATAGATTGTATATAAATAACATATTTACCAATTTGTTTCATTTACAATATAACCTATTATTTTTATTTTTTTAAATATTTAAATACATACCTACTGAAATACATCAACACTGTAATATATACCTACATAACTTAAATATACAATTTAATATATAATATTAAGTTGCTGCTGGAAAAGTACCCATAACACGCTATGTTGCCCTGCTGAATGGCTACGAATAATTTCTGTTGAATCATAAAATTTTATAGCAAAATATGAACCGATTTTGGTAATTGTTACTTTATTTAACAGCATGGATCACCAGGTTATTTTTATATAAATTTCGTTAAGATTGAAAGAATTGTTTCGGAACTGGATGGTGGAACACTTTTACGGTAAACGAGTTCATGTTTTCTACAAATATCTGTGAATTATTATATCTGTAAATATTTTATTTTAAAAAATTGATTATGTTTTATATTAATTTAGTTACCAAATGAAGAAAAACTGAAAGCTTCAATGATAAAATATATAATTTCTGTAAAGTTTGTCACAATTAATAAAATTCTAACATCTCATAAGTTTCAATAAAAATAACCTAGAAAAATAATGTAACTTTATGTCAAAGTATCGGAAGAACTCTTTGACGGCTAACAGCATAAGTATAGTATGGTGGAAAAAACTTAGGCTTTACCATATTTGATTAAAATCATATCATCCTATCTCACTAAAAATTTGAAAATAAAAACTTTTTAAAAAACCGATAACTGGTTATCAAATGAATATCCTTGAGGTTCCAAACAGGAATTCAATTTCTTTGTTATTCCAAAATTTCGTCCCAGTTATAAAAAAAGAATGAAAAATTCTTCTTAGAAAACCGGGTTTTCAATCAAGAATTATTTTTAAGAGTTGTTTCAATACTGGTTATCAAACTCTACGCGGCATAAGCGTTATTCACAACCTTGGTGCCGACTTCATAAAGTAGAATCCAGTAGGACTAAATAAGACTTATAAATAACAAATATTCATTATTTGATACTTTTTAGTTTGCCTTATGTTGTGTCTTCTCGGATTATGTACTCCCAGAAAACACTACTAAATTCAAAGAATAAACAAGACTGGCATAAAAGGGGAGTTTCCTCCGTTCCGCCGTCAGTTTAGAGCGCGCGGGTCATTCCGGTTTCATTACCGATAGCCTGAACCTCGTAACTTATTCAGTTAGGGCAGGTAACGCATTTCAGCATTCAATTTGCTCTGAAGAAAGGTAATGCGGCTGTAAACGTCGCCCGTATGGTAAGTGAAGTCGTATTATGTACGAATAAACCATTGCCAAATGGCACTTTCTTTGCAAAGGGGACATCAATTTTTAATACATTTTAAAAAGGGCTGGCAAATAATTGTAAAATTTTACAGCAATAATTGTAATTTTATATAAATGGGATTATTATTTGCCATTGTTTTAAAATCTTGAGATTTTTTTTTGTTAATTTTTTTTTTTTTTACAAGTGCATACTACCTAATATATTTAATATATTTATTATTCAGTCGATTCATATGTAATATGTTTAAAGCAAATCTTATCATAAAATCATAATTAACCTTATAAAATCCTATAGGTATGCTATAAATAAGTATATCAATTCTAAAAGGCAAAATTATATACCTACCTACCTTTTAAATATGTTGTATAGGTCTTACATGCGCGTCTATGTATATTTTTTAATATCTGCATCTGCAATACAAGAATTAAGTTTATATTCTTGTAAACTATCCTACAGAATATCTTAATACCTATGCTATGAAAAACCAAACAGAGCTGAAAATTAAACAACTTTACCCCTCGTAACCAAACAAAATAGCCACCAACTGCGTAGTTCCACACAAAAATATCTCCTAGAGGTACTTTTATGAATTCGTGTAACTTTGCTATAATAAAAACACAAAGTAGTTCCGTAGGAGCGCGACAGCTATCCTCACCCCTTATTACCCGCCACAAAGCCCTGGTTATTACTTGAGACAAACAAGTTATTCGTTTCAAATTGAAAACTTTCCACCCTACTAGCCATTCGGAGCCTGTGAGCTATAAATTCCTGCCAATTTTGTTTTATTTTGCGATGCAGGAACGTAATAAAAGTAAGCCGTACGTGAGACAGAGCCTTCTGGTGGGATTAGGCCGCCGGCGTCGGATTACTGGAGTGGATGTTAACCAGGAATCAAGCTGACCTGCCTCTATCACTGCTACCACATTGTAGGTCTAACATAAACGTGATGGCTTCATATGTGCACAGTCAGTAGTGAGCCTCAAATTATTACGACGATATAGCATCGGTCGCTTTTGACTTACCTATATGTATACCGCTTATGCCTTTGACATTGTTTTGCTTGTAGGTACGCTATACTTGTTGAACTATGATATATTTAAAAATTATAATATTGATATATTTAATAGCAGTGTAAAGTGTATCAAGAAATCACTAGCTAGAAAATGATTATTAGAGTCCCAGGTAGCATTTTGACGTCCCTATGACGTCTACCTGGCTACCTGGGGTATATATTTAACTGTAAATTAACATTCCTTTTTTTGTTGTTTATTTTATATTATTGTACTATTTCCGTTGACTTATTGATAGTTTTTAGTTGTTTATATAATTTAATAAATTTATTGGTTGTAATTTGTTTTAAGATTGTAAATAAAATAATTATTAAACTACCTATAATTCACAGCTATTCCATAGGCTCTGAACAATATTGTATCCATAATTCTTACTTTATTTTAAAGAAAGTTAAGCTTTTAAAAGTCATTTTGTT
The DNA here is from genome assembly GCA_947458855.1 of Monopis laevigella. Lineage (NCBI taxonomy): Eukaryota > Metazoa > Arthropoda > Insecta > Lepidoptera > Tineidae > Monopis > Monopis laevigella. Next base: position 20,807,267 of record OX381583.1, on the reverse strand, counting down.
TTGCAAGTTAACACAATAATTAATGGCAACAATATTAATTTGTAGATTTATTCTGTCAAAAAGTCAACAGGGTCCCAATTCTTTTAAATTAACTTCAATAGCTTCAATCGAATCGTAATCGCATCATATAGAATTACGCTTATTCACAGTTTTCAATTCAGCATTAAATTTATGCATTAAAAGCTCTTCTTTTATGTGCAATTTAAAGATATAAATAAATTAAGCGATTGTACTATGTAAAGTTAATTTAAGAGAAATAATTAATTAATATATAAAATTATGAAATAATAAATTATGTTTAATATTTGAAAATTTTATTATTGTTACTTTTATAAACAGATAAGATTTATTAGTAGCCTAATAGTTTATTTAAAATAAAAAAAATGGGAAATTTAATGGGCAATAGTTCCTTTAGAGTATCCGTGTGTCTACGTTTAGGAATTAAGGTATATGAACCACATCACTGTCCATGTGGTAAATATGTAGATGAGCTGGGTCACCACGGGCTTATCGTGTTCTAAAAGGGCAGGCCGATTTTTTCGTCACAGTGCCATCAATGACCGCATACGCAGGACGCTTGCCGTTATATCGATTCCTTCTACTTTAGAGCCTACAGGCTTGAGTCGAGATGACGGCAAACCTCCAGATAGAATGACTCTGGTACCGTGGAGATTGGGACAATCCCTACTGTGGGACTTCACTTGTTGGGGTACTTTTGCCCCATCCCATCTTCATGGTAGGTACTCTATTAGAGCGGGCGCTGCGGCGGAACAAGCACAACTAAGCGCTGAAAGTATGTAACCATTTCTAATGATCACATATTTCGGTGTTTACTTTGGAAACGATGGGCCTGCGGGAGTCAGAAGCAAAATCATTATACAATGATATAACACCAAAGCTCATCGACATCTCTGGGGCAACAGAGCTGGCAGCTTTTTCGGTCAAAAATTTAGTATGTAATACAGAGAATAAATGCTGCCAGCGTATTGAGTACCATGCCATCAATAGACAGTGAATTAGTCAACTTTCTAATTAGCCTGGTTAAAAATTATGTAAATAAATTTTTATTACATGAAAAAATTAAATTCAACTTAAACAACAACAACTATTGGAACATTTTTACTGTTTAAACATCAACAGTAAAATGTTTATTCATACCAGAAACCCAGGTGTAGTGCAGCATTGGACAATCTCCAATTCTATTTATTTAACTTTAAAATCAACCATGTACTCGTAGGTACACGGGCGAACGAGTTTGCAAATTTACTTAACCTATTAAATTGAAGTGCTTTTATATAAATATCACTTTACCTTTCAAAAGTCTGTATTACTGACTAAAAATGTGACAAGTCCGAATTGTAGCCTGTAGAGGGTTCCAATATGAATTTTAATTTACGTAATCCTAGAGTTAGTTAAATAGAAATGATTGATATTTTTTTTATTTTATAATTATTTATTTTACTCAGTGCCTTGAGAAGCTCTACGTTTTGCTTAACGTTTTTTTCTGGAAAAAAAAAATCCGTAATTATTAGTTTAGTTTTAGATACAATCGATGTATGTAACAGGTATTACGAATCCCTAAAAAGCAGAAAAGTGAACCCCGGTCAGACTTTAGAAATTTCTGAAAAAGTCGGGATTTTTATCTGGTGTGACATGTAAGAGTCACCGAAGCTCGACGTCTATAGATTCCATCCGGCTCCCAGTTCACTAAAGCTACTAATGGCTTGACAACGACTACTGAACTAATAAGACTTCAAAGTAGGAACGTTGTTAACCCAAAGCCAGTAAGACCAGTCTTAGATACAGTGATCTCGCTATAAACAGTTTTCTGAAAAAAAAAAATAGATTTTTAGGGATACCTAAAAAGCGGAAAAGTGAACCCCAGTCAAACAAAAAGTCCGGATTTTAATATGGTGTGACATAAAATATTTACCGAAGTTCGACGTCTATAGATTCCATCTGCTATAGAGCAACTGTAATGGCTTGACAACAACTACTGAACAAATTAGACTTCAAAGTAGTCTTTCTGCCTTATATGAAGCTAGTTGGTAGTTTTTTTACATACAAACGAACGTCCTACTATAACAATTTTCTTTAAAAAAAACAAGTGACGTATCCCTAAAAAGCGGAAAAGTGAACCCCGGTCAGACTTTAGAAATTTCTGAAAAGTCGGGATTTTTATCTGGTGTGACATGAAAGAGTCACCGAAGCTCGACGTCTATAGATTCCATCCGGCTCCCAGTTCACTAGAGCGACTAATGGCTTTTAATTTATATTACGTACCGGGTGGGTGAGTTACAAAGTTAAATTCCACAACTTTGCTCAAATTAAAAAAAGCGTCTTAGACGAATTTAAATACTTGAGGTGGCATTTCATTTGCAATGGCGTTCTTTTGCTGATGGGTTAATTATTTTTTTGTCTTCGAACTGTATCTGTTTTTAGTACCTCTACTTAATCAAAATTTGTTTGAAAATGACAATTTTAAAAATAATAGTCTAGGCACAAGAAGCTTACGCTCTTTTTTTGTTGACTTAGGGCCGATTTTTTATTAGATAACTTGTATAGAGAATTAATAAAGTTGACAGTTCTTCATACAAGTTAATTGTCAAATAACTTTATCTGTCGATTGAAAAATCAGCCCTTAGTTAAACTGGTTATGTTTTTTTTTTTATATTAAACAGTCAGTACATAATTATTGTATGATTATATTTTTTACTTCACGCAAAAGCACAAAAGAATCTACTCAACAGAAATACAAGGTTAACGAAGTACGTCCACTCCGGTAGTAACTAGCGCCTGAATAAAAAAGAACTATCCACAAGTAAGCAGGTGAAAGAGCTCACACCTTTTACAACATGCTGAATAAAAACCCTCTTGAATAAAGACGACGAAATCCAATGAATACCAGCCACTACAACAAAATCAAAGGAAAATATACTCTGTGCAGAACAACCAAAGAATTAAGCTCGTTTTGTATTTTAGAAAAGCTTTGTTTCGAGAAAAATAAAGCTATATTTGCGGACTGGATTGCAAACAGTTGCTGTGTCCAACGGTTATGATCCCATGTTTCGCCACACAGCAAATTTGGTTTCGCCATAAAAATAAAAAGCAATGTAATTCGACAATAAAACAACCTTCATGTTTGAAAGGTTTTACACTGTCATTGCTTTTTTACAACGGAGATCACGAATAGTTAGAACTTAAATGTTTTTAGTTTTTTTGTTGTCTCCCAATGGTCACCATCATTACCGAATTAGATTGTATTTATTAATATGTTACATTCATCAAAAACTTTGCCTTCCTTAATAAAAACATATTTTATATTCAATCAACAAGTTTAAAGCTAATTCTAGTTATAAAACTTCAGTGTTGGTAATTAGTATCACTTTCAGAATATTTTTTTAAATAAAAAGTAGGTATGTTTCACTTAAAACATATCCGAAAAGACTTAATGTCATGACAAAGTAAGAACGCCTATGGTTAAAATACCTTAAATTAATCCTAATTAGTTAGGTATTATTGAAACTTAAAAATTAACTACCTTCAGTTAATTTCCGTACAGGATTTTTTGTACTTTAAGTCTCCGTACCCCATTAATCTCCAGAAACTTCTAATATTAAATTAATCAGAACTTAAGATAAACTAATTAAGGAAAATATCGATTGCTTAACAAATAAAGCCAACAACAATAAGATAATAAATATCATAGTAATAGAATAAGCGTGGGAGCCAATTAATTTTTGTCCGGACCACGGTTTATGTTTTCCTGGGGATAAATAAGAAGATTTAGCTGCCCCATAAAATGGCTAGCTCGTAACTCGGGGCAGTAGCATCAGGTGAAGATATTGTGGCCATTTGCACGAGAGCCTCGTCTTCTAGAGAATAAGACACGTCGCCCATGATTTGCGGTGTGAGCTTTAAGTCTAAAACCACATAGTAAATTCTGGTTTTGTTTTTTTAAACTTTACCCTGGATAGCTTTTCTTTTTTGGACCTTTGACAGTGAAGTTTATGCTGAAAATATCGATATTGTAATTTATAAGCCGCATATTTTATGTATGATTACGTTTACCGTAATTTAAGTGAAAATAAAAATTTATAAAAGAATCTCATTAACAAATAATATAAAATGTTTTTTTTTATGTTTATATATATTTATAGATATATATATTAACAATACATATACATAATATTTTATAGTCTATACTGTCCCACTGTTGGGCAAAGGCCTCCCTTCCCCTTTTTTTATATCTCTCTATTTTTAGCTATTTTGTCAGTCCCTCAAAAATGTGTCCTTTGATATATCAGATATTAAACAAAAAAAAATGCACTATAACTATACCAGAAAATGTACATCTATAATATAGTTTGTAATAGTAATAACTCGTGTGTACAATAGAATTAGTGCAACAATGATTACCTGCAATACCTATAGTAATCATTATGTAATGCATTAGAATTTCGCTTCATTAGAAGCTTACCCCCATATTCTAAGTCGCATCTTCTACTCCACTTTTCACTCAAGGAACGTCTTACTCTTTGATCTTTTTCGATTTGACATTTGGTAGAAAGAGACAGATGTTCCAGTGAAAAGTGGAGTTGAGGATACGACGGTGCTGGTGCTGGATCCATCATGTGGTTGGGAGACAGGGGATGAACTGCGAAGTTTCTGAATTTGCCACATACAAAATAAGCTTTCGCACTTTTAGTATTACTCTGTTTGTCGCAGAATTAAAATAATATTTTTTTCGGTCTTTGTATTAATTAATCTTTTTGATCTCGGTTTTTTTGTCAGTTTTTTTTTTTAATATTTCATGTAATATAAAAATATTTATTACCCACAACAGAAAGATATAAGTACAATTACATAATAATATATATATATATATAAGAAAATGTACATCTATAATATAGTTTGTAATAGTAATAACTCGTGTGTACAATAGAATTAGTGCAACAATGATTACCTGCAATACCTATAGTAATCATTATGTAATGCATTAGAATTTCGCTTCATTAGAAGCTTACCCCCATATTCTAAGTCGCATCTTCTACTCCACTTTTCACTCAAGGAACGTCTTACTCTTTGATCTTTTTCGATTTGACATTTGGTAGAAAGAGACAGATGTTCCAGTGAAAAGTGGAGTTGAGGATACGACGGTGCTGGTGCTGGATCCATCATGTGGTTGGGAGACAGGGGATGAACTGCGAAGTTTCTGAATTTGCCACATACAAAATAAGCTTTCGCACTTTTAGTATTACTCTGTTTGTCGCAGAATTAAAATAATATTTTTTTCGGTCTTTGTATTAATTAATCTTTTTGATCTCGGTTTTTTTGTCAGTTTTTTTTTTTAATATTTCATGTAATATAAAAATATTTATTACCCACAACAGAAAGATATAAGTACAATTACATAATAATAATAATTGTACTTCGACTAACAGCCAAGTTGTAACATTGGAAGTACGTTTGAAGGGCGTTAAGACGACTACAGAACCCTTAAAGGTATTTCGCGATATAAATAAATGTGTATCCTCTTTTATCAAATAAAATACTATACGATCCTGACAGGGACCTTAGGAAAGCATTCCAAAAAAAGTAAACTCATTGGTACACACCGGTGGTCGAACCCGTGTTTTTCTTTAAGCCTAAGATATAAAAATATTTTTTTACTTGTATCACTATTAAAATAATTATAGACCAAGATAAGATAATGATTAAGCCCTTCGATTAAAAAAAAATATATATCATCACGGGTGCCTATTTGACTCCCGAGAACCGTTTAAACGGCCTCAGGGTACCCAGCAGAGGGATTAACCCGTCCTCATTTCGCCGATGGTATTCGGAGGTAACACCTAACAAGTGGCGAGCATGTTGCCGGTGTTTATGATAAAATAGCCACGTTGTATAAAGCGGTCACCCATCCCAGGCCGGTCTTGTTGTCATCTGCTTAACCTTAACATAACATAACGAATTATACATTAAAATTCAATAGACACAGACTCTCAACTCCTAACGAAAAACCCAATAAAACTGAAGCCTACGAGCAAACTCTGTTAAATTTTATCATCCCGGTATTTTCTTACAGACCCGCGAACGGAAGGCTCTGAGGCTATGACTAAATAATGACCAGGATAACGCAGTTTTATTGCCGCCTCCGTGTTGTGAATAAATGAACCCTCTGGGGAGTGTTAAACACGCCGAAGACCAAGTCTGGCTATCATAAACCCTCCACTCCAGAGATGTAATTCCAGTTTTAGTGATACAACTATCCTTAAACAAAATATTAGAATCAATGAGATTGTATAACGCGTTGAGGCGCAAACAAATAAAACTTACTTTGCATCGATATTTGTCGAGATAGCAATTACGATCCTTAAGTCCAGCAAAGTAACCACCGACTCCGATACCGTAAGATCTCGTTCGAGTTGGAATCGAGAACGGTTTTTTGGTACTACGAAAAGTGAAACAACGTTGTTTGAATACACTTTCGGTCTTTGTATTAATTAATCTTTTTGATCTCGGTTTTTTTGTCAGTTTTTTTTTTTAATATTTCATGTAATATAAAAATATTTATTACCCACAACAGAAAGATATAAGTACAATTACATAATAATATATATATATATAAGAAAATGTACATCTATAATATAGTTTGTAATAGTAATAACTCGTGTGTACAATAGAATTAGTGCAACAATGATTACCTGCAATACCTATAGTAATCATTATGTAATGCATTAGAATTTCGCTTCATTAGAAGCTTACCCCCATATTCTAAGTCGCATCTTCTACTCCACTTTTCACTCAAGGAACGTCTTACTCTTTGATCTTTTTCGATTTGACATTTGGTAGAAAGAGACAGATGTTCCAGTGAAAAGTGGAGTTGAGGATACGACGGTGCTGGTGCTGGATCCATCATGTGGTTGGGAGACAGGGGATGAACTGCGAAGTTTCTGAATTTGCCACATACAAAATAAGCTTTCGCACTTTTAGTATTACTCTGTTTGTCGCAGAATTAAAATAATATTTTTTTCGGTCTTTGTATTAATTAATCTTTTTGATCTCGGTTTTTTTGTCAGTTTTTTTTTTTAATATTTCATGTAATATAAAAATATTTATTACCCACAACAGAAAGATATAAGTACAATTACATCATAATAATAATTGTACTTCGACTAACAGCCAAGTTGTAACATTGGAAGTACGTTTGAAGGGCGTTAAGACGACTACAGAACCCTTAAAGGTATTTCGCGATATAAATAAATGTGTATCCTCTTTTATCAAATAAAATACTATACGATCCTGACAGGGACCTTAGGAAAGCATTCCAAAAAAAGTAAACTCATTGGTACACACCGGTGGTCGAACCCGTGTTTTTCTTTAAGCCTAAGATATAAAAATATTTTTTTACTTGTATCACTATTAAAATAATTATAGACCAAGATAAGATAATGATTAAGCCCTTCGATTAAAAAAAAATATATATCATCACGGGTGCCTATTTGACTCCCGAGAACCGTTTAAACGGCCTCAGGGTACCCAGCAGAGGGATTAACCCGTCCTCATTTCGCCGATGGTATTCGGAGGTAACACCTAACAAGTGGCGAGCATGTTGCCGGTGTTTATGATAAAATAGCCACGTTGTATAAAGCGGTCACCCATCCCAGGCCGGTCTTGTTGTCATCTGCTTAACCTTAACATAACATAACGAATTATACATTAAAATTCAATAGACACAGACTCTCAACTCCTAACGAAAAACCCAATAAAACTGAAGCCTACGAGCAAACTCTGTTAAATTTTATCATCCCGGTATTTTCTTACAGACCCGCGAACGGAAGGCTCTGAGGCTATGACTAAATAATGACCAGGATAACGCAGTTTTATTGCCGCCTCCGTGTTGTGAATAAATGAACCCTCTGGGGAGTGTTAAACACGCCGAAGACCAAGTCTGGCTATCATAAACCCTCCACTCCAGAGATGTAATTCCAGTTTTAGTGATACAACTATCCTTAAACAAAATATTAGAATCAATGAGATTGTATAACGCGTTGAGGCGCAAACAAATAAAACTTACTTTGCATCGATATTTGTCGAGATAGCAATTACGATCCTTAAGTCCAGCAAAGTAACCACCGACTCCGATACCGTAAGATCTCGTTCGAGTTGGAATCGAGAACGGTTTTTTGGTACTACGAAAAGTGAAACAACGTTGTTTGAATACACTGCATAACTAGTTCGCGTAATTAATTACAAATATATATATAATATTATGAATTTTGGAAATATTATTTGTAAAATGACTTCATTTTTTATCTCAACTCGAACAAGAATTTACAGTATCGGAGTCGGTGGTTACCCCCCTGATTTCTGAATAAAATCGTGCAGAAATGTAAGAAGTTTGATATATTGGCGTCATGCTTACCGAGACCAAACGAGTTACCCTGAGATACGTGAAGCCATTATATATATTTTTTTAAATAGTTGGAATGGATAAATCTGCTATGTAAAATTTTCTTCCTTTTCAGTCTTGTTCCTTTTTATTTTCAATTTTGCGAATTATACCACTAAAGGACTATAAATAACTATAGTTCGCATTTTATATTTGATGATTGCTAATTAATTTGGTAGTGAAGGTTACTCTGCGAGAATATTAAAATTATAATCCTCGTAATCCGTCACTATCGCCACCGATCAATCTTGTTAAACACCATGTATTGATCTACCCATTCATGGACTTTATAGGTCAGCCTACCATAAACTCGTGACAACTCTATTTTCCGTCACATTAGCTCAGTCCCCATTTAAATGACCTCATTGATCTCAGTTACTACTCTTTATTATCTTAACCTCAATGATTAGGACCTAAAAAATACTTTACTATCCAAGTTGCTTACACTTCTCAAATGTAGCAAAATTCTTAAATACTTTGTAGTGTTATAGGTGTAGGTACTTCGCCTAATTGAATAATTTACGAGTAAAGATATATTGGCAATGAACGATGTCTGGAGAAAGGTTCAGAGATCACGTCTACACTCTCTTTTTGTTGTGTAGTAAAACTTTGTAAACAAGACACTCGTAAATAAGGAAAGAAGAATATCGATTTTAGGTGACGTGGAATAATATTCTTTTATGAAAAGCATTATTAATTTATTAAACTTGCAAATTCTAAATTATTAAGCAAACAATGAGGGTATAGAGTGCGTTTCGTCTGGCCGCTATTCATCATCGAAAGAACATTGAATATGTTTTTATGTAGGACGAATTACATATATTGCTCTGGTCACAAACTAAGCTCTAGGCTTGTATTTGAAGCATTTTTTTATTATTTTGTTTTATAAGAGCTCAGCATGTGACCTTGCATCCACCCGGCATAATGATGGCAGCCAGCGGTGCACCTGTATGCATCCGCTTGTTGCTATCATTTCTGGACATTGCATACTGCTTAGTATGCAATGTCCAGAAATGATAGCAACATGCGGATGCATACAGGTGCACCGCTGGCTGCCATCATTATGCCGGCTTAAGATGCCTTTTCACGCTTCGTTTAAAGGACTCTACAGGTTATAAGAGGAAGGAAACACGCAAGCTGGTAGGGCATTCCACATTTTAATAGTACGGCAGATGTATGAATCGCCAAAACATTTGGTACGAGTTGGTACATCCGCCACGGTATACATATGCATTTTGCAACCAGTGCGTGTTGTCCTGTAACGGAAAGGGGAAGGGGGAATAATGTTGAAAAGCTCTTCAGAGCACTGTCCATGGTATAGGCGGTAAAATACGCTCAACGATGCCACATCCCTGCGAAGCTGCAACGGCTCCAAGGTTTTATTGAGCGTTTCGTCTCCAATAATTCTAGTCGCTCGCTTCTGCAGGGTATCGAGAGCAAATAACAGAGACTTGGCAGATCCGTCCCAATGATGCGAACAGTATTCCACACACGGTCGAATTTGAGCCTTATATAGCATTATTCTTAACCTGGGTGTGAAAAACCGACGCACCTTATTTATGATGCCAAGTTTTTTTGAAGCTGTTTTTGCAATGCTCTCGATATAATTGCGGTGGTTAAGATCGGAACGTATATCTAAACCAAGAACATTGAGGGATGGTAAAGGCGATAGCTGGGTGCTCTGAAGAGAAGAAAAATGAGTAAAAGGGAATTTTTTCGCCGTCATTATACAACATTATGTTTTGGTCTGATTAATTGGATCCAGTTTATCGAACCCCAAGTCGAAACCTTTAGCAGGGTTTGATCCAACTCACTTATCAAAACCTTTCTGAATTCCTCTGTTTGGACGCGGCTAGGTGGACGTTGAGCAAAGTACCGACCGTGGACAGTGCTATCATCTGCATAACAATGAATGTTGCCACATGACAACAGGTCATTGATATGCAGAAGAAAAAGACAAGGAGACAACACTGATCTTGGGGTACACCAGCATCAATAGACTCCCAGTCGGAGGCTACGCCATCTACTAGGACCCTAATGCCACGATCAGAGAGGAAACTGGATATCCAGTTGCATAGCCGCGTCGAAAATCCATAAGAAGGCAGCTTGGAAAGCAAAGCCTTTTGCCAAACGCGGTCAAAGGCCTTAGAAATATCTAAACCAACTGCCAAGGCCTCCCCACATTTATCCACTGCCTCACCCCAAACATGCGTAATGAACGCGAGAAGGTTACCCGTTGATCTTGCTTGGCGAAAACCATATTGGCGATCATTCAGGATAGAGTGACCTTCAAGGTATCGCATGACCTGTGTATTATTAATGGTTTCTAAAACCTTGCACAGGACTGAGGTGATGGCAATGGGGCGGCAGTTATTGGGGTCGGATCGATTTCCCTTTTTGGGAATTGGTTGCACATTGGTTACTTTCCAAGCTGCAGACTCCAGAGGAATATGAAAGGCGGTAAAGTCGAGTGAGGGCGGGAGACAACTCAAGTTCCTTAATACAACTGCAGGAATACCATCAGGACCACTGGTCCGAATGTCATGTGAATGGAGGGCCTCGCGCACATCACGTTGCCTAATGTGAATATTAGGCATTGTGAAGCCACAGTCGGTTATAGTAGGTGGAAGCGCGCCTCCATCATTGATTCGGGAATTCGATGCAAAGAGTTTAGCTAAAAGTTGTACTTTCTCTTTTGCAATGTAAACCAGTGATCCATCATGATTCCGCAGCGGTGGTAACGAGGAGCGACAGAAATTTGATTCCACGGATTTGGCAAGCTGCCAAAAGCTACGACTACCAGCAGGTCAAATGAGCAGTTCTTGCCCTATCCGTGAAATGTGTTCCTTTTCTGCCCGTTTAAACACCTTTTTGCTGACTTTGGAGGCCAGGTTATAGGCTGCTTTTAGGGAAGTGATGTTGAGGTCTTCACTGGAACGACCTTGTCGATACGCAAAATTTTTAGCTGCAACAGCTTTTGTGCAATCGCTGTTGTACCACGGTCTACTCCTCCCCTTGCTGATAACAAACGAGTGGGGAATATAATATTCCATACCCAATAGTATCTCATCAGCAATTGAAGAAGCACACCTAGTTGGATCCTCATCCTTAAAGCAGCGAGGCCCACGGAAGTACTTGGAAGTATTCCCGAAGTCCTTCCCAATCCGCTGACGAATAGTGCCAGACTTTTCGTGATATGCTTCGTCGAGGTGGCGGAGAAGCATTTGGCACAGTCGTGGCAACTAAGCAATGATCTGATCCACCCAGCGGGCTTAATACAGAAACATTGTAGTTTGTGGGCTGATTCGTCAGGAAAAGGTCTAACTTTGAAGGTGCATGGTTGACCACTTCAGGTATCCGGGTGGGTCTACGAGTTGGGTCAATCCATGGGAATAGGCAAAATTATGAGCAGATTTCCCTGCATGATCCGTTTTCAGAGAGCCGAGCCATTGTTCGTGATGGGCGTTAAAGTCACCCAAAAAAACAATCTCTGCAGAAGGAAATCTCTCTTGAATTTTATCTGTCGCTTTACTCAGATAATCAAAAAGTTAGTTTGTCTCCAGATCTCCCTTATGGGATCTATATATGCACACGTAGATTCGGGTCTGTGTACCCTCTTCCACGCGCACCCACATAGCGGATATGGATGGGTCCTCCATATGGCGAAAACGGTAACAAGAAATATCCGAGCGGACATATAGGCTTACCCCGGCCTTTGGTACGAAAATTTCTTCCAATGTGTACCCAGGATAATGCAGATATGAGGTATCAGCAGGTCGGATAATCTAAAAACTATAATTATTATATATATTTAATTATTATAATTAAGATATTTTTTTGACTAAAAGTATATTGATTGAATCAAATATAAAAGTATATTGTTCTCTTATGGAGTGTTTAGTAGTGGCAGTAGAGCCTGAAGGAATTCGTCGCCTAGGAAGAACCACTGCAACTTTCACAGCACGTTTTACTATTTAAGATATAGCGGTGCATATCACATCCAAGTGGGGACCTCATAAATATTAAGAGTTTTGTTTCCCTGCTTCTTGCACAAACTTTCACTAGCTTAATCTATACTAATATTATAAAGACAAAAGATTTGATTGGATGTTTTTTGCGGATTAACTTAAAAAAAACTAAACCGATTTTTTAAATTCTTTTATCAATAGAAAGCTGTATTATATATAAATAGCGAGTAACATAAGCTTTATTTTATTTCTATCCTATTTCTTTTAAATTAAACAGCTAGTATTTGATATAAAAATTAAATGTGCAGTGGAATGGCAATTTGTATCATATATGAAAAAAAAGTTCACAATACGCACGCTACATAACCATGATATATATGTATGAGACTAGGTGGTTAGCTGATTCCATTGACCTGTCAATCGTTATCTGCCATACATGCAACCGAGATGACCAACCTCATCACATATTTCTTCTTTTATTGTAATAGTTAACTAATAGCTTTTCGCTAAGCTATTGATACCGTTTAACAACTAAACTGCATTTTTGGCGAAATCGTGCATAAACAATATTTCAAACACTTTCTCATCTCATCATTAAGTAACTTAATTTCCGAAGATGTGGTTATATATGATCATAGCCTTTTTAAATAACATTATTAAGTATATAGCATTTGCCTTCCGCTTCCCTTTAGTTCAGTCTGTGCTTAGTTGCAAAAAAAAAGTTAACAACTAAAAAACTCGACATAGATGACTTCAGGCAATCTTTATATAGAGGCTCTTTCCAAGAGCTCGTCTCTCTAAAACTGACAGTTACTAATGAAAAACTGTCAAGTATTCTAGCCATGGTTTTAGTATGTGGGTTTAGTGGCTTTCACGAAAAAGATAATGACTGAATCGATTTCTTGTCAAAGTGGTAGTCTTCTTTCAGGGTGCTATTGCGGGCGATTGGATCGTAAAGCAAATTCGTTTTTGTCTTCGCCCATTTCATAATTTAGCCGACATAGTGCAATCGGTCAATGATAAATAATAATAATATAATAATAATATGTAGGACAATTTACTCATATTGCTCTGGTCACAAACTAACCTCTAAGCTTGTACTATGTGTACCAGAAACAACGATATAATACATACTATATTTAATAAACACCCAGACCATGACAATTTGTACAGAAATTGCGTACTAATATTTTTTAGCCATGGGTGGGAATCGAACCCCCGACCTCCGGATACAGCGCCAAAGGCGCAACCACTAGTCTACGGAGGATGATGTTAATTAACAATATATTGATGGACCCCATTTAGGATTTTGTAGGCTGCTAGCTTACTATCAAGTATCTAACAAAGTCACAGGGCGTGCTGCAATATGATAACAGCCAGTTGAGTTTGAAGAGGCCTCAATTCCGTTTTGTTATTATCGTGCTATCATCGGCCTTCGTCCTTATAATAATCAACACTCACTATGTGTGTTTCAGATAGCACTTTATGTAGAGCGTGCATAAAGGTACAAAAAACAGGTTTACATGTCCTGAGTAGCCTTCATATCTGGGCTAAACAAACACCTTAGTAATCCGGAGTTACTTACCTAAGCCTTCAGCAATATCTGGAGACTGTTGGATATCTTGCTGGACTGGCAAGAGCAGTTATCTTTTCCATAGTCGTACATAACATAGCAGTTAATTCGTCGAGTTATGGAAATAGACAGTTTGATTATTACCTACTATTACCATAGCCTGTTTCGCAACCGCACCTTACTGTCGATGATGTGACGTGAGGACTGAATGGGTTTCCACAAAAACCCATGGTATGAGTAACAATACATCCAATATTCTATAAAACTTAACAAGATGTTTAATATCAATGAATTGTTGAATTTAATTAAAATTTCAAGTTATCATTGCGGTATATAAAATGAATTTAACTTCGAAAATGTTCTGAATTACTCAAATTAAACTATTCTACTTCTCCTAAATTAATATTTAATATTAATTCCTTCTTCGCCGCTTTCACCTCATTTTATAGCATCCGCAGTCTAAAATAATATAATAAGAAATATCTCGAAAGCTGGCCAGAGCGTACTCGTGTAATATTAAATTTTTAATAGCATTTACTGACTAAGATAGCCATCATAAAGATTCTTATAAGGCGATGCTTATTTCACTATTAATGCAATTGTTCGAAGAAATGGAAATGAGATTTCTGCAGGTTGTATATTGCGACCTTTACAGCCTTAGATTGTTTCTTCAATTTTCCTTATTATAAAATTTATACACTGCGTGTTTATTTTTACAGCGGCATTTTTTTATGCCCTAAGTGTCAACTTTTAGAACCCGATTTTGAAATAATAAAAAATTCTAAGATCTAAAAGATATTTATTTCTTCAAAGGGAATTCCCGAAAAATAAGTTATCATATGAACGCCTATTAATGGTTAAAATTAACGCAAGAACTACATATTGTCTTCGTATTAAGCCAATAAGACAAATAGCGGGGTCTAAATCGTGAGTCCAGTATAAAAGTTCAAGTGATTTGTGTACGTTTTTTTACATTTTATCTTAATGTATGGTAAAAGAATAAAAATTATGTAAAAAAAAATTAATGAAAAATATTTTATTAATCGGTGCCAACTTCAAAAGTAGAATCCAATCGGTCTAAATAACACTTCTAAATATTCATTATTGTATAAAATAATTTTTAGTGTAATTAAAATAATTGTTAGTGTTTTTGAAGTCGGTTAATTTTTTTGTTAAAAAGTTTTTATTTCACATTTTTTAGCGTCATGGGTTGACATGATTTTAATTAAATATGTCTAAATCTAGATATTAACCACCATACTATTATTATGCTCTTAGCCGTCAAAGAGTTAATCCGATACTTTGACATAAAATTACATTATTTTCATTGAAACTTATAATAAAGTTGGAATTTTATTAATTGAGACAAACTTCACATTAGGTTTTTAAATTCTATATTATATTGTTTATTATTGAGCGCAGTATACTAGGCGTTAAGCGTATAGATAAGATACGAAACAGCATACTGCGCTCTAGGACGCGAATAGCCGACCCCACTCAGAAAGCCGCCATGCTCAAAGGGGACTGGGCCGGCCACGTGTTCGACACACGCATGCCGGGCGAAATGTGGGCGAGGATTACCACAGAGTGGGTGCCACAAGCACGGAAAAGACAACGCGGTAGGCCCACGGGGAGATGGAGAGACGAGCTGGACGCCTTTTCAAAGGATTGGCCGCCCAGGACAGGCAGAGACAGAAAGAGATGGAAGGAGGGAAGGGAGACCTTTGCCCAGCAGTGAGACACAATAGGTTAATAAGAAAATTAATAAAAAAAATATGAATCTCTCAGCTTTTCTTCAGTTGGTAACTAAATTAATATAAAACAACAAATTCTTTAAAATAAAAGAAGAATCCTTAAATCAGTTCAGATTTCACAAATATATGTAGAAAACATGAACTTTTTCATTTTGAGGTGACCACCATTTACTTCCGAAACCCATCTCCCAATCTTAACCAAATTTATATAAAACCAACCTGAGATGATCCACGCTTTTTAATAAAGATAACATAAATAAGATTCACATTTGGCGAAGATATTGTGTAATATTAAGAAAACCTTTCGAAATTTGCAATGTAATAAAATAAATGTGAATTAATATTTTTATTACCGAATAACTTTCTAAGTAAGTTTAAACTGTCACAGAGCTGACAGCAAAGGTTTTTCATGTTACATGTCAGGCAACACGTATTAATAATTTTAGAAATACGAATACATCTGACAGTTTAATACTTCCACAAAGATCGACCTCGGGGATGTCATTTATAATCGTATTGCTTTATTTATGTATATAAAACTATTTATTACACTACAATTTTGTAATACCTAATATAGACAAATTTAGTGTTAAATAAATATCTTATACATACAAGACTTTTTTTTTTTATTAGAGCAGACTCTGCCTTATCGTTAAATGAACAGCCCATTTCGTAACCACACTCTTAAAAGAGACACCACCTTGACAATAAATCGATGCAATAGTGTACTGAAACCCGGTAAAGCCGCAGAATAAAACCAAAACATGACTTGGTCACTTGATGGTTTAGGATCTGTATGGGCGGTGCGAAATCGGTCCTTTGATCTAGCGAGTTTATAGAGACCACAAGTAACGTAACGATATATTTACTTACGATATAAAAAAAATCAAAAACTACGACTTTTTATAAAATATTTAATTACATTTAATATAGTTGGTTAGACCTAAGACTTAAAACACTAGTTTTTAAGTTCCTGGTTCAAACCTCGGTGTGTAACAATCAATTTTTAATTAAAAAAAAAATGTACATTTGTTTAACAACACGACTAATATAGCCACGGAGAGCACGTTAAGCTGTAGGTTCCAGTTTCACTACACCAACTTGTGAAACTGTTTATAGATGGTGATCTATCCAAACATCGCGACGAGCTAGCCACTTGTTTGGTGTAGAGTTGTAGACTCATACCATCAGCTACGACGAGGTGGGATTAAAATCCCTGGCAACCGTGATGAAATTTATTTATTTTATAATTAAATTTTTACCACGCATCAGAAGTAATTCAGACATTATTAGCTTCCTACATACTGCTAAATAAATATCAGAAAATTGTGCATTTCAATTTGTAGCCGAAATATACAGATAAAGCCAAATGAGATCTGGATGACAGGTCGCTTGGCTAGATATCAAGTGCAGCACCTGCTCTGTTGTCGCATCAGGTTTAGCCAGTTGGCAAACTTCGATAGCCAAAAGCGATAAACTTTGTAAGACTTTTGTCACTTTAAAGTCAGCAGATTCCAGTTTTATGAAAGCTTCTTTTTATTTATCATCACATTTCTTGTGGGGTACAAAGCGACCAAGGTATACTTAGCATTTTTCTTTATTTTTAAATATTAGGTGTCACACACACAGCAGACCAACTTTTCTCCTACAAGCACGCCTAAATTTTATTTATAGTATTTTATCTTTGTGTTGATTAAAATGTCCTACCTAAGTTTTTGTAATGGATATTTTACATCGAACTTAAACGCTTTGACAATTCTTACTCTGTTGCACAATAAAAAAAAATTACGCTTATCTTTGTACACAATCATAATTATAGTACATAATTCCTAAGGCATTAAGTTCGCCTTTATACATAACTTTTGTTTACTGTGCAATAAAGCAATAAAGTGTTTAAGTAATATAATAATAATATGGACAAATTACACATATTGCTCTGGTCACAAACTAAGCTCGAGGCTTGTACTATGTGTAACAGAAGCAACGATATAATACATATTATATTTTATAAATACCCAGACCATGACAAGCTATATAAATAAATAAATGCTCAAGCAACCTGTGTTTATCCTTCTTCCTAAAATATGGAGTCCTTTAAAATATGCGTGAATCGGCATCTCAAACTGGCATAGTGACAGTCTTATTATTTCATTTCGACTGTTTGTTGTTTTCCATTCTTGGACCTTACATACTGCTACCACTGGGTGGGTATAGAGTCACTTTCCGTGCTGTAGTAAAAAAACAGTTATATACTCTAAGTAAAAATTGTTTATAGCAATATCTGACTCATACAGTATTTTAAGTGTCCTCAAAATATTTTTCTTATTAGTCGTTAAGGCAAAGGCCATTTTCCAGCCAATGATTCAGGGGAAGATGAAAATCAATGAAAGAAATGTAATTACTGTTGGTACCTACATTAAAAAACAACAAAATAATTTAGCACTGCAATTATAAGTATACATGGTTGTTTAACAGTATTGATCGCTCTCACTATGCCGGCTATATGATGCGGGACATGGACATATTTGCATTGCGAGTTTATTTTAATATACCTACCTGTTTCTTTATCGTTAAATCAATCGGCCGTTTTGTAACCGCACCATGAAAGAAGACAAGAAATCGATGCAGTAGTCTCCGGAAAACCGGTGAACCCACAGACTAAAACCGAAACATGACTAGGTTTGAAAGTATATCCATTCAAATAAAAAATATATTTTCAAATAGCTTTATAAATCACGGAGTTCTGAGGTAACCAACATAAAAAATATACAACCAAGTCTTTTTTTTTAAGTCACTCAAAGAAAACTTGACCCAAGGTACATTCCTAATTAGGTACATTCCGTTTATCGTCTTCATCTCCATCAAGTTGACAACACACATTTTTTTTAATAAAAATAAAATCTATATACATAGTGACTTTAAAAGGTTATACTTTGGGCTAATATGAGGTTCTACTGATTAAATCGAACAACTTTTCCCATGTGTCGTAAATGAAAAATAAAATTCCTTTTTCCATACACACTAGTAAAGTTAAAATTATCAATTTGTATGGCGAAGCCATTTTTTTTTTCATTTACGATACATGGTTCCATGGGAAAAGTTTTTCAATTTGATCAGGACAGCCTTATATTAGCCCAAAGTATAACCTTTCAAATTCACCTTGTATGTTACTAGAAGTATATACAAGTTTTTGCAAACAGTTTCTACTATAGTCCATAGTAATTATGTGTAGATAGGGATAAACCAATAGGATTGCTTAATTTTTTAAATAAACCTCTCTTAACGGTTAATTCCTATCTATAGTTACTAGCGACTATAGTAAAAAACTGGTGGTAGAGATACTGCTTATATAGTAAATAGCAAAAACTGTACTTAATTCATGTGTCACAAAATTAAAATTACTGTTCGTAAAACTGTATGAACACGAAAAAAAAGTTTTATCATTAAGGACTAAGAGTGCGACGTAAGTGGTTGGTCAGGCTGCCATACCTAGCACACACTCCTTATTATAAACTCTCTGTAAATGTAACGATTAAAGTTAAAAATGGCGTCGAATGTACCAGTTTTATTTTGATGGTTAAATGACAGCTGGTATATTCGACCGCCATTTTTAACTTTAATGGTTACAGTTACTTTAGCGGACACTTTGGTGCAACTAAGCCTTAGTGTTTTTTATTAATTTGATATCAAATTACTCGCACCTATCTAATAAACTAAACTTGTGATAATGTATGAAAAAAAAAATGTAGGCCAACCTGAGCACGCACATAACCAACTAATGTAAGACTAGGTGGTTAGCTGGTTGATCTATCAAATGCAATCTGTCATGCAAGAGTTGCCACCAAATTTGGGTGAAATATAAAATTAAAATTAAAACACACATTTTACAGTATTTACCGAATATCGTTAATGTATTTAATAGATTAAATATAATATATAAATAGCACTATTTACTATTGTGTTTTTTCTATATTAAAACTTAGTTATTCAGGTTTCTTCTTGACTTTTACAATAGATAAACTTAAATTAAAATCCGATCATCAATTGCAAGATTCTTTTTTTTTTTTTTTTTAATGTTGTTTACATGTTATAAATGCGGTTAATAGTAGATATTTTATATGCCTTCTAAATATATTTTTTAATTAGTGGCTTTAAGTACATTTTTTTTTATTATTCTTAAAGTTGAAACATTAAAAAAAAACAATATTTTTAACATTTTTTTTTTATTATTTTTGTACGTTAACAAATTTAAAATAATTTATGTCAAATGCCACCTAATTATTGTTTTATAATTATAATGGAGTCTATAAAAATATCGTATAGTGCATTGTAAGATAAAATAAATAAAACTAAATATATTTACATTCTTTCTGAAAAATATAAAACAATATATTATTTAAAATATTTAATTACGTACATTTAACTATAACTTATCAAATAATACATTTAATATTAAAATACTTTGGTTATCGGCACCTAAGTTTTATATGATAAAGATAAAATATGATATCTTTAAATATTATCTATACATAACATGTTTCCTTTAAAGTGGTTGTCTTAAAGGAATTTATTTGCAAATAGTTTTCATATACTGAAAAAACACTTACCTATATCAAATACATAATATTTTTAAGATACATTGCAACATAAATATAAACTATTTCATTTGTTTTTGATGTGCTATTTACAAATGACACCTCCAAATACAGATTTAAAAATTCACTCACTTTTATATCAGTAAGGTTTTGTTAGAAAAAAACCTTCTTAAAAAACTGTTTTTTAGTTATTATTTTACTGACAGTATTTTAGCATCGCTCAAGTTAATCTGTGATCAAAATTAATTAATCTCACATACTTAACTACCTCTTTCCCCAACAGATTCCACAGATAATTTAATATTTAAGTTTTGGAATGGACTCTAAGGTTAATATTAACAAGCGATCTGTTATTTTATGTCTATAATTAAATAATTTTAATCACAGTTTGACTATTTTAAAACATTTGTCTGTAGTGCATATTTACATGAAAGTAATGCCCATTCAGTTCAGCATTCTTGTATAGGTATACAGAATACCTATTAATATAATAACAATTTTTTTTTTTTATTTAACATGAATTTCCTGCTTTATTTGTTTTTTTTATTTTCATGAATCGCAATACCAGGTTGTTCTTCTTATTTTTCTATCCGGCGATCGTCTCACTTCTCCAGGCACGCCTCGTAAAGAGTTATCTGGAAAATTAAGATAATTATTAATTAAAATACTTACTATCATTAAAATTTAAAAAAAAACACAGATAACACATAAAGCTTTTTCGTCTACATTATTATAAAACCAACCAAACATGAAAACCAACCAGGAAAACCCCCTAGGTAGGGCGTAGAACAAAAACAAGCCTCGAAAATAACCTTATATATTTAAGAACCAAAACGCTAATCAACAATAGTTACAAAAAAAACAAATGTAACACAAATGTATAGCCTTAGAAAATATAATTTAATATTGAATGTAATATGATAGAAAATGTTGACGTAAGGACATAAAATATGTATTCCCAACTCATCATAGCCAATGATATTTTAAATCTACACCGAACAAAAAGCAAGGTCGTCCCATTGTTTATATACTTAAGACAGATTTACAAGATGGTATGGTGAAACTAGGACAAACGCTTAATAAAACATACTTTCCGAGTCACTATAGAGGTGTTGTCAAACAAATCAACTGATTTAAAAAAAAAAACTCATTGGTACACTTCGGTGTTTTTTTAAGTTTATGGTTTCGGCCACCACATATATTTTTGCCTTAGAAGTTAAAAAAATGAAAAGTACAGAACGACCCAGACACAGACAGGACTGGGACAAAATAACCCCATACATAAGATTCTATTATTCTACTGACCTATTTACTCTACACCACTACTTTATTGTTGCAACTGCATGTATAGGAAATCACCTAACCGACCTGTAGAAAATAACTTGATTATAAACTGCTTCAAAGTCAAAATATGTAAACCACATAAAAGGCTTATGAAGAGTCAAAAAATGTGTTATCAATAAAGTCCAAGTGTGAGTCTGGCGTGTATGGGAGTGTGGTAGGGGTGGCAGCCTACTGCCACCCCATACAAATTAGGAAATATGGTACGGCAACTTCTATCTTCTATTGTATGAAAAAGGAATACATCCGAACGCACGCTACGTAACCACCTAGTGTAATATTAGGTGGTTAACTGGTTTCATTGGCTTGTCAATTGTTATCAGCCATGCAAAAGGATGACCGAGGCGAATAATCTCCAGACTAATAAGGGTATTCTTTAAAAACCCTTCTTCCCCAGGTGATTAAAATTTCTCAATTAAATTTGTAATTCATAGGTTCAGATTAATGACAAATAATAATATAAATATTTATGTTCTTAAAGTTTGTATTTACAAAGTAAACCGAATTAACCTAACAAAATTTCTAAAGTTAATTCTCCTGTATAATTGCTCATTAGTGACTTAAGACAGTCTACCTCTATGGTACAGTATTATCTAAGCCCTATATATATATATATATATATATATATATATATATATATCTGTTATATGTTAGTATAATACTGGGTGACCAATCGCAGGTTACACTATATCCTAATCTGGGCGGTTTTTTTGTTTGGTTCAAACGTATTTTTTTTATTAATTAAGTTAATACATAATAATAATTTTGCGATAAGAAGCGTCTTTCTTCGGCCAAATAATGTGAAATAATCAGAAAGGTTTATTTACAAGAAATTAACACTTTACTTAATATTTTAGTTTTGTCTGGATTAATAAGAAAGCAGTGAAAAGTTTAAATAGCGAATCAACCAACTGAATAATAATTATAATAAACAATTCAGCTGTGATTACATTTAGATTTTATGTACTTAACATCTTTTTACAAGGATTTATCCAATCAATCCATAAATTATGTTTATATAATAAAATTATGTAAGACATTTCACACATATTGCCCTGAAGGTTTTTTCTACTAACTAAATAGTGTATCAGCGGCATAACAATTTTGACATCCTTTCCATACAATCCAAACAAAATAATTGGAGTTTTTTTTCTCCTTTGATATGCAGTTGATATCCAATTCATTTAGAAGAATAAGGCTCTATTACAGGCTTATACTATGTGTACAAGAAACAACTACACAATAAATATTATATTTTATAAACACCTAGGCAAAGGCAAACTGTATGGAAAAAAATATCTATTTTTTTTGCCTTGAGTAGGAATCGAACCTACAAAATTCGAAAATAATGTTCCAAAGTCACCATGTATAACCACGGAGGCGATAAAAAAAATTACATTACGTACATTTATCAGCATCTTGTTCGGAGTTGACGGAATCCTCGCTATTCATGGACACGACTGAAACCCTGTTGCTTCTATTACGTTGTAGTAATTCTGAAAGAAAACGTTTGTTGTTTAACTACTATTTTATTTTTCCAAACTGAGAAGAAGTGCCTTAAGAACATTTGTAAAGTAAACATCACAAATATATATTTGTCTCGCTTGCACTCAGTAAAATTTACCTAAGGAAATTAGATAAACAGCTACCATTTGTTTCGTTTAATTTTAGAACGAAATGTTAAACGTTTCGCCATTCTTTGCTCTTACTTCTTGACCATTGTTTGGTTATACTAATTTTTTTCTGTCAGTTCAGAAGATGGATTCAGAAACATCTGAAACTTTTTAAAAAAGTCTATGTTAGGTTTTAGACCCCTTATTCCCTTATTTAGACGCATTATTTACACTGTTATGGTGGGACTCGAAGCCACTATCTGCCTCTGTTTTACCAACTTTTAGGCGTACTGGCCTACGACGTAATTCAAGATTTTTGTTTGATTCAAGAAGATATTCAAAATATGAAACAATTGAATGGTTTGCTCCAAGAATTGATTTTTATCCATGTAGACAATAGAGCAACACGCCATCTAACGATTAAAACTAGAACTTCTAAGTTCACTAAATGTTAAATGAGATAATAAATCAAATTTCATCATCGCCGTCATTATGGTTTGATGTCTTAAGTGAGTTGTTGTTATCATGTTTGGTACTGAAGATTGACCTAATTATGAAACTTATAAGATGCGTTCCGTATAACAACACCGCTGAAATCTATTTTTAACCTAGTAACATAATAAACCAAAAGCTACCTCGTTGGTTCGTTCCACATTACGATTTTTTGTGCCACATAATATAAAAACTTTCCATATTTTTTTATTGGGTAGGTATTTTTTTTATATTCCTAACTAACTCTTAGATTTTTATTATTATTAATATAATAATTGTATCAGAGACGTGGTCGCTTACTATGGGCCTCATGAAAAAGCTCACAGTCACACAAAGGGGGATGGAGCGCGCTATGCTCGGCGTTTCCTTGCGAGATCATATTTGAAACGATGAGATCCGCAAAAGGACCAAAGTAACCGACATAGCCTCCAGAATCGCCAAACTTAAGTGGCAGTGGGCAGGCCACATAGCTCGCAGAACGGACGGCCGTTAGGGCATTAAGGTTCTGGAGTGGCGACCGCGTGCTGGAGGACGCAGCAGAGGCAGGCCCCCCCACAAGATGGACCGACGACCTGAAAAAGGTCGCGGCAAGCCGATGGCTACAGGCGGCGCAGAACCGGTCGTTGTGGCGATCCTTGGGGGAGGCCTATGTCCAGCAGTGGACGAGCGAAAGGCTGCTATGATGATAATGAATAATCTATCTGATAAACCATATTTTTAAAGCACATGGAGTATACGAATACATTGTTATAATCAATAACCCACATATAGGTTTTTGCATAAAATTGCAAGAGAATATAAATTTGAATTTAGAAAGATTTTTTTTTTTTTTAATTTTTGTGTTTTAAAAAAAACTCCTAACTCGAAATGAATATTGAAAAGGTGCAATATTCACTTATTATCTATATTTTATAAAATCTACGCCTCTATATACCTATTATAGTTTTTACAAAACCTCGTATTATAAGTCGTATCTCTATTTCCACTTTTCACTCAAGTAAAAAATACAAGTATATAGATGCATAGTAATACTTAAAATTTATATAAACATACACGCAATACATAATCATACATACCAACTAAACAAAAATGCCACGAGGATCTAGTTAAGCGTTAATATAATGAGTTATGAGCAAGCGATTACACACTCCAATGAAAGGCTGATCTTATAGATAGAAGCAAATTTCACTAGCGAACAGCAGACACCGTATACGATTCTGAATATCTGGTGAAGATCCCGTCACATATCTCCAGGGACGGTCGAATTGAGTCACTAAGAAAAGTTAAACTTCATACGCCTTCCCCTATATATATATTTAAAATATGCCTATTACTTTTATATAAGAAGAGTCTATAATAAAAAAGGTTCATACCACCAGTCGTTCAAAAATATTGAACGGCCCAATAGGGAATATGCATGTAACGCCAATTATTATTATTTTAATATATAATGTTCCTTTTATGTCTTTACAGTAATATATTTTATTTTGATTAGCAATTTTTTTTATAAATACGATTTTAAAGATCCATTTTTTTGTAGAAACGGAACGCATTTCTAAACGCTCCGACATTAGCAAACACTGCATGTGACGTCATTCGTGCAAAAACAAATGTCAACGTGTGTTCTGTAGTCTACAGTTTCTTGTTTTCTCGGGTATTTATTGTCCTTTATTACGATAATTTGTGATAAACAAACCTTTTGACTAACTTTTGATGTGCAATAACATTAAACTAATATGCTTTTGGAGCACGAATGATGTCACAAAATGGCGGCTAGTGATGTACCGTTTTTTACTGCGGTTGTGGCAGATAAAGTTTAAACCGTTTTATTTTTGTGTTTACCCTTTAAAAAATGTTTAATATTTATTTTAGGGTCTATCAATTAATGAAATAATAAAAAAACATGCATATTCCCTATTATCTATCTATCACAGAAAAATCACCCCATTTTTTTCACCTTATTTTTTTTTATAAATCATAAAAATTCTAAATTCCAGGCAGATGAAGTTGCGGGCAGAAGTTATAATTTATATATCTAGGTAAGTATTTCCTTTAGCAATTCCTTTCAAAGATAACAGTGACAGAAGATATGATTAATATGAAAATATCTGTTATCTTGTGTATATTGACGTCGTATAAAATTATATAATATATAAATAGAAACTCACAAATAATTAAAAAGCTAGTCAGAGACTTTCATTCATGAAATATAATGCGAACTTAAATACTATAAACACGATAAAAGAATTAATGCTATAGGAAAAAATGCATTAATGACAGCATTTTAAAGAAACTTTGATTGGCATATTTAAATGTAAATAACCAATGCAAGCCATAATTGCATTTTTCTCTGATAAATTGTAAAACAATTAAACCTTTGATTATCCATTTACGTTAGGTCTGGGATAAAATTTGAAAAATATGATTTGTATTTTTTAAGCCATATATCTGATGTTTTTTTTTTTATTATAATCATTAAAAAAACAAATAATTATTAATTAATGCCGGTTAAATAACTACTTTTACTTATCCTAATTTTATATTGACAAAAAAAAATCCCAGAACTATCGCAATAGTATATTACTTTCAAATTCTTTCAAGACCTACCTCTATAAGAGTTTATGAATTTTATAGAAAATGTATATTCATAATTGCTGGTTGAAATTAGGCATTAATGCCAAAAAATATCCCATGGTGGTGTTTAATAGGTTGGACTGATTTTGTACATCGCTCAATGTTATATTCAAATTAAATGAATGTCTCTGATGACGCCTTTCTAAAACAAAATATATTTGGTGAATATTAACTTTTTATTTACCTAATAGTAACTAACATATAGAATTATTACTACTTGTATTTATATATAAAAGATATTGTCCTGACTGACTGACTACTTAAGCTAGGGATTTAATATTTTGAAAGTAGCGGCCTTTTATGTTGCCCACTAAGAATATTTTTTAACTCGAATCTCATGGGGATGAAAAAGGGGTGATTAATTTTTCAGTAATAATTCGAAATAGGTTATAAAAGTGTTTTTTTCAGAACGACGGGTTCTAAAAAAGTAAAACTGTGTATGTACCTATATAAACTCTTTTATAAAACTTATACTTTCAGAACCTATTTTTTTTTTAAATATTGACAGGTAAAGATCAAATGTATATTTTTTTATAAATATTACGATTAAATACACGTGGTGGCCGAGTTGGTTAGACCTTGGATTTAAAAACACTAAGGTCTCTGGTTCGAATCCCGGTGTGTACCAATGAGTTTTTAATTTAAAAAAAAAATATGTACATTTGTTTGACAACACCACTATAGTGCCTCGGAGAGCACGTTAAGCTGTCGGTCCCGGTTTCACTATACCAACTTGTGAAACTGTTTATAGATGGGTTATTGAGTCTATTCAAAACATCGCGACGAGCTAGCCACTTGTTCGGTGTAGACTCATACCATCGGCTACGACGAGGTGGGATTAAAACCCCTCCGCTGGGTACCCTGGGGCCGTCTAGGCGGTCTCGGGCGCCGTAAGGCACCCGTGATGATACATACATATTTCAAATAATAACCATAATAAAAGGTTATACAATAATAATACTATCATATCAGTAGGTACCTATTATTCCCGACGTTATTCATCATTAATGGCGGGCGGAAGTGGCGCCATTGTCGATAAACACTAGTACAATACAGATTGTTTGTCCAAATCCCAATGGGAATAACCAAAATAATATCACCTAGTATTATATATAAAATATTTAGTTATACCTATTTAGTACTAGCTGGTTAGCCCGCAAATTCGTGTTATTCGTGTGTGTGTATTATTCGTGCGTTTTATCTATTATTAACAAAAAAACCGCAAACCCCACAATCGTAGACCGGGAACGCGTTGCGTGTTTTAATTTTAAAAAACTAAAAAAAAGTTGAGACAGGTAAAATAATTTGTTCGCTTATTTATATATTATTTTAATGCAGTATTTTTCCATTAGTTATTTTATTAAAAAATAACTGAATAATTTTAAATATTCTTTAAACAGTTACGGAAATAACTCAATAAATACTTTATCTGTATTAGGTATACATACAAACGTATAATTCAGACAGCATAGGTATCTATATTTATAAGTAGGTTTGTCACCACAGAACATTAAAAGGAGAAGATGGGTGGAGTAAACATGAGTGACCGTAATACGACATATAAATCAGGGATTTAATAAATTCGTATAAGTAGGTAAACTTTTACGATGTTTTGTACATAGTTTACCGAGGAGAAAATTTTACCGATTACCAACGAGGGTGTAGTCAGTCTAAATACACACAATACTATGTACACCTATAAGTAAAATTAAAAAAATAGTTATTATTAAAAAAAACACGTTTTCATATACTTTTTTCCGCTTGTTCGCTTGTATGCCAGAAATTCTGTCTCGTTTAAAAACGGTATAAACGTACGTTCCCTACGAGCAGGTGTAGTAAAACTATTAAATACGTTGTCTGGCAGTACGTCTTAGAGCGGAGTTATCTATTTACGGTACGACACTGCGTCGAGAGACGGTAGATTTTGAATTCAAACCAATTCCAATACGTCAGCCGACGACGTTTTTGAGTAGCATTTCTATAAAGTAGATTATTGAGTGCCATATTGTAAACCTAGCTGCTTTACCTACTGCCGTATTAAGAGGGTATTTTGACCAACTGCGTGTGTCCTTAAAGCACACATATGCGGTGTTCATGTATGAGTACTACGTCGATAGGCGTTGCGCTTGTTGTAGTGGCGTATATATGGAAAGTAATTATACTGTAACTGAAACTATGTCAATAGACGGTAACATTTTTACTATGACATAGTATACTGCTGTATCATGAGGTTAAACGGAATGCGTTCTGTCAGCGAACGTGTTAACTGTCCGCTCAGCACGTTAATAATGGATTCTCACACTCTCACACTTTTTCGTTATTTATATATGATAATTTTGTTGTAGATTCTGAATCGTTTTAAGAAACGGCGGGTAAAACAGCGTGAATAGTTGTTAATAAACCAGAGCATCAGGAATAGTGAAATACCAACGAGGCAAAAAAAATGGGCACGCGCATAGTCTCTCTGAAACAAAATTCTTCGCCTGTCTATTGATTCTTTGCTCTCACATAACATTGTGGCTCACACACATGAGTCATTCGTGAGGGTCTTAGACAAAAGCCCATTGTGTACTTGAGGAAAATGCACTTGTCACAAAATAACATTTAAACAACAAAGAAAATCCCTAAACGAGAGATTTAAACATCAGTTTACGCTTATCAGATAAATCTTTGGAGAAATTGTACTATTGTTAGTTTAAGAACGGAAAACGATACGGCTTTGGTGGATACAGGGGAACAGAGTAGCTGTCTTGTAATCTGAATACACGATATATCTTGGCTTGTAATTACAAATAACGATCTAACAAATGTATAGTAGTAAAAAATGTAACTCTTATAGCGTTCAGAGACTGTGACGTGTCTCTAACAATTAAAGATATATATTAAAAAAACTACTGGAAGGCGCTATAATATAATAGTAATAGAAGTTAAAACATTTTATATTTTATTTTTGTCTGTTTGTCGGTTTGTTTGTTCGTTTATTACGTAAAAGGCACTCGATTAAAAATAGAATTATAAAATAACATTTAGCGTTTATTTATTCAATAATTTATAAATGTTAGAAACCTCATAGCGTAATGTAACGTAATACAAAAGATACTTTGAATAATTTACTAAAACTCTATAGCCCAGATTTACTCAGTCATAAGATATATTAGTTAGATTAAAAACTCGTAATCCAGTTTAAACCTGAATACGAATGGTAAAAAAAACTTTGACTTTTAATATCTATCTAAGATCAAGTTGCTAAAAGCGTGGTAGTGGGTAAATCCCTCGCCAATGTAAAAAAGAGCGAAAATTTGCGATACGAGTGGCTAAAATGAATTGATAATCGACTATTGCGATGCATTAATTTATTTTATATTGTGATGATTAAAATATTTTCATTTTTAATAATACCAATGCTTGTATTATTAAAAATGCTTGTATTATAATACCAATGCTTGTTGTTGTGAATCGGCTTTATAATATTTCTATATGTATACAGGGCTTTACTTGTGTTTCCTTGACAACGAAAATTGTTAGAAAAAATAATTCTCATAAAATAAATACTGTGTCTGCTTAATTAAAGTTTATTATTTAATATTATTGGCGACCGTGACAGGACACGAACCTGCAATCTTCGGATAAGATTTCCTAAATATTCATTCCTAAATCTTTTTCTGAGATCCTGACGTAGTTTTTGTATTTAACGCATTCTAATATTAAGAGATTTTTCATCTATTTCGTTTAAATCACTTACATTATTTTCAGGAATGGGCTGTATAAACATCATTGGGGTGAGCGGTTTTAATTCATCTGTTTCATTACTTACATACGTTAATGGTCTACTATTAATCGTCGCTTCACAATCGCATAAAATAGTTTGGAGTTCCATTAATGAAACAGATGCATTCCCGAGCACTCTTCTTAGCATTTCTTTTAGTACCCTCACCATACGTTCCCAAAAACGAAATAGATGAAAAATCTCTTAATATTAGAATGCGTTACATACAAAAACTACGTCAGGATCTCAGAGAAAGATTTAGGAAAGAATATTTAGGAAATATTATTCAAAATGGAAGACAGAAAAACCAAAGGAAAATAATGGCCGGAGATATAGTTTTAATAGAATCACAATGTAAAAGAAATTTATGGCCATTAGGATTAGTAGAAGAAGTATATGAAGGTCGAGATGGATGTTTCAGAGTTGCCAAAGTGAGAACTGCTTCAGGACATAAGGTTCGTCCTTTACAACGCTTATTTCCTTTGGAATTAAGTTCAGATTTTGGACATAATTTACAAGCCGGTCAGCACAATGAAAAGTCAGTTAAAGTTTCCGATTCTGATAAATTTAATTTAGACACATCTCTTTCTGACAATGCATTAGGTGACAGAACTTCTCCTGACAAAACACCAATAGAGAAAAGGACTCGTTTAGGACGCTTAATAAAATTACCTAATCGTTTTATGCCATGACATGGTTATAAATATGCAATATTTACAACGGCGGGGATGATGTTGTGAATCGGCTTTATAATATTTCTATATGTATACAGGGCTTTACTTGTGTTTCCTTGACAACGAAAATTGTTAGAAAAAATAATTCTCATAAAATAAATACTGTGTCTGCTTAATTAAAGTTTATTATTTAATACTTGTATTATTAAAAATGAAAATATTTCAACCATCACATTTACGTCGGATTGCTACAAAAAATTGTGATTAAATAAACTAGTTTGGCAGCGTCTTAACTGCTTATTGTATGTTAAATAAACAACAAACAAATTACAACACATGGAGGATTATAAAAAAAAAAAACATGTCTTTATAAAGCATTGATGTTCCCACAATGCGCACTCATATCCTTTCCGTTATTCGGGATACTGTAAAATATAGAATGCGCACAATATATATCTTAATATCCCATAATATCAATCGTGAGAATTTCACACTTTATCTTTTTCGAATTTCATCTTCTAGAAACAATATGACAAGCTGTGTTCAAAAAAAAAGTTTTATCATGCTAAATGCTTTGTCTCTTTTCATTTAAATTACATACCTACATGGTGGCCTAGTTAGTTAGACCTTAGACATGAAAACACTAAAGTTTTTGTCCTAGTTCAACCATTATTATAATTTTTTGCAAATTAGCCCGTTTATTATCTAGAAAAATGCAAATTTATTATCGCAAAGCTTAATTATATGAATTAATCAGTACGTAGTAATCAGTCAGTCTTACGAATGAGGAAAAAAGATAGTATAAGTATATTGAACATTAAATGCAATAAGTGTATTTCCATACCAAATTCAATTATAATGCAACTTATTTATTTATTTTATTTTTTAAAAAAGGTACAGCAAACGAACAACAAGTTAAGTACATATTAATGGCACATTTTTTAAAGGATACAAGGTAAACTTGAGAGCTATACTCAACATCTAACAGACCTATATATCTTCAGGCATCTACGCCCATAGATGCACATATTATATTGTCCAGGTTTTATGTAAATGTCTCTTTTAACTAATTATTAAATTAAAAAGGTTTAGAAAACAGTGAATATAGGATTTGAGATCTAGATCCATAAATATCGAACTTAAACCGCATTCTATAAGTGTTTGCATTTAAAAAAGTATTTTTTATATGTAGGATATTTTTATATTTCTTTATAATTGTATAGAAAAAAAAGGTATTAACATTTATCATCAATGGGAAATTTTCGAACTCCGTGCATAACACCCACTACACTACGAAGGTGGTCTAAGTTAATTAAATAGATACTTTATGCCAATCTCTTAACAGGTACAATTCTGACTAGTATTACTTGTTCTATTATTTCTTCTGTGCTAGTATGTTGATTAGAGGGAAAATGATAGTTTACTATGGAATTATGCCATTTTCTTTTAAATATTCAGAATGGACATATGTCCATTAACCTAACTCGAATACGCATTAACTTTCTTGTAAGTACTTTTTTATTATTCATTTAAACTCTACTCAAGGGAGGCCTTTCTCTTGATGCATTCTTGCCAATTCACTTTATAGATATAATTTTATAGAAAATGTATTTACTTATACAAAAGCACTTAATACTTTAAATCAATGATAGAGTTTTTATCATTCATCAGTCATTTACGCTCTCTCTCCAGTCTAAGCTTTAAACAACGATGCACCACATGTACCTAATGCAACTACAGAACCAATAAAAAGGCAAAGTCATCGACCCCAAATGCGTCAAACGATGAACTTCTTCCTCTCACGTACGGGAGCAGATGACGAGCAATTAAAAAGTTTGTTCTCCCTCAATAGTGGCATTAAGTATGAGGGAATGACTTCTATTAAGCGGGCGTGCCAGATGGACTCTTTGGAGAGATGAGATTGAAATTAGACTAACTATTTAAACTATTCCTAATATCTTGCGTAACTTTATACAAGTAACCGTATAAAATTAAATATTATGGGTAACTTATATTTAGACTTTAACGGCTCCCGAGAACCGTTTAAACGGCCTCAGGGTACCCAGCGGAGGGATTAACCCGTCCTCATTTCGCCGATGGTATTCGAATGCAACACCTAACAAGTGGCGAGCTTGTTGCGGTGTTTATGGTAAAGCCTTCGTGTATAAAGCGGTCACCTATCCCAGGTCCGACCTTGTTGTCATCTGCTTAACCTTGTTATCAGTTGCGCAGTGACTTAACCACTAGGCTGCGTCACTATTTTTTTAGTCTAGGTACGAGTACCTATATAATTTAATTTAGAAGGAACCAATGAATTCATTAATAAGATAAATTAAATTAAAGAGAGATTAAAATCTTTACCCAATTTCAGTACCCGATAAAGATAAAGTATATCCAAACCAAATATATTTTTCGGGTCAATTAATTTCCAAACCCGTAACAAAATATTTTGAGGCAATCTCTTCCAGGAAACAAAGTTATTTTGGTAGATGCTTAAATTTTAATAGTCTTTATTAACTCTCTTAAAGAGGAGATTATACAATTCGACACATATATACGCATGTATTATGTTCAGGCATAACTTTCGCAAACTTTGTCCGATGTTGATATTTTTTTACAATTCTTGGATAGAAAATGGTTTAGCACCACAATCATTTCAAACCAAGCCCGTAAAACGTTGTACGTAACGTAAGCCGTTGTTGTAAGCCCAGTATATTTGGAGGAAATTCTAACAGTATAATTACGCGCATTATTTTTACTGTAATTTCGAAATTGATTATCAATTTCTAACGGTATTTGAACATTGGATTCCAAGCCAACATAAGAAACTCTTTGGTTAATAGCAGACACGTAATTTTGGTGTTAAAATGTATTCATTACCCGTCAGATCCAAACAAAATTTTAAAATACAAATAAATCTTAATAAAAATACGACTTTTAAAAAACTAATAAAAGAGAATTAAAGTTAAATAAAAAATAGTATTTGTATAAGATACTAATATTTTTTTTCTATCATCAGGAGAACTATCGACTAATGATTTAGTATGAAATTTACTTATTTTTTTCCAACTTTATCTAATATTCGGTTTTAGTCATAGATAACATTATAACGATTATCAGGCAACTAACGAGGTGGAGTCACGTATTGCACCAGTACTAGGTATTATATCTAAAATATTTATTTACTAAAGCAAGTATTTATACTATCTTTACCTTTTTTCTGTGCAGCTTGTTCCCATAATAGCGAAGTGATTTCGTCAACCCATGCATCTCTTACGGCAGGTTCTCTAGTATCCAGTTTGTAAGATTTCAAATTACGATTTTTGTACCAAATTGTAAATTTAAATTTGTCGTGTTCTTTCGCTGTTATTCCGAGGTCGTCGACGGGAATATGATCCCGGTACAAAAATAGCTCCAACCTCAATTGCTGAAAATAACCATTAATATATTTTTATTTTCCTTCGGAAGAAATAATATTACCTAATTGACGAACAAAATTATGAAATATTTTTGTTTGTAAAACGACAATGAATGAGGTCGGCAGAGCGTGGTAAATATAACCAGAATCCACCTTGGCAAGGTCAATATCACGTACGTGGATGATGCTATAATGAACTCTCGCACTATTTATTATTATTTAATGTCGCAGTTTTTTAAATAAAGACCTTATCAACCACCCGACAATAATATTACAACTACTATAATAAATGTTTTATTACTTGCTAATGATAACATTTATGATTCATATTAATGAGTGAATCATCTCAAAATAAATAATAATTCTTTAATAATTATATAATTTATACAACTTGGTTTTACGTAACAAATGCTAACTCGTAAAACGGTAATAGAATAAAATGACAAGAGATCATAAATGAAAAGTAAATTTGCTGTTCGGTTAGTAAGATCATTATTCTAATGTCTATCGTCATTTACCACGACGCCGTCATTAGTCTAGATCACTCGAAGTCGCTTGACATGATAATGATTACGAGTATCTGGTACTTACCTTTTTGTAAACTGCAGTTAAAAGTACTACTTTGTCGAATAGAAATACTCTCATCAACGTGCGACGTCTTCGCGTATGATCTAACACCGTAAATTCATGTTGTAACAGTAACCGGCCTTGATGAAGTAAGTTAATCTGAAATTAGACCTATATTAATACCTTCTAAAACAAGTAGTATTAAATCTCAACTGACAACACCATTACATTCGTCATTCACTTTAAATGAGTGGGTATAAGCCAAGACTATTTGCATCCGTAAGTTGTTAAATTGCAACTTGTTTACTACTATTGCCTAATAAATTTTATTGTAAAACTACTAACCGGACTATCTCTAACATTTTCTAAAGCCATAATTCCATCTATAGCAGTTAGGACGTATTCTATCATAATCTTTGCTTGCTTAAGACTTTCTAATGGAGTTTCTTCAGGTTCAACATGTTCTCCATTACTTCCACCAGTGTCATCACTGACATCACTAAGGTCAGATATTGTAGAATCGGTTTCGGATTTCTCATTTTCATAGTTGTTGTAAGTTTTTACAAGTTGATCTAGGAACAGTTTGTACCTAGGTATCCTTTGAACAGGTTCTAGAAGGAAACTTGAGAGATCTAAACGGGCACCTAATTCGTGTTGTATGAACTGAAACAAATTTATTTTATTAATACATTTTATGTTTTTATAGTTCAATTCTTTATAAGTAAGGTCGAAGGTGTAAGTTATTTTCAAGTATAGGTATGAAATTATTTTAATATTTATTGTTTTATGATGCACTCTTTAGGGCTGGCATAGTCAATTTATAAATGGACCAAAGCCCCTAAAAAAAAAGAATAAAAAAATAAAAAAATGAAGCACTCAAATAATGCTTTTTATTGCATTCATTTTTCAGAAATATTACTTCGACAAATTGTTACGATAAATATCAATTATACTTAATTGCATTACAAATATAATTCTAGTTTATACGTATTGGATTACTTGAAATATAATGTATCCACTCGTACGTTCATTTACACCGAGTAAGTAGAGTGTAAATACAGTAAGGAGAAATGGGGCGAAACGAAATCTTCTCAGATTAAACACGAATGTAACGATTGAAACATGATTATCATGTTTATACATTTTTTATGACATGTAAGATAGTTGCAGAACTAATTTATTCGTCGTATATATTGAAATTTCAAGTGCATATTTTTGTTTTACATTAATTTGTTGTATTACCGTAAAAAAAGCGGCCCAAGCCTAGTGGTTAAGTCACTGCGCAACTGATAACAAGGTTAAGCAGATGACAACAAAGCCGGCCTGGGATGGGTGACCGCTTTATACAACGAGGCTATTTCATCATAAACACCGCAACAAGCTCGCCACTTGTTAGGTGTTGCCTCCGAATACCATCGGCGAAATGAGGATGGGTTAATCCCTCCGCTGGGACCCTGAGGCCGTTTAGACGGTTCTCGGGAGCCAAATAGGCACCCGTGATGGTATTTATTTATTTTATTTATTTATTATTACCGTACAATTTTATTGTGCATTTATATTATAGTACACTTTAGTTAATCATTAGGACCCGTATTATTTACGGGTCCTAATTTGGTTCTTCATCTATATATACATATAAAATGTATACATTTTTTATCTTAGTATTAATAATAACTTTTTTTATTAATATATATTTTAATATTAACATAATAATTAATAATAATAATAATATGTAGGACAATTTACACATACCTATTGCTCTGGTCACAAACTAAGTTCTAGGCTTGTGTACCAGACTATGTGTAACAGAAACAAGGATATAATACAAATATTTTTTATAATAACACCCAGACCATGACAAATTGTACAGAAAAAAACGCACTAATATTTTTTTGCCATGTATGGGAATCGACCCACGACCTCCGGATACTACGCCAAAGACCCAACCACTAGTCTACGGAGGCGGTCAAATAACCTTAAATATTATTTGGCAGTTATGAAAATGAGTATCTAAATTAATTCCATACAATACAGCGATACCAGAATAATGTCTAACTATACCAAATTAATGTCTAAAGTTAAGCTAAAAAGCTTCAACCTACAATTTCTCTGTAAATGTTACACTGAGCTAACTCCCTCCCATCCTCGACAGTCTCAAATCCGCAAATTCAACTACAATAACTTCACAAACTGTTCCTTCTGTTGTAATTATGCAAGTCAAACTCATTAATGGGAATGGGCTAAGATCGTGCGCCTACATTGCCCGTTAACTAAACAATTAACAAAACATTAAGAGGAAGCTACATTTTTTTTTTTAATAAGACGAAATTTTGTTATTTGATCAAATTATTTGAAATATTTCAGGTGTACTTTGTTGGTCTGTTTACCAACAACTAAAATCTACAGGCATAGGTATTTTATCTGCTGTGATGTCATGAGTAGAGAGGCGAAAACCATAAAGAATTTCTGTTTGTTTACTATTCTTTTGACGTCACACAAAGATCATAATCCTATGTTATTAAAAGACAAAATTGGTAAATTGGATTTCCATTTCAATATTTTTTTATATTCACATGTTTTAGTAAAGGGTTTTTCATAGGTTCAATTACCCTATTTTATTT
Organism: Monopis laevigella; assembly: GCA_947458855.1. Taxonomy (NCBI): domain Eukaryota; kingdom Metazoa; phylum Arthropoda; class Insecta; order Lepidoptera; family Tineidae; genus Monopis; species Monopis laevigella. Next base: position 20,769,796 of record OX381583.1, on the reverse strand, counting down.
ATTTAAATTCTTTATTGCACTATAAGATTTGCACAAAAGCGAGTGAAAATTGTAATATACATGGAGATAACAGAATATGTATAAAACACAGCAAAATTCATACGCAAATATACATAAATAATATAATTAAATATATGTTTAAATCTAGCCTGAATTGTGATAATAAGAAATTATATTTACGGAAGGTTAAGGTTACTATTAACTAATTATTATATTAGGTTAGCTAAGAACATTGTCTCTCTCCTATTATAGCTTGCTTCCCCTTTTATCTATTTTACTTGCGTTAACTAACAGTTAGCCGTCCGGTTGTTTAAACTGTACCATCGGCCGGTAATGTCTACATTATCATTTCGCACTCGGTCGTGTATTATGCATATATGTTATGACTATGACTATGGACATTAAACATAAAATAAGGCTATTGTTAGAATCTGCGTCTAACAACATTGATAGGTGTAGGTATTGAGGTATACATAGTGACTTTGAAAGGTAGTACTTTGGGCTAGAGCCTTTACTGATCAAATCGAACAACTTTTTTTTCCATGGAACCATGTGTCGTAAATGAAAAAATTGTTGGCTTCTCCATACAAATTGTTTTTTTTTATTGGAGCACGACATGTAACTTTGTATCTATCTGGTGGTGAGCAAGCCTACAAAGTCCATGAATGGGATCAATCAATAATTGTCCTTAAACAATATTGATCGCTCCCACTATTCCGGCTAAATGATGCGATAACGAAATGGGGAGCGACAATGGCGAATTGCATTACGAGTATATTTAAATATACTCGCTGCCTTATCGTCAATTAAACTACCCATTTCGTAACCGCACCCTGAAAGGCGACTATCACCTCGACAAGAAATCGATGCAGTAGTCTCCTGAAAACCGGTGAAACTATATTGTTATTTTAAAATTAATAGTTTGTATATATAGAAGGCTTTTTTGTTTTTCATTTGCGACACATGATTTTCTGAGAAAGGTTGTTTGATTTGATCAGTAGAGCCTTATATTAGCCCTTTCAAAGTAACATGTTTATATAGGTAAGTTATAGATATATAGAAAACACACAGAGAAAACATATAAATATCAAAATAAAGTAGGTACAAACGATAAAGGGCATGTTTCATTTTTTATTGACCGAGATAAAACAAACCGAGGCGAATCGGATCATAGGGCAGATCGGATCAAGGTGTTTACCCACCTAAAAGTATGAATAATATGGAAGTGCTGAATAATATGTAAAGTACAAATGACAAAAAACGAACTGGCTCGCTCGCACTTATTCAAATCTACACATGGAAGGAGATAAATAGATACTTTTAGTTTGTCTTAATTTTCGAACAAAATGTCAAACATGGTTATAATATTTTTTAATTCTCAATTATACATACATACATATCATCACGGGTGCCTTACGGCGCCTGAGATCGCCTAGACGGCCCCAGGGTACCCAGCGGAGGGGTTTTAATTCCACCTCGTCGTAGCCGATGGTATAAGTCTACACCGAACAAGTGGCTAGCTCGTCGCGATAATTATGGTTTTGGGTTTATAGTAGGCGCGTCCATCTTAGATTCACATGAATGGCGATTTAGCTCTTAGTTGGAGTATTCTTATTATTTATTTCCACATGTAGGTAAACGTTACTTTTTACATGTTTGCTTCTTTCTTGTAAGTCTAACGCTTGGCAATACATAGGTAGAAATAGAAATGTAACTTAAAAAGTCTTTTAATAGTAAATATAAAATATAGAAAATTACATATAATATTTTTAAAAACATACCTGGAAGAATTCTCTGTTTTCGTAAACTAATTTAGTAGCTCTTTTGTTATTTCTGGAGTACATAACGTACATGTTAAACTTCTGTTCCTGTAATAAAAACAAATATATCAAGATTAGTTATACCAGGTAACAAATAAGGGAAAACTCCACAAACTAAGCTCTAGGCTTGTACTATGTGTACCAGAAACAACGATATAATACATATTATATTTTATAAACACCCAGACTATGACAAACTGTACAGAAAAACGTACTAATATTTTATTGCCATGGGTGGGAATCGAACCCACGACCTCCGGATACAACGCCAAAGGTGCAACCGCTAGTCTACGGAGGCTGTCGCTGTGTAGCAACATTATTTTTTTAATATTTTGTATTAGATCGATCAATAAAATCTATATTTATTCCAAATTTCAAGTAAATCGGACTTGTCGTGGCGGTTCTTGAAATATTGATGGACAGATTTTTTTTTAAGAATTTCTATAAACTAATAACTAGTGATTGGAAATAGGATATCCAGTGTAATTATACCTAAACTTTTTTTTTTTGGGAAAAAATTGCCTTACTGATTTATTTTTTTATATTTTCATATAAAGAATCCCGGGAATCTGATTGTGTATATGAAAATATTTAAAATATATTCAGAAAGGCATTCACCCTAATTTCCGATCACTACCTACCTACCTAGTATAGAAATTGGTAAAACAAAACTATATTTGCATGTCCAGGAACTTAGTTCATATACATATAGTTAATATTTTTTATTTTATTTTTTCAATTCAATTTTGTATTTGCTTTTATATATTTTTATTTTTATTATTATAATATAGTTTTCTGTATTTTAATAAATGTGTATTAGTAGGTAAATTTATTGTATGTTTGTATATGTTTAAATTTGTTTTATATTAATTACTTAATTTTTAGTTTGTATTTTTTTTTTTTTTTCTCTATTGTATTTTGATTTGTTGCTTTTGTTCTTTGTGATTGTGTTTTCTATGTTAATACTTTCTGTGCAATGAAATTTCTTTGTAAAAGGTGATTACCTATAAAAAAAGAACATTTGGATTTTCTTATATAATTGCTGACCAAAAACTTAGCTCCTACAATGTAATGTATCTTTTGTTGGTGATCCTTTAATAAATAAATAAATAAATAAATAAATATATACAAATGTAATATTATACTTATGTCTGTTTGTATAGTGCGGTGAAAAGTAAATAAGTATGTAGGTAGAACTTTCACTTAAGGCGACACCTAAAAACATAAATGCTTATGACACAGGCCAAAACGTGATTGACAAGTGAAATTTAAATTATTATTATGAACCAATTATAGTGTAGGTATTTAATTATATTAGTCACATCTGTTCAATCGGATATTTAATAATATTATTACTTTACATAATAGGCTATTTGACTACATTAAAAATATACTATAAATTGTAGGCAATGGCGTAAAAAAACATATTTAACTTTATTTTAAACTAAATTATGTATATCTTTTGTAGATTACACGAAATAAAATTGAATATTTTTATTTATAACAAAAGCATCTTCGATTGGTGACTTCACACGCAAGTAAACAAAACAATACACAGATTATAAATCATGTGGATGAAATAGAATAGAGTATAATTTATAGGAGATTATCCAATATGTGCTTGTTTGTTTACTTGCGTGTGACGTCATACTTGACATAGACTGCAAAACAGCGTTTTTATCGCCATTGTGGAAATTCGAACTTTAATATTGATTTTTATTAATAATAGAGTAGATATCCCGGAAATATCAATGTAGTGTGATTATTATGTAATGAAGAATCATATAAAACGGGTTTCAAAAAGGAGTCAAATACCCTATTATACTTGGACGTCAAGCTTGTTCATAATATTTACTACCTATACGAATATTATTTTTATATTATAAGAATATTAAATTGTTATTTTAATAATAATTAAAAATCCCGTTTCGTAGTACGAGTACCTATAATATTAAATAATATAGTTTTGATATTAACAAAACTTTTCCTAAATCCAATTAATTTAGTAAAGTAAGTTTAAGTATAAATATAGATTTTTAACAAATAAAACTTTTAATTGAATCAGGCATTATTTTGCAGAAGGTCTTTATTTAAATGATAGTAATATTATAATTTTATATCATTTAAATAAAACTTTATAATATATATTTGTGTAAACGTGTTTAGTTTCAATTAATTGAGTATGTTATATTAACTTCTAAATGTATTATATTTCTGTGATTTTAAATTTAATTTAGGTTAAATATTGTTCCGAAATATTTATATATAGATATCGCCTTAACTAAGCGTTCTAAATATTTTATTTATACCTATTTCAGTAAGGTAATGCAGTTTGCTACAGTTAGCGGATTCGTGCATTTGTGAAGGTGAATTATAACAATCATAGCATGCCAGCGTGTCCGTGACATCGCCGTTTTTATTATGTCAGCTAAACAATAAAATTATATTCATACCTTCTGTTTTCCTTAATTACTAATAAAAGATTGGAACTAGGTAAGTAGGAAGACTTTCCTACTTCCAATTTTTATTTATTTGTATACCTAAATATTCCTTAATTACTAATAAAAGATTGGAAGTAGATAAGTAGGAAAACTTACCTACTTCCAATTTTCATTTATTTGTATACCTAAACATTCCTTAATTACTAAGAAAAATATTGGAAGTAGATATGTAGGAAGGCTTCCCTACTTCCAATTTTTATTTATTTGTATACCTAAACATTCCTTTATTACTAATAAAAGATTGGAGGTAGGTAAGTAGGAAAACTTACCTACTTCCATTTTTTATTCAATTGTATACCTAAACATTTATCAGCCATAAAGTTTGATTTGTCATGTCAAAAAGAAAGTATCTTTTAATAACCATAATAAAATAAAAAGGCTAGGACAGCAGGTTAGTTCAGAATGGCTTCTCAAAACTGTATTTAATATCGAATATAGCAATAGAGGATTACAATATGATTTTTTTTCTTTAAGTATCTACTTTACATTCAAAATATATTTTTGTAGATAATTATTGATCTTGGCTCTTTAACAACTATCTTACCTAATTATACATGCCTTTAATTCGATCTTGTTATTTCTCAGAATCCATCAATCGATATATATTATTATCTATAACCCCTTTTTTTTCGATAGAAACTTTGGAAAAGGGAGGAATCCTCCTATTTTCAGTTATGTACTTTGTATATTATAACTAATAAAATCAAATTAAATTAAAAATTATATTATTTATTTGATATATATTATAAAAGATAAATAGATAGTGTTTCACCTTTAAACGGAGGTGAAACAAGACCATATCAAATTTTATTTTATTATATTATTAAACAAGTGGTTTTTGATATATTTACGCAGAACAGACAGATATTTTCAACATTTTTATTTTTTTTATTTTTTTGAGAAACCTATTAAAATAATATTATTCTATCTATCTAGATTCTTGTATTATGGCTATTTTAATTCCAAAATAAAATTAATCACTAAATGAGCTGAATTTAAATAAAAAATAATTAACATTACATTTTATAAAATAAGTTGCTTCAACAGAAATCTTTTTCAGCAAAATCTCATACGATTTCCCAAAAAGGCTAAAACAAGAAAATTCTCCTGGAAGATAGAACTTTTTAAATTAAGCTCTCTGTCTGGAATACTGCGAATCTTCTGGACCATTGTCCTAGTTTTCCAAAATCGGTTTTACACCCCTCGAGGGTAGATGCAAGAATTGTTCGGCATAAAATTTGTATATTTTTGGTACTTATAGTAAAGATTAATTTGAACAATGCTTTTATGTTATGCTTTTGTTAGATTTAGAACAATTTGCTTTTCTTTGGCTTAAAAAAGTCTTTATAACTTTGCTATGCCGACCGACCGATTTCGTTACTACCACCTATACAATATATATACCACCTATACAATAAAACCCCAAGTGATCTAGTCATGTTTCGTTTTTACTCTATGGGTTCACCAGTTTTCAGGCCTAATGCATTGTAGAGGTGGTAGTCTTCTTTCAAGTTGCTGTTACTAAACGAGCTGTTGAAACCGAATATTTAAAAGTAAACGCGTAATGAAAAATTCGTCTTTGTCGCCGCTCATTTCGTAACCTTCTTTCGTTTACTTACACGACATAGTGGGAGGCAGTGTTGTTAAAAAACAATGCACCAATATGTAGCTGAATGGATAAATTTGTGTTTTCATAGGTGATTAACCCTTATAAAATAAAATTAATACCAATTCTATTAAAAAAAATAGTATTAAAATAAATAGTATTTACAAAATTAAAATTCTAAACAAATAGATAAATTACGTAATGACCTGTCCACTATCTATGTTTGTCGCTCGTACACTCATTTACTGTCGACTAAGGAACATGCCGTGGTAATCGAACACCGTTTAACGAAAAATCTGGGCAAAACAAATAAATCGACAATATGTTATTATATTACCAACAAAATAAATAGATACTTACAAATCTTCTAAAGCATTGTCCTAATTTCCTAAGGTCGTGTTCACACTCTTCGAGGGCAGGTAGGAATTCCTCTGCATGAAATTTGTATATTTTGTCTATGTTGGCAAAGATTTCTGGCTTAAGCCCTCTCATGGGGGCCGGGAGATCTGGTCGGCTCATAGCACTAAGGTAGTCGTCGACTACGTGCCTCAGTCTGCTTACATACACTGTCTCTGTGTGTATTAGTTCTCCAACTCTTTCTCTTAGCCTCCTGAAAATAGGAAAAAAACGACACTTTAATATTAATACCAATTGAATATTAAAATAATACATAGCATCAGAAAAGGCTGTATGGTCGAAAGATCTTTGCCTTCAAAAAAAAAACAATTGAAGTATATTATTAAAGGAAGTGTCCTAATATCATAAGGCCTAAATCGCCTTACTAAACGTTGCAAATAAATGAAAGTTATTTTAGGCTTTAGGCCACTTCCTATTTATTCATACTTTCATGTTAACAACACACTATTAGAATCTTTTAGCTTAACTTGTAAAAAGAAAAAAGTTATAAAAAATCGTAAATATGCTCATATTGACAAACTCGGTTGTCTTCTGAAATCTGTGCTATATGCTACATCAAAATGCAGCTCAAAATCAAATACCGATACTTTTTTTTTCTTAAAACTATTCACTTTTAAATAGGGTAGGGTAATAATTATTTAGGAAATTTATTATTATTATTAATAAACAAAATACCTAGTTTAAAACAAAAAAAAAGTTATAGCTCAGATATCTACCTAACCAGAGTTTTTTTTTTTATGTTTTCCCATACCGGAATCCCGTTTACTAAGTACGGGCTTGCCCAGAGTAGTACGCAGGTTCAATTTAATCATAGTAAATTGAACCCACAGACATATCGTACATTATTAATAGTACCGGATCATACATTAACTTGTACCATAGAAATAAATAAAACAAAAAGGTAGGTAAGTAAATAAAAGATGGCCGCACGCGATATAGGTAATGCAAAACAAAGCTGGGTCGTGTTCGGAAACGAACACTTTAACACTAGGTAGTGTCACACACTGTAATAAAAATATTGAAAAATGCTTAGAGAACAAGAGATGCATATAGTGTAGTGACATTACCCAGTGTTAAAGTGTTAGTTTCCGAACACGGCCCTGAAGAAGTGTGAACAAATCTGTTGACATTTCGAATGAAAGGTGATTTTCGGCTTTAGGCCACTTCGTATTTATTCATACTTTCATGTTGACAACACTATTAGAATTATATAACAATATACAAAAGGTACTGAAATGTCGTATCGAATATTATAAACATTAAACACGTAAACCTAACACTCATTTTTTTTTAATTTGTATTAACTTAAAACACTAAACCTAACACTATTTTTTTAGATTAAAACACTTAATTTAAACTTGAAACACTGAACACGGAATCCAAGAACTTATAAGTAATACCAATTACTTAACCAATAATTTTACCATTTCTTTGTTGACATTTTAGATACTCGTACCTACCATTTTTTAACATTCAATTCTTTTTGCGTTTTGCTGTAGAAACCTTTTGAAAATTGGCCTACGTAGGCAAATTATTCATTGAAAAGTTACCTACCTTACTTTTAAGTAGCCTACTTCATTTAAAAAATGCTTTTAAAATATAAAGAGGTAATTCTTGGTAAACTTACTGCTGCTGCTTACTTGTATGGAGAATTACTAAATTTGACAGTTCTTCAACAAGTTTATGGTTAAATAACTCAGGCTATTAAAAAATCATCCCTTACTATATTTTTTTCGAAGGCTTTTTCTTTACTTGTGTTTTAGCAAGTAATTGTTTTTTTATATATTATTTATATAAAACCGGTTTCACTATACCAACTTGTGAAACTGTTTATAGATCGGTTATTGAGTCTATTCAAAATCATCGCGACGAGCTAGCCACTTGTTCGGTGTAGACTCATACCATCGGCTACGATGAGGTGGGATTAAAACCCCTCCGCTGGCGGCCGTCTAGGCGGTCTCGGGCTATGTATGTTATTTATAATTATTGTTATTTAAGATAAGTACTCAATAAGGTAATTAATTATAAATAATATTAAAAAGAGTAAAAAAAAAATATGTCTTCTGAAGTTCATGTTCCAAGAACGCTGGTAGTTTTTTAATGAAGTAGGGTTTCACGAAAATCTCACCTTGTAAACCAATTTTCTTGAGGTTTCTTCAGCTAACAGATCTTTTTTATTTTAATGGTATGCTGTATGGGAACCTTCTGGCCGGGACAGGGTTGGGATCGGGACACAGTGCATATTTTATGATATATATATATTTTTTTAATTAATGTTTAATTAAAAAAATATATATTTTATGAAATAAATAAAATAATAAATTATAAAAAAATAAAAGTAAAATTGTAATACAATGAGGGAACGCAGCCAGTCTTTTGGGGACCCTCCCTATTGACGAATATATTATTTATAAGTTTTTATAAATTTTTTTATAGGATATTTGTTATATATAAGGTTAAGCAGATGACAACAAGGCTGGCCTGGGATGGGTGACCGCTTTATACAACGAGGCTATTTCATCATAAACACCGCAACAAGCTCGCCACTTGTTAGGTGTTGCCTCCGAATACCATCGGCGAAATAAGGACGGGTTAATCCGCTGGGTACCCTGAGGCCGGTTAAACAGTTCTCGGGAGCCAAATAGGCACCCATTATTATTTGTTTTTAATGTCTTCCGAAGTTCATGTTCCAAGAACGCTGGTAGTTTTTTAATGAAGTAGAGTTTCACGAAAATCTCACCTTGTAAATCAATTTTCTTGAAGTTTCTTCAGCTAACAGATCTTTTTTATTTTAATGGTATGCAGTATGGGAACCTTCGAGCCGGGACAGGGTTGGGATCGGGACACAATGGATATTTAATATATATATATTTAATTAATGTTATTTTATGAAATTGCTTTTCAGAGTTTAAGTTAAACTATTGTGCTCATCTGCAATACTTACTATGAGTTATTATGGTTAAATTCTACATTCATTGTCTGGCAAACGAACGCCGTCAATTTATTTATTCAATGACATAACGACTAGCATGTGACTAGAACAATGACCCCTATATAGCATAACAGAGAGGACTGAGGACATTACGCTAGTGTCAGACTTGAGACTGCTTTTTAAGAATGGAGACATTTTTATAATTCTTATCAAATTATTGTTTTATCATAATGAGTATCTAATAAAGATAAGGTTTTGCGTTTTAGTATGCTATTTGGTCGAATACTTTACGAAATAATGCAAGTGGCAAATCGTGGCCGGCCTCGGGGATTCAATCATTAAATATTTTTTCTGGTAATTTTTTTTTGCATTTCAGGGGTTGATATTTTCCTTTCTTATATAGGTATTTATGACGACTCCAAAAATCCATAAATTTTTATGGATTAGTGATGTGACAGTCACGACTTTTTGTATAGTTATTTGTCACCAGACGCTCCTCTTAATATAATATACATGTAGTATATAAAATTCTCATGTGACTAGAACAATGTGTTGATCAAAAGTGTTTGTAACCAAACTCCTCCGAAACGGCTTAAACGATTTTTATGAATATTTTTGTGTATATTCGGTAAGTCTGAGAAAAGGTCGTAAACTATTTGTTATACGCCTAAGTGATAAGGGAGGCCCAAAATATTTATCTAAATTTTTTGGACATTTTTTAAATGTTTTATTAGAGAGATTACCTAAATAATAGTGAAAACCTCATCAAAATCTGTTGCGTAATCTCGAAGATTTTACAGAGGCGGTAAGTGACTTCATTTTATACTATACATTGACTAGCGACCCGCACCGACTTTGCACGAATTACTAATTATATGTATCACAGTACTATGTATTGTACATGTAAACCTTCCGGAAGAGATTACCCAAATAATGGTGAAAACCGAATCAAAATCCGTTGCGAAGTTTAAAAGATATAAGAGTACAGACGCCGGAAGCGATTTCATTTTATATTATTATTTCCGGAAGAGATTACCTAAATTATTATTAAAACCGCATCAAAATTTGCTGCTTAGTTTAGAATACATAAACGTACAGACGCGGGAAGCGATTTCATTTTATACTATACATAGACTAGCAATCCACCCCGGCTTCGCACGGATGTCTTATTATATGTACCACAGTACTATGCATTATACATGTAAACCTTCCGGAAGAGATTACCTAAGTAATGGTTAAAACCGCATTTAAATCCGTTGCGTAGTTTAGAAGATGGGCCACTTCATTTTATACTATAGCTGATCCGTGCAACTTTAACCGTTTTTTAGCGTACGATTTCAAAAGGAATATTTTTTCCCTTGCAAAATTTTTCATTGTTACTCCGCTCCTATTGGTCGTAGCGTGATGTTATGTAGCATATAGCCTTCCTCGATAAATAGGCTATCCAACACTAAAAGAATACGAACCAGTAGTTCTTGAGATTAGCGCGTTCAAGCAAACAAACAAACAAACAAACTACATACTCTTCAGCTAATATTAGTATAGATATGTATAAATAGCTATTTAAGTATTATTTGGTACTATTACGGTGGCTTTCGGCGCCTAGACGGCATCAGGGTACCCAGCGGTGGGGTTTTATTTCCACCGTGTCATAACTAATGGTATTCTAAGCCAATACCCGTAAGTGCCCGTCACGATATATTTTTATATATGTTTTCTTTGAATTGTTTATTTTTATGTAAACAAAAAAATATATACTACATAGTAAGTACTAAAACTAAAAGTATCTAAACAATCTGGAAATATATTAGGTACGCACATAGCAGGTAACCTTGTAACTGAGATTCGGTCCTAAAATATTCATAGTCACGTCACCACAGATGCTAGAAAATCGTACTATTTCAATTGGTGTAGGTATCAATATTTGATTCGAACTGATATTAGATAAATTCCATCTTCCAAATTCACAAATAGTTATCACAAATTCATAATATATGAAAATTATGGCAAAATATTACTATTACAATTGGATTAGGTATCAATATTTGATATATTAATATTAAAAACATATTTCGGAAAATTTACGAAAATTTATATTACATAACATAGTCATGACTTCATATGGAAAGATTACAGTTATATATTTTAAAACTCTTCTTACGTTTCAAAACTAAAAAAAAATTTTTTAATAGATATTCAGGATAGGTATTTATAGCTAAAAATATCATTAGGTTTTAAGAATTTTATTATTGAATTTTTATAAAGTAGGTATTATATTAGGTACTTATAAGTATGTTTTTTTTTATTATTTAAACTAACTAACTATCACGCTTTGCACGGGTAGAATATTAAAGTTACTTTTTTTTAACTGCAACTATTTGCATTAAGATGTTAAACTGCATGAGCTAATAAACGCTTTTAAGGGTTATTTTTTTTACACTTGCTGCAAAAAAATTATAATAAATTGGCTAATAAACAAATTATAATAATAACAAATTAAAATCCTTTCATTACTTGATTCTGAATTTGCACGAAAAGACATCGTGCCTGACTTTGCTTTATGTATTTTTTATAGTCGACGGCTATTTACGTCAATGGTCGACGGTCAAATGAACTCAACCAACTCGGGGACCACTTTAGGTAAAATTTACCCCGACTTATATAGGTATGCTGGTAGGACTGTTATACAGGGTGAATTTAAAAAGATGTACTTTGGACTAATATGTGGTTCTGCTGATCAAATCTAACAACTTATCCCATGGAAACATGTGTCGCAAATGAAAAAAAAATTTGGCTTCCCCATACAAATTGGTTATTTTAACATTACTAGTTTGTATGGAAAATGCAATATTTTTTTTCATTTGCGGCACATGGTTCCATGGGAGAAGTTGTTCGTATTGATCAGTAGAACCTCATATTAGCCTAAAGTACATCCTTTCAAAGTCACCATGTATATAACAATAACTATATATAGTTATTGATAAGTTCAGAGTTACAAAAGATAAAAGTATATAGGTAATTTATTCTATATTTAAATAAAAATCATTCATACTATATAAGTTTAATAAATTACCATAGGTAAGTACTATGTACGTAATGTCGTCGTACTTATATAAAACGATAAAGGACTTTTCTAAAACAGGTTTTAAGGTTGGGCGTTTATATACCTTTTATATCAATCAAGATCAATCTAAGATTACAGATATATTTAGTATATAGGTATTATTATGTATATTTTAGTTCCTGTATTGGCAGAAGACCTTGTTATTTCTTATCTGCCATCCTTTGTCAAATCGTCTGTACTTATCACATGACGAATTGAACAAATATATAGACAGGTGAATAACGAAAATATAAAATAAAGACGCAAAACGAGATTGGGGTTTACCTATATATTTTTTTAAAGATAAATTTAAAAATAAATATATATCCTTAATTATTTTAAGTGACTAACAGCAGTTTGTTTTATGTTATACTAATGATTAAAAAATTATATTTTATTAATTATAATTCTTACCATTCCCCAAGACATTAAATATAGACAATTGTTACACAGATTTTATTAAATATTTTTTTTAATTAGTTTAATTGATATTTTAAATAAAATATCGAACGATTTATTGTTTTTTTTTCTGTAATATTTAAAATTGTCGCATATTTTTCAATATGACATTAGTAGAAATAGGCTAAGATGCTCTCCGAGCCACAATAGTAATTGTCAAAGAAATTTACAAGCAAAAGTTACACTGTACGTTTAGTAGCTTTCAATTATAAGTCGATGGTCAAACGAACTCGGGGTTAAGTTTACCTCGATTGAATTTTTCAAGTGTGGTTCCACCTTCAAGGTCAAATTTTAAACTACAAGGATTAGCGAAAAATGCTCAAAGGTGTCTCGGGGCCGATTTTGATAAAAACTAATACTGCATCATTAGATTTTTTTAAAAAACTCCTAGTTGGGAATAGAACGAGACACCTTTGAACATTTTTCGTTATTTCTTATAGTTTAGGATTTGGCCTTGAAAGCACACTAGAAAATTTTTCCCTGATATAGGTAGGTGACTATTAGGTATATAGTTATTAGCTGCCCGTCCCGGCTTTGCATGGGTGTACTAATAAATAAAATGTTCTGTCTCACTCTGCACTCATTTACTTTTGTTGGTGGTAGAAGGGTGAAAATTAAGGGTTATATGTATTTTTAATGCCTAATCATAAAAAAAAATACAAAAAACTAAAAATAAATTTTGTGTTGGGCCCCTGTTTCACTTAGGGGTATAAAAAATAGTTTACGGCCATCTCAGACCTACCAAATATACACAAAAAAGTATAATAAAAACACCGGTCAAACCGTTTCGGAGGAGTTTGGTTGTAACCATGTGACAAGGGAATTTTATATATTAGTTAGATTGACAGCTTTTTCCAAACAACAAAACTCTTATGTTTGAATTTATGACTGTCTGTTGTTTTTTTGTTAAATATCTTGATTTCAGTACATTATTTTTTTATTGATATCATTACATATAAAACATACTAATAAGTTATATTTTTGAAAAAATAAACAGTACGCTAAGCGAAATAGAACTAATTTTCCGATCTATTTTCAATTAAAGGGTAAGTGAACCGGGCGGAACCCAGCATGATAAAAAATCAGATACAGGTAAAATACCTCAATCAAATTATAATAAATATTCATTACAAACATTATTTAAGCAATATTCATGTCTTTAAAAAATCTTCAAATATCAAATTTAAATGTTCGTGCCTAAATAACAAATTAAGGAATGTCGATCAACTTATATTGATAACATGACAATGTAACATCAGTTACGTAATACTTTGTATACAAACATCACCATAGAATACAGAATACGTCAGAAGGGCAAACCGAATGTAGATGACAATGATTGTTTGATCGGAAAATCTATAAATCAGGGGTTTTACTGAAAAGGTCAAAAACAATCTTTAATATTTTCTTTGCAATGACGTAATATAGCTAAAGTAAATAATTAAGTTCATTGGTCTCTGTCCTTCGTGCATATATTACTGATACGCTCTTACTTCAATGCTGTGCACGCGAGTGAAAGAGGCAGTTGTCATCGAACTATTCTTAATAACTCTGTGTTTTTAACCACAGAGCTGTGTTGTTAACGGTATTCCACTTTTACCTATTTAAAAATTAAGTTTTAACTGTGAAAATGATCTTTTGAATAGTGAAAAAAACCAATGACCATTTTATTGGTATTTGTGGGGGAATCAAAACCTAATTAATATTTTCTTCGCTCGATCGAAAAAAAACACTTTTAAGTTTATATAAATCTTAAAATATTAATATGAAATATAAATGTCAAAATATTAAGTAATATGCCAAATAAAAATTAAGAACTTTTACTAAAAAACGTGGTATTTTAATGGCAATTTAAAGGATGGAATTTTGAAATTAAAATAATTCCTTTAAATTTACTATTTTGAACCCTATTTGTTAGCACTAAATCGCCCGGAATCCACACGCACAAATATCTGAGTACTCTATATAAAATTCACAAATTAAAATATTTAATGTACCTAAGCAATAGAAATATAAGTAGGTATCAACCAACACCAACTTTTAATTGTACACGGGAGATAATAATACGTGGTGGCCGAGCTGATTAGACCTTAGACTAAAACAGTATAGTTTTAAAGTCATGGGTTCGTATCTCGGTATTTACCAATGTATTTTAATTAGGTATAAAGAAAACTTTTTGACAACACCACTCTCGGAAGTCGCCGCTGTCGGTTCCAGTTTCACCACACCAACTTGTGAAACTATATAAATTAACGCCTATCTATTGTTTTAGGTCTATGAACATAACCAAATATCATAACGAGTGGGACGACAAATGACATGACCTTCAGACTTCAATCCCACACTGGTTTGCTTGTACGGCCGCGTAACATTATGATGCTAAACGTTTATTTCGTTACACTCGTCAATGATAGCTATACATATATGTTATTTATTTTAAACCATCCTATACAGGGCCGTTCGGAAACTTAACAGTTTAACACCGGGTAGTGTCACAGAGTGCGATAAAAATATTGAAAAATGCTTAGAGAAAAAGAGATGCCTATAGTGTAGTGACATTACCCAGTGTTAAAGTGTTAGTTTCCGAACACGGCTCAGGATGAATTTGACGAATCTTGGCTTCTCCATACAAATTGGTCATTTTAACATTACTAGTTTGTATGGAAAAGGTTTTTTTTTTCATTTGCGACACATGGTTCCATGGGAAAAGTTGTTCGATTTGATCAGCAGAACCTCATATTAGCCCAAAGTATATCCTTTCAAAGTCACCTTGTATATACATACTTATATAGATAGAATATGGCTATTTTTAAAATTTCCGATTTCACTAGTACAAAATTAAAGGACAGAAAAGAAAGCCATGACGAGCTCGCTGCTTGTTCTGTGTAGACTCAGAAAAACTCAATTAATCAAAAAGATCCATGACCAGGTGGGCAATTCTCGAGCTTTCGACATTCATTTCGATTCGAGATTTTTAAACGAAAAATGACAAAATATGCGAACGAAAAATTACATATTTAGTCATTTAAAAATCTCGAATCGAGATGAATGTCGAAAGCGCGAGAATTGCCCACCAGATTCAAATAAAAATACTTAATGTAGGAACAAGGTAACCATATAATAATATGTAGGATAATTTACAAATATTTCTCTGGTCACAAACTAAGCTCTAGGCTTGTACTATGTGTACCAAAAACACGATATAATACATATTATTTTTTATAAACACCCAGACCATGACAAACTCTATAGTAAACTACAGTATCTACTTTTTTACTGATGATGGAAATCGAACCCACGACCATCCCTGCACGTACCCTGGGGCCGTCTAGGCGGTCTCGGGCGCGCGCCGTAAGGCACCCGTGATTGTATGTATGTTGATTTTTATATTTTAAAACTAATACAATGAAATACGAGTAATAATGTAAAGTAATATTTTAAAATAAAGAAATAGAAAAGTTAAGTTACGGTTACGGTATGTGACTTGTATCTGCCTGATGGTAAGCAGACCTACAAATTCCATGAATGGGATCGATCAATACATTTTAAAACATCAATGGTCGCTCTTACTATGCCGCGTCTAAATGATGCGGTTACGAAATCGAAGTACCATTCTAAAGTAATTTTATCTTTACAAATTTTTGAATAAGATAATACCTATCTTTAAATAGAATTTGTTGAAGGATTTGTGTTTTTTCTTTCAGAAAATTTACAAAATGTATTAAGGGCTCTGCAGTCGTCTTGCACCCATACAAACGTACTTCCAATAATGCTAATAACTTGGCTGTTAGTCGAAGTTCAATTATTATTTTTATGTTTGTAATTGCAATAATCTTCCTGTTAAGGGTAACAAATATATTTGTATCTTATTAAAAATATATATACTTAGAACTATTTATTAATTAATACAATAACCGACAAAATATTATTTTAATTCTGCTACAAACAGTAGTCGACTAATACTAAGTGCGAAAGCTCATTTTGTATAGATAACGCACACTTCGCGATTGTAAATGCAAGGTCTAAGGACACATGCATTTTACCTATTTATACACACACGAAACATTTAACTTCACTCTAGGGCTGTGTCTATAAATATGTAAAAAGCATTGACATATTGCGTAAATTGTTGAATTTATTGGACAAAAGCGAGGGTCGAGGGTAATATTCTGCTTAGGATTTTATATTTAAAAAAATGACTAGTTATTAAATTAAATAACAGGAAAATGTGTTTCTGCTATTTTTAATTTAGCGAAAGTAATCTACAGTAAACAAGTCATATTACGCGTATAATAAGTTTAAAATATTTAAAAATATTTCAAATGCCAATTAACTTTTAATTACACTTGCTTCTAATATTATTAAATTAAAAATAACAGGATCATTAGGTAGGTAGGTTAAAAGCTTTTTAATGAGATTGCTTATTATTATTAAAATATTGATTATGTAAAACATTAAGGACCGGTAATTCTTCCTTTCTAACTTTAAAGGCGCCTTAAATTGACGTCACTGCAATTAAATGTGTTTTAAAGAAACAATTAGACTATTAAACAAAGGAGATGATTAGACCTCCGAGGGCTTTTTAATTTGGATTTAAAAAGCATTACTTTTAAGTACGAGTAAGACAAACTAGAATTAGCAGTCGTTAATTAGCAGTCGTTAATTAGGCTCTATAACTACTTACTGCTTTCAACATTTCTAAAGTTGAAATGATATAATATGATGACTCATAATCATATATATATGTATACGAGTATATATAACAGCCTACTAAACCTAGTAATAAATATGTTTCTATACCATATCAATGCGTCAGGAAGAAAACAAAAGTTAAATACCTATATATAGCGTTGCGTTTTACTTACTGCTTATTTTTGGTTCAATTGTTTTATTTTGTTACCTTATTTTTCTTTCTTAATATTGAAAGTACACAAATAATACCCAAATAGGTGCCAAATAGTGATTTATCAAGTTGTAAGCAGTCTTCTTAAAACAAGAAAGACCTTGTCAGCACGACTCAAGGAATCCTATTGTGGTGACCAGAGATTTGAGTCACCAAACCTAATATTATGTATAGTTATAATCATTTTTCGAACTACAATATTTTTATTATTTATTTATCGAAATATTACTGAATACATTCGCTTGTTTATTACGATAGAAAGAAGGAATTTAGTTTCGTTGCCGTTTTAGCGACAGAATCTACTTCTCTTGTATTCGTATCAGGGTTAGTCGATGTCTAAATAAATGCTTCTATCGAAATTATTTCTTAGTTCAATATAAATATCAATTCCTGATTTACTATAAAAAAATAAAATCAAGGTTTATTCTTCTAGGCGACGACGACGAGTTTCCTTCTTAATCAATACGGTCATTGCATACTTATAAACAAGGTGAGCAAGAAAATTTACAAGGGATTTGTCATATGAATTTTACTACGCTATTGAACAAATGTTATTTACTCATTTAAGTAGATATTAACTAGTTAGTTATTTCTTTCATATTAAAAATAGCAACAGTTATAGTAAAAGTTGGTATGTTAATATTATCTAAAGGTAAAATAAAACAGATATCAAAAACATTATCAACCACAATACTCAGTACATTCTTGATAACAAAGCGCTTTTATCTATCTTATGACAAACACAGGTGTGATAATATGAATATTTTATGCGATACGAATGATTAAAAATACTCTTACCTTCTGTATTTTTCCTTTTTCGTTTCAGTCGGTATGATGACTGTCTGTGCCGAATGAGAAACACATAATTCATTCACCGCACTAACAGTCATTATTTCATCATGGTCATGAGCTTGGCACGCTTCAGAGCCATACTCGTCTGAAGACACAGTTACACTATCATATTGAGGATATGGAGTCATGTTATCGAAAGACGAAATCGATTTAATACTAACATTGTCATAATTACTAGGTTCGGAACCTTCAGAACCGAATAAATCGTCCGCATCACTACTTTCATCACCGTCGTTCTTTAAAGTGTCTGTAGAATGATCTACGGATTCAGGTTGAGTCCTCAAACCGTCGTCATCATTCTCACTTGTATTATTATTGCTATCACTGTCAGTCTGTTTCGCACCCATTCTTCTTAAATGCTCTTCTTCTTCTGTGTCTGATATTTTTAATCTTAACAATATTTCTAAATCTTTTTGCTTTACACCGTACGACCAAAGAGTATCCATCTGATGGTTTTGATTCAATATCAGTGATTTCCGCCGAATGCATGGTGGTTGTCGCGATCTTCTTAGCACTACCGGAGATCTATTTAGAGTGGAACTTGATGGGCGCCTCTCTATTAAATTCGGGTAGTCAGCCGGCGCAGGAGATCGACTAGAAGATGAACAGCTGTCATTGAAGGGCTCGGGTGGAGGCGGTGCTGGTCTATGTGGCGTTAAAGGCGGTTTAAAATCCGTACCCGATTTCCTATCAGATACAAATCCTGAAGAATTAGATTCAATGGAAGCGTCTGAAGCCGCAGACAGAATCGAATTCACCGAAACATTCGAATTTCTGTTTTGATAAATTGACGGAAGTATCAAATTTCCATTGAACATTTTCCTTCTTCGTTCTACGGGTTCGTCCATGTCTTCTGCGTTAGTAGTTTTTTCGAATCTCATAATCATATCTTTGACCCTCGCTCTGTCCGTCACATTGTCTTCAGTTTCGCGGTCATTGGAGAAGTCTTCTTCGTATTTGTTGTAGCCGTCTTCTCTTGTCATAGCGAAATGTTAATGGATTGATAATTGTTACACAAACACGCACGAGGTCGTTGCGGCGCATGCATATCACTACGGCGAACTACGTCACGTGAGTCGAGCGGCGTACGGGTACGCGCAGCTGACTTCAAACTCATACTAACTGGCTGCCGACGAGCGACAGTTACAGACGCTTGCGCAGCCACAAGTAGGTACTTACTTATCCGCTGGATTTTCTCGACATCATTATCATGATAGATAACGATAAGATTTTGTAACAAAAGCGTTTATTGGATAAATCTTTTGTCCGTTTTATTTGCAAGTCAAGTTTATTTATATATTTTTAATGAGTACATGGCTAAATCAATACAATATTTTTCAATAACAATATTGGTCATTGCTGATAATAAAGGAATTTAGATAAAATAATATTTTAGAGCGTCCTCGTTGCATATTTTTAATATATTATTTGAAAGCGCCTATTAAACTATAATTATTACCTTTGTGTAATAGTATTTTTAAATGAAATAGGTAGATAAAATTATCACATGAATAATTTTCATTCCTGAAAAATTAATACAGACATTACGGGCACACGTAATTTTACATATTTACCTATACGGCGTTGGAGACCCCCTACATAGCCCTAAAATATGTTGGACTTTTATAGTTCGTCATAGGATATGATTATTAAGTGACAGATTTACAGATTTAAATTTTGTTGCCAATATAGCCTTAGCGATCGGTCATGTCACACCCGCAACCATTTTTTGGTGTGGACCTAATATCATTTAGATAGGTATAAAATTATGACTATATAGGTAGGTATGACAATATCTGTAACATATTTCCAAAAATCGGCCATTGGTGATGTTCTGAGCTACACCAAACAATTGGCACAATCGTTGCGGTGTTTTGTATAGATTTAATAACCCATCTATAACCAGTTTCACGAGTTGGAATAGTGAAACTTGTTCCGTGTGTTCCGTAGTAAACAAACATTCCTAAGGACCACACCATCAAGTCGAACAAAATCTATCAAAGATTTCAAATCTATCAAAATCTTACAAATGAAATTCCTAGAAACCGTTTTAAACTCAACTTTATGGGCAATTCTCGCGCTTTCGACATTCATCTCGATTCGATATTTTTGAACTTAAAATGACATATTAAGTCATTTTTCGTTCAAAAATATCGAACATTGAACGAAATAAATAATAAATATTAATTAATTAAAAATAAATATATAAATATTGAACGAAAAATTACATATTATGTCATTTTTCGTTCAAAAATATCGAATCGAGATGAATGTCGAAAGCGCGAGAATTGCCCACCAGACGTCGGAACTTTTTCCAAGATGGGACTAACAAGACCATATAGTAGGTAGGTAGGTATTTGGTTGAGTAAAGAGTTTAAAGTCCTTTAAACCTACTTCGCGGTCTCAAGTCCCGGAACGCTGCAGTTCATTCCCTGTCTTCCAACGACGCGATGGACCCGGCACACTCACGGAGAATCCATGTATAGCTAAGAACATTGTCTCTCTCTCTCGTGGTGGTGTCAAAGAATACTGATACACAACGGGGTTTGTACTCGTCACCTCAAAACTTGTTCCTTTAAATTTAGACCGCCGCCGTAGACTAGTGGTTGCGCCTTTGGCGTTGTATCCGGGGTTCGAGGGTTCGATTCCCACCCACGGCAAAAAAAAATGTACGTTTTTCTGTACAATTTGTCATGGTCTTGGTGTTTATAAAATTTGATATGTATTAATATCGTTGTTTCTGGTACGCATAGTACAAGCCTAGAGCGTACAGGGTAATATGTGTGTAATGAATGACCTTCATATTTTTTTTTATCAAATCAACTCGGCTACCGCGTTATAACCCTGAAAATAATTATTTAATAGGTAAATTAAAGACGACAAATAATAGGAACCGAATAAATTTTATAATAAAAACGTTTAATTTATTATTATTTAAAAAAAATCTATTTCAATTAATTAAATAACGAATGAAAATTTGTATATATATATAGCATGATGTGCAGGGTATTTTTTAAGATAAAAAATGAGCACTAAAATTAATGAATGTTACTCTAGCGCCATCTAATGAAAATGTATGGAACTTACTCGTATCTTTTGTGGTTTCAGGAATCAGTAATAGAGAGTTGGTTTTAATTTTTACATTTACACATAGATGGCGCTATTTTTTATTTTCCGGCTGTACTAACCTAACCAAGTTATTTGTTTGGGTTTCAGTAAAAAGTAATTTATTTTTGTTTATTACCTACATCAATCAATATATACTAATAGTATGTGAAAATTTGTATGTTTGACCTACTTCGTTACATCTGCCGTATTAGTAAAGTCGAGTTATTAAACTGTAAAACTGCTGCACCGATTAGTATGAAATTTTTCAATTATTATGTATGATTATATAATATAAATGGATTAAATGGATTTTGACAGTGACAGTCTGAACTATTGGCGTAAGGCATGGAGATAAAAATAGGATATGGAGAATTTAAAGTTATAAAACTGTAAAACTGCATAAACAGTCGAAGCGACATATCGTGTCACGTCACTC
Source organism: Monopis laevigella (assembly GCA_947458855.1). NCBI lineage: Eukaryota > Metazoa > Arthropoda > Insecta > Lepidoptera > Tineidae > Monopis > Monopis laevigella. Next base: position 20,747,659 of record OX381583.1, on the reverse strand, counting down.
AAAAACGTACGGATTAAATATATTTTGACAATGACAGTTTGAACTATTGGCGTGAGGCATGGAGATAAAGATAGGGAGGCCTTTTAAATCACCTTTCCAGTTGTGAAAAGTGAGAACAAAAGCAATCACTGAGCGTTGATTGGTTAAAGTGAGAACAGAATAAAGCGGCAACGAACTGGTTTGACATTTCGTTTTATATCGCCCGAGGGCCTTAAATCGCATTTCCAATTGTAAGAACAGAAGATGGCCGCTGCTATACAAAATTAAAAAAAAATTGAACATAAATTATTATAATCAATCACTGAGCGTTGATTGGTTGAAGCGAGAACAGACTAAAGCGGCAACGAACATGTTTAACATAAAGTTTTATAGGTGCGGTTCCATATATTATTATCATTATCCTAACTATGGTTATAATGGAAAAGCCACTTGTTATCCTAATGACAAATTATATTATTATTAGTTTCATGCGTGATGTACGCTGTCACTTGTCAAAATCATACAGTTTTGACTGAAATCGACGCGACATGTCGCCTTGTCTGTATTTTCTCTAAGGCCACTGACCTATTGGCATGGGCTTAATACTTTACTAGCTATTTTACTAAACGTCCAAAATAATTCAAATCAACTCCTTAAAAAATATTAATTCTATGATCTACTGAATTAATATTTTTTCAGGCGTGTTTTATGGTGAATCATATTTAATTTATACACATTACACATATCTATTCAGTTTTTTTTATCTAATTCATTATATTTTTTAGACGTTTTCCAATGTACTTTTCAACCAATTTTTGAAGTAGGTTGATAAAATGAAACTAAAGACTTATTTTACACGAAGTTGAGATAGTCTTATTCGCCCCTCCACTACGTATGCACATGCAAAAGCAAAAGTATGGTATAGACGCAATTAATAAATTTGCTTATCATCACACAGAAGAAATATTGTACATGTATTATTGTGTATTGGTCACCGAACTGGGCGGTCCAATTTGCGATTACGTTAAATATATACATACATATGCTGTTTTAATATATAATTATGGTAATTTTTATATAATTTATATTTCTATGTATTTTTATAAATTCGGTTATAGGATAATCTATTACAAAATAAACCCCTAATAAATTATAAAATAAATATATTATAACAAAAATACTTCTTCCAGATCGCTGCCAGAAGGAAGTGTGCCCAAAAGGCTGGCTGTATTGCGAAACTAATACGTTGACCGAAGAACGTACCAGCCCTTTGGTCACCAGATGTTTCGACCAAACGCTTCGAAATCTCCTTATAAATTTCATGTGCTCCCGGTCCCCACGGTCCCATGGTTTCAACCCCAAAAGGCTCAAATACATAATCCCCAGTTAGATTTAAGTATTTGCGCCGTTTGAGGTTTTCGACTGAATAAGCGGCAGCGCCAACCTTACTCGAGGTCCCTGAAAGGTGTGAGGGTGCCAACGTATCGACGCAAGTTGCGTCCCATACTAAACACCCTTCCAGGGAACTAAAGTCATGCCATCGGGTCGCTTGCCATCACTTCGGGACAAACCACTTGGCTCCAATATGGATGGCATCGAAATAGTAGCAAGGGCCCGATGGATTATTTGATTAAGGTTGGCGTGTCGCTTAAATCTTCCTGAACTTTTAATACATGAGAGACCGTGGTGACCGAGTTGGTCGACCATCTCTCCACACTGACAGCGATGAGGAAGATTGCAAGATGCCCTAAGACGAAGGCATATTGCCAGACGTAGCGTGTTGCGGTCAAGAAGAGTACCTATCTTTGATGAAGGCAAAGCCTGGAGCCAAAGTTCAGATTCCCATTGGGCCACGGCTATGAGACGGGCACGCTCTGCGGGAGATTTAGCATTTTGCAATAGGTCTTTGCTAACTAGTTTGCAGAGCGGCACGTCCCATAGTTTTTAAGATTTAGGGTTAACCGGTAAGTCAATTGGATCGCACCGTGTAAGCCAAGCGTCCTTGGATTCGGTCAAGTGGGAGACCTCAAAATCACTGCGTGATGGAGTTATTATTTTACCAATGAGGTCTCTTACACTGTAGGCCGAGGACAAGAAAGCTGGCAGAGAAATATTAGAAATTTTTCGTATACCCAAGCCTCCAAATCGAATAGGTAAGGATGCTTGGGCAAACATTCGATCATCGAAATTTATGTTTAACAATTTTGACAAAGTGTTTTTTATTATTGTATCAAATTCTTTTAAAATATTATCAAATTTCCAAAATTGTGAACATCGAATAAAATATGTGAATTTAGGTACAAAAAGACATAATCGAATAATATGAAGAGCCATATGACTGTTAATTTCAAATAGGCGGTGAAAATATTCATAAAATTTTTGAATTTTTTCCTCCATGAAGACTGAAAACGATTCATGGAGTATCGGGGATCCTAATAGACGAAGTCAACTATTGTCAATTACTTTAATGTTGGGTGTTAATTTATTAAATTCGTTCAGTGTATCTTGTTTTTTAGAAGTGGGGTATTTGTCTGGAAAATATAGTTCACTATGGTAATTTTGAATAAGAATTATATTCTTGGACAGGTCTTTTTTAATATTTATTTTCGTTATCAACATGGCTTTTAGAACAGAAATCAGAAGCTAGTCCGAGTATGTTTATTCAGGTGTTTACAAAGAAGACTCAAACACGTACACGCACGCCCACACATGTGTGAACAAGACATACTTAAATACACACACACATCCTCACAACACACACACATCCTCGCAACACACACCCATCCTCACAACACACGCATACACACACTATACAGATACCTACATGAACACGCTACAACTTTTACCTTGAAAATTTTATTTTGTATAATAGTCTATTTGACTACATTAAAAATATACTATAAATTGTGGTCATCCTATCAGACAATGGCGTAAAAAAACATATTTCACTTTATTTTAAACTAAATTATGTATTTCTTTTGTAGATTACACGAAATAAAATTGTATATTTTTTAAAATTGTATTTATAACAAAAACATCTTTGATTGGTTGATGACTGGTGACGTCACACTCAAGTAAACAAAACAATACACAGATTATAAATCATTTGGATGAAATAGAATAGAGTATAATATATAGGAGATTATTTAATCTGTGCTTGTCTGTTTACTTGCGTGACTTCACACTTGACATAGACTGCTAAAACGGCGTTTTTAGCGCCATTGTGGAAATTTAAACTTTAACTTAGATTTTTATTAATAACTAGCGGCCCGTCCCGGGTTCGCACAGGTTTGTATAACTTTAACTATATGCTCAGCGCACGCCACGGAAGGCCTCAGAAACGATACTTTTCCCCCGTTTTTAAAACATTTTTGGTTACTGCTCCACAACTATAGGACCTAGCGTGATATTATATAGCCTATGTTACTTCTGAATAATGCAGCTTTCTAATGGTGAAAAAAATATTGCAATCGGTCCAGTAGTTTTTGAGTTTATTCATTACAAACATACAAAAATACAAAAATACAAAAATACAAAAATACAAATCTTTCCTCTTTATTATATTAGTATAGATAGAGTAGACATTCCGAAAATATCAATGTAGTGTGATATGTAATGGAAAATCATATAAAAAGGTGTCAAATACGGTTGGATATTTATAATTGTGTTTTTTGTTTTCTAAATTATATAAATGTACTATAATATTAAATAATATGCATAATAATCACGTATACAGTGAATACCTACTATGTTTGGAAGTGCGGAGCTAGCTGACACAGGTAGTGCCCTACCGAAAAGCTGACTCCAACCCATGTTACAAATGTGATTTTTGTTACTGAATACAAGTTTTTTTTTTGTAATTTTTAATTAGTTTTACATTTAGAAAAGGCCTATATTCTCCTATAACAGAGAGTTTTTAGTTTTTATTTGTGTTGACCCTTATGAAGCTGAAAACAGGACACTTAGGCGACCCGAAGCTATCCTCGGGGACACCGGGACGAAGTAGCGAAAAAAGAGACAGTCCCGTTCAAAGCGGGACGTATGGCCACGTTATATATAAACTCAGATGCTCTACCATGGGTTTGCGCATTGTAGGAACGTAACGTATAAGTATTATGTAACGGGCGCAATTTGCGCTTACGTTGGATACGTATTCTATATATCTACGCTGTAAAATTGCAAGTGCAGTCACTGGCGTTGCGTATACCTATTATTGTCTTTGGATCGAATACGACTGCACATAGAAAACAGATTGGCACTGTATTCGGATGTCAGTGATACCAACCGGTTCAAATTGAATAAAGAAATAAACGCGTATTCGACTAAAAGCAAATTGGACCAGATGTTCTACCATGGGTTTGCGCATTGTAGAAACGTAACGTATTCATTTACGTATACACGAGCAACAACCAATAGGGCCGCTTTAATTTTGGTAACAGGATTGAATAAAGCGATCCTATTGGTTGTTGCTCACGTATACGTAAATGATGTTTCTACAATGCGCAAACCCATGGTAGAGCCTCAGGAGCTGAAATACGTTCGTGAATGTAATTGAATATATTCGATTCAAGTGCAATTTGGACCACGGGATTGGTCTCAAATGGAATAGCACCTTCATATTTAGTGGAGGGGTTTATATTAGATAACTATTAAAATAAAACAAAAAATAGATAAGCATAACATTTAATTATTTGATTTAGTTACTTATGGTACTAGGTATAATAAAATTACATATTTTTCTAGACAATCTTGTAAGATTTTTTTCTTATTGATTTAACTGAAATACATTTAAGTAGATTTCTAAATTTAAGAAAAAAATCATTTAATTCATAAGATCTAAATCGAAACAAATTCGTGTAATTCATGAAAAATTGGATCACATATGGAGAACGGTGGGTGGTAACGATTTTTGTTTAGTAAGTGATTAGTTTATTTTTATATTCTCTATGTTTTACACCGTACCGTTACTGTCACCGTATGGATGCATAAACCGTCAAATGACCATGTCATATTAAGGTTTTAGTCTGTGAGTTCACCGAGAGACTATACTGCACCGATATACGATAGTCGCGGTGGTAATCTCCTTTCAGGTATGTTTTATATATATTATGTTTGTACCATCACGGGTGCCTGACGGCTCCTGAAACGGCCTATGCATATTAAGCTTTAAAAAAAGAAAACACAACGGAAAAACTCCACCTGGAACAATTAAATACTTTAAAGAAACATTTTAAAAAAAGTTTCTAATCTAGTTCCAATTTCCTGAAGGATCCTTCGACACCAAACATAGTTTCTGCAGTAGTTGGTTTTCCTGGACGCTTAGACTCATCTGTCCCCAGTTGATTTTCTTTTTCCATCCAGGGTTTGTACTCCTCCATTTTTTTCACCCAATATTCTGTAATGTACAATTAGGTAGGTAAGAAAAGTGTGTGTCTATAATAGACTATTAATTTTTAATGCAGCACGTCATGTGACTTTGTAACTACCTGATGTTAAGAAAACCTACAGAGTGAATGGCGCCGATCAATACATTGTTGTTTATCAATGTATCGCACATACATACTTAATTACACGTATTATGAGTTTATCGCTGCTTTATCGTCAAATCAATGGCCCGTTTCGCAACTATTTAAATTATATATCTATGGTTTATTGACTTAGAAGCATGGAGATAAAAGGAGGTGTACATGGGCCTTAAATCGCCTTTCCAGTGTTGAGAACAGATGATGGCCGCCGCCTTACAAGCTTAAAAAAGTGAGAACACAAGCAATCACTGAGCGATGATTGGTTGAAATGAGAACATAATATGGCGGCAACGAACTCGTTTGACATTTCATTTTATAGGCCATTTAAGGCACTATGGCGGTTCCATATATTATTAGTTCCATGGTTAGGAGTTACGTACCGCTTATTTCCGCCAAAGTTCCTCCAGTACCAGAATACTCTGTGGGTAATGATTCTTTTGGTACATGATTTATTAAATCCTGATGAGAACTGTGCACCTTCAACTAAAATAATAATAAAATTATTAAGACCTGGATTAAGGAACCGAACCGACATTAAATTGACAAAGCGGATAAATATTTTTCAAATTTATTGTGAACTACATAATCTGTTTTTTTTCTAATTGGCGGGTTGGGCTCTAAATAGGTAGGAACAATAAACTATATTTTTTAGAATTCATGTCTGTCTATTTGCTTGTTGTCAGGGCATCATTTAAAAACTACTAGACCGATTTAGGTATAAGCGTGTTTTTATTGAATAGCTATAGCTCTGTGGGCTACAAGCTGTTCAGATAATGAGTTTTTAAGTGGGCAGGATAAGGATTCGCGAACTCGAGCGTCAAAAAACATCTTAATGTTGTTTTCAGTTATAATAAAGTTTTTTTTGGAAAAAAAGAACATGGAGGTGTAGATTTTATTTACTCGATCCTGATTACATAATTTCTTTATAAAAAATATGTTAAGTTTTGAAATGATAACTAAAGTAATATTTTTAGAATCATAAATCAAACTTTGGGTGTCTTTTTAAAAGTTAATATATTTTTTATAAAAATACTATCTAATTAGGATCGAGTAAGTAATATGTACACCTCTACGTTCTTTTTCTGTAGAAATAAACTTTGATATCACTGAAAATAACATTTACACGTTTTTAGACGTTCGAGATGGCGAAACCTTTTACTGGCTTCTTAATATAAAAATTTATGTACATTTGTACTCGTGCCTCGGAGAGCACGTTTAGCTGTCGGTCCACTATACCAACTTGTGAAACTGATTATAGATGGGTTATTGAGTCTATTCAAAACATCGCGACGACCTAGCCACTTGTTCGGTGTAGACTCATACCATCGACTACGACGAGGTGGGATTAAAACCCCTCCGCGGGTACCCTGGGGTCGTCTAGGCGGTCTCGGGCGCCGTAAGGCACCCCTGATGATATATATATATATATATATGAAACACGGCCATGGGACCTTAGTCAACGTGTTTACTTTACCTTAGTAATAATAGGTATCTTTAAAAAAAACTGCAATTTTTTTTTTGTTATAAAATAGACACGCTTACGAAGGTGCTGCTAGTATAAAATAAATTTAATCTGATTTAAAATAAATTAATACTTACATGATAAAAGTTATATCATGGTTTTATTTTAAGAAATAATACAATCGAATAATGTATACCTACTAAAATATATATCTACTATAAGCCTTATGCATAATAGCTTATTAAGTCCTTAAAGAACAAGAAGGTTTTGTCTCTTTTAAACTTTTAATTATTGTTGCTAAAAAAAAGAAACAAAACATTCTATAACTATTATAATTATGTAATATTCGCTATTTTATTATTATGTACGTATATTATTAACATAAGTATTGGTTTGTATATATGTAGTGATAATACTCACTATGTATGTATGTATAGGTAATATTTGTATACTCTATTTCTTAAATATATTTAACGGCACCTATTTTTCCTAACTGCTTAATTTGTCCCAAAGGTTTGACCGATATGTCTATGTGCCCATTATGTTTACCTTTGTACTAGATTTGTGCAATTAATTATTTTTTAAGTAAAAAAATTAAGTGTTTTGAAGGACTCAATAAGTTTTTATGAATTTATGAATACCCGTGTTAGAATATTTTTCAAATGTAAATGAAATACGGCCGATTTCTCGATTCTAATTATCTGTCAGGTATTCTTTAATATGTTGAGATACGTGATTCTAAACTACGAATTTACACAAAAAATAAATAACCACTTACTCTTTGCCGCGGCTTCTCGTTCAAAAAGCTTTTAACAATATTCAAAGCGGTATCCAGCCCAGTTAATAGGTTTACATGGTGGCTGCCTTTTAAACGAAGAGGCATTGAATCCTGAAATAATAACAATTATAACTTGTATGCTGGAAAACTTGATTAAGGCACGGTTAAGTTACCTAACCCAACGCGACGTTAAATTGATGTAGTACTTCGCTGATTTTAACTTTGACGATTGATTTAACCGCTACCACCCTTTCAACTACCCGGCCTATTCAATTTGGGTTCGTACAGAACCAAAGTTATATAGTTATAGGCCGAGTAAAGGAGAGTCTTGTGAAGCATGGAGAGAGCCAAGTGGGTTTTTTAATATTTTTTTACTAAAGCACGGCACGCGACTTTGTATCTCCCTGATGGAAAGCAGACCAAATCCATAAATGGGGTCGATCAATACATTGTTTGCTCCCACTGTGCCACCTAATTGATGTGGTTACTAAACGGCACCATATACAACCAATTTTAATCTACTTTAATATCAGTATCAACTACCCGTTTCGTAATCGTATCCTGAAAGGAGACTACCACCTCGATAAGATATCGATGTAATAGACTCCTGAAAACCGGATAACCCACAGACTAGTGTAGGTAGGCAGGTAGTATGAACTTTACAATGCACTTTGTGAAACCTATAGCATACCGAGGGTACAATGTACCGAGGGTCATAGCTCATATAAAATATATATTATTACCTGACAAATAAACACAATTTTCTTAAGTAATGCCGCACTTGTTTGAGAGACATGGCTGACAGAAACTCCTTCGTAATCCACCAACGTTTTTGTTCCTACCACGCAGGCTGTGTCGTCTTCCATCACCAGAATCTAGGCAAGAACCATTAATAACCATTAAAGTACCACTATATTAAAAAAAAAAAAAAAGCGAACTATATTTTTTTTTGTTGCAAAAATAAATAGATTTGAAGCATTATATCAATTATTTATCATAGTTTTTTTAATTTGGAAATGGCATTTCACTTAGTATCTACAATATACAAGATGCAGACCTAAAAAGTCCATGAATATGGTCAATCAATATCAATTCATTGTTATGTAACAGCATTATTAGCTCTCACTATGCCGGCTAAATGATGCGGTTAACAAAAAAAGTTAACCTTGTCGTTGTTGCTGGGCGATGATGAGTAAGTCAATCGCCCATTCATAAAAAAATGGCTTATCGAAACTAATTAGATGCAGTTTATCAAAACCTATAGAGTTTTGCTATCACTTATGGATCCGAAAAACTGAAGTTATTATCATTATCGGGATATAGATGGATTAGATTTGAGATTATTACTTTTGGGGAATAAATTATTATTATTTAACTTATAGTAATATTTATGGCCCACTTTGTACTGTTTAATTTACAGTATATATTGTGTTATTACTGTACTGTTTGATTAATACTTATAGGAATTTTTATGGCCCACTTTGTACTGTTTAATTTACAGTATAAATTGTGTTATTACTGCACTGTTTGATTAATACTGTTATAAATAAATAATTTTAGGCTATTTTTATGGTATATTTTTTTACCGGCCTCTTTTATTTTTATTTTTTTTATATTTCATTTAGTTTATTAAGGTAAAATAGCTTTTTTATATTCATAATAAGGCAACTCTTTATCTTTCTCATAAAAATAATACTATTTCAATTGCCATTGAATTAAGAAGAATTAAGTTGAAATAAAGCATTAAGGTCACATTTGTCACAAGTCTACAATATTTTTTTTAATAAATAAGAATATATTAAATAATATTTATAAATATATATTATATTCACCTGTATCAAATAATAAAAGACACATAGTATATCACAAACGTGATACTTGTCAGGGTCATAAGCCCCAGGTCGGAGGAGGATCAGCCGGGGCTCCAGGGGATCTTTGCTTTTAGGTAAAATTAGGCATACCCTGAAAATACAAAAAAAAAGAATTTTAGTGAATAATAATACATGACAATAATAAATAGATACTGGAGTTAAATATATTTTTATTGGTAAATTAGCTCATTGTTAATTGATGAAGGACATAGACCTGGTTTAAAAATATAATACTATTGATAAATAATTCAAACTATTGTAAAAAAATAATTAAAGGAGTGACCTGTTTTTGGTCACTCCAGGATGTTTTGAAGAAGTATCCAGAGCACTAGCTGCGTTTCCACGTTGGATAGCTATGGATACTTTTTGTCTTCTACTCAAAGAAATAACAAAAGGTTTTGCTTCCTTGAACCAAGGACCCATCGTCTCAACTACAAAAGGAACAAAATTGAATGAATGAATTATTTGTGAATATTTATAGTTTTTTTCGTGCATAGGCCTCAGCAGCAAAACCAGCGGTTGTTGATGATTCAGAAAGAAATGATGGAGCTAGAGTATCAGCACATGCAGCATCTTACAGTAAACACCTTCCGTCTTCTTATATCTTATTACTAGCTTTTGCTCGCGGCTTCGCACGCATTAACAAGGTTTAAAAAAAGTATTGCTTTAATATTCTAAATTTCAAATTCCCGTTTAGAATGGTTGCTGATATTAAAATATGTCTGAAATAAGACTTTCCCATATTCTCGCCTTTTTCCTTTTATTATACGGAACTCTAACTACGTCAACAGAATTTGCACTTGACTCCTATTTTTATATGACAATTTGTTTATTTTTTCAGGCTAATGGTTTTCAATATTTATCAATAACGGCATAAACAACAGGTATGATATTATCAATAGTCAAGGATAAGATTTGATTTAATGAGTCAAAAACGCTATTAGAAAACTTTTCTCGAATTATTTGTGTATCTCTAATAATAGACTGAAATTTAATTAACTTTTGATACAGTTTAGTAGACAACCTCCTTTTATAATTTAATGATATTATATTTTTACGCTTAAATTATTATTATTGGTAAAAGTTGTTTTATTTTATCAGTAGAGACATGTACAACCTTTTAAAGTCACCATGTATTATATTCGGTGGCCCCCCAACGGTCGCGGACGATACTAATTCATGTTGTATTTTATAAACACCCAGACCATGGCAAACTGTACAAAACCGTACTAATATTATTTTGTCATAAGTAGGAACCGAACTCACGAATTTTTTGATCCAACTCCAACGGCGTAACTACTATAAAACTGAGGCAGTTTATTATTATTAATTTATTATTTAAGTAATTTCTCCGTTTTTAAGTCGCGGAAAGCTAGCAATGCCACAGAAACAATACCTAGAACCTTATCAATAGGACTTCCCGGTTATTTTTTTAGGACTTAAAAATTTTACCAATTTTAAATAGTCATATGTTACCAAATAAATAGTTAGACGTAATCTTCGTAATCTTTAAAATCACTAAAGTTGTCGGGTACTGATATCGAAATACCTTGAAACATTGTTAGTTTACTATACATATTAACTGGATATTTAAATATCTTTACTTGTGTCGTTATTTTTATTAATATTTTTCACTACTTATAATAAAAATCAATTTCTATGCTTTAGTCTCCCAAAGACCAAGAAGAAAAATGGATCGACCATGGACCATTTATTTATTTATTTAAAATACTTTATTGCACAAAATTACAAAATAAAATTGTACATAGGCGAACTTAATGCCTAAGGCATTTTCTACCAGCTAATCTTTGAGAGAGTGGAAGATTATGCATAGGGTGCAAAAGCAAATAAATAACAATTTAAAATACATGTAGCGAATAGTATATAAACTACTTAAATATTACATGTAAATACTTAAATATACACTCAATACATAATATACTACTTATATAAATCATACAATATAATGCATATAGTATATATTAAAACAGAAAATGCTAAAGGAAAAATTGGCAGTTACTTATTCAAATAATGAGTGGTGAGTAGACATTTAAATACACCGATGGTTGGAGCCTGTCTTACAGACAGAGGAAGCAAATTCCATTGACAAGCAGCTGACACAGTAAAAGAATTGGAATATTTGGTGGAGGTGTGAAACGGGATCTTTAATTGGTTATTAACAGAGGAGCGAAAAGGACGTTCGTGAGAATCACAGAGGAAAATAAATCGAGATTTTAGGTAAGAAGGGGTATTAGGATTATAGAGAATGTTATAAAGGAAAGAAAGCATGTGCACTGATCTACGTGATCGTATATTAAGCCATCTTAACTGTTTGCGTTAAATAGATACATAATCATATTTCGCAGGCCGAAAACAAAGCGTATGCACAAGTTAAGAAGGCGGTCGAGTTTATTGAGTAGGTCTTCAGTCAGATCAGAGTAACATACATCAGCCTAGGCTAAGATAGGAAAAAGAAGTGAATTTACTAACATAATCTTTGTCTTAAATGGTATGAGGTACTGGGACCGCTTGAGCGAATGCATGCTGGCAGAAATACGTTTACTAACTTCCGAGATGTGATAGTTCCAAGAAAGATCGCAGGTCATATGTAAACCAAGGTTCTTAGCATGCTGGAAAAAAAGGAAGAGGTATGTTGTTAAATACTAATGGAGAGATTGATTCCAAATCCAATCTACTTACAACATGTATTTAGAACCAAGGACCATAACATGGATTTTTTTTTGTTTGCCTAAATACTGGATGGTTTACAAAAACTACACCTACTTATATTGAAGCCGTAAAAGCTGTAAAAGTATGTTTTAATAGAAACTTACCCCAATTTTAATACATCAATAAACATAGGATCTGTGGGTTTAAATCTTTTTGTGATATCTGGTGCTGTATTTCTTAATGTGTAGTACAGATCCAGTTTCTTCTTAACTCTTTCTAAACTAAATTTACATCCACGCAGAAACCCTAGCAGCCATTGATCATCTGAAAAACGAAATAAAGTTTAAGTTATTTTTAATGCCATATAGATAAGTCGAGGGGTCATAATATGTTGCGAAATAAATAAATTGACATGGTAGTTGGATCGTTTTTTGTCTAACAGCAAATTTCAATTTATGTCTAAAAATCTTTCTAAGAGAAACGGTTACAAAACTGGCAACAAAAAGAAAAAAATACGTTCTCAGTTCAGTTTTGTCCACATTTTGGGCTGAGTCTCATCTTTAACTTAAATTATACGAAAAATAATATTAGATATTTTTTTATTAAACCATTAACATATCAGCCTATACGGCCTCATGGTACGGCGGGTTACCTTATCGTAACCAATGGTTTTGACTCTACTTTATTATTATATATAGTTGTATTCAAGTATCTATTTATAAATGTATTAATTAATTAAATACTACCGCTACCTACAAATTTGTCATCATGTAATCTGCTAATTATTAATTTAAATCTTATCTATAACAGGACCACTTGTACATAATATTTACAGTTTCAACTTATTCATTTATTACGTACTTTTCCTTGAATGTTAAGGAAAGTTAGGAAACACTAATAAACCCATCTATAAACAGTTCACAATTTGTTATAATGAAACTGGCACCGACAGCTTAACGTGCTCTCCGAGGCACTATAGTGGTGTTGTCAAACTATAGTAAAATGTACATAAACTTTTAAATAAAAAAATCATTGATACACACCGGGGGGTATGAACCGGGGACCTAAAAACGTTTTTAAGTCTGAGGTCTAACCAACTCAGAAAGAACGATATGATAACTATATATATTAAACTATTACATTTTATAAACACCCAGACCTAATGTGGGTGTACAGAAAAACTTTTTTTTTTTTTGCCTTGGGTTGAATTAAACCACGCGACTTATTTATATTTATATTACCTGTGCGAGCCTTTAAATAGGCCTGTTTCGATATCCACTCCTTGAGATGCTGTATATCTTCTTCAACACGCTTGGGGTCTTCATTAAGCTCATCTTTTGCCTTTTGAGCTAATTCCGGCAGTAATTCTCTCACTTGCATAATTTCCAGAACTGCAGAATAGATTTATCAACAATGTTAATAATCTCTCGTATATTTGACAATTATGATATTACCTACATACACTATTAACAAATGGTGATTGTTCCTAGATTAATGTATGGAAATTAATTGTAGGTATGGCAGAAGAAACATAAAAGTAGGATTCATGCTGTAGAAATGCGCTCATTAAGGAGTGCATATGGAGTAACAATTGCGGATAGAGTGAAGAATTGTGCGTGATATGTTTGATTTGAAAGAATATGTTGATGAAGACAAGGATTGAGAAAGGAATGTTACGGCGGTTTGGGCACATAGAGAGGATGAATGAAAAGATATTTATAAATCAGAGGTAAATGAAAGTATAAGGCAGGGACGACCCAGAAGAATGTTCTGTGACCAAATCGGGGACATTCTCGAAAAAGCTGGGATCCGCAGTGCCCATAACCGTAGAGCCTAATATAAAGAATTATTAAAATATTATGAAGAGAGTTGTGGATCTGAAAGAAGCGAGAGAGTTATGCAAGGATCTTGATAAGTTGCGATGCCTGTCTGCCTATCCCCGTGGGAAAAAGGAGTATTTTAGTTTAGTCTCATCACAATTTAGCCTAGCACTTACAGTATACCGTGCACCTCGAACAACGATACCAATACATATGATTGTAGCACTCTGGACTATGCAAAATGTGTATACAGAAATTATTTATACAGGGTGACTTAGAAAGGATGTACTTTGGGCTAATATGAGGTTCTGCTGATCAAATCGAAAATAAAATCTCATGAAACAATATTATTATGTCGCAAATGAAAAAAAAATTGCCTTCTTCAAAGAAACTAGTATTGTTAAAATAACCAATTTGTATGTGGAAGTTAAATATCATCATCCCACATCCCCGTTTTTAAACACCTCTCTATTTTATTAATTTCCTGTGAGAATATTTACATGATCCTTTTCATTCCCTTTGGTATGAAATTTAAAAAAAACACCCTTTTCAGTGTAGTAGTGTATCAGTAGTTTCGGCTTGTTAAGCAAGTCAGTGAGAACAAGTTCTTTTTATATATTTTACATTAGGTCACATTGGCTTTATAAAATGCATTATTATCTGTGCATTTTTATCATACATATGATTAATTATTTTACATTATTATCATACGTATATTAATTTTGACATCCTGTTGCTATTTAGACAAATAAGTTCAGTTTGTAAACTATTGGTTATAATGTTGACATTTTGAGAACAATTTATTATATTACATATAATATGTTAGTACCTAACATATTATTTATTTAAATGAAGTTTTTCTAATCTTCACATAAATTTAAATAATAATAGAGGTATTCGTTCTATAGGCGATAGTACTCCTTTAGACCGGCAGAAAGCGGTAGTGTTTCGAGAACGCCCGGCGACATTGCCTATTTGAATTTCCATGCTTACTTTAAAGAAAACAAGCGCCGGCTTTCCAAAACTTCTTTTAACTTTCCAAAACTAGTTCTTCTAAATAAGTCTTTCTCTCTTCTTTAAAATATACAAAGGAGCAGTTAATTTGACGAGACAGAATAACGTAATGCTAATTCTTCTTTCTCTTTGTAACCGCATGTATGTAGTATGTAGATTTTTTAGGTCTTTCATCAGATAGGTATATACAAGGTCATATGCCGTGATAAAAAATAAAATAATAATAAAACTAATACATACGAGTACATTAAATGAATCACAACTATGAATAAAGTTTTTCAATAAAAAAAAATGTTTTATATATAATAAACTATTAGGATATCACTAAATGATTTAATAACATATCTTAATATTAATATAACACTACTCATAAAAACAAAAAATAATTGCTTCCATTGCCGTGGTCAAACAAGAACCCTCCTCTGGTACCCTAAAGCTGTCTGGGCAGCCAAATCAACTAATTCAAAATCTAATTCTGCCTAAATATATTCTTGTTAAAATTTTTCTACAAACATTTAAACCTAGTCATAACACCAAAAATGGTGTTAAATGTATAAAACTAGATAATATTTGTCAATAAAATCAACGTTTATTATGATAAAGACTTACCTACAAAACAAAGGCACTGTCCACAAGGCACATGAAGCAAACACTGGAAGTAGAGGTATCGGCAAAGGTGATAAGTGATAGTACACGTCTAAATTGGTAGAGAGGGGTAATATAATGTGTCGGTAAGAAATCGAGCGTGCCTTATTTTTGCATTAAAACTATTGGTTTATATATCTTCACGCCATGTGCCTTATTTTATTAAATAGATAAGTATTACTCGTATAAAATATGTATTTACTTCCTTTACTATCCAGATAATATCTAATTAATTTAATATAAAAAAGCTCGGATCATTTATCTCTATGTTTAGATACTCCATTTGCTTCTTCCACATTCATAAAACAGTACTAACGAAATGCAAGTACTGACATTTTTATTATATTATTTTTATTAAAAAAAATGTTAATTAACAAAAATGAAAAAATGTTGTATGTACTTAAGCTCCGAAGAAATATCTACTCTAACATTTTGGCCACGTTGACTGCATTCTTGATTTATATATCGTAGTACATCCACGCGCATAGCATCCACAGTTCCCTTCTGGTGTGATGCGTTTTCAGTGGGTGATAGCTTATCAGCAGGTGAGTGCGAACAGTCAGTGCCCTATCAGAAACAGGCTGCTGCCATGGCTAATCTATGAGTGCACGACAGAAATAGAATGAATCATTCTGGCTTACTTTGATTTTCATCAAAATGGACACGATTTAATGCTAGGTAACATAAATTTTTAATGTTGTTTATTAAAAATGGTTATTTAATGTTGTTGTTTTGTGGCACGTGCATTTCTATGTATTTTGTGCCGGGTGGGCCGTGGCCACCCCAGGATGTTGGGTAACCGATTCAAAATTATACGTAGGATACTTAAATAAATTCATACAAAAATAAATTCAATGAGGTAAGCATGTTATACAACCGCGAAATACTATGTTATACATATTATAACCTACATAATAATTCCATTAAATCCCGTAGTATATTCTCCCCGAGAGATCGCACGGGTGGTAATATTTGAATTTGGGAACAGGCCCTAAATAATGCTCATGGAAGGGGGGCGTGGGGTCTGTCTAATGGCTGTTAAACATCATTGATCGCTCCCTCTATGCCGGCTATGAATATATTTAAATATCCTCGCTGCCTTATCGTCAATTCAACTAACCGTTTCGTAACCGCACCCTGAAAGGTGACTGTTGCCTCATCGGTCTAGTATCATTCGTTTCTATTCTATCTTACCGAGTTGTCTTTGTGTGTATAATTTTAATCTCATTATCACTCATATAAGTTTAACAAAAAAAATCACCATTATTTGCAATTCCATATATCTCATTTTATTCATTAGTACACCCGTGCGAAGTTGGATTGGGCAGCTAGTACATAATTATATTGTGGGTGTCTTTATGTCACGAGTGATGACTGAATTAGGTATAATTCGATCATATGGAATTCTTCCATCGGGTAAGATTAATATTAAACCTTTTAATAAAAATGAAACAACCGATATTCCAAAAACTTAAATTTGGTAACAATTTGGTTTAATTTGATCGCTAAAAATACTCGACTTTTTCAAAGATCCTTTCAAAGTATAGTACCAAATGCTTATAAACTTGATGCCGACTTTAAAATATATTAATATATATATTAAACCGTTATTACTTTGCTTACGAAAAACACTTAAATTGTATATTTTATTACAAGACACACACATTTTATAGGTTCTTTAATTTTTCTTTTATATAATTCTAGGGCTAATAGGTATCAATATTGTATTTATTGAAAATTATAATCATAAGGAAGGCAAATCTTTATATAATATTTAATTATTTTCTACTGTAAATTGTTACGTAATTGTGTGTCAAAATAAATGTTTTTTTTTGTAAGAACTACAGACGCATCTCGCTTCTGAGCCATATTTACAAGTTGTTTTCAAGGGTCACCACGAACCGCCCCGATCGCAGGATATCGGATTCGAAAGACTGCAAGTCGTCACTTGCAGTCTTTCGAACAAGCCGGTTTTCGAAAAGGCTACAGTACTATAGACCACATCCACACGCTGCGGCAAGTTATACAGAAGACCTCAGTGTATAGCTTGTCCCTATGTTTAGCGTTTGTAGATTATGAGAAAGCTTTAGATTCGGTGGAGAGATGGGCAGTGCTTGAATCTCTCCAGCAATGCCGCATGGACTATCGGTATATCGAAGTATTGAGTGCCTATACAATGACGTCAATATCGGCCCGAATATATGTGCAGAGTTTGAAGGCGATTCCTTTGAAAAGAGTAGTACGACAAGGAGATGTGATATCTCTGAAACTCTATACTGCCTCATTGAAAAACGTCTTTAAGCTTCTAGAATGGCAAGGATTCGCCATCAATATTAACTCACCTTCGATTTGCCGACGATATTGTGGTCATGACAAAATCGATAGAAGATCTCAGCACAATGATGTGTAGGAACGCAAAAGGCCAATATATTCACACTTTCATTATTTCCACAAAATACTTGGAATTTTCTTAGTACTCATGGTTTTGGTATACCTAAATCCGATAGTTTCGTCACTTCTGATATTAACAGCCTTAATTAAAATTTCTCTTCCCCTTCTGCTTTTTTAGATCCCTCTACAAAATCTAATGTAATTTCACAAATTAGATCCGCTTCTGCCCTACTTCAATTTGAACAACTGCAGCCTGTGACCACAGGTGATGTAAAGTAAATTGTTAAATCTATAACTAGTGGGCTTTGATGATATTTATCGCGCCCTAATTATTTAATGTTATTCCGATTCCAAAAAAAACTATACCCTCTACTTTTAACAATCTTCGTGCCATTTCTATTCTTCCTTTCTTATCTAAAGTGATTAAGCACGTTCGTTGTTCACAAACAATTTACCGACTTTTTAAATAGTAATGCACTGTTGAAACCGCGGTAGTCTGGCTTATGATTCTCTCATAGCACCATCACTGTTCTTGTAAATATCACTAATGACATCCGTGCTATTGACGAAAAAAAGTTAATACTGCTCTGCTCACTGGATTTTAGTAACGCCTTCAACTGTGTCGATCATAATATACTTATCGCTATTTTGCGTTAACTAAATACTTCTTCTACTGCGATACAGTGGTTCAACTCATATATTCGCAGACGCATGCATTCGGGTGAACGATGTTTTCTTCGATTGGTTTTTCCTTACTGCTGGCATTCCTTGGTACAATAGTCACAGCTTGCAAAATCCGTGGAATCCAACTTCTGTCGCTCCTCACTATCACCGTTACGTCTACCTGGCAACTCTTTTCGCATCAAACTCTCGGCTTTATGATGAAGGCGCGCAACCGCCTCGTATTGATAATTGTGTCTTCTCAATGCCCGATATCATTATAAGACAGCGCGACGTGCGTGCAATACCCCGAAGTTTAGATACCCGGAAGGCCAGTGGTCCAGATGGTATATCAGCAGTTGTCTTAAAAGAGTGCGCACTTGAACTATGTCCTGCCCTCACGCGTTTATATAGATTGTCCTACTCCTTCGCAAAAGTTCCCACAGTTTGGAAAGTAGCTAATATACAGCCAGTGCCAAAAAAGGGTGACCGCTCCGACCCAAATAATTATCGCCCTATTGCCGTAACCTCAATCTTGAGCAAAGTTTGTGAAAAACTAATTAATGCACAAATAGTGTAATACCTAGAAGATCAAAGGCGTATTAGAGTCGTTTTAGACGGTTGTGACTCAAAATAAAGACATAAATGCTGGCGTGCCTCAGGGATCAGTGCTGTCACTAACACTGTTTATTCTGCATATCAATGACATGCTAAAACTTGGTAACATCCATTGCTATGCAGATGATAGTTCTGTCCATGGGCGATACCAGTCCAAGAGACCGCTAAGTCTAATCGAAGTAGAGGAGTCTCGACGTTCCTTGATCGCAGTACTGGACAAAACTCTAGACCGTATATCTGCTTGGGGGTTAGATAATCTGCTCGGGTTCAATGCCGGTGAAACGCAAGCGTGCGCAATGACGGCAAAGAAGTCCCCTTTTTCCCTACTTCCGTCTCTTCAGAGCACCGCTCTTAAACTACCGTCCGTCTTTAATATCCTGGGGTTAGAATTGCGCTCCGATTTTAACCACCGCAACTATATCGAGAGCATTGCAAAATCGGTGCGGCGGTTTTTCTCACCCAAACTCCGACTGGTGCTATTTAAAGCTCAGGTACGGCCATGTGTGGAATACTGCTTGCACCTTTGGGACGTATCCGCTAAATACCTGTTGAATGCTCACTGCAAAAGCGTGCAATTCGTATAATCAACGACGATCAGCTCTCTACAACACTGGAGCCTATGCACCTGCGTAGAGAGGTTGCATCATTGAGCGTATTCTACCGCCTATATCACGGACAGTGCTCTGAAACTGTTTGAACTCATCCCTCCTTCCCCATTTCGTTTCCATACTACACGCACTGGCAATAAAATGCATACACATATAGTGGATGACAGGCCCACCAGAACAAAAAGGTATGGTGACTCTAATATATGTCGCACGATAAAAAGGTGAAATGCCTTTCCTGCGTGCGTTTTTCCTTTGAAGCAAGCACCATTGCTACTATTGGTTGAGAACATTCTTAGACGTTACATTGCTACTTACCATCAGGTGGATGAATGGTCACATGTCCTGCTCTATTAAAAAAAAAACCCGCAAGGTGGCGTTTTATCTCCTTTGATCTTCTCGGTTTTTATTAATGCCATGGTCTAAGTAATTAATTTTAGTTCCTATCATCTGTATGAATTGAAACTTTCACACATAATAGGATGATCCCAATCTTTCTGTGAAGTGGGTGATATAGGAGGAAGGTCTTCAAATGAGAGACTTTTCCATAAGGCAAGAGCCTCCGGTTCTCGGTGGAATTGGTCAACGTTGCAAGATGTTTTGGATAATATAGAGGAACAGAGAGATTTTGTTGAATTAATGGAGCAGAGATAAGCAGGGACAGTAAGATCTGATATTTTTCTCATTCCTAAGCCAGAAAATTTTACTGGCAGTGATGCTTGAGTAAACTGATCATTATTGAGATTATTGTTTGTAATTGTTTCAAGAGTTATTTTTAAATGATTGTCTATGTCAGTTAATATACTAGAATCCCATCAGGGTGTGGTGCGCAGACTGTAAATAAACTTAGGAGCAGCAAGGCAATTTTTTAAAAGGAAAAAGGCAATATGCGGATTAATGTCATTTAATCTACTTGTGGCTAATTTAAATTTTTCAAATTTTTCATTTAAAGCTTTAGGAATGCCAGAATCGGTGAGATACGTTCCAAGTAATTTAATGTTATTGTTATTTAAGATACGAATCCCCGGGGCAATGTTTTGAAATGATAAAATAACGTCATCTCTAGGCTGGCAAGGAAAAAATAATTCGCATTTGGAAGGATTAATTTCTAAGCCTAAAGCTTCTGAATCTGAAATAATTGATTGAAAATCTGACAGAACAGGGTGCTAGGGTCACCACCGATCGTACCATCATCTAAGTACCAGACGTTCAATTCAGATGATAGCTTGCTGATTAAAGGATGTATTGCAAGTGAAAATGCTGCGGGCCCCATTGGATCTCCTTGTTGACATCCTACTTTTGATTCAATAATTTTGTCGTTGAAAAATAAAGAGGAAGGATTGTGATAACACTGATACTCAGTCTCTCTCTACGGAATTAAATGCATTTTTGTAGTCTATTTTTAAAATTATTTTTTGGGAATTTTGACTCGATTGAATAAATTGACGGGTGGCATGAACAGCGGCTTCACATCCATTTGCTACAGCAAATCCAACCTGAATAGGTTTAAAATGAGAAATAAGAGAACCAGAAACGTGTCTACATGCGATTTTTGATGCGATTCTTCTAAAAACATTACCAATTGCTATTGGCCGTAAACCACCTGTTTTTTTTTCTAGGGCGCAAAGAGAAGCACCATATAAGAACTTTGTAAAGTCGTCATTAACAGAGCCAGCGAGCATAAAGTTTGTCAAACCACATAAATGGTCCACCAACTTAGTTCCAGCTGCACCGGCTGAAAAAGATATTAAAGGTCTTTTAAAATCTGTGGCCTAAGACCATCGATACCGCCAGCGGAGCCACTTGGGAAACTTCGGATTGCAGTGATTATGTCATTCGTCGAGACCTTAATACAGTTGGTATCAGAATGTAATTGAGGAAATAATAACGGTCTCGATGGGGCAGGATGCTTAACATGGAGAGATTCATATGTTGATTCAGTATTTGGAGCGAAAGAATCGTTAGAAAATAAAAGACGTACGGCACCACGTACATCGCCATCTGCAACCTTTGACTCAATGCGTTTGGAAATGTTATTGTTGCGTTTTATTTGTTGATGCTTTGGTATATCAAATGTATTAAACTTGTTTATGTTTTCTTTTATAGTGTTGTTAGTGAAATTTTTGAATCTTTATATTGAGGTATGCGAAGAGCAGTATATAAAAACAGAAATAAATTCTGCCAAGCCTGGATGGAATTTCTATCAATGCAGATAGCTATTAATTGGCAGAGTTTAGTAGCTGCCTGATGACGCGCTCCTTTTGGAATACGTTTGAGTACTTTACAATTTTGTCTATGGACCCTAATAAATTCTTCAAATGATATATTTGAATTGCCGCTAGAAGCTATATCAATTAAAGTATCGGTAGGAAGAGGAACCCCCTTGTGCATACGAGCATAGTGGATACGAAGGCCTCTCGATCCTTTCAAATTATTTTTGTGGCAAACAGGGGCATTCTACATGACGAATAATATAAGGTTGAGATTGAGACTGAGTTTGGACGGCCTCAGCGTCAACACACTTCTGGCACAACCAATTGTCAATAGAAATTTCAATAATGTTAACTTTGGTACAGCCACTGTGCCACCAAATTCCGCAGCCGCTGCAGAGTACAGCCGGGGCATCTTGTGTTGTTCCAAGGACCAGGGAACACGTCTTTTCAAAATATTCAGATTCGATGACGGTGTCAGCTGCTCAAATCAAATATCAGCTCGCCAGTGGAATTTGCTTTCTCTGACTATAAGATCAGCCCCTTCCATCGGAGTGTTTAAGCGCTTGCTCACAGCTCATTATCTGAATGCTTAAACCAGATCCTCGTGGCAATTTTTGTTTGGTATGGTATGTATGTTTATGTATTACATTTATTATATTATATACAATATTTAAGTAGTTTAAGTATTGTTATGCATCATTGTTAAGATTATTTCTAATTCTTTTTTGAAAAGTTCCGCACCCTAAGCATATTTCACTCTTTCAAAGGTTAGCTGGTAGAAAATGCCTATGCGAGCTTAATGCCTTTAATTGTATATAGGTACAATTTTGTGCAATAAAGAATTTTAAATAAATTAATCAATGTTCAATTATTATTTGTTTAAAAATAAAGCTGACTATTTTATACTCTCCTTTTTTTTGTGTTCCGCTAATTCTGCCGGTGTGTGTATATTGAGACGCATTACTTTATGAAATAAAAATAATACTTTGAATTTATTGTGGTAATTTTGTATAGAAAACGCGGAGTTCGACATTGCGAATGCGAAAGTGTCCTTAAGATATTTAAATGTCACTATTTATATCTAACGGAAAATTAATATGTAAGACATTTAAGTTTCGGCTAGCGACTCACGCAGCCACGCCACAAAGAATGCCCCTCAAGGCCATCTGTATTAGTCAGTAAAAAAAACACATTTTAGCACCTAGTATGCTGTATCATTCCTTGTGGGTAAAACATAAAAAGAAAAAAAACACTTATAATCCTTATTTTTTCAATGTTACAAAAACAAATGTTCGTGTACTGTTACATTTCCAGGAGTTCCCTTTAATAACCTAAGTTTCCACCATCAAAAACGTAAAATTATTGTGGTTTCTGTCATATGGAAGAAAAAAAACTACAAAAGCATGCGTCGACTTCTTCTGAAGTCGGTTAAAAATCGGGCAATTAAAATTATGGAATAATTTGTTAAGATCTAAAATGTATAATACTAAGCTCGTTATATTTCTCGGCTATACTTCCTGTTGGACTAATCTACGTTCATCACTTTAATCTAGATTTTAATTCAACAATGACATTTACATCTCCCTTATCTTCTATACTTACTTATTTTTGATCTGTGATTAATCTACAACAAAAAAAAAACCTATTTGCCTTCTTAGCATTCAGGGTAACTTGAATCTTATTGGCACTGCAGCCATATTCGGTTTCTTAATACGGAGGCGTTAGATTGTCAAAATAACGATATCCTATAAAAGTGATATTAAAAGATTTTAGGATTTCGTGTCATGCCATATGTGTATACATATGGCATGACACGAAATTAAACACGCACGGATTAAAAAGAATTCTTTAGCGAATGGATTAAATATCGTGGATTTACGGATTGCCTATTATTTATCAGCCTTATTTTTATTATTATTGTCGTTCTGACTAATTTTAATAACTACTAATTAATTTTAAGGCAAATTTATTTTATAATTTATATTAAATATACTTATTGGTGTAACGATTATAAATAATATGTTTTAATTGTTTTTGTGATTTAAACTGGCAGATCATTCGCCAGATTTTGGAGCAACAATTTAAAGCGTCATAAAAAGAGTATGGGGCATAACCACATCGATATAATTTGACAGTCGATAAAATGAAGTTTATGAATGAACATTCATTCATAAAATCGATATGTATCGATTTTGTCGATTTATTGAGGCTATATGCTGTTGTGCTAGGGCCCTATGTGCAACAACATCAGAGGCCTATATCGTAAATGTGACAATTATATTTTAGTGTGATAATTTATAATACATGGCTTAGTTTAGTTTGACTTAGCCACTTTGAACTAAAGGAATCAAAAAGGCCCAGCCTATACTTCAATAGGCTAATGATGATGAATAAAATAAGCCCCTGGAGGTGATCATATGACCGATGTAATTTTTGAACTTTTAATGTTATTAATTTTACATTTTCTAAATAACTTTCATTTCTAACAAATTGGCATTATGTATTCCACATTTTTTTAATATTTTTTATTATTAAGCATGATTGACCATATATTTCCTTTGTACAAACTAAACCAAGCAATGTATTAAAAATTGTCATTATAATTTACAAATACATTAAAAATACAAAGGCGGAATTATTGCCGCTAGGCAATTCTACCAGCAAACCTTCGGGACAATCGAAGCAGTTTTTAAGTGAGGTAGATGCAATACGTAACTAAGTATAAAACAAAGTGATTAGTGATTACTATATGAAATACATATTTAATATACACTACTTAAATATCTCTTATATATATATACACATACATACATACATAATACTACACAATGATCTGGAAAATCGAAATACCTTCCTATGTGCAAAGTGGAAAGGAATAGGATAAAAAAGATGAATAAAAACTACCTATGAATTTAGATAATAATAATAGATTATTTTTTTCAATATTACTCTATTCGGTGCTTGTCTTATTATGATTGGTAAATCATCCAAAGTCTTGCAGCGACAACTGAAAACGATTTAGAAACAAAGGTGGTATTAACCTTCCGCGTACAACGTGGGGTTTAAAAGCCCCAGACGTAATATTTTATGGATATCTCTTTTAATTTTGATGCTATTAATTTGTACCTCAAGCCAATCTCGTGTGCGACATTGCCAAATCGACTGATTAGATTTATTTAGTCTAAATCGTGCCCTGAGCCCCAGTGAACGCCTCTGGGGTATGTGAGACCCCACGTTGTATTGCACGCAGCTAAAACTTAAGTACTATTTTTTTTGTATTTACAGGGCTTTTCATTTTATTTTATGTGTTATATTTTAAATTATTGTATCTTGAGCCTGTAGCAGTCCGCTGTTGGATACGGCCATTACCCAAAGCACGCCAATCATGCCAGTGTACAGTTTTATGCATCGCGTTTTTTTATTTATATTTATTATACTTATATTTTTTAGATCTACCTACATAGCTATTATAAAATTTGTGTGCCTGAAAGATCATAAGATAGAGAGGTATATTTGAAAGAATATAGTAATATAAAAGGGTCAGATTTTTCTTCTTATATTATTATATCGAAGACTTGGTGAGGATTGAGAGCCTGACCATATTAGGTTTTCATTCGATTATTCCGGTGATTCATATGCAATATCTGAAACTTCAGCGTGTGTACGTTAATGGAAAATGTTCCATCAACAATAATATGTCCATAATCAACGCCGTTCTATATAACTTACTGAAACATATTTTTACCCTTTTATCAATCAGAAGAGCCCATAATATGCCCCAGATAGTTGTCATGGATGGGACGAGATGGGCTAAAGAACTTGTCGAAAGATATCTACCAGATCCACCTAAAGTGAAGCCTTATGAAAACCACAAAATAACTCTATATCTTTTTTTCGGAAGAAGAATACAGTTTTGCTTCATCGAAAGCAGGAGCTCGAAGAACTTCTTGGTTTATTGGTATACGACAGAGAACTACTTGTGGGCCTCTGATGGAATAGGCATAGAAGCATTTTATTATGTCGTTTTCTTAGTAATTTACAATTTGACGACATGCTTACTAGAAATATACTATAAATTTGTAAGTTTGAAAAAAACCCTGTGGATAATGTCTAAGGCAATGTCTTGGCTCGAAAAACTTCTTGGTTTATTGGTATACAACAAAGAACTACTTGTGGGCCTCTGATAGAACAGGCATAGAAGTATTTCATATTATCATGACGTTTTATTAGTAAGTTATTTATAATTTGACGACATGCTTACTAGAAAAATAACATGAATTTGGAAGTTTGAAAAAAAAACTTTGTAGATAATGTCTAAAACAATAAGCTCTTGGCTCGAAGAACTTCTTGGTTTATTGGTATACGACAGAGAACTACTTGTGGGCTCTGATGGAACATGCATAGAAGCATTTCATATTATTATGTCGTTTTATTAATAAGTAATTTACAATTTGATGATACGCTTACTGGAAATTTAACATGAATTTGGAAGTTTGAAAGAAAAAAAGATAATGTCTTAGGCAATAATAAGCTTTAAGAAACTTACAATTAAGTCTCAAAGATAATTATTTGAAGAATATAAAACAGAAATGAAAAACGGCAATAAAATATTAGTTATCTTAGAAAAATTGTCGAAGAAACGAAATCAAAGTGCTCAAATCGTGCTCACAGATTCAGATTTGTATTTGTCCTAGAACAATGGACAGAAAAATCTTTTTTATGTTTTTTTTTAATATTCAATTGTATATTATAATGTAAGGGATAGTACAATGTTAGTAATGATATAATTTATATATTTGGCTATTAAGTTAAGATATTACATTATTTTTGTAGGTAAAAAGGTGACATTTTATTATTAAGATTTTGTAATAAATTATTGAAATAAAATTGTTTATTATTTTTAATTTTCATCCTATTGAACGTTAGAACATAAATATATAATAAATGTAATAAATAACTCTGTATTACCTAAAATTTTAATGTATTGATGGGGTGTACTAGACCCCACGTTGTACAACTTGTAACTTTATTCCACGTTGTATGCGGAAGGTTAAGGGGGGTATGATAGTAGGTTCATACTTATATGAAATAGGCGAATATTTATTCATAAAATTTAAAAATTGAGTTACATAATTAATAGACTTATTTAATTCTTTCATAATTAATATAGGTACATTGTTTTCTGGGAATATTTTCCATGATTAAACCTTCCGATTAATCAAATTGAAGTTGTCTAAAAGAACCGTCTACGCCAAACAAATCTTCTGCAGTCTTCGGTTTGCCAGGTCTTTTCGATTCGTCAGTGCCGTTCGTCCAGTCTTCTTCTAACCAACTGCTGTATTCTTTCACTTTGTTCTTCCAGTACTCTAAAATATACCAAATATTTCAGTTAAGGTGGGAGTGTCA
Source organism: Monopis laevigella (assembly GCA_947458855.1). NCBI lineage: Eukaryota > Metazoa > Arthropoda > Insecta > Lepidoptera > Tineidae > Monopis > Monopis laevigella. The sequence goes on along the minus strand of OX381583.1, from coordinate 20,720,002 downwards.
AATAACTAAATTCCTATGTATTAAAAAAAAAAAAACTACATGTTCTACCACAATAAAAAAATATAAGTATGTAGGTATATATCACTCATCGTTATTATATTGTATTATTTAAATTTGTTATTTTATTTGCCCCCTTTCTAAAAATGAATAAAGAAGAAATCCAGTATTTTACCTAAATATGAAATACTATTGAATACGGAATATCTGTGTTTAACAATTTTTTCACACAAATCTGTATTAGGCTATAACTAGTATTTTGTATGGTTTACGATATTTAATTTGCAATTTATTAAACAAAAGCGTAATTTGTTGACCTTTTTTTCACCTTTTTATTTCTTCAATGATTTTTATTGTGAATGTTTTATTTCTTCAATGATTTATATTGTGAATGTGTATACATTGGGAGTTGTTTAAGCAGTTTTGCTTTTTATTAACTTAAAATAATAGATTGCCGTGGAGACAAAGTAATGTATTTTTCTACTAAGCCAAGTTTTCAGGAGACGATTTATTGTCGATGTTGCAGTCTCCTATCAATGGGCCATTACGAAAAAGGCCGTTGATTTGACAATAATCCAGCGAGGATATTAAAATAGGCTTGTAATGCAAATTTGTAACCAGATCATTAAGCCGGCATAGTGGAAGCTAAACTACATATTGATCGACCCCATTCGTGGGCTTTGTAGGCCTACTTACCATAAGGTCACATACCGTGCTCCAATAAAATATAATAAAAGTCCGCATGTGACTTTGTATTGTAATATATTGAAAGCACTCCTACAAAAGACATAGTTTTTTAACAGCATCAATCGCTATAACTATATGGCTAAACGAGCGGCGATAAAAACAAAAATGCATTACTAGTCTACATTAAATAGCCTCGCTGCTTTATCATTAAATTAACTGCCCGTTTCATAATCGCACCCTAAAGAAAAACCACCACTTAAACAAGAACTTCGGTGGGGGGAAGGTCTCTATAACTTCGTTAGGCTGACCGACCGGTCTCGTTATCACCGCCCATACAAATGCAAAAACCGTCAAGTGAATAGTCATGTTTCGGTTTTAGTCTTTGGTTCACCGGTTTTCAGGAGATTACTGCATCGATTTCTTGTCGAGTCTCCTTTCATTAATAATGGGAGCATTCAATGTTGTTTAAGAACAATTATTGATCGACCCCATTCATAGACTTTGTAGGTCTGCTCACCACCAGGTAGATAGACAAAGTCACATGCCGTGCTCCAATAAAAAAAAAGAAATCGATGCAATAGTCTTCTGAAAACAGGTGACCCGCAGACTAAAACCGAAACAAAACCGAGTATCTGTAGGTATTATATTAACTCTTTTGCAATAAATCTTGCGTTACAAATTTAATTTATTTGTCAAAATAAAGGCATGGACACATAGAGGTGTAATAATTAAATAAGTTCACTTTGTTTCACCGTACTGTATACAAATATTAAGGGGCCTGGAGTCGAGTTAACCTCCATACAAAGGTACTTCCAATATTACAACTTGGCTGTTAGTCGAAGTTCAATTATTTTATCATGTTGATGTTCGTAATTGTACAGAAAATCTTTCTGAAAATATTTATTACCCACAAGGTAATAAATATTTTTGTATTATAATATTTAAAAAGTTTTTTATTTTATTTCGAATTAAATAATAACCCAACACAGAAACATTAATAAATACAATGGCCGACAAAATTATTATTTTAATTCTGCGACGAACAGTAATCGATTATAAATGGAAGTGCGAAAGCTCATTTTGTATAGAGAAAGAGGAGTTCGCGATTATGAATGCAGTCTAAATATCAGTTTAAATATTTAAGACAATATTTTAAAACGAACGAAATACTAATCAGTATAAATTACGGGTTGAGGTCATATCTTTAAAATTTGTGTATTTTTTTTAAATTAGGATATAGGAGATGCTGCTGTGGGGGCCTTGGATCTCCGCTTGGCACGAACGTTTGATTGTTATCATATAATAAGCGGAGATCCCGAAAAATCTTCTGCTGATAGGCCGGCGCTGGCATCAAAGTAATGTTGTGTTCTGTAATTCTGTACTTTCAATATTGTAAGATAGTATATCTGCCTTGGGGTGTTCTACGCGTGCTCTTCAGTAGGATGACAGTATATACCACATGCTATAAGCATAGGTGTAAGTCAATAACCATGCAGGACATGGTCCTGCATGGTTGTTGACTCCTCTGATGATACGGTACATATGGAACATCAGGGTTTTTACTTGCTGGTACCTTTTTCTTCAGGGTGTCTCTGAGGCGATCGACGTTTATTTTGTATTATATTGTCAACATTTGTCTGTGGGAGGAATAGCAACCTGGCCAAGTGCACACAGGACTTTATATATACTTTTTTTTTTTGGACTTTTCATAAATGCCTGTAAAGGTTTACATGAAATAGATATTTTTGACTTTGACTTTTTGACTTTGACTTTTGACTTTGACTTTGAGGAAGGATTCTGAGTAGGTAACGGGTAGAAAATTAGAACCTCGGAAAACTATGTAGATAAACAGGGAAAAATAAAATAAAAATGATTTATGAACACCCGTACATAATTTGATATAGAAAACTTTGATGACCGAACAAAATTATATTGGGGTTTATTGTAATGATTCAATAAACCTACGTCAATATGGTAGAATACAAGGTTTAATAAAAAACCCTATATACAGATATTCTACTAAGTAATATGAACAACTTTCACTATGGGACCAACTCTGTCACAGCAAAAAATACATAATTGGTAACATCCCTATCACTCGTCTACGACTCCGAAAGGTCGAAACTTCCGATTGATTTTGCACCTCCCACTTCGACTTCAGCTCGACATTATTATTATTAGCTTAAAGTAATGGCCTCTACGCGTACGCGTAATTTTGCCAGTGTCGAGTGGGTGGATTTAAAAAAACTTTTTTATTTGTAGTAAAAGAGGGATAAAAGGATGGAAAGGAATTGGGAAAGGATTAGGGTAGGTAAAGGAATGGCGACATGACCGTATGTAAGCATACAGTATAGTCTTGCCAATATCAAGTGAAGAAGGAAAAGTCTACAGTAAAATGGGTACCGCCATTTTACTGAAGATTGTGGGATTATTTGAGATAACACAAACACCGAGATCACTGCGTAAATGCTACACTTCTCACACTTAATATTACTATACGAATGCTTATTCTACAAAATTAGTACACTTTTGCACAATAATATTCAATAAAATTAAATTTGAAAAATATAATATAAACACGCGTCTACAGTGTTCGGGCTACCCTCAAAGAATCTTCAGCTCGACATTTTTAAATCGGAGGTTGCAATCGGATGCCGAAGCATGCTAAATCAATTTGAAATAGACAGATTGATTTCTAAAATGATTGTTATGCAAGATCTTCCTTTTTATTTCATGGATGGATTTCGACGACTTTTACAGTACATTTCGCCGAATCATCAGTTAAATTTTATACTGACTATAGACGAGTATATGTGATGACTTATATGCAAAATTAGCAACAAAAAATAATGATTTGCTGAAACAATTTGGGAAAATATGATTTACACCAGACATCCGATAAAGCCTATGGATGTGGTTTTATTATTAGGGATGATCCGGTAAAACCGTTTTATAATACATACCTACATTTGTTTAATACTCTACTTAAATGGAATTACTGATTTTACTTTTCGCTATGAGAGTTGGTCCTTGTTGTTGGTCCTATAGTGAAAGTTGTTCGTATTCATGAGTAGATCACCGTGTAAAACACTGCCGCGCTGTATATAGTGTTTCAGTAACACCTGTATGTATAAACTTACCAGTAATTTCCTTAACAGTTCCACCATTACCACCATACTCGGCCGGAAGAATATCTTTGGGAATATGTTTGTATAACTCCTCGTAGTTCTTATTGTGGACGTATAACTGAAATCATTTTTTTTTATAGTTAACAAAAAAAATACAGAGTAGATAAACAATGAAAATATTTGTATAAAACCTAGTCGCTTCCCAATTCTGTCTGTCTGTTTGTACGCTTAGATCTTCTATACTATTCAACGGATTTTAATATAGTTTTCACCATTATGAAGGTAATTTCTTCTGAAAGGTTTATATGTATACTATAGTAATATATATAATTAGTTGTTATCCGTGTGAAGCCGGGGCCGGTAGCTGGAGGATAAATATTTTCTTTATATGTAACATGATTTTATAAGAAAAAAAATCATAATAATCACGGAATTTTAAAAATTTAATACTCTTACCGGCAAATGTAATATTTTTACTAGGGCCACCTACTCTTACCGGCAAATATATTATTTTTACTAGGGCCACCTACTCTTACCGGCAAATATATTATTTTTACTAGGGCCACCTACTCTTACCGGCAAATATATTATTTTTACTAGGGCCACCTACTCTTACCGGCAACTATATTATTTTGACTAGGGCCACCTACTCTTACCGGCAAATATATTATTTTGACTAGGGCCACCTACTCTTACCGGCAAATATATTATTTTGACAAGGGCCACCAATTGATAGAATTAACCGATTTGGTTAGAGTATACGTGTTCGCCGGGTTGGTTAAACATCAGATTAAAAAACTTTACAGTTTTTTCAATTAAAAACAATCTACAGGTACCTACATTTATTTGACAACACGAGACGTGCCTCGCATGTCACGTTAAGCTGTCGGTCCCAGTATACCAACTTGTAAAACTTTTATACTTAGATATTTTATTGAGAATATCTAAACACTGCGACGAACTGGCCATTTGTTTAGTGAGAACTTTTGTTTTCGTTTTTCTATATAATTTTAGTAAATTTTACTAATCTCAGTTCACAACAAGGGGAACTATTTCTTCCAAATCTCGATCAGCTTTTTCAGTTTTATTTATAACATACAGATGCAAAAACCGTCAAGTGACCTAGTCATGTTTCGGTTTTAGTCTGTGGGTTCACCGGTTTTCAAGAAATTACTGCATTAATTTCTTGTCGAGGTGGTAGTCTCCCTGTAGGGTGTGGTTACGAAATAGGTGGTTGAGTTGTTGGTGGTTGTATATTAAAATATACTCGTAATGGAATTCGTCTTTGTCGCCGCCCATTTCGTAATCGCATTATTTAGCCTGCACTGTGGGAGCGATCAATGTTGTTTAAAAACAATTATTGATTGACCCCATTCATGGACTTTGTATAATAAAAAAATAAAAATAACAGTTATTTTATTGTTGAGTACTTACCCGAGTTCGATTTTTTTCATTCAAGAATGTTTTAAACAAATTATATATGGTTTCAAATCCTGCTGGAGTGTTGATATAATGAGCTCCTTTCATCCTCGATGGCGTCGCATCCTGTTTTTATATATAAGTATGTTAGAATAAGCCAAACAACTGTAAATTTTGAATAAAGTCTCAACAATATTTAAAATACCATTCTAAAGTTCGAGTTTCGAAAGTATTATAATTAAAATTTTATAAATTAATTTCCATATACGAATATAATTAATTTATATAGATAGACAGCCTCCGTAGACTAGTGATTGCACCTTTGGCGTTGTATACGGAGGTCGTGGGTTCGATTCCCATACCCAAGGCAAAAAATATTAGTAGTCTACGTTTTTTTCTGTACAGTTTGTCATGGTCTGGGTGTTTATAAAATATAATATGTATTATATCGTTGCTTCTGGTACACATAGAACAAGCCTAGAGCTTAGTTTGTGACCAGAGCAATATGTGTAATTTGTTTTACATATTATTATTATTATATAATATATGTTACTTGGATCGCCTAGACTAACGGTTTTATTGATCGGATCGGATTATATTTAATTTGGATTCGTAATGCAAATTCGACTTTGAAGCCTCCCATTTCATAACAACAACATTTAGCCGCCATAGTGGGAGCGTCTAATGCCCATCAACTCCTTCCATAGACTTTGAAGCTTTGTTTACCATCATGTAGTTACAAAGCCACACACCGCCATAAATATAAATAGCAAAAATAAAAATATATATAATTTCTCGCATAAACTACACACAAAATACACGAGAGATCGTGGGTTCGATTCCCACTCATGATAAAAATCATATTAGTACGTTTTTCTGTACCTACAGTTTGCCATGGTCTGGGTATACCTATATAAAATATAATATGAAGGTATTAAGTATCGTTGTTTTTAGTATACATAGAATAAGCATATAGGGCCCTAGCATTACAGCATCGATAGGCTCGATAAATCGACAAATTCGATACATATCAATTTTATGAATGAATGTTCATTCATAAACTTCATTTTATCGACTGCCGATATATATCGATGTGGTTATGCTAAGCCCCATAGCTTTATTATTGAAAACCTCGTTTTACTGCCGACAGACGATTGCGTTAACGATTGTGCTTTTTAATTGTCATTTGGGTATAAGGTATGTCATAATTTTGATTCCGTAATTCTACTAATTATATTAAAAAATACCAAAATGTAACACGTAAACGTTAAGAGCAGAGTCTGATCAAACATTTCCCATACATTCACGACCTTTTGGTCCTAACTGTTACCTACCCTTCACTAAACATTAATAGATTTTTATGAGTTTTGGAGGCGTTATAATAAGACCTATATCTATGCTCGTGCGTTTTCCTTTTTTTTTTAATTTGGTGTAGGAAAAATAATATCAACCCCAGAAATTCGAAAAAAATCGTAAAAAATTCCCTGACAATAAAATAATTCCTATAAAATATCAATGCAGAAAAATAAAAAAACTAACAGACATCGTTTATTTTCCCTCTAATAAAATGAGACCATTTTTTTTTTATCAGTTAAAGTATAGGGGTAGAAAACAGTTTTGGCCCGAAAGTCGTTTTGCTGCCTAAATTCTCATACGTGCTCTTTCTCTTATGTGGTCGGGGGGAAGGTTTACATGAATGTATGATAGCGTTACCGAGTCACTGTCATACGCGGGAAGAGATAATACTTTGCAGTTGAATCAACATGAGCATCGAAGAGCCTCATCAGACACTCCTCTTAACGTCAAACGATCTTTCGTTTTGGGCGCCAGGGGACGTACTACCGTACTACGTACTTATTAAGATATTTTCTCTCACCTGAGACAAGACTGTCATCTTCTTGATTACAGTTGGAGTCATTTGCATAAAGTGGTTGGTGGTCACACCGTCCAAATCTATCAAAGCACGAGCACCAGAAATAACAAACGAGTCGTTTTCATAAAACGCTATCTGTAAATAACAGGTAAATAAAAAAAAACAGCGAATGAAATAACTGCTATAGAAATTTCATCGCTTCTTCTCCGTTTAGTTTTCATACTACACGCACTGGCATCAAAATGCATAAACATACAGGCTACGGTGAAAGACAAATCCACGAAAACAAATATTAAGATTCCTTATATGGAAAAAAGGGCGTGGACGGAAAGTCCCCTAAATATAAAATGCATTTTTTACTGAAATTTACATTTCTTTATTTTCTATAAGTAAAACTGCATTCAAAGATTTTTGAAAAGAAGTTTATTTTATGGGCACAATATTTTATTTTGTAATATTTTATTTTTATTTTCCTTGGTATTTCTTTGCGTTATCGCTTGGTGTAATGCTGGGTTTCAGTCAGTTTGATTACCGGGTGTGGCAATAGTATTTTTAAATATTGTTGAATGTTATACTTATTTAAAGAAAATAAAGGAATGATTCCTTTCAGTAAAATTTTCCATCATTAATATTTAGGGTGCTTTCCTTTCAACCACAGAACACGGAATCCACGCGCGCGTGGGCAGCGCGCGGCGATTCCGTGCTCTGTGCTTTCAACCATGGCCTTCCCTTCCCTTCTTACGAATTACTTTAAACATAGTATTCTTTTTAACATTTGGTTAATCTAAATTAGATTTTTATTTCAAATAAACTACTTTTCCAAGAAAAATATAAATTTTACCTCCTGAAGGACATTGTGAACGGTACTAATTTCAGAGTTGTGATATTTTGCTGCATCATAAACTCCAGGACGAACTATCATGACTGTAGGAGACGTTACACTTTGAACCTTCGGCAGGATTAACATGGCTCTAGAAATATTACCAAAAAAATATTACATACACATATCATTACGGGGTGCCTTACGGCGCCCGAGACCGCCTAGACGGCCCCAGGGTACCCAGCGGAGGGGTTTTAGTCCCACCTCGTCGTAGCCGATGGTATGAGTCTACACCAAACAAGTGGCTAGCTCGTCGCGATGTTTTGAATAGACTCAATAACCCACCTATAAACAGTTTCACAAGTTGGTATAGTGAAACCGGGACCGACAGCTTAACATGCTCTCCGAGGCATTATAGTGGTGTTGTCAAAGAAATGTACATTTTTTTTTTAATTAAAAACTTATTGGTACACACCGGGATTCGAACCAGGGACCTAAGTCCAAGGTCTAACCAACTCGGCCACCGCGTATATAATATTTATAAACCTATTAGGGTAAAGTACCCAATTATTATTTATATACGTGGTGGCCGAGTTGGTTAGAAATTGAACTTTAAAACACTCAGGTCCCTGGTTCGAATCCCGATATGTACCAATGAGTTTTTAATTTAAAAATGTATGTACATTTGTTTGATAACACCACTATAGTGCCTCGGAGAGCACGTTAAGCTGTCGGTCCTGGTTTCACTATACCAACTTGTGAAACTGTTTATAGATGGGTTACTGGGTCTATTCAAAACATCGCGACGAGCTAGCCACTTGTTTGGTGTACACTCATACCATCGGCTACGACGAGGTGGGACTAAAACCCCTCCGCTTGGGTACCCTGGGGCCGTCTAGGCGGTCTCGGGCGCCGTAAGGCACCCGTGAAGATATATAATACCCAATTATTGACACCTTAAGAGCTATCAGATACAATTGTTACAAAACATCCATTCTGCAGTAAAAAAATTATATCAACCATTATATCGAAAAACGCCTTCAGCGGCCAAATTCGGTTTCTTATGACGGAAACGTAAACTTGTCAAAATAACGAAAACCTTTATAAATTATATTGAACAATAAGCAACAACAATAAAAAAGGGTATGTACCTACTTTATTACCTTGTGTTAAAGGTGCTTTTGGTTTCACAATTTTTAGCATTCAGTGTGGTGATAATTGTACCTAAAGGATTTAGTTATTTTGATAATCTAACTTTACCTTTAAATGAGAAGGAGACAGCAACAATTATTATCTACTTGCGTGATAATAATAACATATCATACACACATATCATCACGGGTGCCATACGGCGCCCGAGACCGTCTAGACGGCCCCACGGTACCCAGCGGAGGGGTTTTTAATTCCACCTCGTCGTAGCCGATGGTATGAGTCTACACCGAACAAGTGGCTAGCTCGTCGCGATGTGTTTGAATAGACTCAATAGCCCATCTATAAACAGTTTCACAAGTTGGTATAGCGAAACCGGGATCGACAGCTTAACGTGCTCTCTGAGGCACTATAGTGGTGTTGTCAAACAAATGTACATAATTTTTTATTAATTAAAAACTCATTGGTGCATACCGGGATTCGAACCACGGACCTAAGTGTTTTTAAGTCCAAGGTCTAACCAACTCGGCCACCACGTATATAAGTGATAATAAAATTGTTGATATATTAATATTTTATTTTTAAATATCTCCATTAAAAAACGCATTTACAGTTGAAACGGGCGATTGATTGACGACAACGCAGAGAGGATTTTTTATACAAAGTCACATGTCGAGCTTCAATAAGACATATATTACATTTGAATATTTTTTGTAGGGATCTGCTGCCACATTCTGTTTCTTATAACGTGATCGTTAGATTGTCAAAATAACGAATTCCGTTATTAGCGCGCTCTCCTCCAATCAGCGTAGGTTAAAAAACTACTCTGATTGGAGGAGAGCGCGCTAATAGCGGAAATCGTTATTTTGACAATCTAACGATCACGTTATAAGAAACAGAATGTGGCCGCTGAAACATGAACTTGCCTGCGAAAGGTTCTGAATCTTATTATTTTTTTTTAAATATATTTTTGACATATGCCCTTTCAAATATAATATAGGGAGGAGTCAAAAAGGTTTATAATTATTTCAAATTTTAAGTAAAACAGAGCAGTTGTTCGTTATTTGAGGCAGACAGACTCAGGTGCCCCGAGTCTTACCATAAGGGTTAACTTCTTTTTTTTTTTTTTTGTAACCCCAAAATCATAAAGTCTAGGATATCTAGTGTTAGGTATGACATACATGAAATATATATATACTTTTATAGAAAAGTGTTTGAAGCATAATATTTATCAAATAATAAAATATATAACATAATAAAACTGGAAACATACAACCCATTATCTTTGATAAGATATAGCTGGTTAGATATATCGTATGATAAATAAAAAGCCTAAAATATGTTTTTCTTTATATAAATAGACGTTTGATTTTTGAATATTTTTTTAATTTTCAATAAATTTCTTCACCCTAAGCATATTTCACTCTCTTAAAGGTTAGCTGGTAGAAAATGCCTAAGGCATTAGGCTTGCCTATGTACAATTTTGTCCAATATTTGTTTTAATAAATAAAGTTTTTTTTTACTGGTGACTTATCTGAATTTGACTTTGTATCTACCTGGAGGTAAGCTGACCTACAAAATTCATGAATGGGATCAGTTAATTAATTGTTGTTAAACAGCATTGGTCGCTCGCACTATGTTGGCTAAATGAAATATTATTATTATTTATTGTTAATCACTGATGCTGTCTAGGCGGTTTTAGGTTGCGTAAGTTACCCGTGGTGGCATAAAAAAGTTACAATATATATGTATAGGCGAGCTAAGCATAATTGATTAAGCTTAACTCGCTATTGATTATTAAATTTATAAAATTGTACCCAAGGTCAAGAATTTCCATGAACTTTTTTTCATTGTATTTGTACTGAAAAAATTCGGGAGCAGAATTCCGTAGCGTATAGTAGAGATCATATTTTTGCTTAGTCCTTTCAAGGCTGTATTTGCATCCTCTTAAAAATGCTAAAATCCACTGATCATCTGAAAATTTTATAACACATTTAATTCGTCAGATTTTTGGACCCCAAATGAAACAATGTAGGTAAAACTAACTGAAGAAAAAAAACTCATCAGTAAGTATACAGTATTATAGTATACAGGGTGAATTTGAAAGGATGTACTTTAGGCTAATAAGAGGTTCTGCTGATCAAATCGAACAACATTTCTCATGAAACCATGTGTCGCAAATGAAAAAAAAATTTGGCTTCCCCATACAAATTGGTCATTTTAACATTACTAGTTTGTATGGAGAAGGCCATTTTTTTTTATTTGCGACACATGGTTCCATGGGAAAAGTTGTTCGATTTGATCAGAAGAACCTATATTAGCTCAAAGTACACAGCCCATATTTTTTTTTTTAAATGTTAGTATGGAAAAAGTTGTTTAATAGATATTTATGATCCTTGTAAGGGATCAAATATAAGTTTTTTTTTCATCTATAAAGCCATTCATAATATTTAATAATATATGTATATGTAATATATAATAATATTCATAGCCTTGGCCTATATATATTTAATGTTGACAAAAAAAAATCCGTACCAGTTCTTCCTCTAAGGTGTGGTTGTTTAGATATCCATTCCTTAATATGTTGGATATCTTCTTCTATTCTATTTGGATCTTCATTTAGCTCCTTACAAGCCTTCTCTGCCAATTCAGGACATAGTGATCTAATTTTCATGATTATCTGTAACTTTATACATATTATTTAAATATTAATATACTTATTATTAGTAGGTACCTACCTATTTTTTTTTTTATAACATAAACCACAGATTGGAAAAAAAACTAATGGAATATGAACTGAAAGTACCTATTTGGAAATAGAAAAGAAAAATATATTTTTATACGATGGATACTTTAACTTAATTTTGAAATGAAAAATAATACTCTATGCATTCACGGAATTAAGAAAATTCAATTCGCTTATCCGCAAACTGGAATAAATACAAAAATATTTATTAAATTTCAAAGTATTAATATATAGAGCGTTCCCATATATATTTTTTTATTATACTCTTCTTTCTTTCTTATTTCTTTCGTTATTGTTAGTCAATTTCGGCTAATTAAGCAAGATTAATATAATTGAATTAATTAATTAGGTACCTGTTAAATAAAATAATTATTACCTTGATTAATAAATAATAACTTACCTTGATCAGATCCCTATCACTGCACCAAATATCTGTTACTCTGTTACTTCAGTTATGTACAAATAATCTACTAATCGCAATAAAACGATGTTCTTTACTTTATAGATATAAGCGTCTTACGATAAGTTTATCAATATAATATTGTTATATTATGTGCACTGAAGTAAATATATAGAAAGATATATGTAGCGCCGAGTTATTACATTATTTATCTTGTTATTTTTTTGTTAACAAGCCATTGGAGCATGTTTTAAATAGTATTTTTGACAAAACAAGCCCAAGATCAGCTTCCTAATTATGAAATTAAACTTTGACAGATTGAAATTGGTTTGATCCTAGCTCAAATTTCTAATACAACAAAGAATTTGACTTATAATATTACAATTGAACATAGATGTATCTGCCAAGGCATGTCATGGGCACGGCATATGACTTTTTAAGGTTGCCCATTTCGTAACCGCAAATTCAAAGAGATATTATCATTAGGAGTCTACCTAATATCCTCGCTGCTTTATCGTCAAATCAACTGTCCGTTTCGCAACCGCACCTTGATAGGAGATTACCACCTCGACAATAAATAGTCTCCTGAAAACAGGGGAATCCACAGACCACATGACTAAATCACTCGATGGCTTTTGAATATGTACGGGCGGTTACCATATGTAAAATTATATGACTCCGACTCAGGATTAAATAATATTATTAATGCAATTTTGTGTACAATATGCCTTGGTTTGGATGTTTATAAAATAGAATATGTGTTAGTATCATTGTTGCGACCTTAGTCACAACATTTTATGAAGATTTTTATTTAAGAAGAAAAACGCCAGTTTATTTTATTGCCATGTCAAAATAATATCTTTTGTTTTTTGGTGGTAAATATTGCCCGCTGCAATGCAACACATAAAATAGATTAAATTTATATTTAATTTAAAATGAGTGTTTTTCTATCGCTCATTTTGGCGACCGTGTATATGCTATACGCTAGCAAAGCCTACCTTAGTTTGTCAATATGTGTGACATGTCCTACATATTTCTATTATTAGTCCATTGATGTCAACCTGCACCCAGACTTCAAGACGTTTCAACTAGAAATTTCTTAAGAAATACGTTTGTAAAAAACGAAGGAATTTTTCAGGGGTAGGTCCCGAGATGCCTTAACGTTTACAGTTCGTTGAGGACCTCGTGTAAGAAATTCTGAGGAAATTCTTTAAGTGGAAGAAGGTATTGACAGAAGTTACATTTTATTTATTTATACTTTCTTTATTGCACAAATCTGAACAGAGGCATATAGCTTTATTATTTTTTACCAGCTAGCCAGTATTTCATAGAGAAATGTCGGCTTGAGTAAACGTTTTCAGCGGGTTCCTCACATTCGCAAGAATATGCAAACCCACAAGTAAGTGTATAGGACGGTATTCGCGAATATATGCGATGTTTTTACAATACATTCGCCTAATTCCGACCCATTTGGAAAAGGTTTTCACGAATGTTTTTGCGCATGTGACCCGGGGTCCTATTCTACTAAATTAATTGGATATCAACTGCACGTCAAGGTTAAAAATTGACAAATTTCTCATACAAAATGTGTCAAATTTTAAATTTCATACGGCGTTGATAATATTTATCCGTTAAAGGTAGGTACGTTTTTTTTTTTAATTATTACTTAATGCAACTTTTTATTGACAAAAAAAAACATTTGTTTATTTAAAAAAATATTAAAAGTAAAACATCCAAATATATTTAAATATATATATCTTTTATTTAAGATAATTACACTTATAAGTACATTAACAATATCGTTGCTTAAAACTATTTAACCAACCCCACTATTGACTACCTTAAATACGTAATTATATTTTAAATTAATTCAATTTTTATAATTAAGACACACACAATGAGAGGGCAAAAAAAATATTTATTATAAATCTTTTTGCATAGAAATGATTTATTAAGCTCATGCAAAGTAAATGAGTCCAAAGGCCATTTATATAATGAAACAAAAGGTTCTTATATATAAGGTATGTACATTTATTAGCTTTTTATGTATTAGATTTTAATGTTCTGTCTAATTTTAAGTAACAAACGCATTTTTTTTTAGGCATGTATTTTTATTTATTATTATTATTTTTAATAGGTAATTTAATTTACTTGTGTTTTATTAAAAATTAAATAAATATTTAAATATTAAATTGAAGGTTTAAAAACTGTAAACACATCATACATAAATTCAGTAGCAAAACATTATTAATCAAAATCAAGTTGTCTAAAAGAACCATCGAGCCCAAATAAGTCTTCAGCTGTCTTAGGTTTTCCAGGTCTCTTGGATTCATCAGTGCCAGTGCCCATGCCTTCCTCTATCCAAGGTCCGTACTCCTTGACTTTGTTCCTCCAGTATTCTGTAAATTATTCATTGTTAAAATCATATAAATACAGAAAAGTCAAATGACCGTCAAGTGACTTAGTCATGTTTCAGTATTAGTCTATGGGTTCACCGGTTTTCCGGAGACTACTGAATCGATTTCTTGTCGAGGTGGTAGTATCTTATTTATTATATTTTTTTCCGTTTATTATGCGTTTGACATTATTAAGAGGGAGCACAAAATGTTTTAAAGTTTACAAAATATGTTAGTTTACTTACCAATTATTTCTTGAATACTACCGCCGCCTCCTCCATATTCTTCGGGAAGGATTTCCTTAGGAATGTGTTTGTACATTTCTTCAAAATTCTTATTATGAACGAATAACTAGAAAGAAAATATTTTTTACTATTTTTAATTTTATTTTTTTTTAAATTAAAATAACAGTGTAAAGTACCTAAAATATCAACGCAAAAAAAATGTGTAGGAACTATATATAGCCTTGCCGTTCGATGCGTTCAGCGAGTTCCCTCGCACACTATGCTATTTTTTTTTTTCGAGAACATAAGTCCCTCTCAGCTCCATAGCTGGATTTAATCATCATTGGTCCATCTACCCGATGGAAAACACCAATAACAATAATATTTTTATTTTTTTGATTATTATTTTAGTGCTTTTTCTCATCCCATTCTTCGCTGTTACTATTTTCATTTGAATTTGTGTTAATGTTGTTAGATAGAAATGTTGAGACTATTTCAATATGTGTTTATTGCAGCTTGTTTTGCATAATGTCTATTTTTATATCTGGGGATAGTATATATATAGTTCTTATAAAAGGTATTAAAGAATACCTTTTAAAGTTTTAGAATTTATTATACTCACTCTTGATTTGTTCTTCTCGTTTAATAAATTTTTCATTAAATTAAACATGGTTTCAAATCCAGCCGGTGTGTTAACATAGTGCGTCCCCTTTTGTCTTATTGGTAAAGCATCCTACAACAACGCAATCAAGGTAAACATTTTTTTAAAAAGAAAATCAGATGCACGTAACGGAAGTTCTCAAAAGGAACAAATTTTCCCCGTTTTCCCAACATTTTTCATTGATGCTCCACCCCTATTGGTCATAGTGTGATATAGCCTTCCTCGATAATAGGCAATCCAACACTGAAAGAATTTTCCTAATCGGTTCAGTAGATCCAAAGATTACCCCCCACAACCTCACAAACTTCATGTTATTGAATCCCACATAATCCTTCTCCCGTTCCCCCGCAGTGAAAGGGGTATCATGAACAATAGGAGAATAAAAATCCTAGTTTATGACCAGATCAAATATTTATGAAATGTCGCACATATTATTCATTTAAATTCATACCTGTCCCATCACTACCATTTTCTTCATAACTGTAGGAGTTGACTGCATAAAGTGAGCACTATTGACTCCTTGTAGATCCAGTATAGTTAAAACCCCAGATACATTCAATATATCATCTTCAAATAACATTATCTGTAATAAACATATATATCATCACGGGTGCCTTACGGCGAACGATACTGCCTAGATGGCCTTAGCGTACCTAGCGAAGGGTTTTTTTACGACCCCGGCATTAAATTCAGCCTTGTATAGAATACTGGTGGGAAATACCTCTGAAATGGATCAGCAAAATATTTGCTTTTATTTTGAATTTAAATTAAAGAAGTGTTATGTTATACTACCGTTTTATTTCTTCCCAATCGAAGTGAAAAGCAGAGTTTATAACTCGTCACAAAACCATTTTATCCTCGACAATGGTTCGTTTTGTGCACTTGTTGTAAAATCTACTATTACTAGTTATACCGTCGCGTATGTACTAAATGTTTAAATGGCCAAACATTTAGTACGTGGGATAATCTACCAGCCAGTATATTTCCTGCACCTTTAAAAGAGGTGTGATTTCAAGCCGGCATTGTGTAAACAACAACATTTAATTGGTTCAGTTGGTTGCTATTATTTCTATGCCGTATGTGCTTAAAAAACGAAATATATATTATAAATCTATATAAACTCCCAGACTGAACCCGAAATATATCTATAGGGTATTTGATGAAGTTTTATTATAGGGGAACGCGTGAAAAGCAATTGGTGTAGAGGATATCGTCAAAGAATAAGAAATTTGTCACAATAATTTGTAAAGACCTTAAAATAAAATCTAGATAACTTTAATAAAACACCAAATAAACACTTAAAAAGACAAAACATTAAAATGTTATTACCTCTTGTATAATATTTGATACAGAAAAGATCTCGCTAATATGATATTTATTGGCATCGTAGCAACCGGGCCTTACTAAAACTATCCTGGGTGAAGTAGCATCTTTAGTTTTTGGTAACGCGAGCACCGTACTGAAATAAATTAATTATTAGATATTCTCTTTAAAATCAGAAAAACAAAATACGAAAACCCATGTAAACTAGCAATTTTCCTATACTACTTATTAAATATTTCTCCAAGTTCTATACATGCATAATAGTTTCTCTACCAGTGAGGCTTGCATGAAGGAGAGGTACGTGGGTGAATTGTTTGACTGCAATCCTGTTTCAAATTCTAATGTTACTATATAATTGAACAAAACTAACTCACCCCAAGCTAAGAATTTCATTAAATTTTTCTTCATTGTATTTGTACCTCCAGAATTCAGGACAAGAGGTCTGGCAAGTATAATATAGATCAATCTTTTCCTTTGTTCTTTCTAAACTAAACTTACATCCTCTAAGAAATGTTAAAATCCATTGATCATCTGAAAAACGTTTAATTATATATATATAGAGTCGTTTTTATCAAAACATAGATAAGTATATGTTTTAAATTAAGACTAAGTTAGTAATTTTATTATTGTAAAATGTAAATACTTAAAAAAGAAATATGAAAAAATAAAATGGGAAAAAATAAAAGTACATTTTCTGTACAGTTTGTCATGGTCTGGATGCTTATAAAATATAATATTTATTAGTATCGTTGTTTCTTGTACACACAGTAACAAGCTTAGATCTTAGTTTGTGGCCAGTGTGAAATGTTAAAAAAAGGCTGGTACCATAGGCCCGCTTTAAATTGACGTAGTGATTAAATGTTTTCATAAATAGTCCAAGTCTAGAGTGTTAACTAAAATTGTCATGATCTACTCAACACTCGGCCGGGATTCAAACTCGTGATTTAATTAATGTACTATTTAGATTTCCTTTCTATTAACAAGTCAATGTCATAAAGTATATTTTAGGAAATTGAAGGAAGGAAATGGTTTTGGATTTTTAAATTTTAACTTTATTAAAACGGAAATCCCTTAAGATTATGATGCATAAAAAACACAGCTATAAAGTTGATTGATGTATCATGCATGATTTTGATAATAATATATAATTTGTATCATATCATAACACCTATTATGTAGCTAATATCACGATGACAACGAATTATTATTGATAACGATTATTGGACTTGGTTGTCCTCTATTATTTTATTGATAACAAATCTTAATTATTTGGTAACTTTTATGATTCCAAACATATTATCTTTTTTTTTTTGCACGAGCACGGCATGTGACTTGCATCTGCCTGGTGGAAAGCAGACCTATAAAGTCCATGAATGATGCTGTATTATTTTAAATAAATTACTGTAATTTGCATTTTTTTTTAACTATTATATATCTTAGGATCGAGAGGTATTATGCTAGGTATTCTTAGAATCTAAAGTCAAGTGGCAAGCTCGTCGCGGTGTTTATATACTCTTAACAGTTTTACAAGTTGGTCTAGTGAACTGGGATAGACATCTTAATGTGCTAATGTGGTCCAACAACTAAAGTGATGCTGCCAAAAAGAAAAGGTTTCATAAAAAAATATTAAAAAAACGAGGTTTGAACTCCTGACTTAAGTGTTTTGTTGTTGCATTTTAGTTGGAAGTTTGATTGATATATACGTATTGTATTAGTCTACTAAACTTGAATATCGCGATGTTTGGATAGGCCCAATAACCTATCTATAAACAGTTTTAAATGTTGGTATAGTGACGACAGATTAACGTACTCTCCGAGGTTGTGTTGTCAACAAATGTACATTTTTGTTAATAAAAAAATCATTGGTACAAATCGGGATTAGAACGGGGACCTAAGAACTGTATGCCACATATTAAATATATTTTATGTAATGGAATTATTCAGTTTTGAATTTTAAGCTGTCATTTTAATAACATTAACCCTACACAAATAATCTTTAGGACATTTCGAACGGAGCCATAACTCCATAGGATTAAACGTTAAAAGCTTAGTTTCTTTTAACTTAGCATCAATATTAGTATGTAAAGTATTTCATACCTGTTCTGGTTTTCAAATGAGGTTGTCTTGCCAACCAATCCTTTATATGCTGGATTCCATCCACGACTCGCTTAGGATCTTCCCCTAACTCCGCTTGGGCCTTTTCAGCCAACTCAGGGCACAAGTCACGGACCTTCATGGCGGCTAATATCTTCACGCACGACTAAATATTGTAGTCAAGGATATTCAAGTAATTATAGGACTGAAGCGAAATGTGATAACCGGTTATCTAATAGATATCAGATATGTAATTGGTTGGTGGTTGAATTAGATTGACATTTCGTCTACACTTTAATTTTTGCCATTATAGATAAAGTACCTTTATCACTTAAAATCACTATGGCATGTATCTACTTACTGGCTACATCTTCAAGATACTTGTTTTTTTTTAAATGCTAATACTAATAATAGACAAACACAAAGTAATAAAAACAAAGTAATGTTAAAAAGTGCTGATGATAAAAATATTGAAATTAATAATAAAATGACCGCTAAAGTTAGTAACAGAAACAAACGAACAACGAAAAAAAAAGAAATATTTTATCAACTTCGTACTTCGAATATAGAAAACTAATATAATATAGTACTTATAAGGACGTAATTTATAGCGTATATTATGTAATTTTAGCAGCGATGAAGATAGTGATATAAAATTTTTCGTAGGTAAATACATTTTAAACCCCTATATCAATCGAATAGGAAAGTGAAAAAGACTTAAAGTGACAAAAATACTGGTGGCGGAGATTAATAATACGAGACGGGCTCACCTCTTGTTTGATGTAGATTCAGAATACCATCGGGGAACAAAACTCCCAGGGTACCTAAAGTAGAGCACTACTCTAGATACCCTGAGGCCGTCTACGCGGTGGGCTATATGGCACCTATTATATAAAACATGATTTAAAGAAGAGATGGAATGTCACGGGGAACAATATTTTGTTCTGGGAATATATCTTATACCAAATGTTATATTATAATATACAATAATTATTACAGTATACCTACATTATACAAATGTTTAATTAAATAGGTCTACTATTGTAATTACAAAAGATTAAAATATGTATATTAAATAATAATATGTTAAATATTAAATAAATATACTACTATTGTGTAGATCGATAAAACTTTTTAATAAAAAATATATTATAATTTCAGCGTTATAATATATTTTTTATAACGCTGAAATTATATCAGCGCATGCCATACGGTAAAGATGCCTCGCATAGCTTAGATCCCGGGAGGATGTATCAAATTGTATTAATTATTTTGTTTTACTAGAAAATAACGAAATCGTAACGTTGCAAGCGTCATGGGACCAAATTTTTATATTTGTTCCTAATTTTAAATTATATTTATATTAACAAAAGTAATTTATTTATATATATTTTTATCCTAATTACAAAAACCTATTTTAAATTGATGTTAAAATAAAATTCAGAATATTATAATATTTTTAATCAAATTCAAGTTGTCTAAATGAGCCTTCTACTCCGAATAATTCTTCTGCAGTCTTGGGTTTACCAGGTCTCTTGGACTCGTCTGTGCCATTGTTGAGGTCCTCTTCTAACCAGGCACTGTATTCCTTTACTTTCTCCTTCCAATATTCTGAAAAAAAATAGAAAATTAGTGCACACCATAGACAATAGACATCATATGTAAATTTTAGAAATGGGAGTTTTATTTATTATGTTTATTTTATTGAATCATGGCATAGATCCTGGGGCTTTCCTCTGATCGCGATAACGATTGCACATTTTTAATTATAACTTTGATACAAGGTATACATGTCATAGATGTCATCGTTTTTTGTCCGCCGTTCTACCAAAACGCAATCGTTAACGTTAAACGAACTGTCGTTTTAGGCCGCCAATCTAACCCCTCTGACACTATTGAATAAATAAATGTCTGAATTTTAATTTGTTTAGCGTCATCAACCAATTTTTATTTTGGTAACTTTTACTTGGTGCCTTTTGTCAAGATTTTTAGAGGATTTTCTATCAGACTGTCCTAAATGGTAAAGTTAGTAGCAGGTCTAACTAATCTATAGTTTATAATAAACTTGATGGCAGTGGCGGATTCATGGGGAGTGCCCGGGTCCGCTTTTGTCTAAGATCTATTTATGATCTTAAATAAATTTCTCTGTTTGAGTATAGCCTTTAAAAATTTCAAATATCAATAATTTTAATTTTTGAGAAATCTTCCAGGGTGCGTTTTTTGAATATTAGCGTGTGCCTAAAGTATCATACCTATGATACTAATACGAGTACCTTCTACCACTCGTAAATAAAGTTGGTACCGCACAAATGACTTTCAAAAATAGTGATTTCATAGTCATCGGTGATATTTTACTAACTGGTGATAATATCAAACTCATCGCTGACATTCAAAAATCTGATTCGAATTGAAAAATTATTTTAGGGAGGCTATAATAGGCGCGATATATCATGCTACGAAATGATGCATACAAAAAATGTTTTTGAGAAAATTAATTCCTTTTGAGAGCTTTCGTTGGATGCGCTGCGGAAACGGTTAAAGTTGACGAAGTTGCGCGGGTCTGCTAGTGCGTTATAAACCCGGGTTATGCGTTTTCTTATTTTACCCGTAACTTTAATGAATATTAATAGAACTCATACCAATAATTTCAGGAATAGTTCCAGCATTACCACCATACTCTGCAGGCAATATTTCTTGAGGTATATGTTTGTATAATTCTTCATAATTTTTATTATGAACAAATAACTGAAATAAACAAAAAATATAAATAATTTTAAATAAAGGATATCTGAATGTAACTAAATTATTTATTTTATATGATTATATTTAATGTGAACTTTTGTATTTATACTATAGAATTAATGTTTAACAGGTATCTACTTTTAACAAATGGTACTATTTGTGGAAGCCACTATAGAGTTTAATGGGCGACCTGTAGCCTTATTTATTATCCAGTTAATTATACTACTGCTATTATTTCTTCTGTGCTACTGCGTTAACTTTTTCACAATCGGATAAGCTTATTTTGACAGTATTTAAAAATAAAGCTATTCTATTGGTAGAGAGTTAACGATTATAACGCAGTAGTTAACTCGATAGTAAATGTCGCCTAGACGGTCTCAGGGTACTCTCGAAGGGGATTTTTTTCCCACTATGTCGTAGCCATGTGTATTCAAAGTTTCCCTATCTGTTCTACAAGTAGATATAGTGAAACGCAAAACTATGAAGTATCTAATAAAATCATAATAAAAAATCCATACCTACCCTAGATTTATTTTTGTCAGTAAGTAAACCCTTCATTAAATTAAAGACAGTTTCGAAACCAGGCGGCGTATTAATAAAATGAGTTCCTTTTGCTCTCATCGGAGATGAATCCTGAAAAATAATACTTTATTACATCAACTGCAGCACCTTAACCCCCGTTAAAGTGCTAATGCCAAATAGCAATTCGTATGAATTTTTTTTTTTTGTTAATTATCTACCCAAATAAAAAAAATATGATGTATTTCATTCTTCGTTATTAAATTGTATTGTTTGTATTTATTATTGGGGCATATCACCCTTTTTAAAAATAAATAAAGAAAAAAATGCGTGTTTTACCTAAATATGAAATTCTCTCGAATACGAAAGATACCTTGTTTAAGTATAATAATTATTTCAACAATATATGCATTAATAAATAACTAATATTTTGTATTGTTTAAAATATTTACTTTGCAATTCGAATTCAAGTTATTTAATTTAAAGTGGTATGCGTCCTTTTCTCAATTATTTCTTCACAGATTTCTATAGTAATACACATTGGCAGTTGTTCAAGTCTTAAGAAAAATATATTCACGGACAGTATCCTTATTATATATAAATATAATTTCAGTTCAAACTTCATAAATTATAAAAATAGATAAGAATTAATAAACTTAATGACACAAGTAGGTCTTAATCCAGTATCAACGCCGGATAGGATCTTTTAATAACATAGATTTATAACAACGTGTAGTTCCGATCCGGAGTTTATAAAAAAATATAAATTCGACCAGGAGTGGCTTAGCGTAAACTTAAAAGAGTAGGATTTATTACTTTTGTACGTATATGAAAGGGATAGAGAAATCAAGTCAATGGGCTCGAAACAGCAAAATAGTAAGCGCCAAATCGAAACATCAATGAAAAGATACGGAAATATTAAAAATATATTATTATCCTAATTAAATATATAGAATTAGCTATTTTATATCATTTAAAAAACAAATATAAAAAAAAACTAATATTGTTTTGAATTGAGATGTAAGATGAACTGGCTCTAATTAAAGTATCATGGTGATTTCAATGATTTTTTTTATCGAGAAAATATGTTCTAATTTCTTTTTCTATTTAAATATCATAAATTATATCTCCAAGAATCTTGTATCTAAATATCAAATTAGTAGAAGTTATACTTATCGAGATATTCGCATGTCCCTAACGCCATTTTTATTCAGTCTACGCCTTAAGATGAATTAACTAGTATAGGTGAATATAAACTTATATGAGCTGATTTTAGTTCAATATAAACTTTTCCTTATTTACCTGTCCCGATATCACCATCTTCTTCCTTATTGTAGGTGTCATCTGTAAATAATGTCCTGCAGAAGTACCAGCCATGTCCTGTAGCGCAATACCTCCAGCTACTATAAACGTATCGTCTTCGTACATGGATATCTGAAATATAGGTTAAAGGTTTAATATACACTTATTTCGGTGGCCGAATTAAGAATAAATAATTAATTAAATATAATTAATTAGAATGTAGACTTAAAAACATGGGATCAAACTCTGGTGTGTACCAAAACCAAAACGCCACGACGAGCTTGCCATTTGTTCCGTGTATACGTCGAATACGACAAGGAAGTAATAAAATCCCCTCTGCTGAGACTCTGAGACCATATAGATCTATGATTTTAATGCACAAACACACTAACCAAACGATAGACCTTTTTTTTTGACGTCTTATATCTGTAAAGATTTACATGGAATAAATAAATTTGAATTTGAACTGCACTTTCATGAATGCCAAACTTGTGAAATTGGTTAGTGGCGGTATTTAAATCATTGTTTCGTTGGTACATGAGTAATAACAAGGTGATGATGAAACTCCTCCTGACATGGTACCCTGAGTCTTTAGCTACTCTTGATGATAATCATAAATAATTCTTAATAAGTGCAAAACTCTTCATTTTACTACTTACAAGTCTATGAATAAAAACTAGATGGTCATAAATATAGTCAAACCAGCCATTTGTTCGGTGTAGACTCGGAATACCATTATTGATCACGCGTGGTGGGAGTTAAATTGCCCTGCTGGGTCTCGGGCTCTGTAAGGCACCCTTGATGGTATAAACCGCCATTGAGTATTATGTGAAGGTATAATCATAAAATTTCCCCATAGTATCCATAAACCGCATACAGAAATACAGCATAAAAAAATATTGACTGACTACAAAAAACTTACCTCTCTAATTATATTTGCTATTGAGAAAATATCAGTTATGTGATACTTGTTAGGATCGTAGCAACTGCTTCTAATCAGTATTACTCTCGGTGAGGTCACACTTTGACTTTTTGGTAAAATTAAGATGGCACTGAAAAATAATGTGAAGTGAACGTTAATAACGTACCCAATTTTCTACGGTTCCAATTCTACCAATACCATCTGGAGCAAATTCATTAACTTTGACGGAGCAAGGTGATTGCAATCAAGTTATTCTGAAAGCCCAGTATGCCCTTGCTCCCAAACAAAGATCACGTGGGCGTACCCGGCTTTTGCTCCAACAGGTTGTAAGTCGTAGGCCAGATTTAGCAATACAATAATGATATATTCATTTAAATGTTCTTATTGGAGACAAGAGTCTTGGTGGTAGACCAGGCCCTAATGGCGGTAGCCCATGAAATGGCATACAGTATGTACCGACAACGAAATTTAAGAGTTATAATATACCAAAACAATAATAAATGGTACCTACCCTAACTCTAATATTTCCATAAATTTGGAATCAATGTGTCTGTATTTCCAGAAATCTGGTGCAGTAGACCGCAATGTGTAATACAGGTCTATCTTCTCTTTTGTTCTTTCTAGACTATATTTACATCCTCTAAGGAATGATAAAATCCATTGATCATCTGAAAAAATATTATTGTTTTGCTTTATATTCTTTAATCCTTTACTTTTTACCTATTATAGTATGTACAATGAAGGAAGCTGATACAACGTACGTGTATAATATAACCGACTATTTATGTATACCCCTTGTACTCAATTAATTTAAGCAACAGGTTTTCACACTGAGATTGAATTTCTCTTATTTAAAATTTATCTGAGAAACTATTTATCACATTACACCAACACTGAGATATATCTGATATAAAATAAGACTAAAGATTCTCAGAATTGCTAGAAAAAGAAAAGGGTTACTTTTGTTAAGGAGAGTGAACTCAAAGTAGTTTCTCAATTCAGGCTAATGTACCAGAATAAGTATGTCTTTAATCAGGATCCATCATCATCGCTGTGTTACACTAGGTAAGCTAAACAGCGTAACCTACCTGTTCTAGCCCGCAGATGCGGTTGTTTAGCAATCCATTCCTTCACATGCTGTATATCAGCTTCTATTCTTCTTGGATCTTCATTTAGTTCTAATCTGGCCTTTTCAGCTAACTCTGGACACAGCGGCCGCAGTTTCATGATTACCTACACCTATTGGCTACGTTTGCAATGATACTAATTCTTTCATTTTGATAAGTAATAATATGTGCGATAATATTTATCTATAGATAATAAAACGTGCGGCTACACATGGGTATTTTATCCAGTTTAAATTATCGTTTAAATTAATTATATAAGTTTAGATAGTGTTTAGTCTAGGCAACAACTTGTGGTCTACCTAAAATTGGTCCATAGACTTTGGTTTCCAATTGTTATAGAGTTTCTACTTTAAAAAAATATAATTCGTAACCATGCTTAGAGGTTTCCAAAAAAAACATAGAAAAATACCCTTGCCTTTTATTTTAAAAATATAAGGAAAGTTTGGTATCAAAAAGAAATTTGGTATTCTCTCATTAACCATTTGAGACAGAAAGTTAAGAGCTCTGGCGTGTGATTTATAGATGTTAGTGGATGATTCCTGGTGAAGACGGAGTTACATCTGAGCTCCTGAAATCAGGAGGTGTGGCGATCTTACAAAGACTGCAGCACCTGTTTAACTTCGTCATAGAGAGCGGGACCACAGAGGCGTGGTAGTCCTGTTTTTCAAAAAAGGCAACAATACGCTTTTAAAGAATTACAGGCCCATCTCGCTTCTGAGCGACGTCTATAAGCTGTTTTCGAGGGTCATCACTAACCGACTCACTCGAAGACTTGATGACTGCCAGCCTCCAGAACAGGCCGGGTTTCGAGGAGGATACGGCACCATAGACCACATACTCACGGTGAGGCAGATTATACAGAAAACCAAAGAGTATAATCAGCCCCTGTGTGTCGCGTTCGTGGATTATGAGAAGGCCTTTGATTCTATCGAAACCTGGGCTGTAATGAAGTCCCTGCAGCGATGCCAGGTAGATTGGCGGTATATGGAGGTGTTGAGATGCCTATATAGATCTGCTACTATGACTGTCCGAGGACAAAACGACGAAACAGGGCCTATTCAACTGCATCGTGGAGCGAGACAGGCCGATGTTATATTGCCGAAGCTGTTCACTAATGCAGTTAAAGATGTTTTCAAGACGTTAGATTGGATAGGACTGGGCATAAATATAAACGGAGAACGCATCTCACATCTTCGGTTTGCCGACGATATTGTCCTCTTCTCGGAGTCGCTGCAGGATATGCAGGAAATGCTGGTCAGTCTAAACTATGCCCCTCGACGGATGGGTCTCGGAATGAATCTGGAAAAGACCAAGGTCATGTTCAACGACCAGGTCATTCCGAGACCCGTCATTTTGGACGGTGTAACTATCGAAGTAGTTCAGGAATACATCTACCTGGGCCAAATCCTAAACCTCGGTGGGAACAACTCCGAGAGTGAAGCCGACAGAAGGGTGCAGTTGGGCTTGGCAGCGTTCGGGAAGCTACGCCACGTCCTCACGTCAGCCATACCGCAGTGTTTGAAAACAAAAGTCTTTAATCAGTGCGTCCTACCAGTGATGACATACGGCGCTGAAACGTGGACACTTACAGTGAGGCTGGTCCACAAACTCAAGGTCGCTCAGCGAGCTATGGAAAGATCTATGCTAGGAGTTTCTCTTATGGATAAAATCAGGAATGAGGATATTCGTAAGAGAAGTAAAGTCACCGACATAGCTCTGAAATTTAGTAAACTGAAGTGGCAGTAGACCGGTCACATTTGCCGCAGGACGGATAACCGTTGGAGCAGGGGATATTGGAGTGGAGACCACGTCTTGGCGCACGTAACGTAGGACGCCCCGCAGCTAGATGGACTGATGACCTGCGGAGGGTGGCTGGCAGAGACTGGATGCGAAGAGCGGAGGATAGGGATCAGTGGCGTATCTTGGGAGAGGCCTATGTCCAGCAGTGGACTGTGATAGGCTGATGATAATGATGATGAGTGGATGACTTAATATCACTGAAATGACAAAATAGTCATTGATTTCTAAAGTTCGTATTTTTTAATATCATCGAGTGACTATAATATCATACCTATGCATAGATATGATATTTTAGGCTATGATATCAATACGTGTTCCCCCAGCATTCGTAAATAAAGTCACCGATAACATATAATAATAATCGCAGATGATGTACATTAAGTTGAGCTACAAAGTACATTAAGAAATGTATTTATTATGAGAAACAATGGACGATAAACAATATTTTCCTCGTGTAATGAAATGCAATCGCTAATACATTGTTATTTTATTCGCCGCATATAAGTCTGGAGATTCATAGGTTTAATGTAGCAAGCATATTTTAGTACTTTAGAAACATCGGAGGGAGATTGTTTTGTGTACTTTAAATAAACTGCATTCGCAATCGCGAAGTTACAAAACCCGTCAAAGCTACAACCACAGAAATACTCGGATTTACCAAGTAGAAGCCGTGGAAACGGAAAAATCAGGAATTTCCCTGAGTGGAAATTCCGTCTCTTATAATTTTATTCCCCATACAAAAGTTTTCGTACTTTCAGTAATTCTCGATTACTGTTTGTTGCAGATTTTATTTTTCTTTTTGTCGGTCAATGTATTTATTAATCTTTTTAAGTTAGGTTTTTTTTTTAATCAGAAAAAAATAATTTTGCTAATAATATAAAAATATGTATTTTAACAGAAATATGTTTATGTAAAATTACCAACATCGAAATAATAATTAGCCTTCGATTAATATCCTTGTTGTAGGTAATATTGTAAGTAGATATAGTAAGAACCACCACTCAAGACCTGCGACTAAAACTAAAATTAAAAATTTGTCTTGTAGTTTGACTGACAGAAATATACTACAGAAGCACCACGGCTAAGGGTGTTGATCCTGCCTGCCTGACTACGTTTGTATGGGTGTCAAGACTGCAGGGGTACGATTTTTGAATGTCAGCGATGACTTTGTATCATTCGGTGAGAAAAATATCACCGGTGACTAGGAAATCACGACATATAAAAGGCCGTTTTTTTTAAGTTATATGTGCGGTACCAAATTACACATAATTTATCATAGACTAGAGCTACTTGCATTTCGTTACACGAAAAATCATCAGTCATCAATTTCTAAAGTTCGTATTTTTGAATCTCATCGGGTGTCTATAAATATCATACTTATGATATCAATACGAGTGCCCCCCACCACTTGTAAATAAAGTCACGGATGACAGATAATAATCATTACAGATAATATATGAAAATTTCCGTTCCACCATTGAGTTTTTATGTTTTAGCATAGACATGTCTATAATTATGAGAATAAAGAATGACAAACAATGTCTTAGTGTAACGAAACGTGAGTAGCTTTTGTGAATGAGAAATTATATGACTTTCAAAATAGAACTTTTGATAAATCGTGATTCGCATAGTATTTGCGCTGTAGCATGGTACGGGTGACAGTTGCCTGTATGACGTTGACTAGGCATGTGACGTTATGCATTTTTTTTTTATCGCTAACGATACTCGCAGAATAAATCTAGTTCTCTTTAATATAGTCATCATTAATAATATCCCTCACAGATTCAGGTGATAAATTTAGTGATAATTTAAATGTTCTTGACTCTGATATGAGCTTAGACGAATAAAAGGTATTTTTTCTTAGCAACCTTTTAAGCAACCTTACCTCTTTTTAACAATAAAAATTTAACTACGCACAATATACGTTTTTTTATTATAAAAACATCGACTATCCATCGTAGCAGTACATCCTATCACTAAATAAGACTTTGGCGTTACGTTATACGCATAACTTTTTGCTTAATTTTTCTTTCAATTTGTTTTTATTTGTAAACTAGAATTCTGGTTGGGTTTAATTAAATTTACTACAGTTATTAATTATATAATATATTATGAATGTGGTACAGCTGAAATACTAAGTCATAATTTGTAAATCGCAGCAACTTTCAAGAGTGAAACGAAACGTTACTGAAACTGTCACCCGCACCATGCTACAGCGCAAATAGTATAGTCATCGGTGATATTTTTCTCAGTGGTGATATCAAACTCATCGGTGACATTCAAAAATCGCACCCTGATCCATTTATAGCTTAAAACCCCATAGTTAAGGCCTCATTAACCGATGACAAATTGTTTCAAAATATCCACAATTATCTTATTACAACTATAAATTATATTATCAATATTGCCTACATTTTAATAGAAAAAATAAGGATAGGAATAAAAACTAAAAATACTGATAACACTTTATTACTACATAATTTACATTATTTACAAAACAAAATATAACTTTTTTTATATTTAATGACTTTAAATTTACAACCCTGTATACATAATTTAATTATCATATAAATAAAAAGAAATAAGTATGTGTTATATAATTGTTTTTTTTTTGAAGCTAGGGAAGGTATGGTTAATTCATAAATTACCGATATTTTAACTGTATTTAGAAGTTTTAAACCACATATTTTTACTATTATTACAAATAAGTAAATATTTATGTATTTCTCATAATAAAAAAGTAAAGAATAACAATAAAGTAAGAGACGAAAGTTATAATAATCAAATAATTCGTCACAAAATAATAGAACAGTAAAAAAAATATACAATACATAATACATGTTTAAAATAATATAAATACTTATTTAATCAAGTTATCATATTTAATAATGTTATTATAATCTAAGTTTCATAATATAACGTGTATTTGTAGTGTCAGATTGTGCACAAAATTAATAATAAAATGAAGCTGTGAAAGTGTAATATAAAAATAATAATTACAAAAAAATATTAATAATAAAGAATTATTTAATAAATAAGAAAGACAACTTACCTAATTAAATAAAAAATAATTATTACACTTATTACTAAATCACAAACATTTCCGTTGAAACGGTACTAAAATCTAAATTAAAATATTATCTCTACTAATAAAAGTTTTAAATGACACAAAAAAGCTTTTGGAATTCTACTAAAAAGAGTCTACTTCTTAAAGAAAATTCGAATTTTAGACACTACACACTCAATACCTGTCAAGTAATGAATTTATATTTACATAAATAAATCTTTATAATTATAAAACACCAATAATTATGGGTGTGAGATTATAATGTAAATGCATTCTCACCGTCATAAAGAATTTTGGTATTTTACCTTCACATTCAACAAATTGGGCATGAAAGTTGAACAAATAAAAAGGGTGAAAATTCATCATTTTTCAGATTTCTATAGAAACAGTTTTTTTTTCAGTTTCAAAGCAAAGTAGTTTTAATTTCATATCCCAACATTTTGATACACGATTTGCCCATATTGAGATCTGCATTTTTCGCGATTTCATTACACTGTAATTTTCGAAGAGTCTTTTTAACTTTTTTATATTCCTCAAACTTTATATTCTTTTGTTACCCTTGATTATAAACTCATGTCATAATTTTAACTACACAAGTAAGCACTAGATTGTGAAGGAACAAAAATATAGATACAGGCACTGCGGCCCAAGTCTAAAAGACCTAACGTTTTGAAAAATTAACAATATTAAATTGTTACTTTCAAAACTTGTCAATTAAAAAAAACTTAACACTAGTATCCGCCTGAAGTTTCATAAAAGCTTCAAAAGTTTGAGAACATTTTTAGTTCATCAGAGTCCAGCGCACGCGCAGCTTTCCAATCAGTTTCGGGATATTCATCAAAATTTGACGTGTCACCATCATAGGACACTGTTGGAATTATTGGCGGCTGAAATATTAAACATTGGTCATATTAACATTATATAAACGTTTTAAATACTTAGGTATAGGTATTATCATAACGAAAATAAATAACGCGCGTGAAATGATCCATATATATATCATTACATCATCTTATTACGCATTTTTTACTTTTTTTTATTATACTCTTGTAAAACTAATTATGGCCTTTAACTTTGAACTTTTCAACATTTTAGTTAAATATATAAAACATATCAATAATAAGTGCTTCCAAGTTACCTTAGCCTATGAGTAAGCTATCGGTCCCAGTTTCACCGTACAAACTTGTGAAACTGTTTTTTTGCCATAAAAAAGAACGGAAAGGTGTATATTTTACTTACTAGAACCTAATTGCATAGTTTGTAAAATATTTAAATGACAACTAAGATAAGATAATAAAATAAATAATGTTTTTGCCAAAAAAACTTTATTATCACTGTAAACAACGTTAAGATGTTATTTGACGTTCGAGTTCAGGAATACATTACCTGTGCTCTTAAGAGTACAGGTAATGTATTCTAGAACTCGTAGGTATACTATATCGTATCGTAGATATATTGTTCTCGAGATATTTCATGAGGAAAGACAGCCAAAGTAATGTACGAGTGTATGTATTCTCGTATGAATGTATTTTATGACTTTTTATGATCTAATATAGGAATTAAATAATTAATTATACACACCTGTAACTTTTTCATGTAAACATCAGCCCAATCTATATGTTTATACCATCTATGCCTCTTAACATCTTCAGAGCCACACTGAAAACAAAGGTTAATATTTTTTCAGTAACATCATTACAGGAAAACCCGCTAGTTATAAATACGAAATTTATGCATTTACGTCCCAACAAAGAACATTAAACATATAAAACTTTATTTATAAGCCAATTACATCATTTTTGTTATTGTTCGATTGTTTTTATTGGCTGAGATAAGAGAAATGTTGTAATCATTGGCCGATCAACGATATTAAAGCGAGTTTAGTAGCAGGTCATAAACTTTCATGTTTTACAGATTGAAGCACTTTGTCTGCATTACGTACAAGGTCAGTAAGGTATTGAAAAATATATAGATAAGAGATGTTTAAGATAAAGAAAGAGAGAGAGACAATGTTCTTAGCTATCCATAGCTTCACCGTGCGGGTGCCGGGTCCATCGCGTGGTTGGAAGGCAGGGGAATGAACTGCAGCGTTCCCGGACTTGAGACCGCGAAGTAGGTTTAAAGTTTTTATTCGATTATATTTTCCGTAATCGGTATCATAATATAAACTTAGTGGCCAAGTTGGTTGGACTTTAGGCAAAACACTTAGTTTTAGGTTAATGAGTTTTTAATTTAACACATTTATTTGACAACAACTTTATAGTGCCTCGGAGAGCACGGTCCCAGATTTACTATACCAATTTGTGTAAATGTTTATACTCGTAGATGGGTTATTGAGTCTATCCAAACACCGCGACTAGCTGGTCAGTTGTCCAGTGTAGACTCAGAATACCAAACCTACAACGAGGTGGGAACCCTGAAGCCGTACAGGCGAGTCTTGGGCGCAGTACCAAATATAAACTCAATGTAGCAAGCAAGCTTAAGTATTTTTAAAGACTATTATTGATAGGTCAGGTAAGCCATTTATTACTCTAGGTAACGTTATGAATATGGAAAAGAAGAAAGAAAACATATTTGGAAAAATTATAATTTTTAATTATTAAATAAGCTTTCTAATCTATAGATACCCGGCCTATTTGTCGCGATTTTTAGGTTCCTAGTTTTTACTATAAATATATTTTTAGGTATTTCCTTTTCATATATTTATATACGTGGTGGCCGAGTTGGTTAGACCTTGGACTTAAAAACGCTTAGGTCCCTGGTTCGAATCCCGGTGTGTACCAATGAGTTTTTAATTTAAAAATGTATGTACATTTGTTTGACAACACCACTATAGTGCCTCGGAGAGCACGTTAAGTTGTCGGTCCCGGTTTCACTATACCAACTTGTGAAACTGTTTATAGATGGGTTATTGAGTCTATTCAAAACATCGCAACGAGCTAGCCACTTGTTCGGTGTAGACTCACACCATCGGCTACGACGAGGTGGGATTAAAACCCCTCCGCTGGGTACCCTGGAGCCGTCTAGGCGCCGGCGCCGTAAGGCACCCGTGATGATATGTATGTATTTCCTTTTCAGGATTTGTAACCATTTCGAATTCCAATTAAAATTAAAAGTAATTCTAGAGTTATTTTATGACTCGACGCGATGGTCGGACACTTAAATTTATTAATTGAAAAAAAAATCGGCGCCCTAAAACCTTGTATTCTTACAGAACGGGGACATGGCTCGGTTTCAGTATTCGCATTTAGTATAGATATATATCATAAGCAGACTGCATACATAATTTATTCTAATTACAGCTGCTAATAAACTTTATAGCTGTCATAAAACCGAAATGGCGAAAGCTTCTTTTGCCGTAACATATCTCGCAAATTACATCGAATAAATTACGGAACACCACAGGCTCTTGTGTAGAGCATTACCCATTTTAACTAACCGATAAAGGTTGCCATTCATTTTAAAGTTTCAATAAATTAGATATTAGAGGTTTCCGCGAAAATTTTACCGATATTTTGCCTTTTTTTAGTCGTAAACCAAAGATGCCGAATCAGGTAATAATAAAAATAATAAAGTTATTTTACCTATGAAATATAGTTTTTTTTCCTTGAGCTGATTGATATTTGTAAAATTATGCGCTAAAGTCAGCAGAACTCAATAAGTTCGTCATATATAATTCGAAAATAAATATGCAATGAAATTAGGAATTTTTGTTCCTCAAATATATTTTTTTCATGACTTCAACACCTTTAGTGTTTACCCAATACCCCTAGAAAATAAATTAACTCTTATATTTAGCTTTATGTTATAAGTTAATAGGTAATAACTTTCTCAGAATTTTGTTCACAACACAAATAATTTAATCTTCACAAAGGATATAAAAATACAATTTATCTACAGAAAGTTTTTATGGGATAAAAATAGTTTCAGGATATACCTATTCTATCTGGTGCCAAATTTCATCATAACATAATGCATTCATTAACTTTGGCATTAAGAATTTACTTGTATAACGTATGAGAAAATAAAATAATTACTTTAAAAGATTATCAGATAAGTAAACTTTGTTGCTAATTTCTTTTTCATATTTGCCACGGTGTGTATACGTAGGTAGATAAGACGCGTGTATTTACGTCTCTTGGACATGATCAAGCGTAGGCCACCGCGACAGGCGCGCGCGTCGTTTGATGTCCACGTGGACACCTGACGGATGGCTTTCTAACTTCGGTGACAGAAACCACGCCACCTAAACCGGTCCACAGTACAAAGGTCTAGAAAATCTTCAATACTTAGAAAATGATCCACGATTAGAAACGCGAGAATGTCTTCGACGATTTTTCCTTTGCTAACGTTCATTTAAAAAAAGCATTTCCATTGGAAGACGAGATCTGATTAATCTTAAGAGGTTCGAGATAAGGGGTTATAAATGGATATCATCTGGAAGGCGGCCAATGGCAAATTTGAATTAAAGTGAATTTTTTGTTTCTTCTCTGTTTCTAAAGAGCATAAAGAAATATTATTTATTGCAGCAATATGTTTCTAATTTATATGATGATGAGAAGTTCGACGGGCAACAATAAATATATAGTATATGTTGCGTTTGAAGCATCGGCTATGGAATTGAAAAGTTCAGACGCTCGGTCAAGCGCAAGGCTAAATTATTTCAATATGCACGAGACGTTAAACGAGTATCAAACATACGGAAATATATGATAATAATAAACAAATTGATTTAACTCGTTAAAAGGATAAAGAAAAAATATTATTTTAGAAGTTTTAGTATGATAACGAGATTCACGCGCCTGTATCAACACTCCACACTTCAAAGACGCCACACTCTGTGTATAAATACATTTCCGAATTACATAATGCACAGACGTACTTTTTATTTTGTGTTTATGTTTACATTTATCTTTTAAATAAATAAATATAAGTAGATGCATATAACAAAACTAGACGTCTGTATTTTTTTTATATGCTTATAATAATTCATATACTTAAGGACACTGCATTCGTAATCGCACTTCAAGTAATAGGTACTCGATTACTGTTTGTCGCAGAATTAAAATAATATTTTTGTCGGTTATTGTATTTATCAATCTTTCCGTGTTGGGTTATTTATTTATTTTTTTCAGAAAATTAAACAATAATCAGAATATAAAACTTACTTTAATATTATAATACAAAAATAATAATTGAAGTCTATTTTTTTTTTTATGTACGCAAAAATTTTTCTGTTTTGGGTAATAAATATTATTGTATTACAGTATTTAAAGTTTTTTTTTCCGATTGCAAAAAAATAATAATAACCGAACATGGAAAGATTAATAAACACAATAAACCTACAAAAATATTATATTAATTCTGCGACAAACAGTAATCGAGTATTACTGGAAGTACGAAAGCTCATTTTGTATGGAGAATGCGATTACGAATGATCCTTAAAACTTGCAAAACCTTTCAAGATAATTTGTTGTTTTTTTTATGAAGGTATATATTATAAGAAGCTATATTTAATTTCTGTTACGAATTAAGTAGTCAACGTAATCATGTGTCCTTTTAAATAATTTTATATTTATTATTTATTTATATAGGTACCTCTACTTTCTACGTTAGATTTTTTTTTATTAATAAAAATATAAATAAATTAAAAAAAAAAATTTTAACCTGTATATAATTAGTAAGATATTTATTAAATAAATATATTAGCATACCTTCATATTTCCGAGCCGTTTGGTTCGATCTTGAACTAATAACTTTTTTATGATGTCCTTGGCCACAGGGTCTAGGTGCCGAGGCCAGTCCACGCGGCCGTTCAGGATCTTTTCATATATACCAAACGGGTTGTCGTCGTAGAAAGGAGGGTATCCAACCAGCATTTCATATATTAGTACACCTGTAATCAAAATATTACTAATTTAATAAAGACCACTTTAATTATTTTTTTAATTCATGATCATCATGTTCATTGCGGCTCGTTTTCCGCAATTAGCCAAGAGATTAGGACTTTTTGCGTAAATCGGCTAACTATTTTAGCCAGCCCAGCTCCTTCCGACAAGAAGGCCGGGTCTCCCACAGGCCTCAAGGAGTGACCGGCGTTCCGAGGATTTTCGCCCGTTGTAAAGCCACTCCGGCGCAGTGAAATGCAGCATGTGTTTCATCAGTTTACCTATTTCTTTATATATTTTTTTAAACTTTTTTAATTAAATTACAATACTAGTATTTTATTAATACCAAGTTTTACTAATTTATTTAAATGCACTTGATAGAATGAAAGCTGACAAACTGAAACCGATTTTACATGTCTCTCGGCCAGTAGACCTATTACGCCGTACAACTAAACTAAACTTTAACCAAAATAACGTCAATTTTCAATGTCACCAGGTTTGCATTACATAATCATGCAATGCATATCGATTAAAGTTTAGCTTAGCTTAATCACCCCGCAGATATCTATATCAATATTAATTACTTTAAATCTTACGTTAAAACGTCATTACAGAGTCAGTCCGACGCGATGTACAAACTTTGTAGTATGCCAAGTAACTAATACGTAATATACAATATGTATGTACTATTTTATAATATCCCAAGCACGTTGCGTTCATAAATTTATTTGTCTCATTTATATGATCGCTGGATTTGGCACAAAGTAAGCATTTGTTCTGGGCTTCTGGGCGTGCCAAATATATCTTCCATATTGTAAATAAATAAACGCAAAACGCGTCACCATAAAGAAAGGCGTAAATTTATAATTAATTGTATAACAAATGTTAGATTGTTTTCTTTGGAATATTTGGTTGTTTTTTAATAAATAGATGCTTAATGTAATTCACAGTCGGGTTCAACCTGATTTAAATATATACAACATATTATATTAGGAAAAAACATAAATAACAAATAAATTAAGGAATATTTATATAGTATTATTTTAGTATTCATAAATATATTTATAAGAATTTATTCTTATTTTTTAATAAAACAAACACTACCTTATGCATTCATAAAATAAAAACTCAAGTTTTATTTCTAATCAAAGTTTTTTTTCCAACAAACGACAATGGCCTTTAAATAAAATTTATGGTTCTATGAAATCAACAATTCTGCCGCATGTACCTAAGTATTATAATCGTTCATCAACATCGTTAAATGTATATAATCCAAAAGTGTTTTGAAATAAACGAAATGTTCACATCTTGGACCGAATATTCGTATTCAGTTGAAACAATATTTGGCGCATCTATAAAAAAAAAGTATTCATGAGAAATTCGGTAACGAAGGGAAGCAGAAATAAATAAATCATATATATATATTAATACATCTACTAACAAATAAATAAAAAATCTAAAAAATAACTTTATCATTTATTAATCGACTTACCGAAAAAAAAATAGCAGAAAATTACGATATCTTGGTAAGCCGTTTTGTAATATTATTTATTTATTTATTAAACTTTATTGCATATTACAAAGGCGGACTTAATGCCGTTGGGCATTATCTGACAGTCAAACCTTCGGGACATTAGAACATTAAGTTTAGTTAAAGTTACATATTCTTGTAGATAATATTTAAAAAATAAAATAAAGCAATATAATCATGAAAATATTAAATACAGTAGGTACTCTTTCGCTAATCCGCTACTACAAAGTCCCAACCATTGGGAACTTTGACTGAAAACAGCGGTCTACTGAAAGACATTTTTGAAATATGTAACTTGCGATGAAATTCTCACTATCGATTACGATGTTTTCTAGAAAATAGTATCGCTTGCGATTAAAGTCACAATTTCTAAAACAGTCCATTAGTGAATTTTTGGGGGCAATTTTTAAATGTGGTTCAAAGTCTCGTTACGAGAGTTAAAGATATCAGAGGCTCTACCATAGGTTTGGGCATTGTAGCAACATAACATTCGGATCGCTTTATTCAATGCTGTTACAATATATAAATATAATATATATACGTATACAAATACGTTACGTTGCTACAATGCGCAAGCTACTTATTATGTGCTACCAGCTTAAAAATGTATGAAACAACAGGACGAATGAAACTAGCTCCCACAACACTGGGAATCCTATTGTGGGAACTAGGGTCGCCACGTAAAATAACTGTATTTTATTTGAACAATAAACATATTTTACTTTTTTTAATTATGTCGCTTACGATTAGTCGGCGGTCAGGTCTCGATACTTATAACACCGTAAATTATTTTAACGAAGAATTAAAGTTGATTGCTCTTAGATACGGAAGTTGGCAATAGTTAATCACAGAGCGCATTTCAGTCTCGGCTAGAGAACGTACGGTAATTGCTCCTATAATTAAATTGACATAATAAATCAACCACATCTGGAACACCGCGGACAAGTGGCAGGACATTGCCAAATTGTTGGTTGCTAGCTACTATTTTTGGGACAAAACTAGAAAATCATGCAATAGTTTTAAATATAAACAAAACGTCTCGTTTTAACCAGTAGAAGTTTAGCCAATAGATGCCTTGCCAGTCGGGAAAAAAATTACGTAAAGTGCTCTGTTTTGACGCCTGTACAAACGTTCTTTCAATATTACAACTTAGCTTAGTCGAATTAAAATTATCATTTTTATGTTTATATTTATTCTAACAAATATTTTTGCACTTATTATTAATAATAAAAAAATAAAAAAACTTATTTCAAAAAAAATCTTGGCAGAGAAAGATTAATAATTACAATGACCGACATTTTTTTTATTTTAATTCTAGATATTGGAAGGGCAAAAGCTCATTTTATATGGAGAACGCAGACTTCGCGATTACGAATTCAGTGTCCTTAAATATATTTACAGATCAATGACTACGACTACTAGAAGTGTGATATTTTGTTATTATTAAAGTTATAGAAAGCAAAACATGTAATAGGAGAATATTGTTCCAAAAAAAAAATCAAGAGAAAGAGCACGTATACTTACTATTTAGACAGCAAAACGGCTTACGGGTTAAACTGTTTTCTACCCCTAAACTTTAATGGATTAAAAAAAAAAACTCAATTTATTATAGAGAAAATAAACGATGTTTTCCTTTTGTAATTTTCTGGTTGATTTCAGAAGTTGGTATCTATGAATGTTGAAGGGGGGAACAGTCACGACCAAAGGGTATGGGAATTTTTTGATCTGACAATCCTCTTAAGTATTTTTTTTTTCACTGGGTCTTTATACACCGCGACAATCTCACCACTTGCTCAGTGTACAATAAGAATACCATAAGTGACAAATACCATAAGGTGGAAACAAAACACCTCCTGCCATAAGGCACCCGTGGGTTTTTTGTGGGATTACGTTATCTATTAAAAAAATATAAAGACACATAAACGAACGAACTTCTTCTAATCAGATTTTTTTTAGTAGAAAAAAAAACAAAAGGAAGTAAAAAACGTAAATTCTATACACAGAGTCATTGACAGCTAACAACGATACTAATATTATAAAGCTGAAGAGTTAGTTTGTTTGGTTGAACCTTCTATCTACAATTGATCGAAGGGTTGAACACGCTAATCTCAGGAACTACTGGCTATAGGCTACCATCGAGCTACGACCAATAACAGCGGAGAATACATATTCCTTTTGAGAGCATACGCTGCGCAAACGGTTAAAGTAACGCAGATAAAGTTGCGCGGATCAGCTAGACATATAATATTTTATAAACACCCAGACCATGCCAAACTATTATTTCTTCTGTGCCATGGGTGGGAAACGAACCCATGTTCTCCGGATACAACGCCAGATGCAACCACTAGTCTACGAACGCGGTCAACATACTTGGAATATTGGTTAAAGTTGTCTTACTCGTGTTCGATCATCTTTCCTATTTAAGAATCTTATAAACCAGTCTCTTTTATAACTCCTTCTTCCAACGAGATCGATTATAATAAACACGTTTGTTTAGCCGTCGGCGACGTGGTCATAAACCCCTTAGTACATTTTGCGAATATGTTGATTATATTCATAATCCCTGTAGCTGGTGTTATTTTTCAAAAATCGGTCACTTACTGTTTAAAATTTAGGGGTCCACCAATGGGATCGCTTATTTTATTTCCACAGCCCAAATAAACCCTTTCTATTGGTGGATCCCTACTGTTTAAACTATACAGTAAGTTAAAGATTGTTTATACAAAAACTCATGGTAGCTCTACCTACTGCTGTCAACATCGGGTTCAAAATTCGTAGTCTATCGAACGTCTTTTGTTTATATTAATATATTATTATCACATTTGGTAAAGTGCACACTAAAAAATTTTTATTTTTTTATTTATTTATTTAAATCTTTATTACATAAAGTACAAAGGCCTTAGTACCGTTAAGTACTCTACCAGTCAAACCTTCGTGACAATCAGACCAGTGCGGTGCTTTTTTTTATTTAGACTTAAGTAATTTTAAAGTCTTGCAGATATGACGGGAGGGGAAAGCAAGGGTGATACGTGCGTGTCCACGAAAACGAAGTAGACCACAATGTCCGATATCTTTTTATTGATTTATATGCATAGACTATATTTAAATAGAATAATAAATGAAAAACCGTGGCCGTGAAAATTGCATTTTTAATACAGCTTTTAAAAACTTAATCTAATTAATATATTATAAATTTATTCACAACTTAAGCATTAAGCATTAATAAATCATTTTTATATAGACTTTGTTGACCTATCTTCTCCCGTCATTTTATTTGTTAAAACAAACAGTTGGTAGGTTTCTCTATACCAACTTGTGAAACTGTTTATAGATTGGTTATTAAGTCTATTCAAAACATCGCAACGAGCTAGCCACTTGTTCGGTGTAGACTCATACCATCGGCTACGACGAGGTGGGATTAAAACCCCTCCGCTGGGTTCCCTGGGGCCGTCTAGGCGGTCTCGGGCGCCGTAAGGCACCCGTGATGATACATACAAACAGTTGGTGAGATCAATAATTTTACTGAAACATACGAATTTTGATTATTTTATTATACCCGTAGTTTAAGAGATTTAATTAAACAGTATGAACATGTCTTAATTTCTTCTCCCCGTCCAAGTAATTAAAATTTCCAAAAATTGATAAATAGGTAAAGGTACGTTTTAGTTTTAGGTATAATATAAGCCTACAGATAAAAAAAACCCTATTTAATTTTAGTCTTTCCGTAAAAAACAACACTTATTTTTCATACACCATTTAATTTCCTATGTAATTTGCAATGAATTTGCATGAGCAATAATTCTCAATAACGATGGATATTGAAACTGTGACAATATTAATTATGGTAAAACAGATACTATTTATTTTATTAATTCATTAAACTTTTAAAATAAAATAGTACCCAAGAGTCCAACCTACGCACTATAATACATCTTACATAACACACTCTTCATACTTAATTAAACGAAGCCAGAAATAAACACAATTCCAACAAACAATTAACCTAATGTGCCAGTGTCAGATGATGTCCATCCATTACTTACTCGTAAATGAGTACTATAGTGGCACTTATACGCAGACCATATACCTATGTTAGATAGAATGCGATATATATGAATATAAAATATATGTGCCTTGTTTTTTGCTAGCCAAATAAACATTGTTTAAAAAACCCATATTTAATACTCGTAAATATAGTAGTGGTATTTACACACAGAAGACATAGACCAATACAAGTTATATTACTACCTGTGTTATTATGATTTATACTACGTGCCTTGTTTTTGCTAGCCAAATAAATATAATTTAACCTCTGGTACATTAGGTTAAATTATGTCCATATAGATTACAAACTTGCAAATATACTAGTGGTATTTATACGCAGAAAATATCAGTTAGATTGTGGTATGTACTATGATTTATTAAGGGCTACTTGGCTAGTGAATTTTATTTAGCGGAAAAACATCTAGTGGTATGTATAATGATTATTATAAATCCATCGAACATACTCTGTTTTTTCTAGCCAAGTCCATAAAACTAAAAATGAAAGAAATCACATTTTTCAATATAATATTGTTTGAAAGTTTACTAGCTTGTATTCTGTAGCACATACCTATTATTCGACATGATATATATGTCAGAGATAAATCACGCGTATCGTGCCTATTTCACCTTTCTAACCACATTCGTTTTATATGCAAAAGACAAAAATACTCCAGTGCTATAATAACTGATGCTCTAGTCTTGAGTATAATAATAATAACAATAAAGCACTGTACATTGACAAGGTCAAAGTATTATGACCTAGGCATTGTTAATTTTAGACCTGACTGCATATTACCTAATGGATCGTGTTTTATGTAGGTAATTAACGGCTGGGTGGGATTCGGATCATACGGGTGAGTTCGCAATTCTTCACATACTTTTTTTTGTAAAAAATAATTAGGTCATTTGGTCATTCATACTTGGTAGCGTAGGTTAGATCGTAGACTTTTTAAAATTCACTACAAGTTTTATATCTATATATACCTTGGAGTTTTTATTTTTTACATTTATTAAATATGTAAATTTATGTCATTTTATATTTTCTTCATGTTTTCCTTAGTTTATCTTAATTTTTCGGTCCAAATTGCATTATACCAACTTGTGAAGTGAAAAGAAATATTTACATAAAGACAAGTTTGCCACTTGTTTGTTGTAGATTCGGAATACTATCTGCGTATGACGAGTTAGGATAATTAATACCAATATGTAAATTTCACACAATTTGCACTGGTCACAAACTAAGTTCTACTGTGTGTACCAGAAACAACCATACTAGGTAATACATATTATATTCCAATAAAACACCCAGACCATACAAAAAAATGTACCTACATTTTTTTTTTTGCTATGAAATAGAATCCACAGCCTCAGGCGCAATGCCTAAGATGCAACCACTATACCACGAGGGAGGTGTACCCAAGGCCGTCTAGGCAGTAAAGGGACCCGTAAACATGGTACGTAAATAACTAGGTCATCGACCCTGTTCAAATCGTTTCAATAAACCAAGATACCTCTGTTTTCTCTCTGTTACATTAATATGAAAATAAAGTGACACTACACATTTATGCCCAGGTTTAGTAAAAGGGTTCTAAATAGCGCAGTAGGGTTATGTTATGCTTATTTCTGTATCGTTCAAGATTTTCAGGGGTATTTAGAATTATCTTGTAATAAATAACGCCCTTAACTATCCCATATTTATAATTTAAAAAACTGAATTCTCTACATAAGTAGAGACACAAGATAATTATGCTTTTTTTTAATTTTCATGTAGGTACCTATATATTATGGAAGAATTAACTTTTTGAAATAAAGAGCATATACATACATAAATGAATCGCTGTTCGTTAGTCCTGCTAAAACTCAAAACGGCTAGACCGATTTTAATATTTTTCTTTTTCTGGTTTAAAATGAAATATAATAGGAAATATCCGATGGTACGTAGGTACCACTAACACTTTACGGTTGTTTATTTTGATCTGACATCTTTCCATTTGGAGAAGACAATACAATACCCATTGCCACTTGTCTAAAATAATAAATGCCTAGATTTTTCGACTCGAAAAAAATCAAAGAAAATGAATTTATATTATAGGTCATTAATCCAAACTGTAACACTCAAATCCGTTTTCCGATCTACCTTGTGCCGCCGTACGAGCCCTAACTCCCTGAATATACCCCATAATTAAAAGCAATAAAATAGTGTTGATAAAATCCGTCAATTGCCTTATACATAGCAGAGATCATTTATAAGTGCTTGCGATAAATATTTCGTAAACCATAACTATATTATCGTAGTTTAACGGCAGGTTTTCCGGCCTAAATTAGTGCTAAAAAATAAGGTTCAAACTTGAGTTGGCCGCTGCGGTTTAATATTTCACTATTATTTTTTGGCATATTAGCATTTTGTGGTAGTTGTCTAAGATTTGGTGTTTTGATTTGGTGTGTACCAGTGAGTTTTTAATTAAAAAATGTATGTACATTTGTTTGACAACACCACTATAGTGTCTCGGAGAGCACGTTAAGCTGACGGTCCCGGTTTCACTAAACATCGCGACGAGCTAGCCACTTGTTCGGTGTAGACTCATACCATCGGCTACGACGAGGTGGGATTAAAACCCCACCGCTGGGTACCCTGGGACCTAGGCGGTCTCGGGAACCGTAAGGCACCCGTGATGATACATATATACATACATTGTCTAAGATATATATACTATATATTGGATTTATTTTCGATCGAGCAAAGTAATATCAATTACGTTTTGAGTCCCACACAAATACCAATATAAAATGGTCTTCTATGACATATACTTTGTTCACTATTTAAAAGGTATCATTTTCACAGTTATAACCCAATTTTAAAATCGGTGAAACTGGAAACCTCTCGTTAAGTTTTCTATGATATAATACAATCTTTGGTCCATTTTATTACAAAATATTAACTTTTTTCTTAAAACGCAGCGCTCGAGTCTTTAGAATACCCAGCGTGTTTAATCTAGATCGTCATAGCGGATTGTACTTTGATTATACTCCGAATAAGTGGAAAACTCGGTATTATGATCATGATCAGCCTCAATTCACTAGACGTCTTCAAAAAAAATACACGACAAACAAAAAAAAAGCTTACTCAAAATAGTAATTA
Organism: Monopis laevigella; assembly: GCA_947458855.1. Lineage (NCBI taxonomy): Eukaryota > Metazoa > Arthropoda > Insecta > Lepidoptera > Tineidae > Monopis > Monopis laevigella. The sequence goes on along the minus strand of OX381583.1, from coordinate 20,675,004 downwards.
AACATGTGTTATGTCACTCTATATATTAGATGAATTATATACGTGGTGGCCGAGTTGGTTAGACCTTGGACTTAAAAACACTTAGGTCCCTGGTTCGAATCCCGGTGTGTACCAATAAGTTTTAAATTAAAAAAAATATGTACATTTGTTTGACAACACCACTATAGTGCCTCGGAGAGCACGTTAAGCTGTCGGTCCCGGTTTCACTATACCAACTTGTGAAACTGTTTATAGATGGGTTATTGAGTCTATTCAAAAACATCGCGACGAGCTAGCCACTTGATCTGTGTAGACTCATACTATCGGCTAAGACGAGGTGGGATTAAAACCCCTCCGCTGGGTACCCTGGGGCCGTCTAGGCGGTCTCGTGATGATATGTATGTATGTATGTATATAGTTGAAATATAGTTCAAATTTATACTCAAAAATCACATTCTCGATATAGTTAATTTTATACACATTATAGGTATCTAGATACTTAACTTCTATTAGCATATTACATATATAACTCCGTATAAACCACAAGTAAAGCTAGCTTAGCTTCTCTAGATAACATTATAGTGATCATAAACAGTAGTGATCTGTCGATTGAGACTATTATACTAAAAATTTATTTCTGAAAGCTTTCTACACCAACATACTTTTAAACATAAAAACTCGTTGCTAACATAACATATTTAGAACATACTAAAAACATACTGCAATACGTATTAATAATTTATAACAATTCTAATCTCATATATAAGTCTCGTTAAATGTTAATTAATGTTTTTTTGTAAACAGCTTTTTAAATCTCTATGGAGAAGGTCTAATATATAACTGCGCGCCCCTCCACTATTAGGTGTGTTATCGATTCATATCCATATTCACTACCATCACTTTTTCCAACTCTAGCGTCTAAAGATAAGGATACACGAATAGGGCAGTTTTATTTGTTCTGTTTACTATTATAAATTAAGCTATTGTAATGGTGCATTATAACATTATATTAAATTATAACTTAGTCACTAACAACTAGGGTCAATTATTGTAAAAACTCAATGTAGAGTATATCATCACGGGTGCCTTACGGCGCCCGAGACCGCCTAGACGGCCCCAGGGTACCCAGCGGAGATTTTAATCCCACCTCGTCGTAGCCGATGGTATGAGTCTACACCGAACAAGTGGCTAGCTCGTCGCGATGTTTTAAATAGACTCAATAACCCATCTATAAACAGTTTCACAAGTTGGTTGAAAAGTGAAACCGGGACCGACAGCTTAACGTGCTCTCCGAGGCAATATAGTGGTGTTGTTAAACAAATGTTTTTTTTTTGACAACAAAAAACATTTGTTTAACAACACAAGATTGTCAAGACATTAATTTTTAGGATATTTTTAGTGAGTACGATTTTGAAATCTACAGACAAGACCCTATCAAAATCTAATTCAATTTAACCGTGAAGCGATAGGAGTGGTGCGCCTGGGGAGTCCTGTACACCCTGTTTCTGAGGAGACAAGTCCGAATAGTAAAAAAATATGCTTACCATTATCAAGCAGCATACCGGCCGGCTCCAATATGGCATGTATAGACACAGTAGTCACTGCTCTTTTAATAAACTCGTTAAGACTAATATATACAAATAAATGAAATTGGAGTGTCTGTTTGTATTATTAACATAACCACTTTTTACTAAATGCATATGGTTGTATATACGGTACATATACCATTTTTTTCTTCAATTTTTGTCTGTCTGTCTGTCTATTTGTTCCGGCTAATCTCTAAAACGACTGGACCGATTTTGAAGAGACTTTCACCGGCAGATAGCTGATGTAATAAGGAGTAACTTGGTCTCCTTATTACATCAGCTATCGTTTTTTTTTTGTTTTTTTTATATGTAGGACAATTTACACATATTGCTTTGGTCACAAACTAAGCTCTAGGCTTGTACTATGTGTACCAGAAGCAACGATATAATACATATTATATTTTATAAACACCCAGACCATGACAAACTGCACAGAAAAACGTACTATTTTTTTTTTTTGCCATGGGTGGGGATCGAACCCTCGTGGGTTTCTTTCGGATACAACGCCAAAGGCACAACCACTAGTCTACGGAGGTTGTATATTTTTATTTTTATTAATATAAATAAATAATAAAAAAATAAATATTCAGCGCCGACGAAGTACATAATGCATATCTATTATTATTTTGCTTTTTGCTATTTTACTTTGTTTATTTAGGTACTTACATATACGAGTATAACATAAACGCGGACGAAGTCGCGAGCACAGCTAATGTGTCTAATAAAATCGGCCCGCACTTTTCATGAACGCACAGCCCATGGTAGCCGGAGGTGTCCACTCCTCGTCCGCCTGTTGGTTTACTGGTTGGTTGCTATTACCACTGGCTATGACATACCTAACACCAAGAGGATGAAAAGCCACATGTCGGGCGTAAGTAGAAAGGAGACAAAACTCACCTAAAGCCCACCAATCGACTGCTTTATTGTGTCCTTTGCTCTGGATTATTTCTGGGGCGAGGTATTCTGGGGTCCCACACAAGGTCCACGTCCGATCCGTTAGTTTCTTCGCGAATCCGAAGTCTGTTATTTTGAGGTGGCCATCACGAGCTACTAATAGATTTTCAGGCTTAAGGTCTCGGTAGACGATGTTGCGAGCGTGCAGGTATTCCAAGGCAGACACGATTTCTGCTGCATAAAAATTTCCTAGAAAGAAATAAAAATATATGTTTTCAAATAGGTTAATACAGTAATAGTACCTTTTACTAATTAATTTATATATATGTAACATCACGGGTGCCTTACGCCCGAGACCGCCTAGACGGCCTCAGGGTAGCCAGCGGAGGGATTTTAATCCCATCTCGTCGTAGCCGATGATATGAGTCTACACCGAACAAGTAGCTAGCTCGTCGCGATGTTTGGACAGACTCAATAACCCATCTATATACAGTTTCACAAGTTGGTCTAGTGAAACTGGAACCGACAGCTTAACGTGCTCTCCGAGGCAATATAGTGGTGTTGTTAAACAAATGTTTTTTTTTTTTTATAAAATTAATACTAAGATTTAATTTTATTAAAATGAAAAATAAGGTTTTATTTAGGTTACTAAATAAAACCTTATGTATAAATAATGTAACTTAAAAGGCTCAGAGCCTTACTTATTAAACATATTATTGGTTAAGCTAATTAGTGTTCTCAGGTATTGGTTAAGCTAATTAGTGTTCTCAAAAATTTTAGCAAAAGAATACAAGAGTTAAAACACCTTAAAGATCACTTAAATATGAAATAGTAAGTTGTTTTATAGTTTACAGCAAAGAATTTGCCAATTAGCAGGCGCGTAAATTGTAATGATACTGGTATCTATATCAAAATATATTTAAATATAGTCTATACTTTATTCGGAACAAATAATCATTTTTTTTCTTTTTATCATAATAAAAAGAAAAAAAATGATTATTTGTTCCGAATAAAGTGAAAAACTATATATAGGTACTGAACTTATAAAAAGAAAATCACCAAGAAAAGCTCTATTATCAGCGATTAACATGTGCTGTATTTCATTTTTGATCCACTGAAACCGTGGGGCAGTAGTGTATATTAATATAATGAAGCTGAACAGTCCATGAATGGCGTCAATATCGCCTAAATGGTTTTAAAATGGGCTGCGGCAAAGGCGCATTTGAATTACTACTTTATTTTGAATATTAAATATCTTTAATGATAATTTTGAAAAAAGAAATGAGTTCAGATAAGAATTAATACCCAATTTACATAAAGAAATCGGATTCAATTTTGAGTTAAAAGCACTATACAAAACTATCTAATGCAGATTTAATAAAAAACCATATCATTTATCTATTTCATGTCATTAATTTTCATTTGACTAAACTTAACAAATTGTTTGCGTGATAAAACTTTCACATTGTTTGTGATGGAAAATTTGCCTACTTTGCATATTAGGTTTTATGCTAATGACGTCTAACATAGTGGCATCATATCGTTCACAATAAACAAAACCATTAAAGCCCTAATAAACTTTCACAAACAAGTATTATGTTACAACCTTACTCATGAAAACTTATTGAGTCCTTAAAAGAATAGGTTTTGCCCCTTTTGCGCTTTTATTTACCATATATATAATTCACTTTTGTCGCTAAAAAAAGACAAAACCTTCTATAACACTACCTATTCCAGGTCCGGTCTTGTTGTCATTTGCTTAACCTTGTTATCAGTTGCGTAGTGACCGGGACCGCTTTTGATAAATACATATATATAGATAATAATTACACTTTAGTTACTATTATATTTATATGTTTAGATTAGATAGATTCTAAAAATAACTATAAACATGGTACAATATATATAATATACCGCCTCCGTGATCTAGTGGTTGCGCCTTTGGCATTTTGGGGGTCGTGGGTTCGATTCTTTCATGTTAAAACAATATTAGTGCGTATTTCATAGTCTGGTTAGTACAGTTTGTCATTGTCTGAGTCTTTATAAAATATAATATGTATATGTATAAACTAATTACCATCACCCATACCGGTGCTAAAACCTTCAAGTGACCTAGTCATGTTTCGGTTTTAGTCAGTGGGTTCACAGGTACTCAGGAGCCTTCTACATCTACTGTCGAGGTAGTAGTCTACTTTCAGGGCGTAAATACGAAACAGACAATTGATTTTTCGATAGAGCAGCAAGAATACTAAAGTACACTCGCAATCCAAATTCGTCTTTATCATCGCCCATTTCGTAACCGCATAGCTTAGTCGGTTTTAGTGGAAGCGACCAATACTGTTAAACAACAGTGTATTGAGCTTCCTCATTCATGGACTATGTAGGTATCGTATTCTGCTGGTAGGTCTGATACCAGTAGAATACGATTTGAATTGCGAGTCTGTTATAATATCTTTGCTACTTTATCGTCAAATTTACTGCGCATTTCGTAACCGCGTCCTGAAAGGAAACTACCACCTCAACTAAGCATTAGGATTCTGAAAACCGGAGTCTTAATTCTTTCCTTATTTTTTTCAGCAACATTTTTTGTTGACGTTACTTAAAGGTGTTACTTTATTATCAGATTTAATGTTGTCCTATAAATTCAAATGTCACCACAAGATATTGGCAAAACTTTTGTCTCTTATTTATTTTAGAGCTTCGAAAGCCAATGTCAGTACCGAAGTAATGACGTCGTACCGAGTAGCTATATAGCTATGAATGAATGAATGAAAAATTCTTTATTGCACAAAAGCTTAACACTATTGTACATAGGCGAGCTTAATGCCTTAGGCATTATCTACCAGCTAACCTTTGGGAGATTGACCAAAAGAACAGGCAGAGTACTATTTAAAGCAATATATAATATAAAATACAAGGTATAGATAAATTATTAGGTAATATAACAATACATACTGGTATTATAACATGTATACATAAACTTACATAAATAATAATATATAGACATACATAAATAAGTAGATATATATACATACATAAATAAATATTTTCGCATACTTACAGTAAAAAAAAAAAAAAAAAAAAAAAGAAAGAAATGCTAACAGTTTTGATTATTAAGGAGAAAAAAGTGAAGATATATCTATCTATTTTATAGCTAGTGCATATATACATTTCAGGAAGACGAAATTTACTCGTCACCTATAAATTTCTACACTCTTACATTTATTACGATTACCTACTTTTATTTTTTCAGTTATTTAAATAATCAAATCTAAGAAGTCATAAAAATCTAGAAAACATATTTTAATATTTTTTTATAGCTCGTTATAGATATTTTTAAAAGTAGATATAAAATGTAATGCAATGTAAATATGAAAGATGTTGAAATTACGAGAAGCGTCTGATGACAGATTTTCCAAGCAAAATGTCGTGACTATTATGACTAGGCTCGTGCGTTTTTCTTTTTTTAAGTTTGTATAGGAAAGAAAATATCAACCCCTGAAATCCAAAAAAATCCTCATATTAAAATATTTCCCATAAAATATCAACACAGAAAATTTACAGAAGGAAAACTCACAGTCATCGTTTCAAATCCATTAAAGTTTAAGGGTAAAAAAAAGTTATGGCCCAAAAGTCGTTTTACTGCCTAAATATTATACCTACAAAATCATATGTGCTCCTTCTCTTATTGAGGGTCGGGGGAAGCTTTACATACATATGTATGGTAGCGTTACCAACTTACCATTATACGAGAGAGGTAATACTTTGCAGTTTAATCTGCATGAGAATTGTAGAGTTACATCAGACACTCCTCTTAAAAAAAATATGTGGTGGATCAATCAGAAATAGTGGTGATATGAATGTAATCATGACATGACATTACCATACAGTTTTCCAAGCAGAGCTGTATGCGATAATAGTATCTGGAAAGAAAATCTTAGACATGGACCTTCTCAGGACATTACACGGCTAATAAGCACCTTCATATTATGGGAGTAAGAGATGATCCCACATGTAAATTTTGTGGTAATGAGCCATATGAGGTAATCACCACATGGCATGCCATTTGGCACCTACTGTGTGACTGTGAGCAAGGGCCAAAGAATAAAATACCTAGGACAGGCTTCCTCGGATCAGGAAAGCTACAGGGTTCTCAACCATAGTGATGTGATGTCCTCAAGTATGTCAACAACATACTTGGGGACAGGACTGAGGTGTGAGGTGAATAGGAATGGGGAAAACATGAAAGATCACATAGGGTCGAAGTGTTTTTACTGTGGTCACAACCAATAAGATGGGTTATTGAGTCTTTACAAATACTGCGACAGTACTTATTCGGTGTACACTCCATTCATCGGCTACGACGATGTATGAATAAAACCTTACTGCTGGGTACCCTGAAGCCGTCTAGGAGATCTCACACGGGCTTGCCCACCGTCCTAGATTTTCCAGGACGTCCCGCTTCTGGGTCAATTCTGGGCCGTCCCACCGTGACCCTTTGATGTCCCGGAAATCTTATATGATATTAGTATTAATCTCATACCCACTACCCTCGGGTTGGGAACAAATGTTTGTCATACATTTGTATTGATTTTTTTATTAAATGATTAAAAAAATATAGTTTTGTTTACTATCCATTTTGTATGTAGTGTGTTATGTACCCAATATACCCAAGTCCCGGATTTCGAGCTGAGTAATCCCGGAAATGCTGTTTTGGAGTTGGCAAGCCTAACCGTGAGGTACCCGTGATGTTACATATTTTAAAATAAATAAGAAGGTAAAATGTTAGGTACCTAGTTCTTTATTTTATTTGTTTACATCCTGTTTGGTTTATGAGTATATTATAAATTAAATTAAATATACGTGGTGGCCGAGTTGGTTAGACCTTGGACTTAAAAACACTTAGGTCCCTGGTTCGAATCCCGGTGTGTAACAAAGAGTTTTTAATTAAAAAAAATATGTACATTTGTTTGACAACACCACTATAGTGCCTCGGAGAGCACGTTAAGCTATTGGTCCCGGTTTCACTATACCAACTTGTGAAACTGTGTGTAGATGGGTTATTGAGTTTATCCAAAACTTCGCGACAAGCTAGACACTTGTTCGGTGTAGACTCATACCATCGGCTACGACGAGGTGGGATTAAAACCGCTCCGCTGGGTACACTGGGGCCGTCTATGCGGCCACGGGCGTCGTAAGGCACCCGTGATGATATATATATATAAATTAAATTGTTATTTTGTCTAAGAACTTTATCTAATAATACATAGTAGCTATAAATAGCGAAAATAAAATGTGTCACTAGTTCATGAAGACAAAATAGTTCCTCCAATTATATTGTCACAATAAAAGAACAATAAAACTGGATCACATAATGTTAGGAATGTTTATTGTATAATAAATTAAAACACATGTGATTCACATGCGGCAAGTTATGCACACGAATCTGTATTTGAGTACGAATTTCCCGGAAGGAAAATTATATATGTATAGGCAGGACAAGAGTGATATTAACAATATATCACATCACCGAAGCCAAAAATTTGTGGTGGGGTAGATTCAGAACAAGGGGCAAGCTAGTCTCTTTTTGATAGACTCAATAACTTTTTTTTTTATGTAGGACAATTTTCACAAATTGCTCTGGTCACAAACTAAGTTCTAGGCATGTACTATATGTACCAGAAGCAAAGATATAATACATATTATATTTTATAAACACCCAGACCATGACAAACTGTACAGAAAAAACGTACCTACTAATATTTTTTTGCCATAGGTGGGAACCTTCGACCTCCGATTACAACACCAAAGGCGCAACCACTAGTCTACGGACGCTATAATAAATGAACTATTTAACAAGTTGGTATAGTGAATCTGGGAACCACAGTATAAAAATTCATTGGTACACACCGGCGATTTAAAAACCTGTAGCTTTTTTAAGTCTAAGGTCTCGGCCACCACGTAAATTTACTATTTATTTATTATTATTTGTTGTCCGCCTCCGTAGACTAGTGGTTTCGCCTTTGCAATGGCGTTGTATCTGGAGGTCGTGGATTCGATTCCTACCCATGGCAAAAAAATATTAGTACGTTTTTCCTATATAATTTGTCATGGCCCGGGTGTTTATATATTGTTTCTGGTACCAGTGGGGTGATTACGCGCACAACGTTAAGCTAAACTTTAATGGCTATGATGCAATTCTGACGTAATTCAAACCTTGAAAATTGACAGACTACTGCGTCATTTTGGTTAAAGTTTAGCTAAACGTTGTACGGCGTAATAGGCCTACAGGCAAATTGTAACATATTATTATTATTTATTTAATATTGAATAGATATTAACTAACACGACCTGTTATATTAAATGTTTGTGTTAAAAGAGATAACGATGTCAAAGTGTAGTTGTCAGATGGATCGGTTGTCGGTAACACGCATCGCAGCGCGGGCGTCGGGATGTCTGGCAGTATTCTATAGTGCAGACACATTTATTGAGCCCATTCGGTTTACGAGCAGTTTGTGGTGACGTCGAGGTGGAAAACTTCGACCGCAGTTTTCACAATTCGGTATCCTAATGGCGAACACCGCCGGCGATGGCGTCATTGACCGCCTATTTCTGTTACCGTTTTGACATCGTGTCCTTTCTCCAGAAATACAAAGTTGATGATGAATTATATTTTTCGCTTTTAAATTATTTTTTGACATTGGTTTACGTTTAAATGTTGCGTAAATGTATATAAAAGTTTGTAGTACACTGACTAGCTAGATTTAAAGGAAGACTAGTACGGGATAACAAAATCAAACAAGGTATCTTGAAATAAAAATACTTTTCCCTTCAAACAAGATAGCTTCTTTGTTTCAGTGTTGTTTTATATTAATCGTAATATAATGTAAGTATTATACTATGTATATAATGTAAGTATTATACTATGTATATAATGTAAGTATTATACTATGTATATAATGTAAGTATTATACTATGTGTTTTTTTATATTGTATTCAATGATAATATTATGATGAAACAATCTAATGAAATGTGAAAAAAAAATCTAAGAGAATTTTAGCAGTTACTATGTATATAATGTAAGTATTATACTATGTGTTTTTTTATATTGTATTCAATGATAATATTATGATGAAACAATCTAATGAAATGTGAAAAAAAAATCTAAGAGAATTTTAGCAGTTCCTTCTAAAATTCTAATCTAATCTTCTAATCTAGCACGCACAGATGTTTTTATAATAATTGGACACGGTTTGGATCACTGAGGCGATGTCAAGTCTCCTAAGTAATAAATAATTCTCCTAAAATAAATCCGCCGATAAGTCGCATTAAAGTTGGCACAAACAGTATTCCTGCTACTCCAGAAAACTACAAGTACAAGACTTACATTAATATTTATTTACAAATAAATATTACAAGCCTAGAGCTTAGTTTGTGACTAGAGCAATATGTGTAAATTGTCCTACACATTATTATTATTATTTATTTACAACTACATAAAGTATTTTTTTAAATCTGATAAGTAGTGCCTGTAAAATATTTTCTCAAATATAAATATTATTATACGACCCAATATGTTATTAGCAGTTAACTTTATAAAACCAATAAAACTCTTAAATATTACTTAGAATTTAATTATTTTCTTTTTTTTTAATATTTTTTAATTTATTTGACAAACTCTTTTAAAAGTTGTTAATAGCATTTTGAGAGACACAACCTACATCATTA